>OV050032.1:53293822-54016141 GCA_920105625.2 Clusia tigrina
TTCCTCTTCAGACAATATACGAGTACATACTGATAATGGCATATGTAATAATGGCAGATACGTTGGATTTTCTATACTGACAACGTAACTGTTAATGTTTTCATGTCATTTTGTCAGCTGTGCAATTAATATCAAGCATTATCAACTTACTTGTTACTTGTTAGATAGAGATTCTTGTATTCAGCCGGTACCATCTTCATTTTCTCATAAGTCTCAAATCGTCGTCATCTCGCAAATGCGAAGTTAGAAGCTCTTCCACTCTTTCATATAAAAATGAATTCCCACTAACTTTGTGGGTCTTTTCTTCCAACAAAAAATTATCTCGGGACAGCATCGTTTCAAATCTCGTATTTATTCTTTTGCGGATTATTGATTACTCTCCTTCTTATTCAGTCAGATTTTGTTCGCTGCTCTTGCATTGCAACTACCGGTCTCCTGGATGTTGGTTAACCTCTTACTTTGTCTTCGACGCTGGAGTAAGTCTCCTCCAGGTTCATGCTGCATAATGTTGACCCATCCAGATATCCTTGTCTGTTCACCAACGCCTTAATACCCAAAAATAATACATCTATATATGTATCGGACTTATCGAGTTTTAATTATTCTTACTGGATATTACATTTCTTTCATTTTCAATTTTTCTCCTCAAGGAAACAGTAAATTTTATGTATTATTTAAGTCTATATAACGCATATCTAATACGTCTTAACAACCAAACTATAAGCAAAAAAAAAATATTTTCTTTACAAATATTATTAGTTAACAATTTTTTTTTTCTAAAATTGTTAGCGGCATTTAAACTTTAAATTTGTTGCGATCGTCCCTTTAGCCGCCACCGTCTGTATGTTCGTTGTTTTTGCTGAGGTATAGATGGCGTTGCCTCAGACTAGTCAAAATTCAAAAGTGAGTTGACTGACCGACTTTACCGCTGAAGCGGTCAAGGATGGAATAGCGGAGGAGGCCAAGGAAATAGGAAGGGAACGGTTTTTTAAGAAAAAGCTAAAAGACATTTAAGGCGGTGGTAAAAAGAAAAAGGTCTCTGTTCAGTTTGAATTTTTTGTCGGATGAGTCCGGTAGCGGGAGTTGTATTATGAGAAAGAAAGTTTATTTGAAACTTAAATTTAAAAAATATATATAGTGCGCCTCGTAAAAGATAAACTGCACCCAAAGTGAAATATTTCCTATAAGTGAAATTATGTTTGTGCAATAAAATGTGGAATTAATCAAAAAGTCAGAAAAAAAATATCGAGGAGACGATTTCAAATTCAAAGACTAAAGAGGCAGAATTTTGTGGAAAAGGAAGCTGCCGCCCGCCTCATCAGGCAGAGATACAAAAAAAAAAATAAATAGTTGTAAGTATTTGTTATTTATTTAAGTTATTAAGTATATGTTATTTATTTAAGTATATAAAGTATAATGTTTAGTTATGTTTAGTATGTTAGCCTAAGGCGGAAAGTATGGGGCGGGCTCGAGGAGGAGGATGCCCGGCGGAAAGGAAAAAAAATGGTGAGTTGGAGTTTTTGTTTTGTAGTGTTACCCCACCCGATGCAGTGTGGCGGGTTGAGGACCCCGACCGCTGCTGCGAGCTAGCCGCGGTCACCACACTGCATCATAGTTAGGGGTGTTGGTAACATTAATGGCGCCCAATTACAAACAAAATTGAATTAAAATTTTCCTTGTGTGTGGTGTATCGTGATTTTGTGGTTTAGGATTTTGTGTTGAGTTAATGTGCTCCACTCTTGCCGGAGGCTTGACGTGCCAATGAGTAACGCCAATTGCAACGACAAGAGGGGGAGGCGAAAGGTGAGAAGAAGCCAGCTATCTCATCGTGGCCGTGGTTTGTTGAATAGATCATCGTAGCACTGATGAGATAACTGAGAGGCGGAGTATCAGAGAGTGTAAGGAACATTTTAATCAAGAATGCATGAAGAATAACAACTCACCTGTTAGAAGAGCAGCCAGGGTTTTTGTTGAAAAAACAGTCCTCCGACAGATTGAAGACAAGGGAGCCCCACCCCATCAATTCGAACAAGTTCAATAAAAAATTCTTGTATTAGTAAATATTTATAATTTATAGAGTAATATATTTTTGTAAGTATATATTTCGAAATAGTGAAATATTCTGTTAGTATATAAATTTGTAATTAATAAATAAATTGTCGAGTGTATATATTTATAGTTTATGATATATTTGTTGTTAGTAAATATTGTTATTATTTATCGGGTTTTTCAATAAGAGCGCTACAAAAGTTTTTTTTAAATAAAACAAAACCGTTTTTAGATATCAATGAAATTCTTTATTCCTGTGAAAGTACGTTCGATGCCATTATGTATGAAACTCGATTTCTTTTGCATGGCCACCACGGGCACGCTTGCAGAAGTCCAGACGCTGAACCCAATTTTTAACGGTTTTCAAGCATAAATCGGCCGATACTGCTGCAATTTCACGTTCGATATTCGTACGTAGTTCATCAATCGTCGCTGGCTTGTTGGCATAGACCATAGACTTGACGTAGCCCCACAGGAAATAATCTAACGGCGTCAAATCGCAAGACCGAGGCGGCCAATCGACTGGGCCATTTCGTGAGATAACACGTTCACCAAACTTGGTTTGCAGTAAATTGATTGTGGCATTCGCTGTGTGGCTTGTGGCGCCGTCCTGTTGGAACCACATGTCCTCCAAGTCCATATTATCAAATTGGGGCCAAAAATATTCGGTTATCATTGAACGGTAGCGATTCGCATTCACAGTAATGTGCCGGTCTTGATCATCACAGAAGAAGTACGGCCCAATGACGCCGCCGGCCCATAAACCGCACCAAACCGTAATTTTTTCGGGATGCAATGATGACTCATGGAGTACGTGTGGATTGCTGTCTAACCAATAACGCATATTTTGCTTATTGACGAAGCCATTCAGCCAGAAATGAGCCTCATCATAAATTGGACGTAGCGCTCTTAAAGTTGAGGCGACTGACTCCGAACTTCGGTAGTAAATTTTAATAATTTCGACTCGTTGTTGGCTCGTATATCTTTGCATGATGAAATGGCAAACCTTACTGAAGAGAAATGTCGAAAGAGCGGGAAAAAATATGGCGTCGTTTGCTGTCACTATCGATTTACTTTTGTAGCGTTTCTTTTGAAAAACCCTTTATAATTAGTAAATTACTTTCATTGTGAATATAAGAATTATTTAGAGAAATATATTTCTGGTATATGTATGTAAAGGGTGTTTTTCTTAGACGTGTGGTTTTCAATCTGGCAAAACTTTTTTCGGAGATGGTCTTTTTGACAGCTGTCACTTGATTTATGATCAGTTTGGTTTGCCATTTCATAAGTTTATGGCCGAACGCCCATCAAGCGCGTCGCACGTTCGGTGAATGGGCCCAAAACGAGATGGCCACCGATCCCGATTTTCACAAGAAAATTTTGTTCAGCGATGAAGCTCACTTTTGGTTGGATGGGAAAGTTAATAAGCAAAATTGTCGCATTTGGAGTGACGATAATCCACAAGCCATTGTTGAGACGCCGTTACATCCTCAAAAAGTAACTGTTTGGTGCGCTCTATGGGCAGAGGGAATCATTGGTCCATATTTCTTCAAAAATTAAGCCGGCCATTCTGTTACAGTCAATGGGGAACGCTATAGAGCCATGATTAATGACTTTTTCGTGCCTGAATTGGATGATGTTAATGTGGACGACCTTTTGTTCCAACAAGATGGCGCTACAAGCCATTCAGCCAACGAGACAATCAATTTATTGAAGGAAACTTTTGGTGAGCGCATTATCTCGCGTCTTGGGCCTGTGGCGTGGCCTCCAAGATCGTGCGATTTAACAGGGCTGGACTATTTTTTGTGGGGTTATGTGAAGTTGCTTGTCTACGCAGATAAGCCCGAGACGATTGACGCCTTGGAAGAGAATATTCGGCGCGTTATTGCTGACATACGGCCCCAATTGCTGCTAAAAGTGGTCGAAAATTGGGCCTCTCGGCTGGAATTTATTCGAGGCAGCCGCGGCGGCCACTTGCCCGAAATAATTTTTAAAACATAATGGCAAACCCTTATCTTTATAATAAACCTAAATTCTTGGCCATAACATAAAATTATATTTATTTTATTACTGCTTGAAAACCCCATGTCTAAAAAAAAACACCCTTTATATATTAAAAATTGCAATATATTTTTTTTTTGGCTTTTTTATTTATATATTTAAAATTAGTAATATATTTTTATATTGATAAATTTTTGTATATATATACGAGTATATATATATATACATATATATATATATATATATATATATATATATATATATATATATATATATATATATATATATATATATATATATATATATATATATATATATATATATATATATATATATATATATATATATATATATATATATATATATATATATATATATATATATATATATATATATATATATATATATATATATATATATATATATATATATATATATATATATATATATATATATATATATATATATATATATATATATATATATATATATTGTTACGAAATTGCCCTCTTGACAATTTACTCTGTTACAAAATTGCCCTCCTGACAATTTCTCTAACTCTCTGTACTCGGACTCGTACCACTGGATTGTGTAGTAATCAAACAATCGCTGGTTAAATTAAAATAATTAGCTTTATTTAATTATTGCTATTTACACATTTAATATTAGGCTTAAAGTTTACTTAGTTATTATTTGCACTTTATTTCACAAACCATTAGTCACTTTATTTAATAAGTAATTTCATCACTTTATTTAATAATGAATTTCATCACTTTGCAAAATTACAAATACTGCTAATACTGCTGCTTAGATTAAAATGCCTGATGTATACACTTTTACGATCTCTGATCTACTGTATTCGACTTTGAACAGTCTTGTCGCTTTTATAGTTTTCGAATGGTTGGAGTCGAAAATTCTATGCTATTCTCGTATTTTCTAGAAGCTTCTATCCACTTCGACAGAAGTCGAGAATATTCTTTTTGATATTACCGACGGATGGTTCTTGAATAAGCTTTTATTCGAATAGTTCGCATCTTGACTCACAGGGGGCACTCATTCTCCAGATGGGATCCTAAAAGTATGCAATCCCTTCTCACTGAGCTATCACGTTTCACTGCCCTCCGCTTAAACTTGTTCGTCCCGAACAAGGATAGTACTGCAACCTTTATAAGGAGATAACCTCTCTAAATGAACGACTTTCATTTTGCTCCTGGCATTTCTCGCCAACTGGATGCGGTATACTACATCGTTGAGCCGCTTTATCACCTTATAAGGGCCTTCCCAGTGTGTTTGCAGTTTTGGCGATAATCCCTTTTTCCTTTGCGGATTATGAAGCATAACTAGCTGCCCTTCCTGAAATCCCTTGGAGTTTGCTCGTAGATCATATCTGGCTTTCATTTTATCACTCATCAGTTGTGTGCGCTTTCTGATGGTTCCATGAATTTCATTCAGCTGTCTTCGTTTGTCAGCTACATAACTGCTACATGAAACTTCCGTAGATGAGTAGGCACCGAATTTAAGATCTGCAGGCAATCTTATGTCACAACCGAAAATAGCCTTAGCTGGTGTTGTAGATGTTGTATCGTGAGTTGCCGATCGGTATGCCATTAAGAAGAGGGGTATGTGTTGGTCCCAATTTTTCTGGTTTCTGTCCACGACTTTTCTTAGGTGTTCCTCAAGCGTACGATTAAATCTTTCAACCATTCCATCGGATTGTGGGTGCAAAGGGGTTGTACGAGTTTTGCGTATGCCCATCAATTCACTCATTTCCCTGAATATTGTTGACTCGAAATTTCTGCCTTGATCCGAGTGCAACTCGAGGGGAGCTCCGAATCTGCAGACCCAATTATTGATAAATGCATCTGCAACGGTCTTAGCTTCTTGATCAGGAATGGGGTATACTTCTGGCCATTTACTAAAATAGTCGATTACGACGAGAACATATTTGTTGCCGGAATCACTAATTGGAAACGGACCTGCTATGTCCATTGCAATACGCTCAAATGGCGCTCCCACGTTGTATAAATGCATCTTCCCCTGGCTGCGACGGCTCGGTCCCTTGGCAGCTGTACACTTTTCACAAGCACTAATCCAGTCTACCATAGCAGACATTTCTTTCATCTGCTGTGAATTCAGTTGAGCAAGTCGTGTTTCACTCTGCTGTAATTGTTCTTTGACAGCTTGAGAATTTTGCCGTAACTGTTCTTTGACTTCCTCTTTTACAGCTTGTTTGACGGATTGTATTGCCCCGAGGAGTGCGTTCATGTCGAAGTTACCAGTATTAGTTCCTTGAGGTGCTTCTTCCTGTCGAGATGTCATTGGCTCTTCACATTGGAATTCATGCTCATCGACATCTATACCCTGCTCCTCTAAAGCGCTTCTTAATCGCACCTGCAGCTCCGCTTTAAGCCCTTGTGTTTGCAAATTTAAACGCTCAAGCTCCTTCTTGAGCTGCTCCAATCTCAGTTTTTCAAATTTAACCATGTTTATTACAGATACACAATCCCACTTCTGACACCAATTGTTACGAAATTGCCCTCTTGACAATTTACTCTGTTACAAAATTGCCCTCCTGACAATTTCTCTAACTCTCTGTACTCGGACTCGTACCACTGGATTGTGTAGTAATCAAACAATCGCTGGTTAAATTAAAATAATTAGCTTTATTTAATTATTGCTATTTACACATTTAATATTAGGCTTAAAGTTTACTTAGTTATTATTTGCACTTTATTTCACAAACCATTAGTCACTTTATTTAATAAGTAATTTCATCACTTTATTTAATAATGAATTTCATCACTTTGCAAAATTACAAATACTGCTAATACTGCTGCTTAGATTAAAATGCCTGATGTATACACTTTTACGATCTCTGATCTACTGTATTCGACTTTGAACAGTCTTGTCGCTTTTATAGTTTTCGAATGGTTGGAGTCGAAAATTCTACGCTATTCTCGTATTTTCTAGAAGCTTCTATCCACTTCGACAGAAGTCGAGAATATTCTTTTTGATATTACCGACGGATGGTTCTTGAATAAGCTTTTATTCGAATAGTTCGCATCTTGACTCACAGGGGGCACTCATTCTCCAGATGGGATCCTAAAAGTATGCAATCCCTTCTCACTGAGCTATCACGTTTCAATATATATATATTGTTACGAAATTGCCCTCTTGACAATTTACTCTGTTACAAAATTGCCCTCCTGACAATTCCTCTAACTCTCTGTACTCGGACTCGTACCGCTGGATTGTGTAGTAATCAAACAATCGCTGGTTAAATTAAAATAATTAGCTTTATTTAATTATTGCTATTTACACATTTAATATTAGGCTTAAAGTTTACTTAGTTATGATTTGAACTTTATTTAACACTTTATTTAATAAGTAAGTTCATCACTTTGCACAATTACAAATACTGCTGCTTTGATTATAATGCTAGATGCACACACTTTTACGGTCTCTGATCTACTGTCTTCGACTTTGAACAGTCTTGTCGCTTTTATAGTTTTCGAATGGTTGGAGTCGAAAATTCTACGCTATTCTCGTATTTTCTAGAAGCTTCTATCCACTTCGACAGAAGTCGAGAATATTCTTTTTGATATTACCGACGGATGGTTCTTGAATAAGCTTTTATTCGAATAGTTTGCATCTTGACTCACAGGGGGCACTCATTCTCCAGATGGGATCCTAAAAGTATGCAATCCCTTTTCACTGAGCTATCACGTTTCAATATATATATATATTGTTACGAAATTGCCCTCTTGACAATTTACTCTGTTACAAAATTGCCCTCCTGACAATTTCTCTAACTATCTGTACTCGGACTCGTACCGCTGGATTGTGTAGTAATCAAACAATCGCTGGTTAAATTAAAATAATTAGCTTTATTTAATTATTGTTATTTACACATTTAATATTAGGCTTAAAGTTTACTTAGTTATTATTTGCACTTTATTTCACAAACCATTAGTCACTTTATTTAATAAGTAATTTCATCACTTTATTTAATAATGAATTTCATCACTTTGCAAAATTACAAATACTGCTAATACTGCTGCTTAGATTAAAATGCCTGATGTATACACTTTTACGATCTCTGATCTACTGCATTCGAACAGTCTTGTCGCTTTTATAGTTTTCGAATGGTTGGAGTAGAGAATTCCACGCTATTCTCGTATTTTCTAGAAGCTTCTATCCACTTCGACAGAAGTCGAGAATATTCTTTTTGATATTACCGACGGATGGTTCTTGAATAAGCTTCTATTCGAATAGTTCGCATCTTGACTCACAGGGGGCACTCATTTTCCAGATGGGATCCTAAAAGTATGCAATCCCTTTTCACTGAGCTATCACGTTTCACTGCCCTCCGCTTAAACTTGTTCGTCCCGAACAAGGATAGTACTGCAACCTTTATAAGGAGATAACCTCTCTAAATGAACGACTTTCATTTTGCTCCTGGCATTTCTCGCCAACTGGATGCGGTATACTACATCGTTGAGCCGCTTTATCACCTTATAAGGGCCTTCCCAGTGTGTTTGCAGTTTTGGCGATAATCCCTTTTTCCTTTGCGGATTATGAAGCATAACTAGCTGCCCTTCCTGAAATCCCTTGGAGTTTGCTCGTAGATCATATCTGGCTTTCATTTTATCACTCATCAGTTGTGTGCGCTTTCTGATGGTTCCATGAATTTCATTCAGCTGTCTTCGTTTGTCAGCTACATAACTGCTACATGAAACTTCCGTAGATGAGTAGGCACCGAATTTCAGATCTGCAGGCAATCTTATGTCACAACCGAAAATAGCCTTAGCTGGTGTTGTAGATGTTGTATCGTGAGTTGCCGATCGGTATGCCATTAAGAAGAGGGGTATGTGTTGGTCCCAATTTTTCTGGTTTCTGTCCACGACTTTTCTTAGGTGTTCCTCAAGCGTACGATTAAATCTTTCAACCATTCCATCGGATTGTGGGTGCAAAGGGGTTGTACGAGTTTTGCGTATGCCCATCAATTCACTCATTTCCCTGAATATTGTTGACTCGAAATTTCTGCCTTGATCCGAGTGCAACTCGAGGGGAGCTCCGAATCTGCAGACCCAATTATTGATAAATGCATCTGCAACGGTCTTAGCTTCTTGATCGGGAATGGGGTATACTTCTGGCCATTTACTAAAATAGTCGATTACGACGAGAACATATTTGTTGCCGGAATCACTAATTGGAAACGGACCTGCTATGTCCATTGCAATACGCTCAAATGGCGCTCCCACGTTGTATAAATGCATCTTCCCCTGGCTGCGATGGCTCGGTCCCTTGGCAGCTGTACACTTTTCACAAGCACTAATCCAGTCAACTACCGATTGCTGGCAACCAACCCAATAAAATCGTGTTTTAATTTTCTCGACTGTTTTTGTTATTCCCAAATGCCCTCCGCTTGGCCCACTATGGTATTCCTTGAGAATTTCGCTTATTCTTGCCTTGGGTACCACAATCAAGTTCTTCGTGGTTTTTCCATCTTCGCTCTCCCACAGGCGGAATAGGCATCCATCTTGCAGCTTTAAGCTATTCCATTGAGCCCAATATGCTTTAGTTATGGGGCTTTCAGTCGAGATTTCGTTCCAATCAGGCCGTTTTCCTTCATTCTTACTTGATACGATTTTTGCCAAATCTGGGTCATTTCGTTGTTCTTCTTTTATCTTTTCCGCTGTCCATTCATCGTCTGGTAAAACAGCCATTAAGCGCACATCGACTACTCCTTCTTTCCCTTCAGCTTTAGAACAGTGCTTACATTCCATACTGCAAGGACGTCGTGATAGTGCATCAGCATTCCCGTGGTTTCCGCCTCTGCGATGTTCTATTGTGAAATCGTAGCTTTGGAGTCTCTCAATCCATCTCGCAACCTGACCTTCGGGATTTTTGAACTGTAATAGCCAGCGCAGAGCAGCGTGATCCGTTCTCAACAAGAACTTTTGTCCATACAAGTACTTGTTAAAGTGCTTCACGCACTGCATAACCGCCAAAAGTTCTCTCCGTGTTACACAGTAATTTCGCTCTGGCTTTGATAAGATCTTACTGAAGTAGGCTATTACTATTTCATGTCCGTCAATAACTTGCGACAGGACACCTCCAATCCCGAATCCACTTGCATCTGTATCCAAAATAAATTTTTCGCCAGGTATTGGATACGCAAGGATCGGAGCTGTACACAATAGCTCTTTCAATCTGTTGAATGCCTTCTCCTGCTCGCTTTTCCACTCAAAAGCACAATTTTTCCTCGTTAATGCATGCAGACTACCAGCCACGTCCGCAAAGCCTGGAACAAAGCGTCTGTAATAGGTGCAAAGACCCAAGAAGCTGCGTAGCTCATGCAAACTAGTTGGTCTTGGCCACTCCCTTACTGAGTCTATCTTATCTGGATCTGTGTGTACTCCTTCAGGTGTGACTTTATGTCCAAGGTACTTGACTTCTTTCTTGAAGAACGAGCATTTCTTTGCGCTCAGCTTCAACCCTGAAGCTCCTAATCGCATCAATACTTCTTCCAAATTCTTCAAGTGGTCCTCGAAGTCCTTTCCCATAACGATGATGTCATCTAAGTACACCAGACACGTTTTCCAGTGAAGACCCTTTAGCACATGTTCCATTAAGCGTTCAAATGTAGCTGGAGCATTACACAGTCCGAATGGCATCACCAAAAATTGCCATAGTCCATCACCGGCACTGAATGCTGTCTTTTCCTTGTCTTGTTCGTCTACTGCCACTTGCCAATATCCGCTTTGTAAATCCAGCGTTGAGAACCAATTTGAACCAGAAAGTGTGTCCAACGTATCGTCGATTCGAGGTAATGGATAACTATCTTTCTTCGTTACCTCATTTAGTTTACGATAATCTACACAGAAACGTGTGGAGCCATCCTTCTTCTTGACTAATACCACTGGAGAACTCCAGGGGCTCGCTGATGGCTCTATGACGTTGTTCTGATGCATTTCCTTCAGCAATACATTCACATCTTCTCTCTTTGCCAGAGGTACTCTTCTTGACGCTTGACGAATGGGTTTGGCATCACCAGTGTTGATTGTGTGTTTCACCATCTTTGTTCTGCCTTCGTTTTTACCCTTTTCAGCAAATACTGACCAATGTCTTGCCAAAAGTTGGCTGGCAGTCCTCCTCTGCTCTGTGGATAAGTCTTTGCTCCATTCTTTCGTGAGATCGTCGAGTACCTTTTTATCAGCTGGTATCTTCATTTTTGTGTCTCGAGGCTGGCTTTCACAGTTTACAATTGCCGAAATTGCCCGGCAATTTCCAATTATCTGTCCTTTCTCTATGGTTTTAGCGGAATTTGCAAGATTGACCACTCTTACTGGCACTATTCTGTTCTGCTGTTCTTCTACGAGGGTTTTTCCAATGATGATGTCATCCAGTACAAATTTTTCATCCGTTTCCACAACCCACAACTTGTTCTTCTCCACATCTCCGTCCATTTTGGCCCATATGACTGCCTCTGACTTTGCTGGGATTTTTGTTCGCCGCGATACAATGGCTTGTCGGATACCTCCATACTTATCCTCACCAACGGATAACGGTATTTCGGTGTTCGCATACTTCAACGTTCGGCATTTCAAATCTAGGGTGAATCCATTCCGAATCATAAAATCCACACCTAAGATTAATTCGTCCACAATATCCGCAACTACAAACTCGTGCTTCACTGTTGTGGTACCGATAGTGATTTTCCGTGTAACTTTTCCAAGTACCGGTGCATCATCTCCAGTTGCCGTACGCAAACTTATTCCCTGAAGCGGCTCGATTCCCCGAACGAGATCCCTTCTAATTATGGAATGTGATGCACCCGTATCCAATGTTACCACGATTTTTCTTCCATTTACTACGCTGTCGACAGTTAGGCTGTTGATTTTCCGTGCCATCTGAGAAACGAAGATTCTGGGGCTACATGTTGTGGGAGTCAGATCAAGCCCCTCGAGACTGACTCCATCTAGTTTGTCGACGACTTTTCATCATTTTCTGATTCCCTATTTTGGAATCTGACTTGCTTTGGAGGTCTTACCGGTGAGCGTGATCTAGAACGTTTCCGTCTCGATTGGCAATTACGGGCCATGTGTCCGACCTCTCCGCAGGTGAAGCATTTGCCCGTGAAACTTTGGCCGCTTTCGACTTGTACCTGACGGGCTCTGTATACTGGCTGGCACACCAAGGCTGCTGTCTCTGAAGTTAAAGCGCTAGCTACTGTCTCCATATATGTAGCTTTCGGATTAGTTATTGCAGAACGCTTTATCTCCGCATCGCGAATGCCATATACAAAGGTGTCCATCATACACCTCTCAGTGATCTCTCCTGGGTAGGCAAGATGAGCCAACCGTTCCACTTCCGCCGCAAACTGTTGTAGAGACTCACCACTCTTCTGTACACGTGTTCGTAGCTCTACTTGGTACATCTGCTTCCGGTGTTCACTACCATACTTGCGCTGAACGGCATTCATTAAGCTTTCATAGCAGTCTCGCTCACTTTCTGAGATAGTTTGAAGCACATCAGCGGCAGCACCTTTCAATGAAACGGTTAATGCAGCCACTTTTTCGCGAGCACTCCAACCATTTGTGCTAGCGGTAGTCTCAAACTGCATTCTGAAGACACTAAATGTGGTGGTTCCATCATAGGTAGGAGGCTTCAGTTTTATTGAGGATAAAGCTGGCACAGGCAATGCACCTTCCTGTAGTAGATTAATTCTTTGTTCTATTTGTTGCTTAAATTCATTCTGCCTTTGTACTAAAGATTTTTCGAACGATTCTTGCCGTGTCTCAATTTCACAAACCTTCCTGTCTACCATCTCGGACATTTCTTTCATCTGCTGTGAGTTCTTTTCCACTAGTTGAGTAAGTCGTATTTCACTCTGCTGTAACTGTTCTTTGACATCCATTTTGACTGCTTGTTTGAGCGATTCAGCACTCTTTTCTACGTCCTCTTTGACGGATGCAACACTCTTTTCGACTGCTTGAGAACTTTGATGTAACTGCTGCATATCCTGTTTAAAGGATTGCATTATCCCGATAAGTGCGCTCATGTCAAAGTTACCCGTGTTAGGTTCTTGCGGTGTTTCTTCGTGTCGAGATGTCGTTGGCTCTTCACACTGGAATTCATGCTCATCGACGTCTATACCCTGCTCCTCTAAAGCGCTTCTTAGTCTCACCTGCAGCTCCGCTTTAAGCCCTTGTGTTTGCAAATTTAAACGCTCAAGCTCCTTCTTGAGCTGCTCCAATCTCAGTTTTTCGAATTTAACCATTGTTTATTACAGATACACAATCCCACTTCTGACACCAATTGTTACGAAATTGCCCTCTTGACAATTTACTCTGTTACAAAATTGCCCTCCTGACAATTTCTCTAACTATCTGTACTCGGACTCGTACCGCTGGATTGTGTAGTAATCAAACAATCGCTGGTTAAATTAAAATAATTAGCTTTATTTAATTATTGTTATTTACACATTTAATATTAGGCTTAAAGTTTACTTAGTTATTATTTGCACTTTATTTCACAAACCATTAGTCACTTTATTTAATAAGTAATTTCATCACTTTATTTAATAATGAATTTCATCACTTTGCAAAATTACAAATACTGCTAATACTGCTGCTTAGATTAAAATGCCTGATGTATACACTTTTACGATCTCTGATCTACTGCATTCGAACAGTCTTGTCGCTTTTATAGTTTTCGAATGGTTGGAGTAGAGAATTCCACGCTATTCTCGTATTTTCTAGAAGCTTCTATCCACTTCGACAGAAGTCGAGAATATTCTTTTTGATATTACCGACGGATGGTTCTTGAATAAGCTTCTATTCGAATAGTTCGCATCTTGACTCACAGGGGGCACTCATTTTCCAGATGGGATCCTAAAAGTATGCAATCCCTTTTCACTGAGCTATCACGTTTCAATATATATATATATATATATATATATATATATATATATATATATATATATATATATATATATATATATATATATATATATATATATATATATATATACCTATAGCAAAATATTTTCCTTTGCCTCGAATTACAATCTCTAAATGTATGCCCGAGCTGTTTACAATTCCAGCATACCACTTGACTCCTACTTGCCGGTTCCTTTACTTGGTTCCTCTCTCCTAACGCACTTTTCCCTGTTACCACCTCCTGACGAGCTTCTCCTACCTCTTCCACCATCGTGTTGCTCACCTCACTTACTACTCGGCCCGAACCATATTTAAAAGGCGGTTGCACCATTCTAACTTCCCTCTTTTGAAAGAATCTCTCCGTCTCTTGGCATTCATACCTTAGCTGCTCCACGCTATAGCAATCGATGGGATACACTATCTTCCCTAATCCCTGCCTTAGGTTTCTCTTTTTTATTTTGATTAGGTCAAATTCCGACACAGGGTAAGTCATTCGTGCTCGGAGCTTCAGCACTTCAAAAGAGAAAGAGTCCAAGCTCTCGCCTGGCAGTTGCCTCCTTTCCGACAATTCCCTCAATAACTCAAATTCACTCTGGTTTGAGCGAAACTGCCTTAGCATAGCGTTCCGAAGCGCTGGCCACGCCCTGACGTCGGCTGTCCGTACGCATAGCCAGTACCACTCTATTGCTGCCCCTCGCAACAGTACATGAAATTCCTTCATTACTGCTGGCCAAGGAACCTCATACTGCTCCTGCAAGGGCTCCTACCAGAATATAAATTCTTCTACAGGCAGATTCTCGACTTTTCCATCGAAGAATAAACCCCATTTCTCTAGTCTCACTACCATCTGACTCTCTTCTCTCATAAACTATTTTCCGTTCCTTCGCCCTATGTTATTTCTACTCGCTTGCTCCCTGGTTAGAATCTCCGGACCACCTTCTTCCGCCTCCATCCGGATTGGTGGTTCGCGGCAACTCGTTGGTGCAATCTGTCTGGAGGTCTACAAATGCCACCCTATACCCCAAAAGAATAATACATATATATATATATATATATATATATATATATATATATATATATATATATATATATATATATATATATATATATATATATATATATATATATATATATATATATATATATATATATATATATATATATATATATATATATATATATATATATATATATATATATATATATATATATATATATATATATATATATATATATATATATATATATATATATATATATATATATATATATATATATATATATATATATATATATATATATATATATATATATATATATATATATATATGTATTATTCTTTTGGGGTATAGGGTGGCATTTGTAGACCTCCAGACATTGTTACAGGTATAATGTTTTTCTTTGTTAGAAGTTATTTCGGTTTTATTTGTCAAGTTGGGTATTCGGTAATAATAATATATTTTGAGTAATAGAAAATAAAAGGTAGTAGAAGTCAGGCGATGCACTTAAGAAGTGGGCCAAAAAAAGAAAATCGAAGAAATGTCCAATTTGATAGGAACCGTGATATTCCAGAAGGGCAAGGTGGAACACTCGCCCCAAGGGGGAAGTGAGGAAGATAAGGCAACTGGGGGATAACCAGGATGGAGCGGAACGGGGACGGTGCCGAAGGATAGAGGCAGTGAGGATAGCTGGTTAGCCACTGCAGCGTACGGAACCAGGCCAGAACGGGAAATGAGGCCATCCGAACTCCCAAGTGAATACCGCTCTGCAATTAATTTGATGTTGCTCGAAAGCCATAATAGCTATGGAGTAGCATTAAGTGTAGAAACGGAGAAAATAAAGGAAACAGTAAGGGCTAGTCACATAGAGTTGATGAAACTAGTTAATGATGCAGTGCGGCCTAGGCAACAGTTATCGGAGCGGGGGGTAATGCCCGCGGCATCGGAGTCGGGCTGTGAACCCCTAAGTAGAACCGAAGAAAGTCACGACAATGACAGATGGCGGAGCCAGATTGCACCAACGAGTTGCCGCGAACCACCAATCCGGATGGAGGCGGAAGAAGGTGGTCCGGAGATTCTAACCAGGGAGCAAGCGAGTAGAAATAACATAGGGCGAAGGAACGGAAAAGAGTTTATGAGAGAAGAGAGTCAGATGGTAGTGAGACTAGAGAAATGGGGTTTATTCTTCGATGGAAAAGTCGAGAATCTGCCTGTAGAAGAATTTATATTCCGGTAGGAGCCCTTGCAGGAGCAGTATGAGGTTCCTTGGCCAGCAGTAATGAAGGAATTTCATGTACTGTTGCGAGGGGCAGCAATAGAGTGGTACTGGCTATGCGTACGGACAGCCGACGTCAGGGCGTGGCCAGCGCTTCGGAACGCTATGCTAAGGCAGTTTCGCTCAAACCAGAGTGAATTTGAGTTATTGAGGGAATTGTCGGAAAGGAGGCAACTGCCAGGCGAGAGCTTGGACTCTTTCTCTTTTGAAGTGCTGAAGCTCCGAGCACGAATGACTTACCCTGTGTCGGAATTTGACCTAATCAAAATAAAAAAGAGAAACCTAAGGCAGGGATTAGGGAAGATAGTGTATCCCATCGCTTGCTATAGCGTGGAGCAGCTAAGGTATGAATGCCAAGAGACGGAGAGATTCTTTCAAAAGAGGGAAGTTAGAATGGTGCAGCCGCCTTTTAAATATGGTTCGGGCCGAGTAGTAAGTGAGGTGAGCAACACGATGGTGGAAGAGGTAGGAGAAGCTCGTCAGGAGGTGGTAACAGGGAAAAGTGCGTTAGGAGAGAGGAACCAAGTAAAGGAACCGGCAAGTAGGAGTCAAGTGGTATGCTGGAATTGTAAACAGCTCGGGCATACATTTAGAGATTGTAATTCGAGGCAAAGGAAAATATTTTGCTATAGGTGTGGAAGGGAGAATGTGGTGACTCCAGAGTGACCTAATTGCCGGAAGGGACAAGTCCCTGTGGAAAACCCATTTTGAGTGAGGAGAGCCTAGAGAGGAAGGAAGGAAGTTACAGGCGGCAGAGTAGCACACCGATGAATGGAGATAGGAGGCTATTTGTCTCAAATCAAGTGAGGAAAGCCCGGGAGCGATACCGGAGGAGAAGGATTTAAAGGAAGAGAGTAGCAGAAACGGTGGAAAGAAGTGATAGGGAGGAGAAAAGGCCGTTTGCGGAAAAAGCAATTTAGGGGAAAAGCATCAGAGGTCTGCTAGACACTGGGGCATCTGTGAGTATACTAGGAAGAAATTGTAAGAAACTGGTGAGCGACTTGGGGCTGAAAGTGCGGAGCTATGTGACCATAGTAAATACAGCTAGTGGACAGAAACAGCCTGTTTTGGGGAGAGTAACCGTGCCCGTGCATTTTAACGGGGAGAGTAAAGCTATAACATTTTTTTGTGTCCTACACTACAACAAGAAGTTTATTTAGGAGTCGACTTTTGTCGGGTGTATAGCCTAGCATCGGGGGTAGTTGGGGGTGGATGAAGTAGTCGCGGAGCCTGATACTAAGGATAACGGTGGAAAGAGTGAGGCTGCAGAAATGTATGATTTGTCGGAAACCCAGCTGGAACAATTAAGTAGAGTAAAGAAGGGATTTAGGGCATTTGAAGAGTACGGGCTAGGTAGAACTACGGCAGAAAGGCACAGCATACAGTTGGTACAGGGAGCGCAAGCAGTAAAGGACCGTTACTACCCAGTATCTCCAGCGATACAGGAACTATTGTATGCTGAAGTAGATCAGATGCTATCGCTAGGGGTGATCGAAGAAAGTGAGAGCCCTTGGAGCAGTCGGGTCACATTGGTCAGGAAGCCGGGTAAGAATCGGTTGTGATTGGATGCCCGGAAGCTGAATGAGCGAACCGTGAAAGATGCATACCCCATTCAGAATATAGATAATGTATTTGTATATCTCGACGATTTGTTAGTGATATCCTTAGATTTCAACACACATGTGCGTTTATTAGGAGAGGTAGCGAAATGTCTGTCGGATGTGAATCTGACAATAGGATTACAAAAATCGAAGTTCTGCTGCAAGGAGGTAAAATATCTGGGGTTTTTGATAGGCCATGGGGAGTTAAAAACTGACCCGGAAAAGATATTGGCAGTGAAAAGAATTCCGGTACCAAAGTCACCAAAACAGCTCAGAAGTTTTCTTGGATCGGCAGGGTGGTATCGAAGATTCGTGGCGAATTTTGCAGACATAGCGGCGCCTTTGACCGATATACTTAGAAAGAGCGGGGAATCTATGATGACTCCAGAAGCACTTGTCGCATTTGCTTCATTGAAGCAGGCTCTCACCACAGCACCCGTATTAGCACAACCAGATTTTGGGAAACGATTTTATATCCAGTGTGATGCATCCCATTATGGAGTTGGGGCGGTACTTTTCCAAAGAGATGAGGCTGGACATGAACGTCCAATAGCGTACTATTCGTATAAAATGAATAGTTGCCAGCTAAACTACAGCGTGACAGAGAAGGAGTGTCTGGCGGCGGTTCTAGCGGTGCGGCGATTCAGAGCATACGAGTATGTGGAACTGATGTCGTTTACGGTGATAACAGATCACGCTAGTCTGAAGTGGCTGATGTCTTTAAAAGACTTGAGTGGCAGATTGGCCAGATGGTCTCTACAACTGCAGGCATTTGACTTTGGAATAGAACGCAGGAAGGGAACTGAAAATATAGTGGCGGACACTCTGTCTCGAGCAGTGGAGGCAACCTCTTTGGAGGAAGCAGGGTTCCTAGGTTTCGAAACTACCGAATTTGAGTTAGAAGAATACGTGAATAGGGTGCGGCTTATAGAGGAACACCCAGAGGCCTTTCCGGACTTGAAGCTACAGGAAGGGATCACATTTAAGCGTGCATGTTTCACTAGTGATGAGTATGGCGAATCTAGCTGGAAGTTATGGGTACCGGAGGCTTTAACCTCAACCTTAATAGCCCAGGCACATGAAACTGAAACGGCAGCCCATGGCGGGATAACAAAGACCTTGCATCGATTAAGGGTGAATTCTATTACTGGCCAGGCATGGTGGTGCAAGTGAGGAATCATGTGAGGGGGTGTAGGGTGTGTAAAGAAACTAAGAGTAGTAACCAGACCTTGCGACCAGTTATGGGAAGAGAAGAGAAAACTGAAAGACCTTTCCAGAGATTGTACATAGATTTTTTCGGGAAACGCCTATGTATTAGTGGTGCTAGCGTAAAGATGGGCTCAAAGAATTGTATTTCGGCGCGAGAGCTAGCGCACAATTTCAATCGGCGACTACTAGAATACAGCCAAATATTGAATGAGAAGCGATAAGTTAGGTTTCCAGATCGAATTTGATTTATTTATAAAACTTTATTGCTATTTATACTTTTAATTTCTTATTGCTATTTATACTTTTAATTTCTAAGACTTAGTATATAATATGATTCTTAATACATAAAGAGGGCTTTTGCAATGTCAGCGGAAAGTATCACGGTCAATGCCAGCGTACATTCGTTCGATGGCATTGAACATTAGAATGCAGCGTAATCAAAAACATGCGCGCTGTTCGCGCTTCATAACGTGGACATTTTTATATGAGAGTTCGATGTACTTACGTTGGGTCTCCGCTCACATTGCATGTGCCTACACCGCGTATGATGATGCTTTTGTATTTTTTATTGAATAATGTAATCTTATTCTGAGTTCGTTAGCGTAGTTATCCATATTGTATATTTTTGGATTTTTTTGGCTGTCAGTACTTGAGAGGTGTGGTAATTTGCCATATACAAGCTCAAAAGGTGTATTGTAGTGTACCCAAAACACTACTATGCATTTCAACCTCCACTGCCTAACGTCCAAGCGTACCGCACATGCAAACGCATGATAACAATGCAAACATGGCACAAGCCAAAGCGGCGGATCAAATGACGCTATGTATAGCGGGCATTTGGTGTGAAGGCCAGAAATGCATTGAACCCAAAAATATGCTGACCACACGCAATTGCAGACCAATGCATGTGTGCAGAATATGGGTTAATATTTAAAATATGTATTAGGATAAGTATTGAACAATAAGAATTATGTTTAGATGTACAAAATTAGATGAAAGATTTTGCTATATAAGGAGCGCTGATTTCTTAAATAAAAGAGTTCCGTTTTGGACAGAGACCTCAGCAAATCACATTGCTTCTTCTTTGCTCGGCGTTCACGCCTCCAAAATATCAGGGATTCATTTCGGCAAACGAAAATTTGCCACAACAATTGGCTGGTCTTAATAATTAAATATGGTAAATGTCTGTTGACACAACAAATTGGGTCGTTAGAATTTTTCTATTAATATTTCATATATATAGATATCAACAAAGGACACAGCCAAAAATGATAAGCGATCTGACTGGCGAAACGTCAATCCTACGACGACCACCACATGGCGATCCTGCCCAACCGAACTGAGGACGACTGAAGAGTTTGACACCGCTTTTAAAAATCTGTTGGCTTTAGCGAAGACATCACTGGAAGAATATTCACCAGGACCAATACCAGCAGAAGCACCGCAATTCGTAGCAACAAGAGCCGGGCCAAAGCCTCTAACAATCGAGGAATATAAGCGCAGACAACATAAACGACCGAAAACTCCATCGCCACCGCCAACTCTACCAAAGAAGAAGAGGGGAGGAAAAGCAGTCAACAAAAGAAAGCAAATAGCCATTTTATACAGGAAATTAAACCTCGCGAAAACGAAAGGCGAGAAAATAAGAATCAAAAAAGAAATAAAAGAAGCCAGAAAATGCTAGATACACGTAATAAAGAAGACATAATTATAAACGGCATTGGAAATACCAATGACCAAAATATATTTGAAATTTTGAAAATTATAATTTATACAATTTTAGTTATAGCATTAATCTTGTATTTAGCAAATAAGTTAAATAATTATTGTAAAAATTATGTTAATAAGCGTATAAAAGCATCCATTGACAATTTGAATACAGTATGAGCCTGCAGGTAACAATCTCAAAAATAAAAGAAATATTGACAAAGCTAAAAAAATCACCAAATAGAACTTATTCTGAAAATTACGTGAAATCAACAAATGAACAAATAGAATCATTAAAACAAATAGCTATAGCAGCTCTTTCTGAACTACAAACAGAAAAAGAGAAGACTGAAAATACAGTCCTAATTCAAAAACTAATAACACAAATTAAAAAACTGCTTGTAACCATGCCTGACACGATGCAAACGAGTAACCAATCGGTGTGAGCCGTCTTTGACTCTCTGAAGTACATACAAATAGTATATATATTCTCGGGAGACAATAGAGATATAAAACAGTTCATTGAGATTGTAAAACACATAGCTTATACAGTGCCACAAGAGCACAAGAACAAATATTATGAACTGGTTAAAGAAACGAAGCTCCCAACGAAGATAAACCTAAGAGAGAGAGAGAGAGAAAAGCATTGAAGAATTGATAAATACATTATGGAAAATTTACAAACCTAAACGTATAGAAGAATCCATATACGAAGAACTTTCAACACTCAGGCAAAATGGAGCTCTGAGTAAGTACACCGAAAAGATAGAAGATCTGATAACAGATCTAAATAGTGTACAGATAGAAGAAGAATCAGATAAAACCATAGTGACACGACTAAATGACAAAATAGCATTCACTGCATTTAAGAGAGGTCTGGCTGACAGACGAACCAAATTGACAATAGAAGCAAGTCGAGTGAAAACGTTTCAGGGAGCAGTGGAAATTGCTGAAGCTGCGAATAGAGATACGGAGACAAGAGTAATGACATACAGAACTCAAAACAATAATAATAGATGGAACAACAATTCCTATGCTCAAAATCAAGGACGTCGCAACATTCAACAACGCTATCCCACAAGGAACAACTGGAACAACAACCATAACTACAATACAAGAAGCAACGGACCAACACAAAGACGAAACAGCTTCCCACCGTCAAATGTGAATAACAACCGAAACAACTTCCCACCGGATATGGATAATACAACCGAAATCTAAATCCAACAAACAGATACGATGGTCAGCAACAACGCTTCACCACACAACAGAATAGACCAGCAAGAAACATCACCATTATCCATGAATCAACTGATCAGGGAAACAGACGCATCACCGACACCAATCAGGAATAATAAAATACGGTAGTACGGGGAACACACACAATATCTATGCAATAGCAAATAACAATATTACAAACATTGTAAAAGTTACTTACAAAAATAAACCATTAAAATTACTAATAGATACTGGAGCAGACATATCACTAATAAAAGATTTTGAGGAACTACAAGAACAGGTGAATGAACAATCCGCATGCACAGTAACAGGTATTGCAAACAAAAACATAGAAACAGAGGGAACCAGCTCAATCACATTTAACATTTGCTACAGAAAAGTACCATTCACATTCCAAATTGTAAAACCAGATTTCCCAATAATAGCAGATGGAATTTTAGGAAGAGATTTCCTACAACAACATAATTGCAAAATAGACTATGAGTCTTATACTTTAACAATGACATATGGACATGAGGATTTAGTTCTAGATATGCAGATAGATATAAACAATATCACGATCCCTCCAAGCACAGAAATAATACACCCAATATCAGCAATAGTAACTGAAGACAGCGTAATCAACAGTCAAAATACAGACAACAAAATTTTTATTAGCGGCACAATAATTCCGGCAAGAGGTATTAAACATGTAAAAATACTTAACACAACTGACCAAGAAGTTACAATAGACACAATGCAACTACATATAGAACCATTAACAAATGTTGATATTATACATTACAACAAATTGGACAAACAAGACAAAACCAGATGGATGGAAGTACAGGAAGCTCTCACAAGAACCAATGAGACAGATATCATAGACGCATCCATTATCAAAATATGTCAAAATTATCAGGATATTTTCAACTTAGAAAATGAACAACTATCAACGAATAATTTCTACAAGCAAAAAATAATGTTAGAAGAGAAAACACCTGTATACATAAAGAACTACCGCACTCCCCAAGCCCACCTTGAAGAAATCAACCAACAGGTTGAGAAGCTGATGAAAGACAACGTAATTGAACACTCCATTAGCCCATACAACTCACCATTACTAATAGTACCAAAAAAGGATGCCAACGGCCATAAGAAATGGCGACTAGTTGTTGATTTTAGGCAGCTAAATAAAAAGATTGTAAATGACAAATTCCCACTCACGCGAATTGATGACGTTTTAGATAGGATTGGCAGAGCAAAATACTTTGTGTACACTGGACATGACAAGCTCTTTCCATCAGATAGAACTCGATAAAACATCGCGTCCTTTAACGGCATTCTCAACGGGAAGTGGACATTTTCAATTTAAGCGCCTACCATTTGGACTAAAAATTTCTACAAACACTTTCCAGCGGCTGCTAACCATCGCACTAACAGGGTTAGATGCAAGTGCATTCCTATATGTAGATGATATTATTGTATTCGGATGTTCTCTTCAACATCACAACAATAACCTTATAAAGATATTCGAGAGATTAAGAAAATACAATCTAAAACTCAACCCAAGCAAATGCAATTTCCTCAGGCCAGAAGTAGTTTATCTGGGCCATCTAATCACTTTTAAAGGTGTCACAGCTGATCCTGAGAAATTCAAAACAATACAAATGTATCCAGTTCCCAAAAACGCAGATGAAGCTCGAAGATTTGTAGCCTTTGTAACTACTACAGAAGATTTATAAAAGATTTTGCAAAAATTGCAAAACCAATCAACAATCTACTAAAAAAAGGCACAGAATTCATTTGGAATGAAGATACACAGGAAGCTTTCGATTCATTAAGAAAAAATATCATAGAACCTCCTATCTTACAATATCCTAACTTTGAAGAAACATTCATACTCACGACGGATGCATCTAACTATGCACTTGGAGCCATACTCTCTCAGGCAGAAGTTGGAAAAGATTTGCCAATTTCCTTTGCCAGTCGCTCATTAAACAAGCATGAGATTAATAAACCTGTGATAGAAAAAGAACTTCTAGCGATACATTGGGGAATAAACCATTTCAAACCATATCTTTATGGAAGCAAATTCACAGTAGTAACAGATCACAGACCACTAGTATCACTCTTTACGCATTAAGACCCATCATCAAGATTAACACGCGTAAGACTGGATCTAGTAGACTATGATTTCGATATAATCTACAAACAAGGCAAAATCAACACCAACGCAGACGCATTGTCGCGAATTAAACTGGACTTAGACGCATTCAAAGCCATGATACCCTCCGTGAATGTAGTAACTAGAAGCATGAAACAGAAACCTTTAGTTGCACAAACACAGATCTTGGTTGCAAACGCACAAGAGTCTGATCAACTCTATATGTGGCACTGCACTTCAATATATGATGTTAGAAAATTAAATAAACTAAAAATTGAGCTCAATAAAAATAAAAATACAAGACGCGCGCAGAGAAGTTTGCCAGATATACAAATAAATGAAGCAGGGGTAAAAATGAAAATAAGTGATAATCTATGCCAGAACTTAGGATCGGTTATGGAGAAACTTACACACACATTAAATAAGCATGGTATAAACAAGTTAGCCATTGCAAACAATGACGTCATATTTACGCAAATAAATGAAGAAGAATTGATATCAATGTACAATGCAGTACAGCGTAAAATACAAAAAGAAGGAAGGCAAATTCCTACTAAAATAATTATATATACACCCCCTGCACAAATAACAAACAAGCAGCAGCAATACAATTTGATAAAGGAATTTCATGATACACCACTCGGAGGACACAGCGGAATAAGGAGAACCATAACAAGACTAAAACAAAAATACATATGGCGAAAAATGAGTCAAATGGTAAAAGACTATGTTAGAAAATGCACAACGTGCTGCGGAAATAAAATAACAAGGCATTCCAAAGAAAAATTAAATATCACAGATACACCAACAGCAAGTTTTGAGACAATACAAGTTGACACAGTGGGTCCACTAAGGATGTCGAATGGATTCAAGTATATACTGACTGCACAGTGTGAACTAACAAAATTCGTTGAAGTAGTTCCACTGACTACAAAAGAAGCATCAGAAGTAGCGCGAGCTATAGTAAACAACATAGTTTTAAGGTATGGAATTTTCAAAACTCTCAAGACAGACAGAGGATCAGAATACAATAACGAACTGATGTCAAATATTTGTAAAATCCTACACACTAACCACGCGCTATCAACACCTTACCACCATGAGACACTAGGAGCAATAGAACGAAACCACAGGGTACTAAATGAGTACATGTTATCATTTTCAACCAACAACGATTGGGACACATGGTTACCATACTACGCATTTACGTATAACAATACACCACACACAGATACTGGTTACACACCAGCTGAGCTGATATACGGCAAACTCTCAAGGATGCCAACAGAAGCATTAGATACATATAAGAAATTTTATGATTTGGATAGCTACCTGACAGAGCTCAGGACTAAATTGCAACATGCACATGAAACAGCTAGAAAACTATTAATAAATGCTAAAATAATAAGAAAAGAATTATATGACAAAAATACAAATAAGATAGAATATAAAATAGGAGGTACAGTATTCTTAAGAAATAATTGTAGACATAAAGGAGACAGTCCTTATGATGGTCCATATAAAATTGTAAATCGCAATTGAGTAAACTCCACAATTATTATTAAGAACAAAGAAAAAATTGTACACAATAATAACTTAAAAAATACTTATCATAAGCAAATCCTGTAATATAAATTTAAGTAAACTTGTAATATAATTAAAAAAAAATATTTTTTTTTTTAATTTTTTTTCTAAGAACGGTAGAGGTGTAGTGTACCCAAAACACAACAATGCATTTCAACCTACACTGCCTAACGTCCAAGCGTACCGCACATGCAAACGCATGATAACAATGCAAACATGGCACAAGCCAAAGCGGCAGATCAAATGACGCTATGTATAGCGGGCATTTGGTGTGAAGGCCAGAAATGCATTGAACCCAAAAATATGCTGACCACACGCAATTGCAGACCAATGCATGTGTGCAGAATATGGGTTAATATTTAAAATATGTATTAGGATAAGTATTGAACAATAAGAACTATGTTTAGATGTACAAAATTAGATGAAAGATTTTGCTATATAAGGAGCGCTGATTTCTTAAATAAAAGAGTTCCGTTTTGGACAGAGACCTCAGCAAATCACATTGCTTCTTCTTTGCTCGGCGTTCACGCCTCCAAAATATCAGGGATTCATTTCGGCAAACGAAAATTTGCCACAACAATTGGCTGGTCTTAATAATTAAATATGGTAAATGTCTGTTGACACAACAAATTGGGTCGTTAGAATTTTTCTATTAATATTTCATATATATAGATATCAACAAAGGACACAGCCAAAAATGATAAGCGATCTGACTGGCGAAACGTCAATCCTACGACGACCACCACAGTATATTGTGTGTCTACATGGGGGGTTGTATTATATGCAAAGGTATAGAACGGGATCCAATTGTGCCAGTCATAGTCGTTGGTAAAAGATAACATGAATTCATCTAATACGCGGTGATTTTTTGCTACTGATCTTAATGTTTGGTGATGGTATGGTGTTGAGAATTGTTGTTCAATGTCTAGGAATTTGCAAATGCATGCATGAGCTCATTTGCGAACTCAGTGCCTCTATCTGATTTTAGTGTCTTAAAATGGCCATATTTTAAGATACATTGTTCTACCACTGTTTTATCTATGGTTTTAGCGTCTTTGGTTTCTATTGGGTGTGCTATTACAAATTTTGTCAGTTCGCACTGTATTGTGAGTATGTATCTGAATCTGTCTGACATTCTTAGTGGTCCAACTTTTTCTATTTCTAGTACTTCAAAACTAGTGTTTGTTGTGTCAGTTATTATTTATTTTTCGTGTATATGCTTAGTTATTTTGTTCTGTGCGCATTTGTCACAGTTTTTTATAAAATCTTTCACCATTCGACTCATATTTTTCCACACTATCACTTCTCGAAATTCGTGTTCCTGAAAGCGATGCGGAAAGCCATGGCGAAGAACGTGATTAGCTACCTGACGGAAGGAGTATTCTACAAGTTCGGAGTGCCGGAGGTTATTTGCTCAGACAATGGGAGACAATTCACGGGGGTAGAGTTCCAAAATTGGATTGACGGCTATAAAATACAGCACATGAGGACTGCAGTCTATTCGCCCCAGGCGAACGCTTCCGGAAGAGTCAATCAGTCCGTACTGAACGCTATTAGAGCATACTTAGAAAACGATCATTGGGAGTGGGATAGGTACCTCTCTGAAATCGAGTGTGCGTTGAGAGGCTCACTACACTCAGCGACGGGAATGTCCCCTTATTTTGCCCTATTTGGACAGAATATGTTCACAAGCGGCCTTGACTATAAGTTGGCGAGGAAGTTAGGAGCTGATTCGCGATAAGGTGCAGAAAAGGTTGCATTTAGCGTACGAAAAGGGAACGCGGCAGTACAACAAACGAGCTAGGCGAATTAATTTTACCCCGGGCCAGGAAGTTTATAGACGAAATTTTACATTGAGCGATTTTTCACGGAATGTGAATGGAAAATTTTGTATAAAATTCGTAAAGTGCCGAGTGGTGAAGCACCTGGGGAATTGTCTATACCTATTAGAGGATTTGCAAGGGAAACCAGTTGGAGTGTTCCATGCGAAAGATATAAAACAATAGTAGGAAAGAAACACTTGCGTTTGTCAAGAGCACGCGACTCTTAATCTCGGTGTTGTGGGCGTACCACGTTGGCCCGTCACGTTGGCGGCCATAATAAATAAGGTAGCAATTAGGTGAAGGAAAGTTATTTATAGAATTCTTATGAATGGTGTAAAAATACATATAAAATAACTTTCTCCCAAGTCTGCTTCGTTGATGTAGATGTCCAGTAGTAGAGTGGTCTGAGTAAAAAATCTGAAAAAAGAAATGATTACTATGTGTTTCCGTAAGGTAAAATAAATAAAAGTGTTCCTGTTTATACGATACAGTACAGGTGTGTAGGTTAGCGTTTATTAGTTGAGTAGATTGGTGAAGGTAATTCTTTGAATTAAATGGCTGGGAAGAAAAAATAAATATAGGGTTAAATTAAGAAATTTTGTTTTGTGAATAATTACCGTACAACTAGGTGTTGGGATCCGTAATCATCATCAGTGTGGTGGTTCTGAAAAGGAAGTATTGTTAGTTTATATGTTTATGTAGACGTATGTATAGTTGCCCGGCTAGCTCAGGGTAGAGCATAGAATGTAGGTCGACGCTTCCACCCGTGTTCCGGCGGAGTTTGTAATCCTTGCAACCCGTGTGTTCTGTTGCGATCGTTCATTTAGCCGCCGCCGTCTGTATGTTCGTCTTTTTTGTTTTGCTTCTCCCCTTCTTTTCTTGCTTCCACTTGTCCGCTTTTCTAGTGAATGCGGCCAGTCAAAAACGTAGTGACGATTCTGAGGAATAGATGGCGCTGCCTCAGACTAGTCAAAATTCAAAAGTGAGTTGACTGACCGACTTGACCGATGAAGCGGTCAAGGATGGAATAGCGGAGGAGGCCAAGGAAATAGGAAAGGAACGGTTTTTTAAGAAAAAGCTAAAAGACATTTAAGGCGGTGGTAGAAAGAAAAAGGTCTCTGTTCAGTTTGAATTTTTTGTCGGATGATTCCGGTAGCGGGAGTTGTATTATGAGAAAGAAAGTAAATTTGGAACTTAAATTAAAAAAATTTATATAGTGCGCCTCGCAAAAGATAAACTGCAGACCTGCAACCAAAGTGAAATATTTCCTATAAGTGAAATTATGTTTGTGCAATAAAATGTGGAATTAATCAAAAATTCAGAAAAAAAATATCGAGGAGACGATTTCAAATTCAAAGAGGCAAAACTTTGTGAGTGGTACAACAACATTGGGTGCAGATTAAGGGAAAAGGAAGCTGCCGCCCGCCTCATCAGGCAGAGATACACATACAAAAAAAATAAATAGTTGTAAGTATATGTTATTTATTTAAGTTATTAAGTATATGTTATTTATTTAAGTTATTAAGTATATGTTATTTATTTAAGTATATAAAGTATAATGTTTAATTATGTGTAGTATGTTAGGCTAAGGCGGAAAGTATGGGGCGGGCTCGAGGAGGAGGATGCCCGGCGGAAAGGAAAAAAATGGTCAGTTGGAGTTTTTGTTTTGTAGTGTTGCCCCACTCGATGCAGTGTGGCGGGTTGAGGACCACGACCGTTGCTGCGAGCTAGCCGCGGCCACCATACTGCATCATAGTTAGGGGTGTTGGTACCAAATTCCTCTCAATAAATATACATTTTACAATAATTTGATTCATACATAACAATTATTTACTATTTTAAATTATGTGCCGCCAAAAAAATATTTTTTATCTCAACCTGTGAAGTTTTTTGAACTGTGCGAACGCGATTTCATACGTGCTCCATGATTGGGACGGTTTTTCACTGTGTTTAAACTGAATTCGTTCTTTAAACTTCGAGATATAGACGCTAATACAAAAGTGCAATTTATTTACATAATTTAATAATATTTTATTCTGCAAGATCAATTAAAAGTGAAGTGTAAAGTTCACAAAACATTTTAAAACAACAATATCATTAAAAATAAAAGTGCGCGCCAAAAAACAACTAGCATTTGTTGCCACCTGTGTCAGTACTCTAAGATGATTGCTGTTGTCACTTATTTTTAATATATTTAAATTTAAAATTCCTCAGAGTTGCATTTGTGCCATTTATTAATTCCTCATTTTCTCAACTCTTAATGAGCTTCCAGAATATAAACCAACTTACAAACATCAGAAATGCTTATGTGACGGTGGTTGCTGAATATGGCTGCAAAAACAAAAAGAAATAACTACGGATAACTCGTACCTAACCACCAAACCAATAAATTGGGCTCGTTCATGTTCTCCTGCTTTAATGTTAATCAGCGAATCTACACCTACAATTGCACCAGCAAGTAAGTTAGTCATGCCAGCCCCACAAGCAAACGAAAAAACAACAAAAATTTATGTAATTAACCACACAACGGGAGTATCGCTTAAAATTACACCCAAAGTGAATTGCGCGGAAAAATCAAAAATTCAAGTGGGACTGGACAGATATATAACCGTGCTAAAACGGGGACGAAACCCAAAATCTTCGAAGATCGCTTCAATGGCAAAAGTACCCAAAGATGGAAATGCAGACATCCCATGAATTAGAACCAGGTGATATGAAACTGAAGAAAAACGAACCTCACCCCATTTATAACCTAAAATATTTGTTGCACCGTAGAGTTACTGTAGAAGACCCGCATAAACGTGCAGGACCCGTTCAATGCTTGAACTGTCAAGAATTTGGCCATACTACGACTTACTGCAAGTTACCCTCCGTTTGCGTAGTGTGTGGGGACCTACATGGTACCGTCAAATGTGTCAAACCAAAGAGTACCCAAAAATAAAAAAATGTAGCAATTGCGGTGGAAACCATACTGCCAACTATAGGGGTTGCCCTGTTTACGTGCACGTAAATCGATCTTTGACCAAAAAATCTAATCCTACATCCACTCAGCCTATGAATCTGTTTAACTCAAATTTCCCACAGTCAGCCCAACCATCTACCAGTAAATTTTCATACGAGAATGTTTTAAAGTCTACCCAGACTATAATGCAAAAAGAGCTACCAGCAAACGGACTCCACAGCTCTAATTTTAGTAGTCTTCAAGCTTTAATTCAGTCAGTAAATAGTTTTACAACCAACATGACCTGCATGATGCAGGAAATGTTGAAAATGCAATCTGTTAACTGCTGCAGGCGGTATGAAACAAACCATTAACCTAAAAAAACTGTTTCTGGAACGCAAACGGCATCCGCCAACATAAAAACGAACTTGAATATTTCCTATTGGAAAACAAATTGACGTAATGCTGATCTCTGAGACACATTTGACGTCTAGAAGCTTTTTTAAAATCAATGTATACACTTTATACGACACCAAGGACCCCCGAGGAAGAGCTTGTGGTGTCTCGGCAATACTTATAAAGTCGCGACGCAAACTCTATTCTCTGGGAGACACTCGTGAGGATTACCTTCAGGCAAAAAATATTTGCGTCGAAAATTTCCACCAGGACCTGGTGATTTCATCGATTTATTCTCCTCCCAGATTTTCAATCACAGAAAGTCAATTCACTAATTTTTATAAATTACTAGGACCACGTTTTCTGGCAGCTGGTGATTACAACGCTAAGCATACCTTCTAGGGATCACGGCTGATCACCCCGAAGGGACGTGTTCTGTTTGATACAATTTCTAAAATGGGGTTAAAGGTAATTTCATGTGGACAGCCAACCTACTGGCCATCAGATCGAAAAAAGACTCCAGATGCTATTGATTTTGGAGTGATAAAGGGCGTACCCAGCGAAATGTTTCTAGTTGAGGCCTCACTAGAATTATCTTCAGATCCTTCTCCCACTACTGGTACCATACGGAACCCCCGAGAAACCGGTGATTTGGCGACGACAGTTACACATGTTAACTGGTTGAAATACAAGAAATACCTCAGTGCGCACTGTACGGATAACATGCAGTTAAGAACGCTTGCAGACATAGATGACTGTTAGAAAGCTAGATGCAATCCTCAAGCAAGCTGTTCAACATGCTAATTCTACCAATCGACAGGTCAGATACAATATGGTCGACTCTGTAACTATAGAACGGCTTTTGTCAGAAAAAAGAAGAGTTCGAAGAGAATGGCAACGATACAGATCCCCGCAGTTAAAAATTAGGCTCAAAGAATGTACCAAACAACTTAGAAAATTATTAGAATATAAAAAATCAGCTTCTCTGCAGAAATTTCTCCAAGACCTCGACGCAACGCCACAAACAGATTATTCGCTATGGCGAGCAACCAGAGGACTTAGAAAACCTGAGATATGTAAGCCTCCCCTACGAACTTTGGGTGGAGCTTGGGCAAGAACTGATACTGAAAAAGGGAATCTTTTTGTAAACCATTTGAAAAACGTTTTCACTCCAAACATATCTGCTAATATAGTTAAGCTGCCAACAGTGATCGCGGAAGCAGCAATTTCTCGGGACATTGAAACCGCTATTGCTGGCTTAAACTCGTTGATTACCATGATACCTAAGCCCGGAAAAGATCATACGAAAGTAGAATTTTATATACCTATTTTCCTATTACCTAATATGTCAAAACTATTTGAAAAATTACTTATGAGCAAGCTGACCCCCATACTAAATGAGAATGGATGCATTCCAGATCTTCAATTTGGATTCAGAAAAAAACATAGCACTATTGAACAAACACACACACTTGTAAACTTAGTTAGAAAAACGTTAGAAGAAAATAAATATTGTTCTGCCTTCTTCATTGACGTTTCCCAGGCTTTTGATAAAGTATGGCATGTAGGTTTAATTTTAAAATTATAGCAAAACCTACCCGCAAACACTCATAAGCTATTTAAAAACTATTTAACTGGATGAAAATTTATCTTCAAAGAAGGTAATTTTCTGAGCACACCTCAACCGATGCAAGCCGGAGTTCCCCAAGGCAGCATTTTGGGTCCTATCTTATATTTGATATATGCCTCTGATATGCCAAAAGCAATAATATCCATTTATCAACATTCGCTGATGATACAGCTTTCCTAACCGTCCACGAAAACAGTCAAGAACCATCCCGCAAATTACAAGAATATATATCTCAGTTGGAAAAATGGCTACAACAATGGAGGATAAAGGTTAACGAACAAAAATGTGTACATATTACATCTACATTGCGCAGGGAAACATGCCCGCCTATCCATATCAACACCCAGACTATACCGCAACACAGCGAGGTTAAATACCTCGGTATTCATCTTGATCGTCGATTAACATGGAAAACCCACATAGAAGCGAAGTTGATCCAAATGAAACTAAAAACAGTTCAAATTAATTGGCTTATTGGGAGAAATTCTACACTAAGCCTAGACTGCAAACTTCTACTATATAACTCGATTCTAAAACCAATATGGTGCTACGGGATTCAGGTATGGGGTACTGCCTCAGCGTCAAATATAGAGAAAATTCAAAGGCAAAAAAATAAAACCCTCCGAATGATTACAGCCGCTCCGTGGTATGTCAAAAATTCGTGCATTCACAAAGATCTAAACGTCCCGATGGTAAAAACTGTGTTTTCAAAATATGTGACAACGTATATAAAGAAGCTTGAGTTCAACCCCAATCCACTGGCCCGCAATATTCGAAATTATAGAGGTCACACTCGGCTGAGAAGGAGGGACACCCTTGCTCTCAGCCGACTAGGTGAGACGTGAAAGATATCCACAGAAGCAATTGCAGAAACTAATATTTTTTGTCTAGCATTGGCTGGACTTAATAATAAACAGTTTTAGAGTTAAGATATGATTACTTATTGTTAGTCCAATTTATATTGAAGATACAATAAATAATAAATGAGAAAAAAATCTCAATTCTGGGCAAAACTAGTTGCCCATCTTACATAAGCGAGTATATAAAAGATAAACCCGTTCATGTGAATGCATTGTCCATTGCATGCCTCAATTTTTCATTCCATCTAATTACTTTATTTAAATTTACTTCTAGCCTGGTATGTATACGAGTATATCCATAAACAAGTGTATTTTCCTACAACTAATAACTCGCTCGTATATGGTTACATACATACATTCAAGGCTCTTTCAATTGTTTATAATTAATTTCTACAGTTATTACCTAATGTTGTAGTGTTAAGCTAAATATATTCTTCTATTTCAACATATACATACATGCATTTCAATTTCCCACATGCTAATTTCCTAAGCGATAAACAGAAAAATCTATGTATATTTACATGTAGCCTGCTGTAATGCTATGTTCCCACCAACAGGGTTTGCTCTCATGTTTGTGTTTAACCGAGTTAGAGAGTTAACCTAATTTAAACCATGGTTTACGCCATCTTTTTTATATGGAATTTCCTGCTCTCAGCTGAAAACAAACCACTGTTAAACTCGAAGTTGCGAGCGAGTTTACTTGTGGTTAAGAAAGCTCTTTTACTATTTGATGAGAGAGCTTTTTATGTTAACAAATTTGTGGTTTCCAGGTCGATAAATTCTTAATAGACTATATTTGGAAAATTGAAAATTTCAAGTTTTTCATATTCAAACCTCTTTTAATAAAACTTGTGCAAAATAAGTAAAATTTTATAATTAAAGAATGAAATTGTAGATTCTTTAGTGTAGTTTGCAAAAACTTATTGCACTTTTTAATGGTTGTCTTAAATTTTTTTCTGAGGGAATTCTTGGTGTGTCATCACTGCTCATTTGTTTACATTTTTAAAATTATTTACATTCTGCGGAACGTTTAAAAAATAAATCAAAATTAAAAATACTAATTATGGATGATACTCCAATTAAAAAAAGAAAAGTGTGGACCGAAGGAAAGGAAGTACTATTCTTAAATTTATGGGAGGAGAAAATGCCATATCTTCCTGTTATGTGCAGAAAATACGCAATTTAATTTAATAAAAATGTCTTCCTCCACATCAATTCCACACTTATTTATTTTATTTTATTTTATTAAAAATAATTACAATTAAAATTATAAATAATTATATAAGCTCTAGCTGCCAGGGCTATCGGCTTATGTTGAGATTTTATATAATAGGAAAAAAGAAAATTCAATTGTATCTATATTATATTTTCAATTCTTAGTTGTTGTACAAAACTGTATATTGTACAAATATTCTCATGAGAGGGGGATGAAAGAATTTGTAAAGGATATTTATTTTGGAATACTAAGGTTCGGATGGTGGAAATGGATTGACAGGAAGAAAGGAGATGTGAGATGGTGAGAGCTGAATTATTGCAGAAGCAACATCGGGGTTGTTGTTCCTTTTTAAAAAGATGCATGTGGGTTATTAGCATGTGACCCAATCGAAGTCGGGAGTAGCTTTTGTTCATGGTGATAAATGTTGTGTGAGGAAGGATCAGAGGGGCTCTTGCAGGGTTGATCCTTTTATAAGGGTGGTCATATCGTACCCATTCATCGCTTAATTTTTTGTATATATATCTCTTGGCTGAAGTAATAATACTTTTTTTGGAGAATGGCTTAAAGTATTCTAATGGACAGTTCAGTGCATCTTTAGCAGCTCGTTTCCAGATATACCTGAATGGCCTGGTATCCACATGATTTTGACTTTTTTTATTACCGTGAGCAATTGTTGTATTTTTTCTATATACTCTAAACTGTTAGAATAGTTTTTTGTTGCCTAATAGACTTATCGACTATCAGTGCAGACGACGTACTTTCCCTTTCTGTTTTCAATCCATTGTAGGCTGGATAATACGGCTTGCGCTTCTGCTTTAAGAACGCTTGATCCATGCGGAAATATCCCTCTGGAAATATATGTTCCATTCTCGGCTACGACTGCGAAAGCAACTGCATCCTGGTTTTTTGAACCATCAGTGAATATCGGAGACCAATTCTTCTCTTTGAGTGGTGTAATAGTGTGTAGGAAGAGCTGCTTGTAGACTGTAGAGTTTGTACCTCCCTTACCATAGCTTGTTAGTTTATCGATAAATGACTCTGCGCTTAAAGTCCATGGATGGTGTTTGACCGATCGTCTTGGTGGAGTTGTATTGAAATCCAGATTGTTTTTAAGCTTATAAACTGCGCTTAGCGCTGATTCCATCGACAGAGAGAATTTACGAGCTTTTAAGAGTTGTATTTCTTTATACAAAATATGCGTGGAGCTACAAAATAAACGAGATGTTAGACCACAACGCAGGATCTGCATTCTCTGTCCAATTTCGACGAAGCCTCCTTCCGCTAAAAGATTTTCAGTACGCGTAGTTCTTAAGGCTCGTAAGCTGTACCTCACAGCTGCATAATATGGTGTCTTTAACATATTAAGATTGGTTTTGGCACATTTTCTATAGATCTGCAGCCCGTAGTCTATTTTGCAGAGAATTGTAAGTTTCGTTGCAGAAAATAAAGTGTTAGTGTGGATATGACTTTTAGGGGATGCGAGGTATTTCAAAATGTTAAATCTGGCAGCTAGATAATTTTTTAAATATATTCAATGGTGCTTAAAGCTATATTTATTGTCAAATATTAGGCCAAGAATTTTTAAATAGATAACATTTTCAATAGTAATATTGTTGAAATTAATTATTGTATTGTTGCATTTTTTTTCTACAAATGTGTAAATGCTTGGATTTAATAAAAGAAATTTTAGCCCCTGAGTGTAAGGACCAGCTGTCAATAATTTTAAGTGTTTCAACTAGATTTTTGATTATTTGGTTGATATCTTGATTCTTGCTGATTACATATAGATCATTGCTGATTGCATATAAGCAATGCTGAACATGCCGTTTTGCAATAATCAATTTACTTAAATCATCAAAAGCTGTGGTGAGCCTTGAGGGATGCCATTGGAAAGTGGATACGTTGATGATAATACGTTGTTCACCTTGCAACGAATTTTTCTAATGTTTAAAAAGGATTTAAGATAGTAGAACATTTTTGGGCCAATATTCCATTCTTTAAGTTTTTTTAATACTATATGGGCACCAATCTTATCGAAAGCTTTTTTGGAAATCTATGGAAAGCACAGATATGTGGTTTTTTGCAGAAAGATATTTACTGACTAGATGGTCTATGTACAATAAAGCGTCTGTGGTACATAGACCTGGCCTGAATCCAGTTTGGTATGGTGAGAGGAGGTTAGAAGTATTTAAGAACCACGAACGTCTTTTGGCTATAAAATTTTTTTTGTCTGTTAAAAATTGTGAAGAAAAATTGTGGTCTTTAGAGTTTTGAGAGAAAAATTGCGCAAAATTATTTGATATTTGTAATGGGTCAGTTATAGAGATGTGGTTTACTTCCACCATTTTTATAAAATTTGTACTATAGGTACCTGTTAGTGTTTTAATTCCTCGCCAGATGTCTGATACTGAGGTACTTGGATTAAGGGTTTTAGTGAAGTTTTCAAAACTTTTATTTTTGGAATTTTTTTCTCCTTGTTAAATAAAGCGTTCTTTTTGCGATAGTCTATAAGGTTGTGTGTGGTCATATTTCCTTTATAAGTCCTCCAAGCAGATTGTTTTTCGTTTCTATATTTATTTAGTTCTCTTGACCACCAAGTTCTTTTATTTAAACGTGTTTGTGGAATAGAGGAGTTAGCAGCAGAGCGAATTATTTTATGAATCTGCGTGGTTTCTTTGTTAACGTTAGTGGAATAGTGAGCAGTAGAATTGTCATCTAAGAGGAGTTTCTGAAATAGAATCCAATTCGCACGTTTGCAATTAAATGTTGGTTTTTTAGGAGGAATTGGAGAGTGATTTGTGGATATTTTAAAGGTAGTGAAGATGGGGAAGTGGTCGCTATTATAAAGATCATCCACGTGGCGTGTGGGAAAAGCGAGGGTGAGCAGAGGGTTAAATCAATATTAGTGAATGTACCGTGTGTTGAGAAGTGTGTTGGGCTTTGATTGTTTAGTAAAGAAATATTGTAGTATTGTAGTTGAGTACAAAATTCTCTATTTTTTCACGCTGGTTATGACAACGAGAACCCCACATGGGACTCCATCCATTGAAGTCTCCTGTTAATATTGTGGGTGTATTGAAGGAGTTTAAAATGTTCGGTAGGTCAGTGTCTGATATGCTCTGTTCGGGTGGTATGTAAATTGAAGCTATTGTTAAAGGATATTTAATATTTACCTCGAGAGCGACAATTGAAATATTTGATTGTATTTGGGAGAGTTTATGAGTATGTGGGACATTTTGTGTACAAAAATACCTGTTCCTTGTTTACAAGTGGTATTAGTTGGAAAGTTGTGAAAATATCCAGTGTATTGGTGAGGGGGGTAGGGAGTCGCGTTATGGGGTATGTGCGTTTCTTGAAGACTCTTATTTTTTGATCTGCTTTAATTTTCTCTCAAAACTAAATATTGATTAATAATAAATAAAATTTTTCCGATTTTATTCAACATTTTGTATCTTGCAATATTTCGACAGGAAAGATTTTATCGGGAAACTTAACCATAGTTAAACCTTTTTTTTCGGTAGGAACGATTGACAGATAGTCACGAGTTTCGCTCTCTCAAAAAATAGTTAACCACGGTAGAGCTTTAGGTGGGAACATAGCATTAACTAGAATACATTCATTCTGTATATTATACACCTACATACATATATATACTTACTTCACCAACGGTTCCGTTGCTTGCATATTTCAAGCTGGTGCCCGGCGTTAATGTTTACGCTTCGTATTTCATTGCATAAACTGCCGCATGTATGTGTGTATATACTTTACGCTTAGTTTTATATCACTTACCCACGACTGTGTTATGATTTCTTGTTGAATTATTTTCAATGAACCCTTTTTTATTATTTAATATTTTCAAAATATTTTTCTGTACTGCGCTTCATTCGGCTATAGTGCCTAATGAGCATATTTATATTTCGTAAATTTTTACTTGCCCGAGTTTAATTGGCACACTTCTGCTGACATTGACTTTGGTAGTCGGTCAGTTAGTTTTCGTTGTTCTTCTTGTGTTTACACTTGTAAAACACTGTCAACCCATGTCTTTAATTGTTAGTTCGCAAATGGAACAATTTTTATAGATTATTGAGTAGCTTCTTATGCTTGCCTTTAATTGTTACGACTGTTGTTACTGGACTGCGGATCTCTGATACTAAATTTGGACCTATCCAAACAGGTGAGAGCTTGTTTCTCCTAGCCTGATTCTTCATTAGTACTTGGTCACCCACATGAAATACTACTGGGTTTAGTACCTTGTTGTAAGCTTCCCTGGCTACTCGTTTAGCACAATCTTGGTTTACTCTAACCAACCCGTGTGCTCGCTGTAGCTGCCACTTTTGCACTTTATTTGGGTCATCAGCATTGTATACTTCCGCAAATTTGAGCTTCAAATTTGCTGGCATGTTGAAACCAAACCCGTAGAGTGTTCTAAACGGAGTTTGCTTCGTTGATACACGCACAGTATTGTTGTGTACATGTATTGCCGTAGTTAACCATTGATCCCAATTCGAGCCGTCCATATACTTTGAGAAATCATCTTGGAACGTCAAGATGTACTTATTTCCCGAAACTGTGTCAGGTAAAATACCTACAATATCCATGTGATCTTTATCAAATGGTTGCTTCGGTGTGTCAGTTAACACCATTGGCATCTTTTTTTAACTTCGAACTCTTGTTCTTGACACTTTGGGCAACTCTTTACATAGTTTTTTATTTCTCTGAGCATACCTTTCCATCCGTATACTCACCTAATTCTGTCATGGGCTTTCCAGAATCCATGGTGTCTACCTAGAGGGGAATCATCGAAACCTTTTAACACTGCCGGGATATCTTTTTCATCCTCCGGCCATTCCACAATACTGGCTGGTTGTTTATTGGCATCGCCACCCGCATCACTCACATCTCTTGTAGCATCACTTCTACCCTCTTGACTTCTCCCGGCCTTCTCTTTTTCTGACTTTGCTTTGGCCCTAGTTTGCACTACTGATATATTCTGTGCCTGCGGTACTCTGCTGAGCGTATCAGCATTTAGATTCTTTTTCCAAGGTTTATATAGGATTTCAAAATCATAGTCAGACAATTTGTGTCTGAACCTGGCTAGCCTAGACGTTTGGTCTTTCAAATTGGCTATGCCTCTCAACAGCTGGTGATCGGTATATATTTTAAATGGGCGACCTAGCAGATATGCCCTAAAATTCTTCGTAACCCACACTATGGCTAGAAATTCCGTCTCTATTGTGGAGTATCTCTTCTCCGTATCGCTAAGCGCCCTGCTTGCGAATGCTATTGGTCGGTCATTACCGACTTCCCCTTGTAACAACACTGCCCCCAATGCTTCATTACTAGCATCGGTGGTCAACAAAAAAGTTTGCTCAAAGTCGGGGTACGCCAAAATCGGTGGCGAGCTAATAATCTCTTTTAGCCTTTCGAATGCTTGCTGACAGCTTAACTTTCTGTAATAGTTCACTAGTCCTAGAAATGCTTGTACTTCCTTTCTATTCCTCGGAATTGCTAAATCTTTTACGTATTCCGATGGCCTAAATAAACCACCTCTCTTCGCAAAAATTGAAACTTCTCCGTGTTCAATTTCAAATTGTGTTCTCGTAACTTCTGGAGCACCTTGCACAAGGGTTGCGAATGTTGTTGCAAGTTCTTCCCATAAATTACAATATCATCCAGATACACAAACCAATCTAACCCTTGGAAGCCTTTTAGCACATGGTTCATGGCCGTTGGAAGGTAGCCGGTGTTCCTGTTCATCCAAACGCCATTCTGTTAAACTCATAATGCACTAAACCGGTGCTGAACTCGGTCCTTTGCTTATCTTGGGTATCCACCAGAACTTGGTGGTAGCCACTCGCTAAATCAAGTGTAGAAAAATATCGACTGTGTCCTATTTGATCCAGGATTTCTTCTATCCTTGGTATCGGGGACACCTTGATAGTGGCGTCGTTCAATTTCCTAAAATCGACGACCATTCTCCACTTCTTCTGACTCTGAGCATCCCCTTCTTTGGGACTTGTTGGTGAGCTCCAAGGCGAGATACTCGGCGAAATTATGTTATCCTTTAACATTACTTCCACTTGCCTGTTTACCTCATATTTGTGAGCTTGTGGCAATCTGTACTGTTTCTGGTTTATTGGTGGTTGATCCACTCTAGTCGGTATTTCATGCTCTACTTCCGGTGTATACGTTAGCTGGTCTCCTTCCAGCAAAAATATGTCATGGAATGACGTACAAATGGCTGCTATTGATACCTTCTCTTCTGAATTTACGCTTGGGTCTAACTTCAGTGATTCTAGTACTCTCTCAATCCTTTTTCTTATATCTACCTGCTTAATCTGATTGACCGATCCATAATTCGGCTCTTTAACTAGAGAACTTCGGACTAAAATCCTTATCCATATAGTAGTCCTCTTCTGATCCATTTAGAACCCAAGAGTAAACCTTACCCTTGTCAACGTGCGTTATGGTCTCTCCCATATATACGCCCTCCGCTAGCTGCTGCTTGTGCAAAACAACCGTCCGAAGATTCGTGTTTACTTGCATTGTAACTACTCTGGTTGACCTTGCATTTACTACCTCCATACTACAATTCTTAACCCTATTCACGGTTCCTTCCTGCCATGACTTTAATGGAAGAGTAAGGATTATATTTTTATTATTATCATAAAACGAAAACTGTTTCTCTAGAGCATCCAGTATGGTGCGCCCCGAAGATTATCGCGGCCAATTATCCCATCCATCGGGATACCTTCCTTATCCAATTACACTGCGTGCACTCTAAAACTCATGCCCTTAACTTCACTGTGCCCTATTCTAAGCGACCCCAATGTCCTGATGCAACCTCCAAACGCTCCGTTCAGCGTTCTTACGTCCTTCTGATTTATACCCAGCCCTTTTCTTAAAACACTAGATTTCACGAGGCTGGTATCCGCCCCCGAGTCTTCCAAAAGCACTAGCTTTTCACTAGCTGCCTCCTTGCAGGATATCTCGATGAAGGCATTACCTATCCTGCTCAAAACGAAACAACGTCCTTTTGTTTTCAAAATGGACGCGTATCTACTTCCTAACTCTTCAAATTTTTTCCTCCATCCTAAACTCCCTAAAAATTATCAAAATTATCTTGATTATAAACTCTCGTACCGCGTTCGCGGCGATTGGCCTATACTTTCTAACCTTATTTAAACTTAACCTAAGTACTAGAATCATCACAGTTACCCAAATCAAAACGCAATCAAAAAATTTCCTCTGGAGAGACTCGTGCTCCTCGGTATCTTGAACCATTGTTCTTACACTAATCGGTACGTGCTATTGGAGAGCCTCTTGCTCTTCCTTCTCCTGGAATGTAGTTCTTACATTGCTAGTCACATGTACATCTGGCCTAATTCTTTCTTCCTTTCTTTTGGCTTTCCAGTCCACTGGCCTCGATTGGGCCGCTGGAAGTTTCTCTGGTCCCTTTGTTGGGATTGTCTTTCCCTGCATTCCGCTGCCCGATGTCCATTCGTCCACATCAGAAGCATTTCAACCCTGTATGGTGTTGCTTATCCTCGCTTCACTTCTGGAAATCCAATTTGGTCGCTGCTGACCACTCCCAGTGTTGAAGGGATTTCTTCCTTGGTTTATTCCTTCTGTTGAATTAACTTGGGGACTACTGAAGTTACTCCTGCTGTCCCTCAAGGGTGGATCCGGCGCCTCGTAGCTGGCTGGCTTCTACTACGATCCCATTTTGTGCCTCCTTGGCACTGACTACTTGCCTCATGACCATATGTTTGGCACTCCATACAGTACGGCGTGTTTTTACTTGTAATGCACTCATCCCTTGTATGACCATGCTTACGGCAGAACGAACATGTGGGTGCCCCCTGTACGGATTTCTAGGATTCTCGGCTCTGTTGTCGGAGACCCCGGGATTGTACGCTCCTCTATATATGTTTGGGACGGAATTGCTTCCCTCTTTATCTATGACAGCGGCCGTGAACATGTCCTGTCTGTTTTCCAATATATATACCTCGCCTAACCCAGCCGTACTCCGTTCCACGAAGACTTGTGCTCTAATCGCTTCTTCTACTAACTCCTCCAGAGTTCCTGTTCTGCTATTCAGCATATGAATCTTTAGGGCGGAGTTGCGGAGGCCCACCACGAAAGTTGTTAACACCGACTTGTCAACTTCGTATAATAACGCTGTATCTCCCACGCCATTGTACTTGTTTTTTATTATTTCCTGGGCCATCCTCTGAAGTGACCCTAGACGCCTGGCAAAGGCTCGTATGTCTTCACTTGCAAGCTGCTTCCCGTTTCTGATCTCTTGGGATATGTCTTCCAGAGTTCTCTCCTTTAAATAAGTTCTCCTTAGAAGGCCGTAAAGCTCGTCCACACTGGCGAATTGCTTTGGCAGCACAAGGTTGTAAGCATCTCCAAATAACCGTTGCTTAACACAATCGAAGAAGTCCTGCAACTCATCAGGGCTTATGCTTCGCTTTGCAAGTTCACAATCTTGAATGAACCTGCTGAGTTCTGACCGTAAGTCCTCTGAAGCAGCACCAGTAAACACAGGTACTAACCTGGCCACTGCCTTTGAAATCTCCTCTATACCTATTTTACTTATTTTTGTTTTACTTATGTCTGGTAAAACTTGAGCGGTCTTTATGGGTGGTTTCCAGATTCACTTCTCCCGTATCCGAGAGGTACTTGACCAGTGACGGACTCAAAGTAATTAGTCTTCGACCGTTTGCTCGCGCGGGCGAAATACTGTCCACAGTATTGGGGCTTTGCTGCACTGTTACTGGTTCTCGCTCTATTGGCGGATATATCTGGCTTTTATTGTGTACCGGGCTTCTCGACGAAAAAGGCTCGACACCGATCTCGGATGCGCCAACCAAAAATTCCATTTCCCTCTCTTCACTCAATACTAATCTTTGCTTCACCATACGGCCTATCCCTTCCGGAGTTAAATATTCCGGCCAGCGAACTTCTGGTTGCAAAGCTAGTACTGTTTGTGTATGTATTTGAGAAGTAGATGCCTATCTTTCTCTTGCTGGCTTACCAGTTGTCCCGATTTTCTTAAGCTCTAGATTTTCCCTCTCCAAATATGATGCGGCTTCCTCGGTCTCTCGGAGTTGCCTAGAAAGTTCTCTAGTTTTATTCTCGAGAAATTCTGTATTCGCCTTCAACTCTTCTGATTCCTTGAATACTTGAAACAATTTCTCTTCCGTTCGGCTCTGATTAGTCGCTAATACTTGGTCTTCTGCTTCCAAAGTTGACAAGTTTAAACTGTTCTTCGCTAATCTCCAGAGCAGCTGGGCTTCACTTTTGCTCGTTTCCGCTTCCAATTGTTCATACAGTTTTTCTGTAAATACCTTTACTTCCGTCTGTAAATACCTTAACTTGTCTTGAGCCTTGTCCTCTGTCGAACTAGGACCACTTGTGCTTTCAGCTCTTCCAGATCCAAACTGAATTTTGTCAAACAGTCCCATGCTAAACCGTTGACATATATCCGATAATTCTTGGCAAAGTACTCCTTGTCACCACAACACTCCTTAAAAGGTAACAACTCCTCGTTATTATTATTAAATGTCTTCAACAAGGCTTCTAGTTCCGCTATGCGCTTGCGTTAGTACTCGCTATTCTTTCATGCCTTATTACCCTTTCTACAATTCCTGATTTTCTTCTGGATTGCCTCGCTCGGCTGCTGTTGCGCTTCCAGCAATCTTTTAGCTTCTTTTGGAGCTTCCATAGAAAGAATTAATTCTTATTTACGAACCCGTTACTTCCAAAAGAAAATACAAAAAATAGTAATAATAAATGCTACACATTAGATTTGTATTTGTTTTTTTTTAACTCTATTAAACATTTATATCCTGTTTCCTATTTAGTGGTGATACTAAAATTAAACTGTGCTACAAAATAATTCGATAAACCGGTATTATTCTCTTGAATTGCTGCTCCTCCAACATATTTGCCTGCTCCCACGGGATAGGGACCTCCACCGTTTCTTGCTCCTTTAGTACTTCTCTTAGATACGCCAATCACTTCCGTTCCCACTTCTGTTCTCCTCCTCTTTTCCTTATACCCAAAACGCTTTCCAACCTTTAGTAACGACGTTATGTCCTTTAGTTGTCGTTCATTGTTTCCGCTTATATTATTTTCTATTAACCTTATGCTTCATTTGAAACCAAAAAGGTTGATTTTCAAAATAAAACGCATAACAGTGTTACAATAAGTTTTCAGTTTTATTCTTTAGTAATACAAACATTACTCAACATAAAAAGACAACTGTGGCGTAATGCCGTAGAGAAAACAAAATTACTCAAATTACGTAAGTATATTTCAGTAAAACGCTCTTGCTTAGTTCATTTCGCTTTTCCGTGCAAAATATGACTTTATTGGTTTCTGCGCAAATCGTAGTTTCAGAACAACAGAAACTTTGATACAACAACCCGTGTTGTATGCACCTTTTGAAATATTCTTGCCTAATAACCTAAGCTTAGATGTGTGTTCAAAATGTATAATAAAACAAAATGTGTACATAAAATGTCCCTAACGACAACCAAACTTAAATCCCCTACCAAACAAAATCCTCACAGCTAAGACGAAATACCATCAGTAAGATCGGACGGTCTATGGTTGCCCACAGAAAGCTGCGTGTAACAGCGTAATCGCGCCGATACGTTGCAACTTCTTTGACCAGCGCTACGGCGCCTTCAGAGTCACAGAAGTATCTACTTATAATACGCTATTATACTTGAACTCACCATTGTCCTATTTGGTGACATCTTGTTGCAGGTTGTCATGTCTGCTTCAGGGCTCTTCGCCCTGGGTTATCTTCTAGATTTGTTGCAGGATGCTTCCCTGCTTCAGGGTTCCTTGCCTTGGGATTCCTCCTGCAGATCCTTATGACCGGCTGCGACAAAATGTTGGGGTCCGCGTTTGCCGACGTTTGTGGGGAGCGCCCTGTTGCTACCGGTAGTTGGCGCGGGCGTAGACGTGAACCTAATCGTTTTTGCTAGTGAAACATGGTGATATCTAGTTCACAGATAATAGAGCAGGGCTTTTATTCTTAAAATCATAATTCTTATATACTATTTACAAAAAACACTTACAGTCTAAGTATTGACCTTTCTGGTGTTCCAGTTACGCATCTGTTGATTGGTGTCATTTGGTCAAGTCAACTGACCTACTGAATGTAAAAGTGTCGACGGTCCATTCTAAATTCCAATGCCCTTCGTCAACTCGACTGCGGTACTATGACACCCTAAGAGTTTACATAATAATTAATACATAAATACTATTTATTTACAATATTTGCACCCTAAAAAGATGAGCTTTCTTAATTAGTTTAATTGTACAAATGTTAACTACGCCAAATGTGTAGTGTCTATTAGGAGTTGGTGCTGTGAGTCAACTACGCGCAGGTAGCTTGATTCTGACTCACAACAAGAACACCAAGATGTCGTCGACATAAATCGCCACGTACACCATGCTGCATTCGTTCACACAATAGTAGATTCATTAATCGACAGCACTTCCAATAAGCCCCAAGATGATAAGCACCGTGCTCAGTTTTATCGCTCCAAAATTTACTTGCTTGCTTCAAACTGTAGAATTTATCAACCGACAAACTCTGCTTGACCCGTCATCGTAAACTTCAGGCTGCTTCATGTACACTTCTTCTTGAAGCTCACCATTCAACAATGCAGTCACCGCATCTAATTGATGCACTGACAAGTCATGCTTCGCCGCCATTGCGAACGAAAATCGTAGTGAATTGTATCTCACCACGGGTGAAAAGGTTTCCGAAAGGTGAATGCCCTGTTTCTGCGAGCAGCCCTTTACAACCAGCCTTGCTTTGTACGAAGAAGCGCACCATCAGCATTGCTTTTAACTTTAAAACCCTATTTCGAAGTTATGGCTCTTTTACCTGTAGGCAATATCGTAAGCACCCAAGTGTTGGTTGACTTAGGAGAATCGATCTCCTCAATCATCGCACGTTTCCAAGCGCACGCTTCGGCACCACTGAACGCTTCTTCAACACTAACAGTGTCATCAGCATCTGACACTGCACTCAACAACAAATTATTTTTTACCTTGCCTGCGATTCGCTCCGAACTGGACACATTTTGTTGTTATTCGCTGTATGCTGAACAGCTACTTCACTCTCATCAGGAGTATCATATTCACTGTTAGAAAATTTGTTGACATCTGACAATTTGCTATCATTTTCCTCCCCTGAATTTTTAATGTCATAAACTTCCTTTGCATCGCCAATACCGACAAACAAATTTGGTTCTGTATGCTATATTGTGTTGCTTGTATTTTCTAAAAACTTAACATCTAGGCTTACAAAAAACTTATAATCAGATTTTCGGTAAAGTCGGTATGCTTTAGAAACAGTGCAATACCCTAAAAATATACACTCATATGATTTTGCATCAAGCTTCAATCGTTTCTGTTTCGGTATATGAACCATCGCCGTACATCCAAATATGCGTAAATGCTTTATTCGGTTTTACACCAGACCATATTTTTTCTGGACTTCGATTGTTGCCTCTACACGGAATGCGATTTACCAAGTAAGCTGCTGTATTTACAGCTTCTGCTCAGAATATGTTTCCCAGACTAGAATCTAGCAACATACACCTGACACGTTCAGTCACACCGTTTTGCTCAGGCGTATATGCAGCGGTCTTTTGATGCATAATAACACAATCGCCCACAAACTCTATAAATTGTTCACTGCAATATTCAGTGCTATTGTCTGTGCTTAGCACTTTACCACCTTTTTCTTTTGCCTAGTTATTTGCCGCACTGACAAAAGATTAGCGCAAAGGCTAGGACCCCACATTTCGAACATTAGTTGCAATTTTTCTTTTTTTACGTTCAGAACTAAGACACCGCCTATGCTTTTGACAGTCACTCGTTCTTTATTTGCCAAAATCACTTCACTGTGCTCTTCCGCTCTCTCTTTCGAAAGCAACCGCTGATCATTTGTCTTGCGCCTGAGTCTACATACCACAAACTTTCGCCGCTCTGAGAGTGAAAACATGAATTTGCTAACAGCGAATCGCCATCCTGTTTTTAGCTTCGTTCTCATTAGCTTTTTTCGACTACATAGCCTAGCGACACTCTTTACGCATATGGCCTTCTTGACCAAACAATTGAAACATCGAAACTTTTTCTTATTAGAATTTCTGTCACTCCTCTTCTGTTCGTAATTCTTTGAATACAAAGCATTGTCCGTTGAATCTTTGCTGCAGTCAAATTTAACGTCTTGCAACAACAAACTCTTAACGCTGTGGACAGTTAATTCTGATTTTGAATTCTCAACTGCCATAATGAGTGGTTGATACTCATTAGGCAACTCAGCGAGCAATAATGAAGCGACAACTTCGTCACCTATATTTAGACCTGCATTTTGGAGCTTACCACCTCGTTCACGTAGCCCTGTGTGGATTGGAACTGCTCCAGTTTCAACTGCACTACCTTTTTTAAAAGCTCTACCTTGCGAGTTAAACCACTGTCTTCATATGCTGCTATTAAGGAGTCCCATGCGTCTTTTGCACTTTGGGCGTTTGCTATTTGCGGGAAATTGCATGGCTCCACCATGAGCGTAATCTCTGCCAGCGCCCGTTTATTTGCGTCACGATCCTTTTCCGAAAAATTCTCAGACAAACCATTCTCGGTAATCGTCCCGTCTCTATGATCTCTGATGGCGACTGACTTTATTCTGTAAAAGAGGAAACAAGTTATACAATGGAATCATGAAAAGAAGAAAAGTGATAACTGGAGTTGCCAGAGTTCTATTATTTAAAATAGTTTCTCACAAAATCAAATTTAAGTATCGGTATTTTATTTGTGCCGCAGGTGAAAAAAATACGTAGGTATAACTATACTCAATGATTTTAATTGTCACTTTTATCGGACTACGCCGGACGTGTCAGCCAACGATGAGCGAGTAAAGCTGAGCGGACCCACACGCTATGTGTTTTGACGCGATCGTTTGAATGCCCCTGGGCATTTATTGTTTTGATGGGTGGAGATGTTCTTCCCTCTACGACCAGTAGAGAGAGAATAAACAATAAAATATAAAGTATAATTTTCTTATTTAGTGTATATTAACTTAATTTCAGTAGTATATTGTTTTGGCATCAGAATTTTTATCTGAATTCTAGATTAATTTAAAAATTACTTACTAACAGAATTCAACCTCTCAGAATCATTATTCCATTTCCCGGACCGTTGTTGTAAGTCAGAATCAAGCTACCTGCACGTAGTTGACTCACAGCACCAACTCCTAATAGACACTACACATTTGGTGTAGTTAGCATTTAGAAATATTACAATTAATCTAATTAAGAAAGCACATATTTTTAGGGTGCAAATACTATAAATAAATAGTATTTTTTTATTAATCATTATATGAACTCTTAGGGTGTTATAGTTCCCCAGTCATTTTTAGTCAAAACGGTCGTTTTTAGTCAAAACGGTCGTTTTTAGTCAAAACGGTCGTTTTTAGTCAAAACGGTCGTGTAACTAAACGGACGTGTAATCACACGAGCTCCGCCCTTGAGACATTTATCGTTGTTTAAAACCAAATAACTAATTTTACAAAACCCGCGAAAGAGAAGCTAAACGAAAGTGCAAGTTTTCAAGAAAGTGTCTAGTTCTGTTTAGATAAATACTTATAATAACTAATTTGAAATTTATTAAAAGTGATAAATAAACAATCAAACAAACAAAGGAACTGTTATATACATATATGAGTTAAAAGCTGAAAGAGACAACAAATAAAATAATCTCGGTTGTGTGTGGTGTTGCCACATTGGACTCTGGCCATAATAAGTGATTAGAGTTACCACTCCAAAAAATTTTGTTTTTCGTGATATTTTACATACATACATAAATAAGATTAAAATATAGCAAAAATAATTATAAATAAAATTTTTAAAAAACGAATAAACAAAGTATTGTCGGTAATCGCCATGAGTGTGCGGCGCTCTCCCCCATGGGAGGGAACGAGATCTATGAGCGAGGCACTCCACTCTTCGTGGAGTGCACATGGCATACCTCCAATAATGTCCTGCTCCAGTATAGCAGTGGATTATGCGACAACTACAACAAATTCGTCATCAAAAACAACATCTGCCTTCTCTACGTACGGAACAAAAACTACATTCTCGACTACAGCTGCGACATCAACATGTGGTTCTGCCTGTGTGCAAATTCCACTAAAAGGCGTGCAGGTAAGTCAACTGCAATCGCTACCAAAGAGACCACGAACCTCACCCACGACAGATAAATCGAAAAGAACGCCCAACACTAACAAAAAGCAAAAAATAGCTGTCACCGAATGAATCATAAATGCTACGCTGCGTTTTATTTTTAAGTATAATCAGTTTTTTGTATATGGCAACTTTGTAAATCGCGACTCCATCTCAAATTGGCATTCGTTGATTGAAAGCCGATGGAAGCGGAACCCCGGTAAGTAAATTGATTTTGGTGTGAAATTCTTTAAGTTCAATGGCCTTATGTATCACTTGGCGCCATTTTTTTTACTCATAGAAATAAACAACGGATTTTGTCATTGCAAGTTTAATCGCAGTCTTTTTGGAAGAATCATCGTTTACAATAGCAAAAACCCAAGCCAAAGTAAGTTATCAAACTACTGGTTGAGCGATACTACTTCAGAAAGAAAAAACAGATTTGCTGCTTTGACCGCTGATGATGACGAACTTGCTGAACCCTCGCACAGTGGACAAGTTGATCAAAATGAGTCCGAAAAAGAAAAAACAACTAGTCCGAAAAAAAAGTTTAAACAAACCACCCCCTATATACGTACAAGGCGTATAATGCATAAAGACGTTAAAAAATGCGCTAACCACTGTTGCAGACAGTAACTTTATATTTAAAATATTAACAAACAATGAAGTACGAGTTCAATCCAATGACTCGGAAACATACACAAAAATATTCGGAATGCTAAAGCAAAAAGGTACGAAGCGGTACACATTTAAACCCAAAAATGAAAGAGGTTTCAAAGTCATTCTTCGCAATATGCACCCCTCTGCAGACCAAGAAGAAATTAAAAATGAGCTTGGTGAAAACGGTCAAAAAGTTTTAAACATAACTAACATAACTCTACGGACAACAAAAAAACCGCTACCGCTATTTAGCATAGAACTGGAAACAAATACTAACAATAAAGATATTTATAGCATTAACAAATTAATGCATTGCATAGTAGTTTTTGAGGCACCTCATCATAAAAGAGAAGTCGCGCAATGCACTAAATGTCAAAAATACGGACATACAAAAAACGACTGTACAAGAGATCCAGTATGTGTGAAATGCGCTGGAAAGCATCTAACAAGTGAATGTCAAAAAAAAAATAACCAACGCAGCTGAAATTAAATGTGCCCTATGTGGCGGAAATCATACTGCAAACTACAAAGGCTGTGAAATATACACAGCCATAAATATTCAATGGTTTCATCTTTACGCAGAAAGGATCCATTATTACTACAGACCAAAAATATGGATGGATCAGTTGTTAAACCAGGCGTAAGCTATGCCGAAATTGCAGGGTCGTCAAATCCAAATAAAACTGAAGAAAATACAAAAAATTCAAACGATAGTGATATTAATGAACTTAAAGACATGGTGAAATCCCTAATCACTCAAATGACTAATATGATGAATATCATTACAATGTTACTAACAAGCTTAAATGCACGAAAGTAATAGTATAATAATTGTATCCTGGAATGCAAATGGCCTAACAAAACATTATCTTGAGTTGAAGCAATTTTTGTCTGACAAGAAAATTGATATAGCTCTAGTTTCAGAAACACATTTTACGAACAAAAGCTATTTAGTATTTCCTGGATATAAAATTTATGTGACAAATCATCCTGATGGTAAAGCTCGTGGTGGACAGCTATCATAATAAATTCACTATTAAAACATACTGAACGGCAACCATATGCAACACCTCATATTCAATCCACTACTGTGCAAATTGAGGATACAAGTGGGACAATACTCATTTCCTCAGTTTACTGTCCCCCCAGACACCTAATAACGACGGATCAATATGATGACTACATAAAGACGCTTGGCGTAAGATTTATTGCAGCTGGAGATCTGAATGCAAAACACACTGACTGGGGATCTAGGCTAACCAATAAAAAAGGACGAAATCTGATTAATGCTATAAACAAAAATAACTGCAGATTTTTAAGCTCAGGTGAACCCACATACTGGCCAACAGATAGGAAAAAGATTCCAGATCTAATCGACTTCAGCATAACAAAAAATATAAACTGTAATCAATTAAAAATTAAAGCTTGTTTTGAACTTTCTTCAGACCACTCTCCGATAATACTTGACTACACAACTGACATCAAACCCATAGAACCAATAGCTAAGACAGCATATTGAAAATAAACTGAATATGTCTATCACACTGAAAACACAATTAGACATTGAACGTGGGATTATTCACTTCAACGATGTGGTCGTAGACGCAGGAATCAAATCAAGCCAACAGCATAAATTTAGAAGAAATAAACCTACAACGGATATTTTCATAAGAAAGCAAATTATTGAGAAGAGAAAGCTGAGAAAGAGGTGGCAGCTAACTAGATCGCCTGAGGATAAACACAATTTAAATATAGCCTGCAAAAAACTCAAGAAAATATAAACTAAAAGACAAAATATAGAAGTTGAAAATTACCTAAATAACTTGACGCCTACCCAGGATACGAACTACTCATTATGGAAATGCACAAAGAAATTAAAAACTCAGATAAGGTATCAGCCACCACTACGGAAAGATGACAACTCATGGGCTACTACCAATGAAGAATAAGCAACTGCATTGGCTAAATACTTTGAAAAAGTGCTATCAAATGACGAAGATAAATATATTGAAACACGCAATGACTTAAATATAGACATTACAACCAAAATTAAGAAAACAAACACAACAGAAAGAATTAATTGCATTAAATAACGAATAAACCACAAAAAAGCACCAGGTTACGAAATGTTGGCAGGAAAATATCTCGCTGAGCTACCTACTATAGGCTATAACTATATATAAGTATGGAAAGTTGCTGAAATTATTGCACAACCGAAGCAGGGAAAAGATGCTACAACTGCTTCGTCGTATAGGCCAATTAGCCTACTTTCTATTATCTCTAAAGGTGCTGAAAAACTATTACATGATAGACTTAGCCAGATCTTTGACAATAAAAACATTATACCTAATCATCAATTCGGCTTCAGAAAACGACATTCAACAGATACACCGTATAACAAACAAAATTGAAACAGACATAGAATATAAGCGGTACTGCGTTGCGGTATTCTTAGACGTTGCAAAAGCATTTGACAAAGTATGGCATAAAGGACTGCTGCATAAACTGAAGACGATGCTGCCACTAGACTACTATTTGATTGTTGAAAGTTATCTTGGTGATCGTTACATTTACGTCAAATATAATGAAGAGTGTTCGTCTATTAATCTTACCACAGCTGGAGTCCCTCAAGGGAGTGTTTTAGGACCACTGCTATATGTCATATTTACCTCAGATATACCACTTCCAAAAGAACTGAATGACACAAAATTTGCTACCTTTGCTGACGACACAATCCTCTTAGCATCTGACAAAAATCTAAAAACTGCGACTGCAAATCTGCAGATATACACAGAGAATGTTAAGGAATGGTTTGATAAATGGTGCTTGAAAATTAATGAAGATAAGACTGTACAAATAATTTTTACAACTAAAACAAAATTTTACCCAATACCTATTAAAATAAACAATAAAGATATAAAAATAGGGTCTACTACTAAACACCTTGGTAAGGAGCAAAATTTCCCCATAAATTTTGCTCCAACATAATTATTCTGCCACACCATCAATTTTTCAAACCAAGCCACGAACCGCAGTCGATTGTTTTAGAAGATTGTAATTTATGCACTATTAAAGCAATCGGCAAAATCACCCCTAATAAACCGTGTGATCGACGCGCATGACATCATCAACAACAACAACAGAGCGTGCAACAACAAACAATGCCACGTGCTTGACAAGAAGCCGAACTCTGCAGCGATAATGGTGGTTACGTTTGAATACAATTGAGTCAACAACAGAAATTTCTGGAAGCTTTGCGACTGAAGCTGGGCTATAAAAGCAGCAGCAATTGAGGGACTCGCTCTCTTTTCCTGAACAGCCATCGACGACTACGCATCGACAGGAGCTCTTTCTTCTCCAGCAAGCAAAGAAAACGCATCGACGGACAGAGCTCTTTCTTATCCAGCAAACAACGGCGACGCATCGAAGTAGCTCTTTCTTCTCCAGGAAGCAACGACGGCGCATCGACATAGCTTTTTCTTCTCCAGCAAGCATCGAAGACTATGCATCGACAGCAGCGCTCTTTTCCTGAACAGCCATCGACGACGACACATCGACGCACACGAAGAAAACATCGACGCACCAAGACTTTTGACTCCAGCATTTGATGCAACCGTACTGAGATCATTCTGCATTAGTGGATTATAGGGTTTGTAATCGGTACTCCACTAATGCTCAGAATTACAAACGCTTACTGGATTAGTGGATTATAGGGTTTATAATCGGTACTCCACTAACACCAAGAAGTACGACCGTTTACTGAGACCATTCTGAATTAGTGGATTATAGGGTTTGTAATCGGTACTCCACTAATGCTCAGAATTACAAACGCTTACTGGATTAGTGGATTATAGGGTTTGTAATCGGTACTCCACTAATACCAAGAAGTACGACCACTTACTGAGACCATTCTGGATTAGTGGATTATATGGTTTGTAATCGGTACTCCACTAATTCCCAGAATTACAAACGTTCTACCGAGACTCTGTATTAGTATTAATATTACCTATTAACTCAGCATTAGCTATTATCTAAAGATTTAATTTAATAAATTAAATAAAACCAAACTAAGTAAACTCATAGTTATTTTCTGTAAACGACCCCTGGTAATCCGGCGAGCATTAATTAGGCGAAAGAGGAAAAAGGGTTCGTTACAGTATACACATGGACTCAAAGCTAAATTGGCAGTACCACATCAAACAAAAAACGAAACAAATAAAAGAAAAATTGAGGCAACTATATTGGTTAATGGGTAAGCATTCTAAACTCAGAATTAACAACAAGTTGCTGCTATACAAGTGTACTATAAAGCCAATTTGGGCGTACGGACTCCAAGTATGGGGAACGGCAAAGCGGTCAAACATACAAAAAATTCAAAGACAGCAATCTAGAATATTAAGAGTTATCATAAAGTCTGGTTGGTACACAACAAATGAAGATATACACCGCAAACTAAATATGACAAGAATTGACGAAGAAATAAAAAAGATATCCACAAAACACTACGATACACTGTATGGGCATAATAACGAAGAAATAAACGAGTTGCTACATCTAGAAGAAACCACCATGCGCCGTTTAAAGAGAACTCGACCAAACGACCTACTGAACTAGGAAATCCAGACTACACATATTAGTAATAGTATTATAAATGTAAATGTAAATAATTATCATAAACATAATTTTTATCATAAATTGTTATAATATAATTATAGTGAACTATTATAATTAATGTAAATAATTTTTGTTGTATCACTTCTTGGCACTGGCTAAAATGTGTTTTTAATTTTAATTTCCAAACAAATTGTCAAATCATGTACTAGGTGGCAATATAATGGTGACAGATGTATGAAATAAAGGGAAATAAAAAAAAAAAAAAAAAATAGTTCCGCAATCAAATGGATGAGGGGCATTGGAGTAAGTATTCAGAAGTAAGTATGCAGAAAGTTCCAGGAACAGCGCGTGTCGGAAGACGGTGCAGACTAGGGACCAACGTATTATTCGATGGATTCGGGATGAATGGTGACTGATGTAATATTTGTCGAAACAGCATATGGCCGCAGTATTTGAACACGTTGTGGATGGGTTTATTGACAAGCAATGAAAAAATAAACAAGTTTCCTTGCGGAGTCATATTTTTCATTGGAAAATTTTACGTTACAATGTCCATCTAGTGTATCACAATCTCAACAGAATCGATTTTGACTAAGTTGAAGATGGGCAAAAGCTTAAGGAGGGCGACTGACACCACTATCAAATATAATAAGCAGAAGAAATTTGGGTCACGGAAATCAATTGCTTCATCAAAGTATATGTCCAATCTAGAGGATGAATATATGAAATGGATTTACTAGAAGAAGACACAGAGACTGGTATTTGATCTGAGTATGCATATTTCGTCATTAAACATGTATCTCAATTCCGATAGTCTACACATCGACGCCAACGAAGATGAATTCCATTATAAGGAAGCTCAAGACAAACACACTAGTAGCCGAATACAAATATAAATCACAAGAAGAAGGCAAATCGCCAGCCAAATCACCAGCCTAGAATATCATACGTACCGGTCCAGAAAAAAGGGTTAAAGGTTTAAGTTAAAAAGGTTAAAGTTTATTGACGGACTTCAGCCCGACAACTGCGGCCGTCACCTGGACCAGTAGGTAGCAGAGGTCGCACAGTAAACTTATTAATATATAGTAGAATTATATTATTATTAATATACTTTACAATTTTGTTTGTAGGCCAATGAAAAAAGAGTCTATGAAGGACCAAAACTTAAAATATGGGAAATATAAAAAAGAGAATCAGATAGAAACTAAAAGATTATATTTGCTCTAAAACTACAAAAAAAAGAAAATAATACAAGATAAAAAAAGATGTATATATATATATATATATATATATATATATATATATATATATATATATATATATATATATATATATATATATATATATATATATATATATATATATATATATATATATATATACGGGTTGCCCAAATTCGACGGACCCATGTTTTTGTTAAAAAAATCAAAGAAAAAAATAAAAATTTGGCGGTTGGCAATCGTAATCATTTAATTTGTTCCAAGTAGATTTGTTTACATCAATTTTTGAATATGATATCTCTCAAATGGCCGCCTCTGGCGTTGATGGCGTATTGTGCCCTTTTTGCAGCATTTTCCATCGTTTTCGCCAACATTTCGGCCGGAATAGCGGCTATTTCTTCACGAATGTTGTCCTTGAGCTCTTCTACGGTCCTTGGCTTGTTAACGTAAACCTTTGACTTCAAATATCCCCACAAGAAGAAGTCAGGCGGCGTCAAATCGGGCGAACGCGGTGGCCAGTCCAAATCACCACTTTTCGACATCAAACGGCCCGGAAACAAATTCTTCAGAAAATCGATTGTTATGCGACTTGTGTGCGGTGGAGCGCCGTCTTGTTGAAACCAGAACTGCCTCATACGCTTTCGACGAATAATTGGCATCACAAAATTGGTCATCATGTCGCGATAACGCTCCTGGTTGATGGTAACAGCATGGCCATTTTCATTTTGGAAGAAAAACGGCCCAATGACCGTTTTCGCACTAACGCCGCACCAAACTGTGACTTTTTCGTCATGAAGAGGCACTTCTTGAATCTCCTGAGGATTTTCAGTGGCGTAAATACGGCAATTTTGCTTATTTACGGTCCCATTCAATGTGAAATGGGCTTCATCGGACATGATAATTTTGTTCCAAAATTGCTCGTCATCTTCGGCCATTTCGATGACTCTTTGGGCCCATTCCAATCGACGAGGCTTGTCCGCAGGCAACAATATTTGCGTCAATTGAATTTTGTACGGGAACAAATGCAAATCAACGCGAATAATCCGTTGTAAAGTGGACCGAGCCATGCCCAACTGCTGAGAACGGCGTTTTTGGGATGTTTTTGGGGACCTCTCAACACTGGCTCGTACGGCAGCGATATTCTCGGCCGATCGCCTTGGTCGACTTTTATTTGGCCTCTTCGGATTAGAAAGAACCTCACCAGCCGAAAATTTTTCGTATAAACGCTTAATGGTGTTCTTAGAAGGCGCACTTCTCACATTTTTAAAGTTTTAAAAGCACGTTGAGTTTTCACAATTGACTTCTTCTGTTGAATGTAAATTTCAACTATTTCAGAGCGCTCGCGTGGCGTGTATTGTTCCATGGTAAAAATCTGCTTGGACTGACGCTTCAAACGCGGTATGTCATTAAGCGATCTGACATCTCTGTCAAAAGTTATGGCGTTGCCAGATGGGTCCGTCGAATGGGCAACCCTGTATATATATATATATATATATATACGAGTATATATATATATATATATATATATATATATATATATATATATATATATATTATATATATATATATATATATATACGTATATATATATATATATATATATAATTTTTATTATTTTTTAATTGGCCTTATTTTGGGTTCTATCATTGTCTTTATCTTTTTTGGATTCTTCTCTTTTTTATAAATTTTTTTTTGCCTTTTTTATATTTGTTCTTTTATTTCTATCTGTTTATTATTTTTTTATATCCCTCTTTTTTATATTTTGCTCCTTCATTGACTTTTTTCTCACTGGCGTATATACAAACAAAATTATAAAGCCTATTAATAATAATATAGTTCTATTATATATGTATGAGCTCGTATTCTACACTGCGACCTCTGCTACCTGCTGATCCGGGTGACCGGCGCCGTTGTAAGGGTGGATGTTGTGCTGCGCTGCCGGTGGGGTTGATTCGAGGCCCCGAAGAAAAGCTCCTGCTGTGCACCATTTTTTCGTTAAAAAGGTCATCATTATCATTACTACTAGGAGGAACCCAGCTGTGCCGCCCACTCCCCCCTTCATCCAGGTGTGAATTTTCTCTTAGGACTTAGTGAGGTTGATACCTTTTTATCGTCTTCAGCCTCTTTTACCAGGTCGCTGATTGCTCTGCTATTCATGATTAGCGTTCTCCGTAGATCCTGGACATGAGCGAGACCTTTTTGGTGTTGTGGGTGTGTGGTTTGAGTTAGTTTGCTGAAGGTTTTCCAGTAGTACCTGTAGCTTTGTTGCTACTCTGCTTGTTCCCATGACGTACGTGGAGAAGATGTACCGTGATTCCTCTTGTGCTCTGTGTACTAAAATTATTCCTTTACCTATGGTTGGAATTGGAAGCAAGGAGCCAATATTATGATACACTTGGCCTTGTATTTTAAACGTCGAATTGAAATTACGACCTCGTTCATCGACGGATGAAATTATTTTTGCAGCAAAAGATGTCATTTGAAAGCAACTATTAAATTTACTGATGTTTTTTAGAAATAATTTTGAATCTTTATTATCTCCCGACATTAATGATTTCAATGGCTCTGGTGGTGGATGTAATACTGGTAAAAACAACTTTTCCAGAGGCACAACACATCCCAGCGGTATCATTTTTAAATTTTAGAGCGTGACAATAAGTACATTCTTTATCCATGTTGCCAATCATATTTTTTACGTGAGCAAAATATTAAATTTCTGGATCATAATCAAATGCGATACGATTAAAAGATGACAATGTAAATGCTCTGGCTGTCTGCATACGTTCTCTGTTTGTGAGTTGATCTAAATTGCGATTTGCATCTGTTCTATGTTGGCGTCTGTCTCTGATTGTGTTTCTCATTAATGTCCGGCGTGCATTCTAATGTTCAGTAGTTTGTGCTGAACGTAATCGCGATACCCTTAATCTGGTTGCTTCATTCACTTGTAATCTTTGTTCCGTGCTTAAATTTGCTCGATCCGTATTTCTTCTTTGCGATGCCGAAGTTCTGCGACCAAGATTTGACCGACGTCGTGGCATTTTATTGTTACACTAATTAGATGTAGAGAGAAATTGTGTAATTTTGAGTTACGTGTGTTGCAATTTTATATTTTTGAAAATATAAATATGATCATATTGTAAAAACACATAATATATTCCCACTTTTTTATTTTACCTTTGAAAAACAATCGAATTTAAATATTTGATGTTGTTAAATTTGTCTTCAATGTGTTTTTTATATGCGCCAAAGTTAATAACAAAAATTAAATGTATAATATTAATACATATTGAAATTTAAATTAGTCACTATATAAATGTAAAAACACATAAAATAATCTAACTTTTTTCTCTTTTACCTTTGAAAATCAATCGAATTTTAATATTTTCTGTTGTTAATAGTGTTTACAATGTGTTTGTTATGAGCAAAATCTAATAATTAAAAATGAGATGTCAAATACCAATACATATTGAATTGATATGAACCCCTAGCGCCATCTACCGGCACCAAAAAAAAAAGAAATCTTTCTCTGAACCTAACATATAGTGTTTGTACGAAATGTATGAAAAAAAAACTTTTGTGGGTCCACCTGGCGGATGATATATATACTATAACCTCACCTGCCACGACACAAATATATGTTGTAAATTTAGTTACAATATCTTTCATGGTTCCGGAGATCCTTCGAGACGTACCTAAGCACCAAAGATTTTATATATTAAGATATATTATAGGATTAATAAAATGCACAAAATTGTTTACAGTGCAAGAAGAACATTGTAAATATTCACTTGAAGGTAGTTGCACTACCTTCTTCTAGAAAGAGGGGAGGGATGTTGTGAGTCAGAATCAAGCTACCTGCGCGTAGTTGACTCATAGTACCAACTTCTAATAGACACTACACATTTGGTGTAGTTAGCATTTAGAAGTTGTTGCGATCCTATTTTTTAATTGCCACCGTCTTTATGTTTGTTTGTTTCTATTTGGCGCCTAATTTGCACTCAACGCCTAATGCAACAAAAGCAAGTGCAGGGAGGCTTTCAGACTCTGGCCTGCTGGCTTCTTGGGATGAGCGGCTTGTTAAGCTTGAAGAGAGCATTGTTGCTAAGATTAACGGAGCTGTGAAACAGTTAGATGATCGGGTGATGCAGAAGATAAGTGAGTTGGCTGGTGAGTTGGCAAACATGAAGAGAGGGTTCAGAGAGATCGACTTGTGAGTGGCTGCAATTGAGCGATCTGCCATGGAAGCTGAGACTCTGAAATCAAGTGTGCACTCTCTCCAATCCCAAGTGGGAAAATTTGAAAATGATGCAGTCTCTACTGATCTAATTTTAAATGTAGCTATGGTTTACTATTTAATGTTTGAACTTGCAGTCTTAAGCCGAGCTTCCACTTGTTGTGGGTGGTATCGGTAACAGTGCGGATGGTGTTAATGAAAATCATAGTCTGAATTCAGAGAAATTAGATTACTTGAGATATATTTTTGACGGCTCTTTGGTGGATGTTATATCTCGGAAACATGGTTTCGGGATGATGTTTTGCATGCCCATTATGGCATTAAAGATTACAAGTTAATAAGGAGTGATAGGCTGAATAGGAGAGGTGGTGGTGTAGCAATATATTGCAAAACTTACCTAAATATTGAGTTGTTAAGCTTATCTAATGGGTGTGACATTGAGTTTTTGAATGTTAAAATTTGTAGTGGAGGTACAAAAATATTTCTATCTTGTGTATATAACCCTAATAGAACATATCAACTTGAACCTTTTTTTTCTGAGCTGTCCAATAATTTGGCTGAATATGATCGCTTTGTGATTTGTGGCGATTTCAATGTGAATCTGCTGTGTGATAGTAGTGCTAGGAATAAATTATATGAGCTTGTAGCAACTGCTGGATTATCTGTAGTAAACTCGGGTGTACCTACTCGTTATGGAAACCTACTCGTAATGTTAACCCTAGTTTGCTTGATTTCTTTCTGGTGTCTGATGTCTCATTGATTTGTTTTTTTGGTCAAATCTCTTTTATTTCCGATCATTATTTAATTTTTTGCACCTTAAACATAACACTGTGCCGTGATGCTCTGCCAGATTTTTTTCATATCGTGACTTTAATGCTATTGATTACGAATCACTATTCTGTGAGATGAGTCGAGTGCATTGGGATGAATGCTGGTGTCAAACCTCTGTGGATGATAAGTTGGACTTATTTGTAGGTTGCATTGACAGGTTTTTTAATCAATATGTCCCCATTCGTTCAGTGGAGAATGTCAATTCAGAATGTTTCTTGTCCATGGTACTCTAAGCAAGTTAAATAGGCCATTAGGAATCGAAATAAATTGCATGCTAAATGGAAAAATACGCCTACTGTGGATAATTGGAATCGATTTAGGATTCTGTATTTATAGTTCGTCAATCAAAAAGAAATGTTTACAATTTCACGTTAAAAAGTTGCCTTCCTACCAAGCTACTTTGGAGGAATTTGAGGAACCTTGGAGTACTTAATAGTGATAATACAATCTGCAAGTTGGATCCTAGCATTATGTGTGATGCCTTTTGTTTCCCCGGGATCATGTGGCTCGGTTTCTCAGCCTGCTCTTGGAATGTTTTGTTCTGCCACGTCTGCTTTTCAGTTCTGCTCTGTCCGTGAGGCTGAAGGGGGGCGATGTCTGATAAGGGTTAAGTCAAATGCAATTGGTGAGGATGGCTTGCCGGTTAAGTTTCTTAAGATTATATTACCATTTATTCTTAGTCCCTTGACCCACATTATTAATCATTGCTTTACGTCTTCGTGCTTTCCTAGTGCTTGGAAAGTTGGTATCGTTATTCCAGTAGCTAAGAAATCCTCTGCATTGGAGCCAGGTGATTTTAGACCTATTAGTATTTTACCTTCTCTATCAAAGGTTTGTGAATCACTCATGGCTGAGCAAATTTCAGGTTACTTTCATCAAAACAATCTTTTCTCTCCTTTTCAGTCTGGTTTTAGATCGGGGCACAGTTGTGCGACTGCTATGCTTAAGGTTATGGATGATATTCGGGAAATATATGACCAAAGTCTTCTTACTTTTCTATGTCTCCTGGATTTCTCCAAGGCTTTTGATAGCGTTAATCATTCGTTGCTTTGTTTAAAAATAAAGCGGTACTATGGGTTTTGTGACAGTGCAGTTGGCCTTATAAATAGTTATTTAACAATGAGAATGCAGCGAGTAAAGGTGAGCAATATCTATTCTGATTATAAGCATGTTTTTTCGGGTGTTCCACAGGGATCGATTCTTGGCCCACTCCTGTTTACTATATTTTCAAATGACATTTTCTCGGTGTGTAAATAGGTAAATATAAATGCAGATACATATACAGATTTAGCTTTCTCGGCGCATGGAGTATATTGATGACTTGAGTCTTAAAATGAACGAAGATCTACATTCTATATTTGATTGGTCAAAAAGAAATGGACTCTTCCTAAATCTGTTAAAATCCTATGTTTTACCAATCTCGAAGAAGAAAATAGAATTGGACATACTTCCTTTGATATATATTGGTGGCGCTCAGCTGAAATTCGTTGAGAGATCATGTAGTTTGGGCTTTCATATTAATTCTTCTTTCACTTCCACTGATCAAGTAAATAGTATTGTGAAAAAAGTTTTTTTTTGGGCTGAGACAGTTACGGATGTCAGCAGAGTTTACCCCTGTCGAGACTAGGAGAATGTTGGTGAAGCAGCTGGTTGTACCGATAATTTGCTACATAAAATACATGTTGTGTTTAGCTATGCCACACGATATGTGCTTGGATTACGTAGGTTTGACCATATAACTTCCTAGAAGACAAGTGTTCTCGGATGCAGTATTGAGAACTACTACTACTAATTATCTCTTTGAGAAACTTCAGCAGAGCCAATCAAAAAGAAGTCGCTGCATGATAATTCCTAAATTAGCCTATTCTAATTCAACTCGATACTTTTTCATTAATGCCATCAAGATCTGGAATTCGCTGCCTTCTGCTGTGAGCGGCGTGGCAGGGATTAGTGAGCTACCATAGAGCTCTCTAAATTTTACCCTTGAAAACAACCAAATATCTCTTTTATTCTTCTTTTCTGTCTGTATTCTTTTATTTCTTGTATTATTGTATTAATTAATTAATTTATTTATTCATTATTTATTATTTATTACTTATTTACTTATTCATTTTTTTTATTTATCTATTTAATTAGTTGCTAATTTAATTTAATATATATATATATATATATATATATATATATATATATATATATATATATATATATATATATATATATATATATATATATATATATATATATATATATATATATGTATATTAATAACTGATATATAGTTATATATTAAAAGACTTTGTCTTATGTTGTAACTTTAAACAATAAATTGAAATATATATATATATATATATATATACATATATATATATATATATATATATATATATATTCATAATATATTACATTGATATTTATTTAAGTATTAAAATAAGTAATTTTTATTTAAAATAAGGTATATGTTAGTTATATAAGAAATTATAATGTGTAGCGTAAATTTACGTAAAATGATAGGCTAAGGTGGAAGCGATGAGGCGGGCTCGCTTGACGTCGAGGAGGAGGATGCCCTGCTGAATAAAAAAAAATGGTGAGTTCGATGCCTTTTCTTTCCTTTTAGTGGTGCCCCACCAGATGCAGTGTTGCGGATTGAGAACCATGACCGTTGCTGTGAGCTACCCGCGGCCACGACAGGGTATCATGACAAGGGGGGTTCGCAACAAAGTATTACAATTAAACCAATTAAGAAAGCACATATTTTTAGGGTGCTATAGTTCCGCAATCAAGTTGACAAAGGGCATTGGAATTTAGAATGCACCATCGACACTTTTATATTGAGTAGGTCAGTTGGCTTAACCAACTGACACCAATCAACAGATGCGTAACTGGCACACCAGAAAGGTGCTTACCTAGATTGTAAGTATTCATTGTAAATAGTATATAAGACTTATGATTTTAAGAATATAAGCTCTCTTAGCTCTTGTCTTTAAAAAACAGAGCAACACAGTGTTTCCCTTGTTAGGAGCCACCAGGTGCGCCTATTACCGGCAGCAAAAGGGCGCCACCACTACTAGCGACGACAAGCACGGACCCCAACACCGTTTAAAAATTTCAGACATAATTAAATCTTAATATATGTAAGACTTGTGCAAAAAATGGTTCCCCTCTGCTAGATTTTCTTTATTTGAAAGAAAATCAGACTCAATTTACCAAGTTAGCACCAGTATGTATGAAAATAGATTTATTTATCTATAACGAATAACAGAAAATAAATTCTTTCCCATTTCTAACAACTTTATTTTCGTCAGTTCTTGTGAGTTTGATAACGCCATCAACATTTATGTGCAATATTTTAGTTTTTATGTATGGATGAAAGAAATTAAAATAAATAGAAACACATTATATTTGCTAGAATAATTCATATTTTGTTACGGTATATAACATGGGTCATCAAATAGAGTTTATGAAAGTGCAGAATTGAAGAAAAATTATTAGGACACGCCTTTATTACTATAAGATACCGGGTGATAATGAACACAAATAACCAGTTACTAAGCCCATTTGACAAATCAGTCACTCACACGGATATTCATATTTTCCTGACACTGTGGGTAGAGTTTTTTAATCATAAGTATGTATTTAAGTGTAATTATAAATACAAGAGAAATTAATAACGTGATTTATTTAAAATGTAAATGTAAATAATTATCGTAAACATAATTTTGATCATAAATTGTTATAATATAATTATAGTGAACTATTATAATTAATGTAAATAATTTTTGTTGTATCACTTCTTGGCACTGGCCAAAATGTATTTTTAATATTAACACATGTTCATCACATACGAAACACAAATATATAAACTTTATTTCATGTTTGAGCTTCGTTGAGCAAACATGGGTAGTAAAGTTGCTGATGATGATGCATCAGCGTTATTAGTTATTAATTTGTGTACAATAAAAAAATATATATACAAAATACACAAAGTGGATGGAGGGATGGCTATATTTATAAAAGAAATAATCATTTTCAAGTAAATTTGTTCAAAAGTGGTTTTTTCACTTCTGATTAATTCGATAAATTGTTCTAAAAACTATTTATTATTCGCTGTCCGCTGTTTTTATCTCATGTGCACGCTTTGAAATCTAAAAACGAAATGGGAAAATGTGCGCACCCTAGGCTATAAACGACAAGTTTGTGCGTGAACAAATCAACAAAAATAAAAAAAATTTTTATAAACTTTATTTTGGGCGAGTGACTACAACATCAACAGTCACCGAACACCCCGATTCAACAACATCAACATGTACCAAACACAACACTACAGCAACAAAAACCACCAAACAAAACGATACAACAACATCAACAGTCACTGAGCCACACATGCTATCATTCAAGCTATGGTGCCTCAGCAACTGTAATAGGAAGACCGCATGAAGACCGTACGAAGACCCATGAAACACACACACACACACAACCACTCCATCAGCGGCATACTTTAAACCATGTTAATACCCGCTCCACTTACTTAATTAGGCAATAAATAAAATACTCATTTAATTAGCAAAAAAAAATAAAAAATGTGAACACATTCAAGTGCAGCAATATTTCTTTGGAACAATGCACTCAAGTTAAGCAGTGAAATATGCAACTTATTACTATATATTTCCTATGTACTAGATTAATTTAGTTAAGCAAAGGTTTCCTTCTTTTGTAAAGTGGAAGTATAGATTCATTATTAAACTTATAACGAAAGTAAAATTAAGTGTTTTTCTCAAACCAACAAGAGCTATAGGCGATTCATCGAATTAAACTCAGGGCGAGACATAACTCGCGCATCACGCGACAGAAGAGTAAAACGAACATGTGTGTCGTCTGTGGCCAGCTTAACCGATGCACAATCCCACACAGTACCATTTAAGATTCGTAATAGGTTAACTGTGATAATGAGTTAACACAGATGAGCTGTTCAGATGAATGCGCCCAGTCAAGGCATAGTTACAGTTCTGAGGCAGTGATGGCGCTGCCTTAGACTAGTCTAAATTTGAAAATAGGTTGATTGACCGGCTTGACTGCTGAAACGGTCAATGGTGGAATAGCGGAGGAGACAAGAAAAAATTAGGAAAAAAAGGGGATTTGAAAAAGTGGAGAAAAGGATTTAAGGCGGGAGTGAAAGAAAAACGGTGGTTGTCTCTTGGAATTTTGGAATGTGTCGGTTGGTTGTCGGGAAGAACGTTAAATTTATTCGTAAAAGTGGAGTAAAAGTTTTAATTGGAATTAATATAAGAAGTCTTCATCAAATGTTGGTTTTGCTTTTGCAAAATAGTTAAAATCAGATAAAATCGTGGCGTACGTTATTTTTTGTTGTGAAAGAATTCAAATCAGAGAAATTATTCGCAAATAAAATATTCCCATAATTTTGAGTGTTAATGAGAATTGGGAATGTAATAGGATTGGAAGCAGTCCACCCGGTTGAAAATTGCTTGTCGTGGCCTATGTTTACTCGTCCGTATTTATTGTAACATCATCAATAATAAAACTGCCACCTCCTGACTTGCACACAAAACAAACCATTCAGATTCCCGAATCGAGTGAAAGCCAACTCGAGCAAAGGAGAAGGCGCTGCCCGACCCATCTCGAGGAAATGATTTAAGGATAAAAAAGGATAAGTTAAGATGTAAGAGTAGTTTACTTAGTAGCATATGTAACATGTATATAGAATTATAGGTAGTATATGTAACATATACGAGTATATACAATTTTAGGTAGTATTATAAGTAAAATATTTGTTAAGTTACTTGTATGTTACTTATTTAAGTCAGTAAAATTGTGTAGTTTATACATATGTATATAAAATGTTAGGCGAAGGTGGAAGCAATGGGGCGGGATCGCTTGACGCAGAGGAGGAGGATGCCAGGCTGAGAAAAAAAAGGTGAGTTGGATAGTGTTGCCCCACACGATGCAGTGTGGCGGATTAAGAATCACGTCCGTTGCTATAAGCTAGCCGCGGCCACCACACATGTATCATATCAAGGGGTGTTCGCAACAGTATATGTGTACGTACATTTATTTGAATATAATATTAATAAATTTAATGTGTGTAAATTTATTTTTGTTAAAATAATACGCGGATGTACTTGCCTTTTGGTATAAAAAGAACTCGTCTCGTTGTAACAAAACATTTAATAAAATGGAAAAGGAAAAGGATATACAATGCTTATTTGACATAACACCAAAAGACGTTCATGGAATTGTCAGTACGAAGTTATACAGGCTATAACTGTGACAGGGTGAAACATTTTCAACACTCTCCCTGAATTAACAAATTATTATTTTGTTTTTAATTCTATAGAATCTACTTACAAAAACAGCATTTAAAGTGATTTTAATTCAAATAAATATAATTAAGGTGTTTATACATGTCTTAAACCGAGTTCATTTGTGAGTCAATTGAGTTTTTGTGCAATAAAACCTTTGGATAAAACGTCAGGAAGCTTTCTATTAGTTGGCAAGTAATTCAATTTAATTTGTCGTGTCTCATTTTTTCACGAATGAATTTTGCTTTAACATCAACATCCTTGGTTCTGTGTAAAATTTATTTTGCGCGGTGTGTATGTCGCTTTTGTTGTCACAATATAATATCATCATTATCCTGGCGGAATTCGGAATTATTTGAAATTCTAATTGTTTAAACCATAACGACTCTTGCATAGCAGCCTTTACCGACATGAACCCTGCCTCGATTGATGACAGAGCAACTGTTTTTGGCGCTTTGTCGCCCATGAAATGGCTTCCGACTGGAAATTGAATACGTATCCTGTCAGCGATCGGGTTTCTTTTCGCCGGCTTCTTTTATATAGACAAGACCCTTCGTGATTGTATCTTTTGAATACCTCAGGACTCGTTTAAAAGCTTCCCAGTGAGCCTTTTTCGGATTTTGGACATATCTGCTAACAACGTTTAGGGGATAGCATATTTCTGGTCGTGTAGTTTGAGCACCAAACAGTAATCATCCTATTGCTCGTATGGTATCTTTGACATCTGTCGTTTCTGGCCTTAATAACTTGGACTCATTTCAGCAGTTAGCTTTTGGTTACAGTCAATAGCATTAGCTACGGGATTGCAATCGTTCGTAATAAAACATTGTGGTACGTCCGCAATGTCATGTGATTGATCTAATATTATTGTGTCATTCGCGTGTGTTATGCGAATACCCAATATCGAAGATACGGCGCCCATATCCTTCATCTTGAAATTGAGTGTCGGTTTTTGTTTTATGTGATTGATTGCATCAATGTTGTTCGAAAATAGTAATGCGTTATCAACGTAAATAGCGACATATATTAAATTAGTGGTATTATAACATGGATCAACTTCACTTTCTGTTAGGCGAAATCCAATCAGAACACGGTTCAACATACCATTCCAGACTCGATTTGCCTGTTTGAAGACAAGAAGAGATTTCAAAAGTTTACATACCTCAGCCATCGTCAAAACCTTCTAGTTGTTACATGTAAATGTCTTCCTTCAGAGAACCATTAAAAAGAGCAGTCACTGCATCCATTTGATGAATTAATAAAACTTGTTTAACTGCCAACGCCAATAAGAACCTTACAAACTCGTACCTTACAACTGGTGCATAAGTTTTATTGTAGTTGATTCCTTGCAGCTGCTGTACAAATCCCTTGACTACTAACCGAGCTTTTCGACGTAACAAAACCCCAATCGTTTATATTTAAAAAAAAAGCTGGGAACTGAGAGCTTCAAATTCCTTCTTTATGGAACCCTTCCATTCACTAGCCAGTGAAGATAACATCGCCTCACACACAATTTCAAGTTCATCTCCATAGCGGAGCAATTACATGTAGAGTGAGGTTTACTGTTGATTCTTTCTGGGCGGTGCAATAGTCCATCTTCAACTGTGAAATCATTATTTTCGCTATTACATTGTCATCAAGGTTTAGTGCATTATCATCAACCAAATCTTCGAGGACACCATTATCACTACTATTTTCACCAGGGAGTTCTGATAGTTTCAATGTCGATTCTTCCTGAGAGCAATATTCCCCTGAATCGGTAGCATCGATAGCTTCCATGCCATTAAGATCAGTAACAAGAGACTGAGATATATTCTGATTGTTTTCAATTGTCTTATTCGTTTCGATGAACATCACATCACAGCAAATTATTATAGTTCTGGTTTTTGGATAGAATAGGCGGTATGTTAATCATAATGCATTCAATTGCGTTAGCGTAGAGTTTTAGTTGTTTTTCTTCAGGCACGTATTGCTTTGCAGCCAAATATACGCAAGTGCTACAAATTTGAGTTTTTATTCGATCAAATTTATAATGTACACAGATTATTTCCTTAACACGGAATTCTATTTATTTAATAAATATGCAGCAGTAACAGTACATTCGGCCAAAATAAGTTACTTAATTCACTATCCAACAACAGGCACTATTCATTCTACTCATGCGTTCAGCAACACCATTTTGTTCAGGTTATATGAAAAGGCTTTTTGTGTGAATTTTACCATTTTTATACAAATATTTTTAATAATTTTCGGTACGTCAAATATTTATTTGTTTCGAGCACTAATTTTGTAAATCTTTTCAAAATAAACAAATTAATTGAAAACGTCAGATTTATTTCCTATTGGGTAAGCAAACAATTTTCGCGAATGATCATCTACAAACGTAATGTGGCCCATAGACGATACATCATGATCATACTCATTCGTGTACGTGTTGAATGAAGCTCTGCCACAGACGAGTGATCAAAATCGAAGATCATCATTTTTTCGTAGTCGTCGTTGAGTGAGGTTGTCATGTCTCTGTCGGATGACGAAGTTTTGTGTGCGCTAGCGCTTGTAGGAAAAATTGTAAAAAAAATAAAAAAACGATTTTGGATGAAAGAAAGGCACAAAAAAAATAGTACAATAGCATTCAAGGGACTCTAGCAGAAACGCATTTTTATTATTTTTATCCGCACACATCTTCACACGTTGGCAGTCAAATTCATATGAGCAAAATTTGCATGTAAATTGCCCACAAACGACGATCATCCATACATCATGATCAACATCGTAATAAAATTTCCCCTCAAAATCTAAATGAATTAGATTTTCGACTTATCAGTCAGTGATCACAGCGAGATCATGGCTGTGTGACACATACATGCATATTTTCTCTCTTTTGCACACATACTATTATATATGACTATGATCATGATGTATCGTCTATGGGCCGCATAAGTAAGAAACGAGCACCACCATGTGATTTAGTTTTAAGACCAACCCTAACACATCGGAATGCACTAGTTCTTAAATTTTTTTGCACGCGTCCCACTTCCCGATTTATGCTTGCTTTTAATGCATGTAATACAGTTTTCAAAATATTTTACATTCTATTTTACAACGCGACAAAAATCGTTTACCTTTTTTAGACTTACGTCATATGCGCCCCATTCTTCGATGTCGGATTGATATTGAAGCTACCTAAGTAGGAAAAAAAACATTTTTTTTTTTCAAAAACCATTTATTTCTCAACATAGTCTCCTTTTACTTCGACACACTTAGTAAGACGATATTCCAACTTTTTTATACCATCTGAATAATACGATTTCGGGAACCCCTCAAAATACGCGTTAGTTTCGGTAATCACTTCTTCGTTTGAGATGAATCTTTTTCCTGCGAGCCATTTTTTCAAGTTTGGAAAAAGGAAAAAGTCACTAGGAGCTAAATCTGGACTATAAGGTGGATGATTAACCAATTCGAAGTGTATTTCACGAAATTTTACCATCGTATCTAATGCTGTGTGAACCGGTGCGTTGTCTTGAAGAAAGAGCATTTTTTTATTCTTTAAATGTGGTCGTTTTTCCTTGATTGCATCAATCAATTGATCCAATAATGCACGATAATACTTTCCTGGATCCTTTTTCAAGATAATCGATGAGCAATATTCCGTGTGCATCCCAAAATACAGTGGCCATAACCTTGCCAGCCGATTTCACTGCCTTCGCCTTCTTCGGAGCACTTCCACCACCTTCCACCCATTGTTTCGATTGATTTTTGGTTTCAGGTGTGTAGTGGTGGACCCACATTTCATCAACAGTTATTAATCGACGCTAAAAATCAACAGGATTACGCTTTATCATGTCCAAACACCGCTGTGAAGTGGTCTGTCGAACTGGTTTTTGTTCGACACTGAGCAAACGCGGCACCCATCTTGCCGATAGCTTTTTCATATGCAAATGTTCATGCAAAATGTTGAACACACGTTCATATGATATGTTTACCATTTCAAAAATCTCACGCAACTTGACTCGGCGATCATTCATAACGATATCGAGGATTTTCTTGATATTTTCTTCAGTAACCACCTCTTTTGGCCTTCGCGTTTAAATTCAGCAATCCAATATTTTACCATGTAATCTGACGGAGCAGACTCGCCGTAATCTTTATCGAGCTTTTCTTTTGTCTATTTCGCCGTTTTCCCTTTCAAATAATAGTGTTTAATCACTGCACGAAATTCGCTTTTTTCCATTTTTTAAGAAAAACAAAAGTTGCTTACTTCAAACGACTACAACAAATAAACTAATCGATCAATTTGGGGGAAATTTGAATAGCTTCAATATCAATCCGCCCTCGTATGTGTTATTTGTCATTAGGGCCTATTCTCTTTTTGGTGATTCACAATTTAATCTATATAATTCTTTAACGACACTCGCGGTTGCTATTATGTTATCATTTTCATCGATAATTTCGGGCAAATTCTTGTGAAATATTACCTTATTCCCGTTCTTTGTAATTTGTCTAATAGAAAGCAAATTTGTACATAACTCTATATTTTTTAATGTAGCTCTTGCTTTGCTTTTGTTTGTAATGAGGCTGATATTCTCATACTTGCACACTGCACTGAAAGTTTACTGTTGTTTGCAACAACAACTTATTTATTCACTAGCTGTTTGTTAGAATAGAGACGTTTATCGTTTGCCATGTGAGCAGAAGAAAAATGAAACAAATAATAAGAAAAAAATATATAAAAATGGGTAATGATGGTACCCCATCACCAGGTGATAGAAACAGACTAAGGAGAAATGTTGTTAATTACCAAACTCAAGATGAAACTGCTACAAAGCAGTTTTGGTCGAAACTACAAGAAATGGAAACAATGTGTGTTGAGATAAAAATGGAAATAGACAAGCTCAAGGCAGAACATTTAGAAACTAAAAGCTGTCAAAGATAGTATGAAAACTGATGTTCAGTACGATATTTAAAGCGTATGCATTGACGAGGAAGAACTAGGTCGTGAGACTGATTGGATTTTGAAGAAAACGAGGTCAAATAAAAAGCAAAAAGCTGACTCTTCTCCAGAAGTGTCTGAAACTATATACATATAATAAAATGCTGAACATAGCAGAAAATTTAAAAAAAGAGTAAAACTGCCATGCCCTCCACCTATTATAGTTACTGGCGAGTGTAAGTATCAGCATCTATATGCTACAATAAAAAATAAGATAATTCAGATTTTTACCTAAATTTGTTAAACAACAATGTTAGCATATAGGATTTGCCTGTCATCCCATCGGACGCGTCCCCGGGTGGCGGATAGGGGGCCCTTTCTGTAGGCACTTGTGCGTCACTTCGGTGCTTTTTTTGAAGCGCAGAAGTTATGTCTGATGTCTATTGAAAATTTACTTCAAGTCGCCTGGTCTGGATGGCATTTATCCAGTTATGCTGAAGCATACTATAGAGTTGGTGATTACTACATTGAGGAGAATCTTCACCTCAAGTTTGACGCTAGCCTATATTCCACACTCCTGGAGATTTGTCAGAGTTTCACTTATACCAAATGTGGGAAAGGATCACTATGATAGTCTAAGGAATTATAGACCTATTAGTATGTTGTCTTTTCTACTGAAAGGACTGGAACAACGAGCACCCTCTGTCTCCATTTCAACACGCACATCAAAGTGGAAAATCATAAAAATCAGCGTTGCATAATCCTATTAGCAAGATTGAGCATGCCATCGAAAGGAGGGAGTGTTTTTGTGGACATAGAGGGAGCTTTTGAAAATGCTAGCTTTGACAGTATGTGCAGTTCTGCTCGTCGACATGGTGTAGATAATGTGCTAGTTTATTCGATTCGTTCAATGCTAACAAACAGGGTTATTGTGTTTCGAGGAAGCGGGACCTGTGGGTGTCGTCGGGTGTTAAGAAGGGTTGCCCTCAGGGTGGCGTGCTCTCTCCACGACTCTGGTGTAAGATCATTGACATTTTACTTGTATCACTAAATGATTCTGATATCTATGCTCAGGCATATGAAGATGATGTAGCCTGCATAATTGCAGGAGGCTCTCTTATCTGCAGGCAAGTGCAGTATACTTTGAATAAGATTGACACATAGTGTGAGGTAAATGGACTTTCGGATAACCCTGCTAAAACGAATTTAGTTCTTTTTACCAGAAATAGGAAAGTCGAGAGTTTTGTTCAGCCTACATTAAAAGGGGGGTAAAATGTCTTGGGGTTGTTCTTGATAGTAAGCTTCTCTGGAAATCACACGTTGAACTAAAGGTAGCGAAAGCACTGCCAGCTTTTTGGCAGTGCAAAAGAATCTTTGGCAAGACGTGGGGTCTGACTCTTTCGAATGTCCTCTGGATTTATAAGGCAATGATCAGGCCCATAATATCCTACGCATCTGTGGTCTGGGGGAGAAGATTGTCTCTCAAGACCGTTAAATCCCCTCTATATAGACGACCGGAGCTTTTCCAACAACTTCTGACTCTTTTCTTGATGCGCGGTTGAATCTTACCGCCTTAGATGTTTTTATACAAGGATAGGCCGTAAAGGGTCTGTTGGTAGAAGCACAATAGGCAGTGGGTGCGCATTGGAATTTTGAAGATATTGTTGTCACTGACATGGATATTGGAATTCTTTCTATGCCCACGTATCTTATAACTGATAGGCGGTACTGTATAAAAATTGCAGAGTTGTCGTATTTTCACTGATGGCTCCAAAACAGATATTGAATCGGGTTCTGGGGTTTTCGTGGAACTCAACGGTGTGAAACTTCACTACGCCCTTGGTTGTCATGCTTCTGTCTTTCAGGCGGAATTGTATGTCATTCTAAGGGCGATGGACTATGTGGTGGAAAACAGATGGCGTGGCAGAAGTTTTTGTATCTGCTGTGACATTCAGGCTGTACTGAAAGCCTTACTCAGTCCCCTTGTCACTTCCTAGTTGGTGCTGTTTTGTAAATCCACATTGAATTATGTTGGTAAGCATAACAATCTGCTGCTAACATGGGTTCCAGAACACATGGTTTTTATGGGAAACGAAGTCGCGGACAAGCTAGCCAATAAAGGATCTGAAATAAGTTTTACTGGCCTGGAACTTGTTCTTCCCATACTTTTTGCATATGCACAGAATTTCCTATGGGGGACTGTAAGAGGCAGCACTTGGACAAAAGCTGCCTCTTACTGCCTGTTATTTCTGATAGAACGTCAAGGTTTCTTCTGTCACTTGGTAGGAGAGACTGTAGACTTCTGGTAGGACTGATGACAGGTCATTTTGCAAGGGCTAAGCATATGCAAAACATAGGCATTGTAGACAGCGTACTTTTCCAGACCTGTTGACCCCTTTTTGTGTCTATGCCCCTCTTTCGCTAGAATCAGGTTCGAGGTATTTGGCACTGACAAGTAGTGCAAACTTTGGCTGCTTAGAGACACAGGATCTACTAAGGTTTGTTCACGAGTTCACTAGTTATACAAAAACAAAAGAGTTTGTAGGAAAAATATTACATTACTCATGTGAAGTGATTGTAATAATATCAAACTTGAAATAACAAATAAAAGTGGAAGACCAAGGAACCTATAGATATGTTTCTTGTAACTTTTGATGGCTCGGAAGATATTCAATTTACAAAATAAAAAAAATACTGAATTCGGTTGTAAACATTGACGTACAAGGTTGCAAAAACTAATACCATAATGCATATCATGTCAATTCTTTGGTCGTACCAAAACGAAATGAGAAACATTCGAAATGTTGTAATTGTGGTGAACCCACCCCGGCAAATTATAGAGGTTGCGTAATGGCTAAAGGATTACAACAAATAAGAGATAAATCAATTGGACTTCGAAATAAGGATGAACTGCAAGATCGTAGAAGCAACATCCATCCAGCAACAGAGGCAAAAAATAAAGAAAATATAACAGAGAATTCTAAAGCTAACGAATTAACTTTGGTAAGAAGTGAAAATAAAACCCTCATTACAGCAAAAAAAATATTAAAATAAATAAATAAATAAATAAACTTACAGATATCCTTAAAAGAAATACAAAAATAATTGAAATCAATCTGTTGTCACAAATACTTGCAAAACTTAATAGGCAAGAGGATTTCAATAAATCGGTTGATTCTTGGCTACTAGTTGAAAGTAAAATAAATATATTACAAATTGAATAATCAAAAATAATTCAACAGAAAAACTTCAAAATCGGCTGAACAACCTCGATCAGATCGACAACAAATCAGATTCTAATTCTAAACAATGGTAAGTAAACAAGTTCCGAATTATGACATGGAATGCAAACGAAGTAAAAGACCTTCAAAACGAGCTACAAGTTCTATTATACCTAGAAATAATTGATGTCTGCCTAATATCTGACACAGATTTTACCATATTCAAATACTATAACGTTTATTACGTTATTAATCCGAGCAACTGCTCAAGGGGTAGTACCATAATTATAAAGAAAAATATTGAACAACTAGCACTATCACAGTCAAAACCCAAACGAGCCTCTTTCTATCACGGCTGTCTACTGCCCATTGAATATAAATATTGACGAATATAAATATCATATTAATATTCATAAATATAAATTTATAACCCGTGACCTGATTGACTTTTTTATGAAAAAAAACTTTCAATGAATTATATTCAAATCAAGTAGGGTTCTGACCAAAATTCATTATTCGATATACCTCTCCATTAGCGAAACAATTGTCGAAAGAGAACAAAATCCAACTCTTTACAACAAAAATACGGATTGGAAATCCTTTAAAAAACATTCCAAAGCAATATAAGCAACAGCTCTCCGATCACAATAAAGGAACAACTCAAAGAACAAGTAAAGTAGTTTACGCACGTTTGCGGCACGGTATAGCACTCTCACCCTAAAAAGAAAAGCAATTGGAGATAATTATCCTAAAGAGAAGAAGGAACTCTTAGTAACAAAAAGGAAACTACTCCGAAAATGGCTCCCAAAGATAAAACTAATCTTGGCAAAGCAACCTAGGCACTAAGGAGAGAAATAAGTACCATCAAAAAGGAATCAATGAATCGATATCTATCAGAGTTAACAGCTGATAAAAAAGGCTACTACTTTCATAGGAAATGCACCTAAAAAATACCTAAAAAAGCCTGCTGCCATGACCCACTAGTCAAAAATGCAAATTACAAGTGGTCGAGAAGCGATAAAGATAAAGCTATAGCATTCGCAACTTGTACTCCTCCTTGGAGCGGTATAGCGCACCCATCACACAAATAACTATAAACGAACTGAAGAAATAAAACAGTTGAAAGATAAGAAAGGCCTTGGCTGATTTAATCACTGCGGAAGTATTAAAACAACTACCCAGCAAAAGTATCATTAAATTAGCAAAACTATTTAATTCATCGAACCTAGTTTGCTGAGATGATTGCTAAGCCAGGAAAATACTGTCTCTTCATACAGGCCAATCTCCCTTCGGCCACAAAACTCAAAACTATTAGAAAAGCTTATTCTCATAAATCCAATCATTGAATCACGCAATCTGATACCATCACACCGATTTGGATTTCGTTGCAATCACTCTACCATAGACCAGGTGCACAGTTTCGATTTCTGTGCATCTTTTGAGGATACAAACGTATGCTCAGCAGTCTTCCTAGACGTCGCACAAGCATTCGGCAAAGTATGAAATGAAGGCCTAATCAACAAAATGAATTCCTGTCTCTCCCCCTTCAATTTAGTACTCTTATGAAACAAGGAAATGAGTACTCAGATCTAGCAAAAATAAATGCTGTAATGTCGCAAGGGAGCATCCTTGGGCTCCTTCTATGTCTCCTGTATACAAAAGATTTACCACTACCTCCAACCGGAATGATTGCTATCTTTGCTGACGATACAGCCATTCTTGCAACAGAAAAAACTGCGGAAGAAGCGACAGCTAAACTTGAAGTCGATATTAACGCAGTCGAAAAATATACAAAAACTTGGCCAATAAAAAATGTGAGCAGTGGCTGCAGAATCGACGTACCACTCGGTGCTATTTTTGCCATCCACTAACAATGAAGCATACAATATTTTGCACTTTGAGCTGTATTAAACCGGTATTTGACTGAAATGCCCTATTTTTTGCACGTGTGACACCGAAAATTTGTTGTTATATTTTTTGCGTTGTATGAAATGCATTTTTTTCACATGTTGGTTTTTTTAATCAAATTTTGTGTCCTGCAAGATTAACATTTTTAACGTGTCTGTGGATAATTTGATTTTTGAATTTTCAATAATTAAGACCAGTGCACTAAAGTTACCTGTTAAATCGGCTAACATCAGCGAAGGTGACAGCTCTTCATCTGTGCTAAAGCCTGCATTTTGCACTTTTATTGACAACATGACAATTGAATATACGAGGTGTGATCAAAAAATAACCGTTATTGTGTGATAAAAAAACAAAGTATTTATTTATTTATCAACAACTATCTTGTCCCCTTCAAAGTTATTCCCCTCAGATATAATACACTTATGCCAGCGTTTTTTTCCAATCCTCGAAACACTGCTGAAACGCTTTTTTTGGTATCGCCAACAGCTCCTGTTTCGATTTTTCTTTTATCTCCTCAATCGTAGCAAAACGCTTTCCTTTCATCGGTGTCTTCAGTTTTGGAAAGAGGAAAAAGTCAGCGGGGGCCAAGTCCGGTGAATACGGTGGTTGAGGCATGATAACGGTTTTGTTTTTGGCCAAAAGCAGCTCCTGAGCGATGTCCATGCGACGTTGTTTTTGCTAAAAATTTAGCAATTTTGGAACAATCTTCGCTGCCGCACGTTTCATGCCTAAAACATCCGTAAAAATTGCTTGGCATGAGCCGAACGATATGCCAACATCATCAGCAACCTCTCTGATAGTGATTCGACGATTATCCAAAATCATTTTCTTCACTGCGTCAATATTTTCATCGGTTGGTAACGTGCTCGGGCGACCAGGACGAGCATCGTCATTGACATCTTCTCGGTCTTCTTTAAACCGGTTATACTACAATTGAACTTGTGTTCTGCTCATAGTAGACTCGCCAAAGGCCACAGTCAACATTTCAAATGTCCTTGCGCATTTAATTTAATTTTTTACACAAAACTGAATACAGTTTCTTTGATCCATTTTTTTCGAATAGTACAAAATCGAAGAGCACACCAAAAGACGACTAACCTTTTTATCCGTCAAAAACAAACTGACAATCCAAAATGGTTGGTATTGCCAACATATATAACAGACATGTGTACCAACATAAAAAATAAAAAAATGCGAACATCGAACATACGTAACTCACGAAAAGATGAAAATAACGGTTACTTTTTGATCACACCTCGTACATAGTCTTGCATAGATTCAAAGTCTGATAGTTTACACTGAACCAGTTGTTTCAAAAGCCTTGGAAATAGAAACTGAGAGAGTGCTAGCACTAACTCCAGGAGTGCACTGGCTGGAGTATTGCACACCTGAGGGAACGCAGCGAGTTTCAATACCGAGAATCGTGGTGAGTGATCACAAACAGCCAGGGCCTTTGGCTAGGATGGCTGAGACTGAGATTGTTCGACTATCTTCAGAGGAAACGTTATCCGAACACGATTACACCGTTCAATCAACATATAATGGGGAAATATCAACTGAGAAAGAGCAAGAGGAACACACGATCAAGATAGTTGGGAAAAATACCTGCGAGAAGAAACAGACAGGACATATTCAGTTTTGCTGTTGTAGATAGAGAGGGCAATCCCGTCACAAATATATCTAGAGGAGCATATAATTCCGGTACCTCTGGGAACAGAGGTATGAATCGGAGAAGTCCCGACAGGAGGTTCCAGTAGAGGGAATCCACATGCTCACTTTGCAAAAAGTAGGGGCATATAAGGGATGAGGCTTTTACGAGGAAAAAACGCCTTACTGCGTTGAAAGCCAAATATATGCCCACGCGGCAGGTCGCAGCTGCACTAGAGGAACACATCCTGAAAGAAACCTTGAGCAATCGGCAACTTGGCGTCCAGGGATCTCTAGGGGAGGCACCGTGAAGAAGGCAGGTTTTGAAATGCTACTCATGCGGACGAGTAGGTCACCCCGCGGTAGATTGTAGGAGTCGGCAATCTTAAGAGGGCCAGGGGCACTTCCGGCGGCCCAGTTGCGGCCAATAGATTGGAAGGCCGAGGAAAGGGAACGAAAAATTAAACCAAATGTAGCGAAGGGAAATTTTCGCATGCCGAGTCGTGTGGGAAGTGTGTCCCAAAAGGGTGGTGAACACGAGGCTTATCGTAGTATTTTCAATTGTGATTTGGATTGCCTAACAGAGCTGATTCTAGTATTTAAGTTACGTTTGTATGAGGTTATGGAGTGTGGGCTGGCAGCAGCTAGCGCGGTACGAGAGTCTAGAATTAAGTCACGATGGATTGTTGGTACGTAAGGGATAATTGCGGCTTATGGGGAAAAAGAGTCATGGAATTGGGGAGTAAATATGCGTCCGTTTTGTTTACAAAAAGGAATTGTTTCGCTGTAAGCAGGATGGGCGATGCATCCATCGAGATTCCCTGCAAAGAGGGAGCTGGGGAAAGCTAGTGATATTGGTGGATTCAGGGGCACTAGGGACATCACTCTGGTAAAATCTAGTGTTTTTCGGCAGGGACTTGAAGTTGAACTAACAAATGTAACGACTCTTAACGGTGCTTTTGGTGGGTGCATCAGGACTCTGGACTTGGTTAGAGTGAGCCACAGCGAAAGCAAGGGGATGAGTTTTAGGATGCTTGTACTGGGGTTGGAGAAGGAAGGTATCTTGGCCGATGGGATAATTGGGAGGGATAAACTTTGAAACCGCACTATATTGGATGTACTGGAAAGAAGTTATCGTTTTCTGAAAAAACAAGCCCATCGTTTTGACACTCTCACTCAGGGCATGGCATGGAGAGATGGTGAATACAGTTGGGAATAGTACGCCGGGAGCGGTAGGCGCAAGGTCACAGAAGATAGTTACTTTCCATGTGAGCACAACGTTTCCGACTGTTGTCTTACGCAAATAGCAGATAGCGAAGGGTGCTTACATAAGGGAGACTATATCGCACGTTGTTAGAAGTAGGTTACACGCTTGTATTGAGGGGGACTACTATGTAGATAGGGATTTCATGTCTAAGTTTACAAATTATGATAATTTTAAGGAACCGAATTCGGAGTCGGTTATTCAAATATATATATATAGAATAACTGAAGTTAGATCCAAGCCTAAATTCAGAAGCAAAGGTATCTTTAGAAACCATAGGTGCATTATTTCATGATTTATTTTTCTTCGGGACCAGCTGACGTCAATACCAGACATTCAACATTGATTAGGGCGGATCAGCAGACAATCAATCAGAAGCAATACAGATTGCCAAAGGCACATAAAGACGAAGTGAACTGGCAAGTTCAAGGGTTGTTGACGGATAACATCGTTCATAATCATACATGAAAATCGGCAATAATTATAGAACAAAAGATGGGTGGTATTCAGAGTCAGAAGAAGGGGAAAATGATCGTCGAGTTCAGGAAATTGAACGACGCTACAATCAGGGTGCTCCCGATCCCAAGGATAGAAAATATCCTGGATAAGTTGGGACGCAGTAGATATTTTTCTATGCTGGATTTAGCGAGTGGCTACCATCAGATTTTGGTGGATACCCGATATACGTAGAAAACCGCATTTGTTGCCGGTTTGGGGTATTATGATTTCAATAGGACGTCGTTTGGAATGTCAGAAACACTTGCTTTCTTCCAACGGCTAATGAACCATGTGCTATCAGAATAGGCTGTATTTTTGTATTTCAACGATATTGTAATTAACGGGAATAATTTGCAGTAGCTTTCACAACGCTTTTGCAACGTGCTCCAAAAATTAAGAAATAAAACTTGAAATTGAACACAGAGAAGTGTCAATTTCGGCGGAAGGAAGTCATTTATTTAGGACATCGTTGTTCAGAGGCAGGAGCTCTCCGAGATGCTTAGAAAGTAGCAAGTGTACAAAATTTGGTCATTCGAAAGAGTAGGAGGGAAGCGTTTCTAGCATTAGTGAACTACTATGGGAAATTTTTAGAGGGTCATTGCCAATTAATAAATTGCTAATTCAGGAAACAAACTTTGAGTAGACGGAAAGCTGCCAGAAGGGATTTGAAAGGCTAAATGATATAATTGGCTTACCTCCGATTTTGGCGTACGGGGATTTCGAGCAGACATTTGAATTGACTATCGATGCTAGTAATGAAGCATTAGAACCAGTGTGGTCCGAAGTGCTTGTCGATTATAACCGACCAATACCATTCGCGAGCAGAATAGTCAGCGATAGAGAGAAAAGGTATTCTACAATAGAAAAGGAGCTTCTTACTATTGTTTAGGCTACCAAACACTTCTGGGCGTATCTGGTAGGGCGTCCGTTCAAGATCTAAACTGACGACCAGTCGTTTCAAGGCATAGCTAACTTGAAAGATCGGACCTCCCGGTTGGTAAGGTACAGACAATAATTGTCCGAGTATGATTTCTAGATCATATATAAGCCTGGGACGAAAAATCTAAATGCAGATGCGCTTAGCAGAGTAACGCAAGTGCAGAAAGTATCGGTAGTCAAGACTAGAGGAAGAGTGTGAGCCAAAAAGAAAGAGGCTGAGTGTAAACGGCAAGATAATGATACGATAGCAGCAAAAACAAATGAAGCAAGAGACAAAACAAATAAGCGGTCAGTTAGCGGGATAGACAGGCTAGAGGACGAGAAGGATATCCAGCGGGGACTGCAATATTTCCACGATTCACCTCTAGGTGGACACCAATGGTCCTGCGAAACTTACGACAGAATTAGGCGAGTATATTGTTGGAAAGATGTGCTTAAGGATATTAAGAGATATGTAGCGAACTTCCAAAAGTGGCAGTTCAACAAAAGTTCTAGGCTAACGAAAACACCGATGGAGTTGACTGATACACCAAAGTAGCCGTATAAGTTCACATAAATATAGTACGGATCTTGCCGGAAACCGTTTCAGGAAACAAGTATATGTTCATACTCTTCTCTTCTTTTGGCACATTTTTAGCGTTTGTTGCTTCTGGTTCCATATTAAATTTGTCTCCTCTACTCTAGTGCCAAGTTCAATACACACCACAAATTTTTTCCTAGGTGCATCGGCAGTTTCAATGCAGCATACACTAACGACGAAAAAAAAAAAACAAAAATAGAACTTTATTCTCTTCTCTTTATCACCATGTACTCATTCCAAACATAACAGAATATTCTCCTCTCGATCGCATCTACACGTGTCCCTGTTTTCTGCAATATCAAGAACACTAGGTCTCACCTATCGTCACTTCTGTTAACGTTGCTCGACCGGTTCATCACGCTGGCATTAGGCTCAATTTACTCCGTTCCCTCTACTTAACCCAGGAACAAGAAGATGTGACTTAATACTTCCTGCCACGGGCACCCATAATGCCTCTAAAGTTATTCTATCTGAAAAATGAAATCCCCCACAGCAACCTGTCCTCCTAAGGTTAATCCCTATCTCTCTACTTTAAAACTCGTTTGGAACCGGTAGCAATTGATTCATGACATCATATTATATATACCACGGTCTTTCCCCCAGACACCGGAGACACGTTTTCTTGCACCCACGGCTTTGCGGTATTCGCTACCACCCTCATTATTGAATTGAATGGCATCACCGTACCCAGACTGACATCAGAGCATACATGCCGCCGTCACCATTTTTCACAGATGGCATCATGCGCAAGCCATTCAACAACAACACGAAAAAACACTTGAGCATTTTGAAGTTGGGAGCCAGCCGGCTACTGGCTCCTTATCTACTACTAAAACACCGAACTCAACAAGAACTACCGTTATAATCTTATTCTAATTGAAACTAAGACTTATTGGCTGATATTCTTATTGAAAGCATTGGTGTGGACCATCATTTGATTTCGCGTATCGTGTAACTTTGAAGAGTTTGTCGTTTAAAAATTATTGGTATTGCTGGCTGTTGTTGCTTACAACCTGAATTTGAGTCCTAAAGATGTAGTCCTAGTCTATAATGTGTGGTGAGCCAGCAATCCACTTATAAGCGGATCCAATTCAATTAATAGAGCCAGCCCTGCTTGTGTTACCTATCTGCAGTTCTTTGAGACGTAACCCGGTCTGATTCAGGTGGACTTTGAACACTCCTCTTACTGCCTCACTTTACACCTCATACCTTGCTGACTCGACTATTTTCGTTAAGGCCGTATTGAAGTAGTCGAGGTCAATTATATGCATCAGGCCGAAGCGTCTGTTTATGACCCAGCGACGCCCATATTCGATTGTCAGCAAAACAGAAGTGCAGTTTAGATGTTGAAGCTATCTTATAATATTTATGAAAGTAAAAAAATTAATTTCAAGCTATTTAGATTACATCATTCGTCCTCGAACTTCCATTAAAAAGGTTAGCTTTGTTAAAATTATAGCAAATAAAGCAGTTATTTATTTATTTAGACCCGAGTTCACACGGTCTCAGCGGTCGATTTAATAATAACTCTTACATTCTAACTATTTAAAATATTATTCGTAGTGTTATCTTTCAATTCCCACACTCAGCACATTACTTATACCCAGGAGAGGAATAGGTGTGCGCGGTCGAATTGAACTTCATGGTTTTTTGCGACGCATCACAAAATGCGTACGCTGTAGTGTTCTATTGTCGTTTAGAGCATGAAGAAGTTGTCAGCGTACATTTAATTGCAGTAAAATGTCGCATGGCTCCCTTTAAGAAAATTTCTATACCACGGCTCGAACTATGTGGCGAAGTACTACTATGTCGTCTAATGGACAGTATTTTAAAAACGTTGAATCTTAATAACGCAGTATTTCAAATGTGGATTCAGGAGTGTACTACTTTTAGTAGTACAAGGTCTTCACATTTGGTGAAGAAGACCGCAATTTCAGTATTAACTTTCATTTAATCTCAACAGAACATCATGTAATACTCGAAAAATTGCTACAACATATATCAAAGTGGGCTCTACTAATGCGTTCAACGATTCATGCGTCCGCTAAGGAAACAAAAATATGAGATATATATAATAGCAGCTGAACTAAAAACAGAGAGGGACTTAATTATTCATGTAGTGCAAGAAAAGATGTTTGACGCTGATATATCATCTCTGAGCAAACACAGAAAAGTTTGTTGCAAGAGTATTCTAGTATCCCTTTCACTACTATTAGACCCTTCTGGCTTGATAAGAGTAGGCGGGACAATAAAAAACTCAATACTAACATATGACATTAAACATCCAATAATTCTTTCAGCGAAGCACCACATTACACAAATGATTGTTAAAAACATTCATATAACTAATCTCCATGTTGGAGTAAGGCATTTAATATTTCTCTTGAGGCAATCAGTTTGGATCTTAGGTGGACGGAATATCTCAAGGTATGCAGTGCGCCATTCCGCCCTCAGCAACTACAGATTCAAGCCATTGATCATGAAGGTGAATTAGCGTGCAAAAAATGTACGCGAATTTAGTCGGTACTTGTGGACTGTATTGAAATAAACGCAATAAAAAAATGATTTATTGAAAATTTATAGCCATTGAAGAACTTTATTTAATGTCTTAGTATTCTTTATACAAGCGTTTGCTCTTGATGATTGCTAGTAAGCAACTGAACCAAAGGTCAAAGAAAACAACTATTCGTATGTACATACATTACAATTTAAAAACAATACAATAGGAATGGAAGCACCAACAACAACAACATAACTTGTCAGTGTTGCCATAAAATAAGAATAGGAAAAAATGTTTAATAAATACAATTATTCCTAAACAGTTATGTTGTGGTGCTTGTGTCGCAGTGTCATCGACAAAAGATTAGGTGAGCAGGTATTTGATTGTTGGTAAACCTGATGTGTATATTGTGTAGAGTATCGGGCCAAAGTAATTTCTTTGTAGTACTCTAGCCATTATGTATATTTCTGGTGAAAGGTAATCTTTATATTTGACTTTAAAATTTATATATTTTAAGAATATTATTATGAATATTTGAAGGCAGAAGATCTTTTATTTTATAAATTAGGCGCTCGTGCCACACTTTGTCAAAGGCTTGTGCGACATCAAGGAACACTGCAGAGCAGAATTGTTTCGAACGCCTTTCTAATTTGGGATACTTTTTCGAAAGCCAAACTGGTGGTTAGGTATTATTTTGTGCTCTACCAGATATGGGGTTGATTTTACTGGCAATAGCTTTACGAATAGTTTTGAAACGACGAATAGCAGGATTATTGATCTGTATGACAAGGATTGTGTTGGTGAAGTTTTACCAGTTCTAGGTATCATTGTTATGTGGGATAGTTTCCAGACTTGTGGAAAGTAGTATTGTCAAAAAATATCATCATCTTTGTGGTTATCAGGTGCCGCTTTCTTTTTGTCTGAATGAGATGAGATAAAGTGCCACACTTCTTTCGGTTTCAACAGTAGGTGCATCTGGGGGATTCGTTGCCTATTTTTGGTATTTTAAAGCTATTTCTAGGAAGGTTTGATTTGAATACAGTTTTTTGGTGGTGAGCAAAAACTTCACCCTTCTTGCTCCATTGCTTTTCGACCCATCGCCCGTCAATAAGTCTTATAGGTGAGTCTGCTTCTGTTGGTTAATTCATATTTTTTACTGCCTTCCATTAGGAGTAGTTTATATATTCAAGGGGATTCAGGGTCTGAAATGTAGGCCTTTCAGTTTTTGTCGCGCAGTGCGCACTGCAACCTCTATAGTTAGTTGTATAACTGCCACCGCAATTGTTGAATTTTTTTGTATTTCCAGTTATTTTGTCGGTCGTACAGGCAGAGGAAGGGTGGAAGTCTACCCAACCAACGCAAGTAGGGCGTGGGACGTAGGGCGCTATATGAATTGGTGTGATCACACTCTTGTGGGGTTCTTCAACTGAAAATCGGCGGTGCATAAGGTATCGCATATTAAAGATTGGATGCACTTCGTTTCTTTTTTGTCTGGACCTGTTTCGTTTTCGGCAAGCAAGGCGTAGTTATGTTGGCTTGGTGCTGTGTTGGGACATTCTTTATTCCTATTTGGTTCATGGATTTGTTTTGAGTTATTTGTCGTATTTTTTAAGGACTTAATTTTTGCTTTATATTTCTATGTATCTATATGTCCAAAACGGTCGTGTAACTAAACGGACGTGTAATCACACGAGCTCCGCCCTTGTGACATTGATCGTTGTTTAAAACCAAATAACTAATTCTACAAAACCCGCGAAAGAGACGCTAGACGAAAGTGCAATATTCAAGAAAGTGTCTAGTTCTGTTTAGATAATCTAAATACTTATAATAACTAATTTGAGATTTATTAAAAGTGTTAAATAAACAATCAAACAAACAAAGGAACAGTTATATACATATATAAGTTAAAAGTTGAAAGAGACAACAAATAAAATAATCCTGGTTGTGTGTGGTGTTGCCACAGTGGACTCTGGCCATAATAAGTGATTAGAGCTACCACACCAAAAAAATTTAGTTTTTCGTGATATTTTACATACATACATAAATAAGATTAAAATATAGCAAAAATAATAATAAAGAAAATTTTTTAAAAACTAAAAACAAAGTATAGTCGGCAATCGCCATGAGTGTGCAGCGCTCTTCCCCGTGGGAGAGAACGAGATCTAGGAGCGACTCACTCCACTCTTCGTGGAGTGCACATGGCAAACACCCAATAATGTCCTGCTCCAGTATAGCAGTGGATTGTGCGACAACTACAACAAATTCGTCAGGAACAACAACATCTGCCTTCTCTACGTACGGTACAACAACTACATTCTCGACTACAACTGCGACATCAATATGTACTTCTGATTGTGTGCAAATTCCACCAAATGGCGTGCAGGTAAGTCAACTGCAATCGCTACCAAAGAGAGCACGAACTTCACCCACGACAGGTAAAGAGAAAAGAATGCCCAACACTAACAAAAAGCAAAAAATAGCAAAAAACCCAAGCCAAAGCAAGTTATCCAACTACTGGTTGAGCGATACTACTTCAGAAAGAAAAAACAGATTTGCTGCTTTGACCGCTGATGATGACGAACTTGCTGAACCCTCGCACAGTGGACAAGTTGATCAAAATGAGTCCGAAAAAGAAAAAACAACTAGTCCGAAAAAAAAGTTTAAACAAACCACCCCCTATATACGTACAAGGCGTATAATGCATAAAGACGTTAAAAAATGCGCTAACCACTGTTGCAAACAGTAACTTTATATTTAAAATATTAACAAACAATGAAGTACGAGTTCAATCCAATGACTCGGAAACATACACAAAAATATTCGGAATGCTAAAGCAAAAAGGTACGAAGCGGTACACATTTAAACCCAAAAATGAAAGAGGTTTCAAAGTCATTCTTCGCAATATGCACCCCTCTGCAGACCAAGAAGAAATTAAAAATGAGCTTGGTGAAAACGGTCAAAAAGTTTTAAACATAACTAACATAACTCTACGGACAACAAAAAAACCGCTACCGCTATTTAGCATAGAACTGGAAACAAATACTAACAATAAAGATATTTATAGCATTAACAAATTAATGCATTGCATAGTAGTTTTTGAGGCACCTCATCATAAAAGAGAAGTCGCGCAATGCACTAAATGTCAAAAATACGGACATACAAAAAACGACTGTACAAGAGATCCAGTATGTGTGAAATGCGCTGGAAAGCATCTAACAAGTGAATGTCAAAAAAAAAATAACCAACGCAGCTGAAATTAAATGTGCCCTATGTGGCGGAAATCATACTGCAAACTACAAAGGCTGTGAAATATACACAGCCATAAATATTCAATGGTTTCATCTTTACGCAGAAAGGATCCATTATTACTACAGACCAAAAATATGGATGGATCAGTTGTTAAACCAGGCGTAAGCTATGCCGAAATTGCAGGGTCGTCAAATCCAAATAAAACTGAAGAAAATACAAAAAATTCAAACGATAGTGATATTAATGAACTTAAAGACATGGTGAAATCCCTAATCACTCAAATGACTAATATGATGAATATCATTACAATGTTACTAACAAGCTTAAATGCACGAAAGTAATAGTATAATAATTGTATCCTGGAATGCAAATGGCCTAACAAAACATTATCTTGAGTTGAAGCAATTTTTGTCTGACAAGAAAATTGATATAGCTCTAGTTTCAGAAACACATTTTACGAACAAAAGCTATTTAGTATTTCCTGGATATAAAATTTATGTGACAAATCATCCTGATGGTAAAGCTCGTGGTGGACAGCTATCATAATAAATTCACTATTAAAACATACTGAACGGCAACCATATGCAACACCTCATATTCAATCCACTACTGTGCAAATTGAGGATACAAGTGGGACAATACTCATTTCCTCAGTTTACTGTCCCCCCAGACACCTAATAACGACGGATCAATATGATGACTACATAAAGACGCTTGGCGTAAGATTTATTGCAGCTGGAGATCTGAATGCAAAACACACTGACTGGGGATCTAGGCTAACCAATAAAAAAGGACGAAATCTGATTAATGCTATAAACAAAAAAAACTGCAGATTTTTAAGCTCAGGTGAACCCACATACTGGCCAACAGATAGGAAAAAGATACCAGATCTAATCGACTTCAGCATAACAAAAAATATAAACTGTAATCAATTAAAAATTAAAGCTTGTTTTGAACTTTCTTCAGACCACTCTCCGATAATACTTGACTACACAACTGACATCAAACCCATAGAACCAACAGCTAAGATTTTTAACCACAAAACAAACTGAAATGAGTATATATAGCATATTGAAAATCAACTGAATATGTCTATCACACTGAAAACACAATTAGACATTGAACGTGCCATTATTCACTTCGACGATGTGGTCGTAGACGCAGGAATCAAATCAAGCCAACAGCATAAATTTAGAAGAAATAAACCTACAACGGATATTTTCATAAGAAAGCAAATTATTGAGAAGAGAAAGCTGAGAAAGAGGTGGCAGCTAACTAGATCGCCTGAGGATAAACACAATTTAAATATAGCCTGCAAAAAACTCAAGAAAATATAAACTAAAAGACAAAATATAGAAGTTGAAAATTACCTAAATAACTTGACGCCTACCCAGGATACGAACTACTCATTATGGAAATGCACAAAGAAATTAAAAACTCAGATAAGGTATCAGCCACCACTACGGAAAGATGACAACTCATGGGCTACTACCAATGAAGAATAAGCAACTACATTGGCTAAATACTTTGAAAAAGTGCTATCAAATGACGAAGATAAATATATTGAAACACGCAATGACTTAAATATAGACATTACAACCAAAATTAAGAAAACAAACACAACAGAAAGAATTAATTGCATTAAAAAACGAATAAACTACAAAAAAGCACCAGGTTACGAAATGTTGGCAGGAAAAGATCTCGCTGAGCTACCTACTATAGGCTATAACTATATATAAGTATGGAAAGTTGCTGAAATTATTGCACTACCGAAGCAGGGAAAAGATGCTACAACTGCTTCGTCGTATAGACCAATTAGCCTACTTTCTATTATCTCTAAAGGTGCTGAAAAACTATTACATGATAGACTTAGCCAGATCTTTGACAATAAAAACATTATACCTAATCATCAATTCGGCTTCAGAAAACGACATTCAACAGATACACCGTATAACAAACAAAATTGAAACAGACATAGAATATAAGCGGTACTGCGTTGCTGTATTCTTAGACGTTGCGAAAGCATTTGACAAAGTATGGCATAAAGGACTGCTGCATAAACTGAAGACGATGCTGCCACTAGACTACTATTTGATTGTTGAAAGTTATCTTGGTGATCGTTACATTTACGTCAAATATAATGAAGAGTGTTCGTCTATTAATCTTACCACAGCTGGAGTCCCTCAAGGGAGTGTTTTAGGACCACTGCTATATGTCATATTTACCTCAGATATACCACTTCCAAAAGAACTGAATGACACAAAATTTGCTACCTTTGCTGACGACACAATCCTCTTAGCATCTGACAAAAATCTAAAAACTGCGACTGCAAATCTGCAGATATACACAGAGAATGTTAAGGAATGGTTTGATAAATGGTGCTTGAAAATTAATGAAGATAAGACTGTACAAATAATTTTTACAACTAAAACAAAATTTTACCCAATACCTATTAAAATAAACAATAAAGATATAAAAATAGGGTCTACTACTAAACACCTTGGTAAGGAGCAAAATTTCCCCATAAATTTTGCTCCAACATAATTATTCTGCCACACCATCAATTTTTCAAACCAAGCCACGAACCGCAGTCGATTGTTTTAGAAGATTGTAATTTATGCACTATTAAAGCAATCGGCAAAATCACCCCTAATAAACCGTGTGATCGACGCGCATGACATCATCAACAACAACAACAGAGCGTGCAACAACAAACAATGCCACGTGCTTGACAACAAGCCGAACTCTGCAGCGATAATGGTGGTTACGTTTGAATACAATTGAGTCAACAACAGACATTTCTGGAAGCTTTGCGACTGAAGCTGGGCTATAAAAGCAGCAGCAATTGAGGGACTCGCTCTCTTTTCCTGAACAGCCATCGACGACTACGCATCGACAGGAGCTCTTTCTTCTCCAGCAAGCAAAGAAGACGCATCGACGGTCAGAGCTCTTTCTTATCCAGCAAACAACGGCGACGCATCGAAGTAGCTCTTTCTTCTCCAGGAAGCAACGACGGCGCATCGACATAGCTTTTTCTTCTCCAGCAAGCATCGAAGACTATGCATCGACAGCAGCGCTCTTTTCCTGAACAGCCATCGACGACGACACATCGACGCACACGAAGAAAACATCGACGCACCAAGACTTTTGACTCCAGCATTTGATGAAACCGTACTGAGATCATTCTGCATTAGTGGATTATAGGGTTTGTAATCGGTACTCCACTAATGCTCAGAATTACAAACGCTTACTGGATTAGTGGATTATAGGGTTTATAATCGGTACTCCACTAACACCAAGAAGTACGACCGTTTACTGAGACCATTCTGAATTAGTGGATTATAGGGTTTGTAATCGGTACTCCACTAATGCTCAGAATTACAAACGCTTACTGGATTAGTGGATTATAGGGTTTGTAATCGGTACTCCACTAATACCAAGAAGTACGACCACTTACTGAGACCATTCTGGATTAGTGGATTATATGGTTTGTAATCGGTACTCCACTAATTCCCAGAATTACAAACGTTCTACCGAGACTCTGTATTAGTATTAATATTACCTATTAACTCAGCATTAGCTATTATCTAAAGATTTAATTTAATAAATTAAATAAAACCAAACTAAGTAAACTCATAGTTATTTTCTGTAAACGACCCCTGGTAATCCGGCGAGCATTAATTAGGCGAAAGAGGAAAAAGGGTTCGTTACAGTATACACATGGACTCAAAGCTAAATTGGCAGTACCACATCAAACAAAAAACGAAACAAATAAAAGAAAAATTGAGGCAACTATATTGGTTAATGGGTAAGCATTCTAAACTCAGAATTAACAACAAGTTGCTGCTATACAAGTGTACTATAAAGCCAATTTGGGCGTACGGACTCCAAGTATGGGGAACGGCAAAGCGGTCACACATACAAAAAATTCAAAGACAGCAATCTAGAGTATTAAGAGTTATCATAAAGTCTGGTTGGTACACAACAAATGAAGATATACACCGCAAACTAAATATGACAAGAATTGACGAAGAAATAAAAAAGATATCCACAAAACACTACGATACACTGCATGGGCATAATAACGAAGAAATAAACGAGTTGCTACATCTAGAAGAAACCACTATGCGCCGTTTAAAGAGAACTCGACCAAACGACCTACTGAACTAGGAAATCCAGACTACACATATTAGTAATAGTATTATAAATGTAAATGTAAATAATTATCATAAACATAATTTTTATCATGCTGCTATACAAGTGTACTATAAAGCCAATTTGGGCGTACGGACTCCAAGTATGGGGAACGGCAAAGCGGTCACACATACAAAAAATTCAAAGACAGCAATCTAGAATATTAAGAGTTATCATAAAGTCTGGTTGGTACACAACAAATGAAGATATACACCGCAAACTAAATATGACAAGAATTGACGAAGAAATAAAAAAGATATCCACAAAACACTACGATACACTGCATGGGCATAATAACGAAGAAATAAACGAGTTGCTACATCTAGAAGAAACCACCATGCGCCGTTTAAAGAGAACTCGACCAAACGACCTACTGAACTAGGAAATCCAGACTACACATATTAGTAATAGTATTATAAATGTAAATGTAAATAATTATCATAAACATAATTTTTATCATAAATTGTTATAATATAATTATAGTGAACTATTATAATTAATGTAAATAATTTTTGTTGTATCACTTCTTGGCACTGGCTAAAATGTGTTTTTAATTTTAATTTCCAAACAAATTGTCAAATCATGTACTAGGTGGCAATATAATGGTGACAGATGTATGAAATAAAGGGAAATACAAAAAAAAAAAAAAAAATAGTTCCGCAATCAAATGGATGAGGGGCATTGGAGTAAGTATTCAGAAGTAAGTATGCAGAAAGTTCCAGGAACAGCGCGTGTCGGAAGACGGTGCAGACTAGGGACCAACGTATTATTCGATGGATTCGGGATGAATGGAGACTGATGTAATATTTGTCGAAACAGCATATGGCCGCAGTATTTGAACACGTTGTGGATGGGTTTATTGACAAGCAATGAAAAAATAAACAAGTTTCCTTGCGGAGTCATATTTTTCATTGGAAAATTTTACGTTACAATGTCCATCTAGTGTATCACAATCTCAACAGAATCGATTTTGACTAAGTTGAAGATGGGCAAAAGCTTAAGGAGGGCGACTGACACCACTATCAAATATAATAAGCAGAAGAAATTTGGGTCACGGAAATCAATTGCTTCATCAAAGTATATGTCCAATCTAGAGGATGAATATATGAAATGGATTTACTAGAAGAAGACACAGAGACTGGTATTTGATCTGAGTATGCAAATTTCGTCATTAAACATGTATCTCAGAGAAATTCCGATAGTCTACACATCGACGCCAACGAAGATGAATTCCATTATAAGGAAGCTCAAGACAAACACACTAGTAGCCGAATACAAATATAAATCACAAGAAGAAGGCAAATCGCCAGCCAAATCACCAGCCTAGAATATCATACGTACCGGTCCAGAAAAAAGGGTTAAAGGTTTAAGTTAAAAAGGTTAAAGTTTATTGACGGACTTCAGCCCGACAACTGCGGCCGTCACCTGGACCAGTAGGTAGCAGAGGTCGCACAGTAAACTTATTAATATATAGTAGAATTATATTATTATTAATATACTTTACAACTTTGTTTGTAGGCCAATGAAAAAAGAGTCTATGAAGGACCAAAACTTAAAAGATGGGAAATATAAAAAAGAGAATCAGATAGAAACTAAAAGATTATATTTGCTCTAAAACTACAAAAAAAAGAAAATAATACAAGATAAAAAAAGATGTATATATATATATATATATATATATATATATATATATATATATATATATATATATATATATACGGGTTGCCCAAATTCGACGGACCCATGTTTTTGTTAAAAAAATCAAAGAAAAAAATAAAAATTTGGCGGTTGGCAATCGTAATCATTTAATTTGTTCCAAGTAGATTTGTTTACATCAATTTTTGAATATGATATCTCTCAAATGGCCGCCTCTGGCGTTGATGGCGTATTGTGCCCTTTTTGCAGCATTTTCCATCGTTTTCGCCAACATTTCGGCCGGAATAGCGGCTATTTCTTCACGAATGTTGTCCTTGAGCTCTTCTACGGTCCTTGGCTTGTTAACGTAAACCTTTGACTTCAAATATCCCCACAAGAAGAAGTCAGGCGGCGTCAAATCGGGCGAACGCGGTGGCCAGTCCAAATCACCACTTTTCGACATCAAACGGCCCGGAAACAAATTCTTCAGAAAATCGATTGTTATGCGACTTGTGTGCGGTGGAGCGCCGTATTGTTGAAACCAGAACTGCCTCATACGCTTTCGACGAATAATTGGCATCACAAAATTGGTCATCATGTCGCGATAACGCTCCTGGTTGATGGTAACAGCATGGCCATTTTCATTTTGGAAGAAAAACGGCCCAATGACCGTTTTCGCACTAACGCCGCACCAAACTGTGACTTTTTCGTCATGAAGAGGCACTTCTTGAATCTCCTGAGGATTTTCAGTGGCGTAAATACGGCAATTTTGCTTATTTACGGTCCCATTCAATGTGAAATGGGCTTCATCGGACATGATAATTTTGTTCCAAAATTGCTCGTCATCTTCGGCCATTTCGATGACTCTTTGGGCCCATTCCAATCGACGAGGCTTGTCCGCAGGCAACAATATTTGCGTCAATTGAATTTTGTACGGGAACAAATGCAAATCAACGCGAATAATCCGTTGTAAAGTGGACCGAGCCATGCCCAACTGCTGAGAACGGCGTTTTTGGGATGTTCTTGGGGACCTCTCAACACTGGCTCGTACGGCAGCGATATTCTCGGCCGATCGCCTTGGTCGACTTTTATTTGGCCTCTTCGGATTAGAAAGAACCTCACCAGTCGAAAATTTTTCGTATAAACGCTTAATGGTGTTCTTAGAAGGCGCACTTCTCACATTTTTAAAGTTTTAAAAGCACGTTGAGTTTTCACAATTGACTTCTTCTGTTGAATGTAAATTTCAACTATTTCAGAGCGCTCGCGTGGCGTGTATTGTTCCATGGTAAAAATCTGCTTGGACTGACGCTTCAAACGCGGTATGTCATTAAGCGATCTGACATCTCTGTCAAAAGTTATGGCGTTGCCAGATGGGTCCGTCGAATGGGCAACCCTGTATATATATATATATATATATACGAGTATATATATATATATATATATATATATATATATATATATATATATATACGAGTATATATATATATATATATATATATATATATATATATATATATATATATATATAATTTTTATTATTTTTTAATTGGCCTTATTTTGGGTTCTATCATTGTCTTTATCTTTTTTGGATTCTTCTCTTTTTTATAAATTTTTTTTTGCCTTTTTTCTATTTGTTCTTTTATTTCTATCTGTTTATTATTTTTTTATATCCCTCTTTTTTATATTTTGCTCCTTCATTGACTTTTTCTCACTGGCGTATATACAAACAAAATTATAAAGCCTATTAATAATAATATAGTTCTATTATATATGTATGAGCTCGTATTCTACACTGCGACCTCTGCTACCTGCTGATCCGGGTGACCGGCGCCGTTGTAAGGGTGGATGTTGTGCTGCGCTGCCGGTGGGGTTGATTCGAGGCCCCGAAGAAAAGCTCCTGCTGTGCACAATTTTTTCGTTAAAAAGGTCATCATTATCATTATTACTAGGAGGAACCCAGCTGTGCCGCCCACTCCCCCCTTCATCCAGGTGTGAATTTTCTCTTAGGACTTAGTGAAGTTGATACCTTTTTATCGTCTTCAGCCTCTTTTACCAGGTCGCTGATTGCTCTGCTATTCATGATTAGCGTTCTCCGTAGATCCTGGAAGTGCATGAGCGAGACCTTTTTGGTGTTGTGGGTGTGTGGTTTGAGTTAGTTTGCTGAAGGTTTTCCAGTAGTACCTGTAGCTTTGTTGCTACTCTGCTTGTTCCCATGACGGACGTGGAGAAGATGTACCGTGATTCCTCTTGTGCTCTGTGTACTAAAATTATTCCTTTACCTATGGTTGGAATTGGAAGCAAGGAGCCAATATTATGATACACTTGGCCTTGTATTTTAAACGTCGAATTGAAATTACGACCTCGTTCATCGACGGATGAAATTATTTTTGCAGCAAAAGATGTCATTTGAAAGCAACTATTAAATTTACTGATGTTTTTTAGAAATAATTTTGAATCTTTATTATCTCCCGACATTAATGATTTCAATGGCTCTGGTGGTGGATGTAATACTGGTAAAAACAACTTTTCCAGAGGCACAACACATCCCAGCGGTATCATTTTTAAATTTTAGAGCGTGACAATAAGTACATTCTTTATCCATGTTGCCAATCATATTTTTTACGTGAGCAAAATATTAAATTTCTGGATCATAATCAAATGCGATACGATTAAAAGATGACAATGTAAATGCTCTGGCTGTCTGCATACGTTCTCTGTTTGTGAGTTGATCTAAATTGCGATTTGCATCTGTTTTATGTTGGCGTCTGTCTCTGATTGTGTTTCTCATTAATGTCCGGCGTGCATTCTAATGTTCAGTAGTTTGTGCTGAACGTAATCGCGATACCCTTAATCTGGTTGCTTCATTCACTTGTAATCTTTGTTCCGTGCTTAAATTTGCTCGATCCGTATTTCTTCTTTGCGATGCCGAAGTTCTGCGACCAAGATTTGACCGACGTCGTGGCATTTTATTGTTACACTAATTAGATGTAGAGAGAAATTGTGTAATTTTGAGTTACGTGTGTTGCAATTTTATATTTTTGAAAATATAAATATGATCATATTGTAAAAACACATAATATATTCCCACTTTTTTATTTTACCTTTGAAAAACAATCGAATTTAAATATTTGATGTTGTTAAATTTGTCTTCAATGTGTTTTTTATATGCGCCAAAGTTAATAACAAAAATTAAATGTATAATATTAATACATATTGAAATTTAAATTAGTCACTATATAAATGTAAAAACACATAAAATAATCTAACTTTTTTCTCTTTTACCTTTGAAAATCAATCGAATTTTAATATTTTCTGTTGTTAATAGTGTTTACAATGTGTTTGTTATGAGCAAAATCTAATAATTAAAAATGAGATGTCAAATACCAATACATATTGAATTGATATGAACCCCTAGCGCCATCTACCGGCACCAAAAAAAAAAAGAAATCTTTCTCTGAACCTAACATATAGTGTTTGTACGAAATGTATGAAAAAAAAACTTTTGTGGGTCCACCTGGCGGATGATATATATACTATAACCTCACCTGCCACGACACAAATATATGTTGCAAATTTAGTTACAATATCTTTTATGGTTCCGGAGATCCTTCGAGACGTACCTAAGCACCAAAGATTTTATATATTAAGATATATTATAGGATTAATAAAATGCACAAAATTGTTTACAGTCCAAGAAGAACATTGTAAATATTCACTTGAAGGTAGTTGCACTACCTTCTTCTAGAAAGAGGGGAGGGATGTTGTGAGTCAGAATCAAGCTACCTGCGCGTAGTTGACTCATAGTACCAACTTCTAATAGACACTACACATTTGGTGTAGTTAGCATTTAGAAGTTGTTGCGATCCTATTTTTTAATTGCCACCGTCTTTATGTTTGTTTGTTTCTATTTGGCGCCTAATTTGCACTCAACGCCTAATGCAACAAAAGCAAGTGCAGGGAGGCTTTCAGACTCTGGCCTGCTGGCTTCTTGGGATGAGCGGCTTGTTAAGCTTGAAGAGAGCATTGTTGCTAAGATTAACGGAGCTGTGAAACAGTTAGATGATCGGGTGATGCAGAAGATAAGTGAGTTGGCTGGTGAGTTGGCAAACATGAAGAGAGGGTTCAGAGAGATCGACTTGTGAGTGGCTGCAATTGAGCGATCTGCCATGGAAGCTGAGACTCTGAAATCAAGTGTGCACTCTCTCCAATCCCAAGTGGGAAAATTTGAAAATGATGCAGTCTCTACTGATCTAATTTTAAATGTAGCTATGGTTTACTATTTAATGTTTGAACTTGCAGTCTTAAGCCGAGCTTCCACTTGTTGTGGGTGGTATCGGTAACAGTGCGGATGGTGTTAATGAAAATCATAGTCTGAATTCAGAGAAATTAGATTACTTGAGATATATTTTTGACGGCTCTTTGGTGGATGTTATATCTCGGAAACATGGTTTCGGGATGATGTTTTGCATGCCCATTATGGCATTAAAGATTACAAGTTAATAAGGAGTGATAGGCTGAATAGGAGAGGTGGTGGTGTAGCAATATATTGCAAAACTTACCTAAATATTGAGTTGTTAAGCTTATCTAATGGGTGTGACATTGAGTTTTTGAATGTTAAAATTTGTAGTGGAGGTACAAAAATGTTTCTATCTTGTGTATATAACCCTAATAGAACATATCAACTTGAACCTTTTTTTTCTGAGCTGTCCAATAATTTGGCTGAATATGATCGCTTTGTGATTTGTGGCGATTTCAATGTGAATCTGCTGTGTGATAGTAGTGCTAGGAATAAATTATATGAGCTTGTAGCAACTGCTGGATTATCTGTAGTAAACTCGGGTGTACCTACTCGTTATGGAAACCTACTCGTAATGTTAACCCTAGTTTGCTTGATTTCTTTCTGGTGTCTGATGTCTCATTGATTTGTTTTTTTGGTCAAATCTCTTTTATTTCTGATCATTATTTAATTTTTTGTACCTTAAACATAACATAACACTGTGCCGTGATGCCCTGCCGGATTTTTTTTTTCATATCGTGACTTTAATGCTATTGATTACGAATCACTATTCTGTGAGATGAGTCGAGTGCATTGGGATGAATGCTGGTGTCAAACCTCTGTGGATGATAAGTTGGACTTATTTGTAGGTTGCATTGACAGGATTTTTAATCAATATGTCCCCATTCGTTCAGTGGCAATTCAGAATGTTTCTTGTCCATGGTACTCTAAGCAAGTTAAATAGGCCATTAGGAATCGAAATAAATTGCATGCTAAATGGAAAAATACGCCTACTGTGGATAATTGGAATCGATTTAGGATTCTGTATTTATAGTTCGTCAATCCAAAAGAAATTTTTACAATTTCAAGTTAAAAAGTTGCCTTCCTACCAAGCTACTTTGGAGGAATTTGAGGAACCTTGGAGTACTTAATAGTGATAATACAATCTGCAAGTTGGATCCTAGCATTATGTGTGATGCCTTTTGTTTCCCCGGGATCATGTGGCTCGGTTTCTCAGCCTGCTCTTGGAATGTTTTGTTCTGCCACGTCTGCTTTTCAGTTCTGCTCTGTCCGTGAGGCTGAAGGGGGGCGATGTCTGATAAGGGTTAAGTCAAATGCAATTGGTGAGGATGGCTTGCCGGTTAAGTTTCTTAAGATTATATTACCATTTATTCTTAGTCCCTTGACCCACATTATTAATCATTGCTTTACGACTTCGTGCTTTCCTAGTGCTTGGAAAGTTGGTATCGTTATTCCAGTAGCTAAGAAATCCTCTGCATTGGAGCCAGGTGATTTTAGACCTATTAGTATTTTACCTTCTCTATCAAAGGTTTGTGAATCACTCATGGCTGAGCAAATTTCAGGTTACTTTCATCAAAACAATCTTTTCTCTCCTTTTCAGTCTGGTTTTAGATCGGGGCACAGTTGTGCGACTGCTATGCTTAAGGTTATGGATGATATTCGGGAAATATATGACCAAAGTCTTCTTACTTTTCTATGTCTCCTGGATTTCTCCAAGGCTTTTGATAGCGTTAATCATTCGTTGCTTTGTTTAAAAATAAAGCGGTACTATGGGTTTTGTGACAGTGCAGTTGGCCTTATAAATAGTTATTTAACAATGAGAATGCAGCGAGTAAAGGTGAGCAATATCTATTCTGATTATAAGCATGTTTTTTCGGGTGTTCCACAGGGATCGATTCTTGGCCCACTCCTGTTTACTATATTTTAAAATGACATTTTCTCGGTGTGTAAATAGGTAAATATAAATGCAGATACATATACAGATTTAGCTTTCTCGGCGCATGGAGTATATTGATGACTTGAGTCTTAAAATGAACGAAGATCTACATTCTATATTTGATTGGTCAAAAAGAAATGGACTCTTCCTAAATCCGTTAAAATCCTATGTTTTACCAATCTCGAAGAAGAAAATAGAATTGGACATACTTCCTTTGATATATATTGGTGGCGCTCAGCTGAAATTCGTTGAGAGATCATGTAGTTTGGGCTTTCATATTAATTCTTCTTTCACTTCCACTGATCAAGTAAATAGTATTGTGAAAAAAGTTTTTTTTTGGGCTGAGACAGTTACGGATGTCAGCAGAGTTTACCCCTGTCGAGACTAGGAGAATGTTGGTGAAGCAGCTGGTTGTACCGATAATTTGCTACATAAAATACATGTTGTGTTTAGCTATGCCACACGATATGTGCTTGGATTACGTAGGTTTGACCATATAACTTCCTAGAAGACAAGTGTTCTCGGATGCAGTATTGAGAACTACTACTACTAATTATCTCTTTGAGAAACTTCAGCAGAGCCAATCAAAAAGAAGTCGCTGCATGATAATTCCTAAATTAGCCTATTCTAATTCAACTCGATACTTTTTCATTAATGCCATCAAGATCTGGAATTCGCTGCCTTCTGCTGTGAGCGGCGTGGCAGGGATTAGTGAGCTACCATAGAGCTCTCTAAATTTTACCCTTGAAAACAACCAAATATCTCTTTTATTCTTCTTTTCTGTCTGTATTCTTTTATTTCTTGTATTATTGTATTAATTAATTAATTTATTTATTCATTATTTATTATTTATTACTTATTTACTTATTCATTTTTTTTATTTATCTATTTAATTAGTTGCTAATTTAATTTAATATATATATATATATATATATATATATATATATATATATATATATATATATATATATATATATATATATATATATATATATATATATATGTATATTAATAACTGATATATAGTTATATATTAAAAGACTTTGTCTTATGTTGTAACTTTAAACAATAAATTGAAATATATATATATATATATATATATACATATATATATATATATATATATATATATATATATTCATAATATATTACATTGATATTTATTTAAGTATTAAAATAAGTAATTTTTATTTAAAATAAGGTATATGTTAGTTATATAAGAAATTATAATGTGTAGCGTAAATTTACGTAAAATGATAGGCTAAGGTGGAAGCGATGAGGCGGGCTCGCTTGACGTCGAGGAGGAGGATGCCCTGCTGAATAAAAAAAAATGGTGAGTTCGATGCCTTTTCTTTCCTTTTAGTGGTGCCCCACCAGATGCAGTGTTGCGGATTGAGAACCATGACCGTTGCTGTGAGCTACCCGCGGCCACGACAGGGTATCATGACAAGGGGGGTTCGCAACAAAGTATTACAATTAAACCAATTAAGAAAGCACATATTTTTAGGGTGCTATAGTTCCGCAATCAAGTTGACAAAGGGCATTGGAATTTAGAATGCACCATCGACACTTTTATATTGAGTAGGTCAGTTGGCTTAACCAACTGACACCAATCAACAGATGCGTAACTGGCACACCAGAAAGGTGCTTACCTAGATTGTAAGTATTCATTGTAAATAGTATATAAGACTTATGATTTTAAGAATATAAGCTCTCTTAGCTCTTGTCTTTAAAAAACAGAGCAACACAGTGTTTCCCTTGTTAGGAGCCACCAGGTGCGCCTATTACCGGCAGCAAAAGGGCGCCACCACTACTAGCGACGACAAGCACGGACCCCAACACCGTTTAAAAATTTCAGACATAATTAAATCTTAATATATGTAAGACTTGTGCAAAAAATGGTTCCCCTCTGCTAGATTTTCTTTATTTGAAAGAAAATCAGACTCAATTTACCAAGTTAGCACCAGTATGTATGAAAATAGATTTATTTATATATAACGAATAACAGAAAATAAATTCTTTCCCATTTCTAACAACTTTATTTTCGTCAGTTCTTGTGAGTTTGATAACGTCATCAACATTTATGTGCAATATTTTAGTTTTTCTGTATGGATGAAAGAAATTAAAATAAATAGAAACACATTATATTTGCTAGAATAATTCATATTTTGTTACGGAATATAACATGGGTCATCAAATAGAGTTTATGAAAGTGCAGAATTGAAGAAAAATTATTAGGACACGCCTTTATTACTATAAGATACCGGGTGATAATGAACACAAATAACCAGTTACTAAGCCCATTTGACAAATCAGTCACTCACACGGATATTCATATTTTCCTGACACTGTGGGTAGAGTTTTTTAATCATAAGTATGTATTTAAGTGTAATTATAAATACAAGAGAAATTAATAACGTGATTTATTTAAAATGTAAATGTAAATAATTATCGTAAACATAATTTTGATCATAAATTGTTATAATATAATTATAGTGAACTATTATAATTAATGTAAATAATTTTTGTTGTATCACTTCTTGGCACTGGCCAAAATGTATTTTTAATATTAACACATGTTCATCACATACGAAACACAAATATATAAACTTTATTTCATGTTTGAGCTTCGTTGAGCAAACATGGGTAGTAAAGTTGCTGATGATGATGCATCAGCGTTATTAGTTATTAATTTGTGTACAATAAAAAAATATATATACAAAATACACAAAGTGGATGGAGGGATGGCTATATTTATAAAAGAAATAATCATTTTCAAGTAAATTTGTTCAAAAGTGGTTTTTTCACTTCTGATTAATTCGATAAATTGTTCTAAAAACTATTTATTATTCGCTGTCCGCTGTTTTTATCTCATGTGCACGCTTTGAAATCTAAAAACGAAATGGGAAAATGTGCGCACCCTAGGCTATAAACGACAAGTTTGTGCGTGAACAAATCAACAAAAATAAAAAAAATTTTTATAAACTTTATTTTGGGCGAGTGACTACAACATCAACAGTCACCGAACACCCCGATTCAACAACATCAACATGTACCAAACACAACACTACAGCAACAAAAACCACCAAACAAAACGATACAACAACATCAACAGTCACTGAGCCACACATGCTATCATTCAAGCTATGGTGCCTCAGCAACTGTAATAGGAAGACCGCATGAAGACCGTACGAAGACCCATGAAACACACACACACACACAACCACTCCATCAGCGGCATACTTTAAACCATGTTAATACCCGCTCCACTTACTTAATTAGGCAATAAATAAAATACTCATTTAATTAGCAAAAAAAAATAAAAAATGTGAACACATTCAAGTGCAGCAATATTTCTTTGGAACAATGCACTCAAGTTAAGCAGTGAAATATGCAACTTATTACTATATATTTCCTATGTACTAGATTAATTTAGTTAAGCAAAGGTTTCCTTCTTTTGTAAAGTGGAAGTATAGATTCAATATTAAACTTATAACGAAAGTAAAATTAAGTGTTTTTCTCAAACCAACAAGAGCTATAGGCGATTCATCGAATTAAACTCAGGGCGAGACATAACTCGCGCATCACGCGACAGAAGAGTAAAACGAACATGTGTGTCGTCTGTGGCCAGCTTAACCGATGCACAATCCCACACAGTACCATTTAAGATTCGTAATAGGTTAACTGTGATAATGAGTTAACACAGATGAGCTGTTCAGATGAATGCGCCCAGTCAAGCCATAGTTACAGTTCTGAGGCAGTGATGGCGCTGCCTTAGACTAGTCTAAATTTGAAAATAGGTTGATTGACCGGCTTGACTGCTGAAACGGTCAATGGTGGAATAGCGGAGGAGACAAGAAAAAATTAGGAAAAAAGGGGATTTGAAAAAGTGGAGAAAAGGATTTAAGGCGGGAGTGAAAGAAAAACGGTGGTTGTCTCTTGGAATTTTGGAATGTGTCGGTTGGTTGTCGGGAAGAACGTTAAATTTATTCGTAAAAGTGGAGTAAAAGTTTTAATTGGAATTAATATAAGAAGTCTTCATCAAATGTTGGTTTTGCTTTTGCAAAATAGTTAAAATCAGATAAAATCGTGGCGTACGTTATTTTTTGTTGTGAAAGAATTCAAATCAGAGAAATTATTCGCAAATAAAATATTCCCATAATTTTGAGTGTTAATGAGAATTGGGAATGTAATAGGATTGGAAGCAGTCCACCCGGTTGAAAATTGCTTGTCGTGGCCTATGTTTACTCGTCCGTATTTATTGTAACATCATCAATAATAAAACTGCCACCTCCTGACTTGCACACAAAACAAACCATTCAGATTCCCGAATCGAGTGAAAGCCAACTCGAGCAAAGGAGAAGGCGCTGCCCGACCCATCTCGAGGAAATGATTTAAGGATAAAAAAGGATAAGTTAAGATGTAAGAGTAGTTTACTTAGTAGCATATGTAACATGTATATAGAATTATAGGTAGTATATGTAACATATACGAGTATATACAATTTTAGGTAGTATTATAAGTAAAATATTTGTTAAGTTACTTGTATGTTACTTATTTAAGTCAGTAAAATTGTGTAGTTTATACATATGTATATAAAATGTTAGGCGAAGGTGGAAGCAATGGGGCGGGATCGCTTGACGCAGAGGAGGAGGATGCCAGGCTGAGAAAAAAAAGGTGAGTTGGATAGTGTTGCCCCACACGATGCAGTGTGGCGGGTTAAGAATCACGTCCGTTGCTATAAGCTAGCCGCGGCCACCACACATGTATCATATCAAGGGGTGTTCGCAACAGTATATGTGTACGTACATTTATTTGAATATAATATTAATAAATTTAATGTGTGTAAATTTATTTTTGTTAAAATAATACGCGGATGTACTTGCCTTTTGGTATAAAAAGAACTCGTCTCGTTGTAACAAAACATTTAATAAAATGGAAAAGGAAAAGGATATACAATGCTTATTTGACATAACACCAAAAGACGTTCATGGAATTGTCAGTACGAAGTTATACAGGCTATAACTGTGACAGGGTGAAACATTTTCAACACTCTCCCTGAATTAACAAATTATTATTTTGTTTTTAATTCTATAGAATCTACTTACAAAAACAGCATTTAAAGTGATTTTAATTCAAATAAATATAATTAAGGTGTTTATACATGTCTTAAACCGAGTTCATTTGTGAGTCAATTGAGTTTTTGTGCATTAAAACCTTTGGATAAAACGTCAGGAAGCTTTCTATTAGTTGGCAAGTAATTCAATTTAATTTGTCGTGTCTCATTTTTTCACGAATGAATTTTGCTTTAACATCAACATCCTTGGTTCTGTGTAAAATTTATTTTGCGCGGTGTGTATGTCGCTTTTGTTGTCACAATATAATATCATCATTATCCTGGCGGAATTCGGAATTAGTTGAAATTCTAATTGTTTAAACCATAACGACTCTTGCATAGCAGCCTTTACCGACATGAACCCTGCCTCGATTGATGACAGAGCAACTGTTTTTGGCGCTTTGTCGCCAATGAAATGGCTTCCGACTGGAAATTGAATACGTATCCTGTCAGCGATCGGGTTTCTTTTCGCCGGCTTCTTTAATATAGACAAGACCCTTCGTGATTGTATCTTTTGAATACCTCAGGACTCGTTTAAAAGCTTCCCAGTGAGCCTTTTTCGGATTTTGGACATATCTGCTAACAACGTTTAGGGGATAGCATATTTCTGGTCGTGTAGTTTGAGCACCAAACAGTAATCATCCTATTGCTCGTATGGTATCTTTGACATCTGTCGTTTCTGGCCTTAATAACTTGGACTCATTTCAGCAGTTAGCTTTTGGTTACAGTCAATAGCATTAGCTACGGGATTGCAATCGTTCGTAATAAAACATTGTGGTACGTCCGCAATGTCATGTGATTGATCTAATATTATTGTGTCATTCGCGTGTGTTATGCGAATACCCAATATCGAAGATACGGCGCCCATATCCTTCATCTTGAAATTGAGTGTCGGTTTTTGTTTTATGTGATTGATTGCATCAATGTTGTTCGAAAATAGTAATGCGTTATCAACGTAAATAGCGACATATATTAAATTAGTGGTATTATAACATGGATCAACTTCACTTTCTGTTAGGCGAAATCCAATCAGAACACGGTTCAACATACCATTCCAGACTCGATTTGCCTGTTTGAAGACAAGAAGAGATTTCAAAAGTTTACATACCTCAGCCATCGTCAAAACCTTCTAGTTGTTACATGTAAATGTCTTCCTTCAGAGAACCATTAAAAAGAGCAGTCACTGCATCCATTTGATGAATTAATAAAACTTGTTTAACTGCCAACGCCAATAAGAACCTTACAAACTCGTACCTTACAACTGGTGCATAAGTTTTATTGTAGTTGATTCCTTGCAGCTGCTGTACAAATCCCTTGACTACTAACCGAGCTTATCGACGTAACAAAACCCCAATCGTTTATATTTAAAAAAAAAGCTGGGAACTGAGAGCTTCAAATTCCTTCTTTATGGAACCCTTCCATTCACTAGCCAGTGAAGATAACATCGCCTCACACACAATTTCAAGTTCATCTCCATAGCGGAGAAATTACATGTAGAGTGAGGTTTACTGTTGATTCTTTCTGGGCGGTGCAATAGTCCATCTTCAACTGTGAAATCATTATTTTCGCTATTACATTGTCATCAAGGTTTAGTGCATTATCATCAACCAAATCTTCGAGGACACCATTATCACTACTATTTTCACCAGGGAGTTCTGATAGTTTCAATGTCGATTCTTCCTGAGAGCAATATTCCCCTGAATCGGTAGCATCGATAGCTTCCATGCCATTAAGATCAGTAACAAGAGACTGAGATATATTCTGATTGTTTTCAATTGTCTTATTCGTTTCGATGAACATCACATCACAGCAAATTATTATAGTTCTGGTTTTTGGATAGAATAGGCGGTATGTTAATCATAATGCATTCAATTGCGTTAGCGTAGAGTTTTAGTTGTTTTTCTTCAGGCACGTATTGCTTTGCAGCCAAATATACGCAAGTGCTACAAATTTGAGTTTTTATTCGATCAAATTTATAATGTACACAGATTATTTCCTTAACACGGAATTCTATTTATTTAATAAATATGCAGCAGTAACAGTACATTCGGCCAAAATAAGTTACTTAATTCACTATCCAACAACAGGCACTATTCATTCTACTCATGCGTTCAGCAACACCATTTTGTTCAGGTTATATGAAAAGGCTTTTTGGGTGAATTTTACCATTTTTATACAAATATTTTTAAAAATTTTCGGTACGTCAAATATTTATTTGTTTCGAGCACTAATTTTGTAAATCTTTTCAAAATAAACAAATTAATTGAAAACGTCAGATTTATTTCCTATTGGGTAAGCAAACAATTTTCGCGAATGATCATCTACAAACGTAATGTGGCCCATAGACGATACATCATGATCATACTCATTCGTGTACGTGTTGAATGAAGCTCTGCCACAGACGAGTGATCAAAATCGAAGATCATCATTTTTTCGTAGTCGTCGTTGAGTGAGGTTGTCATGTCTCTGTCGGATGACGAAGTTTTGTGTGCGCTAGCGCTTGTAGGAAAAATTGTAAAAAAAAATAAAAAAACGATTTTGGATGAAAGAAAGGCACAAAAAAAATAGTACAATAGCATTCAAGGGACTCTAGCAGAAACGCATTTTTATTATTTTTATCCGCACACATCTTCACACGTTGGCAGTCAAATTCATATGAGCAAAATTTGCATGTAAATTGCCCACAAACGACGATCATCCATACATCATGATCAACATCGTAATAAAATTTCCCCTCAAAATCTAAATGAATTAGATTTTCGACTTATCAGTCAGTGATCACAGCGAGATCATGTCTGTGTGACACATACATGCATATTTTCTCTCTTTTGCACACATACTATTATATATGACTATGATCATGATGTATCGTCTATGGGCCGCATAAGTAAGAAACGAGCACCACCATGTGATTTAGTTTTAAGACCAACCCTAACACATCGGAATGCACTAGTTCTTAAATTTTTTTGCACGCGTCCCACTTCCCGATTTATGCTTGCTTTTAATGCATGTAATACAGTTTTCAAAATATTTTACATTCTATTTTACAACGCGACAAAAATCGTTTACCTTTTTTAGACTTACGTCATATGCGCCCCATTCTTCGATGTCGGATTGATATTGAAGCTACCTAAGTAGGAAAAAAAACATTTTTTTTTTTCAAAAACCATTTATTTCTCAACATAGTCTCCTTTTACTTCGACACACTTAGTAAGACGATATTCCAACTTTTTTATACCATCTGAATAATACGATTTCGGGAACCCCTCAAAATACGCGTTAGTTTCGGTAATCACTTCTTCGTTTGAGATGAATCTTTTTCCTGCGAGCCGTTTTTTCAAGTTTGGAAAAAGGAAAAAGTCACTAGGAGCTAAATCTGGACTATAAGGTGGATGATTAACCAATTCGAAGTGTATTTCACGAAATTTTACCATCGTATCTAATGCTGTGTGAACCGGTGCGTTGTCTTGAAGAAAGAGCATTTTTTTATTCTTTAAATGTGGTCGTTTTTCCTTGATTGCATCAATCAATTGATCCAATAATGCACGATAATACTTTCCTGGATCCTTTTTCAAGATAATCGATGAGCAATATTCCGTGTGCATCCCAAAATACAGTGGCCATAACCTTGCCAGCCGATTTCACTGCCTTCGCCTTCTTCGGAGCACTTCCACCACCTTCCACCCATTGTTGTGATTGATTTTTGGTTTCAGGTGTGTAGTGGTGGACCCACATTTCATCAACAGTTATTAATCGACGCTAAAAATCAACAGGATTACGCTTTATCATGTCCAAACACCGCTGTGAAGTGGTCTGTCGAACTGGTTTTTGTTCGACACTGAGCAAACGCGGCACCCATCTTGCCGATAGCTTTTTCATATGCAAATGTTCATGCAAAATGTTGAACACACGTTCATATGATATGTTTACCATTTCAAAAATCTCACGCAACTTGACTCGGCGATCATTCATAACGATATCGAGGATTTTCTTGATATTTTCTTCAGTAACCACCTCTTTTGGCCTTCGCGTTTAAATTCAGCAATCCAATATTTTACCATGTAATCTGACGGAGCAGACTCGCCGTAATCTTTATCGAGCTTTTCTTTTGTCTCTTTCGCCGTTTTCCCTTTCAAATAATAGTGTTTAATCACTGCACGAAATTCGCTTTTTTCCATTTTTTAAGAAAAACCAAAGTTGCTTACTTCAAACGACTACAACAAATAAACTAATCGATCAATTTGGGGGAAATTTGAATAGCTTCAATATCAATCCGCCCTCGTATGTGTTATTTGTCATTAGGGCCTATTCTCTTTTTGGTGATTCACAATTTAATCTATATAATTCTTTAACGACACTCGCGGTTGCTATTATGATATCATTTTCATCGATAATTTCGGGCAAATTCTTGTGAAATATTACCTTATTCCCGTTCTTTGTAATTTGTCTAATAGAAAGCAAATTTGTACATAACTCTATATTTTTTAATGTAGCTCTTGCTTTGCTTTTGTTTGTAATGAGGCTGATATTCTCATACTTGCACACTGCACTGAAAGTTTACTGTTGTTTGCAACAACAACTTATTTATTCACTAGCTGTTTGTTAGAATAGAGACGTTTATCGTTTGCCATGTGAGCAGAAGAAACATGAAACAAATAATAAGAAAAAAATATACAAAAATGGGTAATGATGGTACCCCATCACCAGGTGATAGAAACAGACTAAGGAGAAATGTTGTTAATTACCAAACTCAAGATGAAACTGCTACAAAGCAGTTTTGGTCGAAACTACAAGAAATGGAAACAATGTGTGTTGAGATAAAAATGGAAATAGACAAGCTCAAGGCAGAACATTTAGAAACTAAAAGCTGTCAAAGATAGTATGAAAACTGATGTTCAGTACGATATTTAAAGCGTATGCATTGACGAGGAAGAACTAGGTCGTGAGACTGATTGGATTTTGAAGAAAACGAGGTCAAATAAAAAGCAAAAAGCTGACTCTTCTCCAGAAGTGTCTGAAACTATATACATATAATAAAATGCTGAACATAGCAGAAAATTTAAAAAAAGAGTAAAACTGCTACGCCCTCCACCTATTATAGTTACTGGCGAGTGTAAGTATCAGCATCTATATGCTACAATAAAAAATAAGATAATTCAGATTTTTACCTAAATTTGTTAAACAACAATGTTAGCATATAGGATTTGCCTGTCATCCCATCGGACGCGTCCCCGGGTGGCGGATAGGGGGCCCTTTCTGTAGGCACTTGTGCGTCACTTCGGTGCTTTTTTTGAAGCGCAGAAGTTATGTCTGATGTCTATTGAAAATTTACTTCAAGTCGCCTGGTCTGGATGGCATTTATCCAGTTATGCTGAAGCATAATATAGAGTTGGTGATTACTACATTGAGGAGAATCTTCACCTCAAGTTTGACGCTAGCCTATATTCCACACTCCTGGAGATTTGTCAGAGTTTCACTTATACCAAATGTGGGAAAGGATCACTATGATAGTCTAAGGAATTATAGACCTATTAGTATGTTGTCTTTTCTACTGAAAGGACTGGAACAACGAGCACCCTCTGTCTCCATTTCAACACGCACATCAAAGTGGAAAATCATAAAAATCAGCGTTGCATAATCCTATTAGCAAGATTGAGCATGCCATCGAAAGGAGGGAGTGTTTTTGTGGACATAGAGGGAGCTTTTGAAAATGCTAGTTTTGACAGTATGTGCAGTTCTGCTCGTCGACATGGTGTAGATAATGTGCTAGTTTATTCGATTCGTTCAATGCTAACAAACAGGGTTATTGTGTTTCGAGGAAGCGGGACCTGTGGGTGTCGTCGGGTGTTAAGAAGGGTTGCCCTCAGGGTGGCGTGCTCTCTCCACGACTCTGGTGTAAGATCATTGACATTTTACTTGTATCACTAAATGATTCTGATATCTATGCTCAGGCATATGAAGATGATGTAGCCTGCATAATTGCAGGAGGCTCTCTTATCTGCAGGCAAGTGCAGTATACTTTGAATAAGATTGACACATGGTGTGAGGTAAATGGACTTTCGGATAACCCTGCTAAAACGAATTTAGTTCTTTTTACCAGAAATAGGAAAGTCGAGAGTTTTGTTCAGCCTACATTAAAACACAAACATACACACGTTGAACTAAAGGTAGCGAAAGCACTGCCAGCTTTTTGGCAGTGCAAGAGAATCTTTGGCAAGACGTGGGGTCTGACTCTTTCGAATGTCCTCTGGATTTATAAGGCAATGATCAGGCCCATAATATCCTACGCATCTGTGGTCTGGGGGAGAAGATTGTCTCTCAAGACCGTTAAATCCCCTCTATATAGACGACCGGAGCTTTTCCAACAACTTCTGACTCTTTTCTTGATGCGCGGTTGAATCTTACCGCCTTAGATGTTTTTATACAAGGATAGGCCGTAAAGGGTCTGTTGGTAGAAGCACAATAGGCAGTGGGTGCGCATTGGAATTTTGAAGATATTGTTGTCACTGACATGGATATTGGAATTCTTTCTATGCCCACGTATCTTATAACTGATAGGCGGTACTGTATAAAAATTGCAGAGTTGTCGTATTTTCACTGATGGCTCCAAAACAGATATTGAATCGGGTTCTGGGGTTTTCGTGGAACTCAACGGTGTGAAACTTCACTACGCCCTTGGTTGTCATGCTTCTGTCTTTCAGGCGGAATTGTATGTCATTCTAAGGGCGATGGACTATGTGGTGGAAAACAGATGGCGTGGCAGAAGTTTTTGTATCTGCTGTGACATTCAGGCTGTACTGAAAGCCTTACTCAGTCCCCTTGTCACTTCCTAGTTGGTGCTGTTTTGTAAATCCACATTGAATTATGTTGGTAAGCATAACAATCTGCTGCTAACATGGGTTCCAGAACACATGGTTTTTATGGGAAACGAAGTCGCGGACAAGCTAGCCAATAAAGGATCTGAAATAAGTTTTACTGGCCTGGAACTTGTTCTTCCCATACTTTTTGCATATGCACAGAATTTCCTATGGGGGACTGTAAGAGGCAGCACTTGGACAAAAGCTGCCTCTTACTGCCTGTTATTTCTGATAGAACGTCAAGGTTTCTTCTGTCACTTGGTAGGAGAGACTGTAGACTTCTGGTAGGACTGATGACAGGTCATTTTGCAAGGGCTAAGCATATGCAAAACATAGGCATTGTAGACAGCGTACTTTTCCAGACCTGTTGACCCCTTTTTGTGTCTATGCCCCTCTTTCGCTAGAATCAGGTTCGAGGTATTTGGCACTGACAAGTAGTGCAAACTTTGGCTGCTTAGAGACACAGGATCTACTAAGGTTTGTTCACGAGTTCACTAGTTATACAAAAACAAAAGAGTTTGTAGGAAAAATATTACATTACTCATGTGAAGTGATTGTAATAATATCAAACTTGAAATAACAAATAAAAGTGGAAGACCAAGGAACCTTTAGATATGTTTCTTGTAACTTTTGATGGCTCGGAAGATATTCAATTTACAAAATAAAAAAAATACTGAATTCGGTTGTAAACATTGACGTACAAGGTTGCAAAAACTAATACCATAATGCATATCATGTCAATTCTTTGGTCGTACCAAAACGAAATGAGAAACATTCGAAATGTTGTAATTGTGGTGAACCCACCCCGGCAAATTATAGAGGTTGCGTAATGGCTAAAGGATTACAACAAATAAGAGATAAATCAATTGGACTTCGAAATAAGGATGAACTGCAAGATCGTAGAAGCAACATCCATCCAGCAACAGAGGCAAAAAATAAAGAAAATATAACAGAGAATTCTAAAGCTAACGAATTAACTTTGGCAAGAAGTGAAAATAAAACCCTCATTACAGCAAAAAAAAAAATTAAAATAAATAAATAAATAAATAAACTTACAGATATCCTTAAAAGAAATACAAAAATAATTGAAATCAATCTGTTGTCACAAATACTTGCAAAACTTAATAGGCAAGAGGATTTCAATAAATCGGTTGATTCTTGGCTACTAGTTGAAAGTAAAATAAATATATTACAAATTGAATAATCAAAAATAATTCAACAGAAAAACTTCAAAATCGGCTGAACAACCTCGATCAGATCGACAACAAATCAGATTCTAATTCTAAACAATGGTAAGTAAACAAGTTCCGAATTATGACATGGAATGCAAACGAAGTAAAAGACCTTCAAAACGAGCTACAAGTTCTATTATACCTAGAAATAATTGATGTCTGCCTAATATCTGACACAGATTTTACCATATTCAAATACTATAACGTTTATTACGTTATTAATCCGAGCAACTGCTCAAGGGGTAGTACCATAATTATAAAGAAAAATATTGAACAACTAGCACTATCACAGTCAAAACCCAAACGAGCCTCTTTCTATCACGGCTGTCTACTGCCCATTGAATATAAATATTGACGAATATAAATATCATATTAATATTCATAAATATAAATTTATAATGGGGGGAGACTCCAATGCGTAGAATACACACTGGGGTCACGCTTAACTACGATCAAAGGACGAGAGTTATACAAAGCAGCAAGAGAAACGGGGTGTGAGTTAATTTCAACAGTTAAACCAACTTATTTGCCAACGGATATTGATAAAACCCGTGACCTGATTGACTTTTTTATGAAAAAAAACTTTCAATGAATTATATTCAAATCAAGTAGGGTTCTGACCAAAATTCATTATTCGATATACCTCTCCATTAGCGAAACAATTGTCGGAAGAGAACAAAATCCAACTCTTTACAACAAAAATACGGATTGGAAATCCTTTAAAAAAGCATTCCAAAGCAATATAAGCAACAGCTCTCCGATCACAATAAAGGAACAACTCAAAGAACAAGTAAAGTAGTTTACGCACGTTTGCGGCACGGTATAGCACTCTCACCCTAAAAAGAAAAACAATTGGAGATAATTATCCTAAAGAGAAGAAGGAACTCTTAGTAACAAAAAGGAAACTACTCCGAAAATGGCTCCCAAAGATAAAACTAATCTTGGCAAAGCAACCTAGGCACTAAGGAGAGATATAAGTACCATCAAAATGGAATCAATGAATCGATATCTATCAGAGTTAACAGCTGATAAAAAAGGCTACTACTTTCATAGGAAATGCACCTAAAAAATACCTAAAAAAGCCTGCTGCCATGACCCACTAGTCAAAAATGCAAATTACAAGTGGTCGAGAAGCGATAAAGATAAAGCTATAGCATTCGCAACTTGTACTCCTCCTTGGAGCGGTATAGCGCACCCATCACACAAATAACTATAAACGAACTGAAGAAATAAAACAGTTGAAAGATAAGAAAGGCCTTGGCTGATTTAATCACTGCGGAAGTATTAAAACAACTACCCAGCAAAAGTATCATTAAATTAGCAAAACTATTTAATTCATCGAACCTAGTTTGCTGAGATGATTGCTAAGCCAGGAAAATACTGTCTCTTCATACAGGCCAATCTCCCTTCGGCCACAAAACTCAAAACTATTAGAAAAGCTTATTCTCATAAATCCAATCATTGAATCACGCAATCTGATACCATCACACCGATTTGGATTTCGTTGCAATCACTCTACCATAGACCAGGTGCACAGTTTCGATTTCTGTGCATCTTTTGAGGATACAAACGTATGCTCAGCAGTCTTCCTAGACGTCGCACAATCATTCGGCAAAGTATGACATGAAGGCCTAATCAACAAAATGAATTCCTGTCTCTCCCCCTTCAATTTAGTACTCTTATGAAACAAGGAAATGAGTACTCAGATCTGGCAAAAATAAATGCTGTAATGTCGCAAGGGAGCATCCTTGGGCTCCTTCTATGTCTCCTGTATACAAAAGATTTACCACTACCTCCAACCGGAATGATTGCCATCTTTGCTGACGATACAGCCATTCTTGCAACAGAAAAAACTGCGGAAGAAGCGACAGCTAAACTTGAAGTCGATATTAACGCAGTCGAAAAATATACAAAAACTTGGCCAATAAAAAATGTGAGCAGTGGCTGCAGAATCGACGTACCACTCGGTGCTATTTTTGCCATCCACTAACAATGAAGCATACAATATTTTGCACTTTGAGCTGTATTAAACCGGTATTTGACTGAAATGCCCTATTTTTTGCACGTGTGACACCGAAAATTTGTTGTTATATTTTTTGCGTTGTATGAAATGCATTTTTTTCACATGTTGGTTTTTTTAATCAAATTTTGCGTCCTGCAAGATTAACATTTTTAACGTGTCTGTGGATAATTTGATTTTTGAATTTTCAATAATTAAGACCAGTGCACTAAAGTTACCTGTTAAATCGGCTAACATCAGCGAAGGTGACAGCTCTTCATCTGTGCTAAAGCCTGCATTTTGCACTTTTATTGACAACATGACAATTGAATATACGAGGTGTGATCAAAAAATAACCGTTATTGTGTGATAAAAAAATAAAGTATTTATTTATTTATCAACAACTATCTTGTCCCCTTCAAAGTTATTCCCCTCAGATATAATACACTTATGCCAGCGTTTTTTTCCAATCCTCGAAACACTGCTGAAACGCTTTTTTTGGTATCGCCAACAGCTCCTGTTTCGATTTTTCTTTTATCTCCTCAATCGTAGCAAAACGCTTTCCTTTCATCGGTGTCTTCAGTTTTGGAAAGAGGAAAAAGTCAGCGGGGGCCAAGTCCGGTGAATACGGTGGTTGAGGCATGATAACGGTTTTGTTTTTGGCCAAAAGCAGCTCCTGAGCGATGTCCATGCGACGTTGTTTTTGCTAAAACTTTAGCAATTTTGGAACAATCTTCGCTGCCGCACGTTTCATGCCTAAAACATCCGTAAAAATTGCTTGGCATGAGCCGAACGATATGCCAACATCATCAGCAACCTCTCTGATAGTGATTCGACGATTATCCAAAATCATTTTCTTCACTGCGTCAATATTTTCATCGGTTGGTAACGTGCTCGGGCGACCAGGACGAGCATCGTCATTGACATCTTCTCGGTCTTCTTTAAACCGGTTATACTACAATTGAACTTGTGTTCTGCTCATAGTAGACTCGCCAAAGGCCACAGTCAACATTTCAAATGTCCTTGCGCATTTAATTTAATTTTTTACACAAAACTGAATACAGTTTCTTTGATCCATTTTTTTCGAATAGTACAAAATCGAAGAGCACACCAAAACACGACTAACCTTTTTATCCGTCAAAAACAAACTGACAATCCAAAATGGTTGGTATTGCCAACATATATAACAGACATGTGTACCAACATAAAAAATAAAAAAATGCGAACATCGAACATACGTAACTCACGAAAAGATGAAAATAACGGTTACTTTTTGATCACACCTCGTACATAGTCTTGCATAGATTCAAAGTCTGATAGTTTACACTGAACCAGTTGTTTCAAAAGCCTTGGAAATAGAAACTGAGAGAGTGCTAGCACTAACTCCAGGAGTGCACTGGCTGGAGTATTTCACACCTGAGGGAACGCAGCGAGTTTCAATACCGAGAATCGTGGTGAGTGATCACAAACAGCCAGGGCCTTTGGCTAGGATGGCTGAGACTGAGATTGTTCGACTATCTTCAGAGGAAACGTTATCCGAACACGATTACACCGTTCAATCAACATATAATGGGGAAATATCAACTGAGAAAGAGCAAGAGGAACACACGATCAAGATAGTTGGGAAAAATACCTGCGAGAAGAAACAGACAGGACATATTCAGTTTTGCTGTTGTAGATAGAGAGGGCAATCCCGTCACAAATATATCTAGAGGAGCATATAATTCCGGTACCTCTGGGAACAGAGGTATGAATCGGAGAAGTCCCGACAGGAGGTTCCAGTAGAGGGAATCCACATGCTCACTTTGCAAAAAGTAGGGGCATATAAGGGATGAGGCTTTTACGAGGAAAAAACGCCTTACTGCGTTGAAAGCCAAATATATGCCCACGCGGCAGGTCGCAGCTGCACTAGAGGAACACATCCTGAAAGAAAGCTTGAGCAATCGGCAACTTGGCGTCCAGGGATGTCTAGGGGAGGCACCGTGAAGAAGGCAGGTTTTGAAATGCTACTCATGCGGACGAGTAGGTCACCCCGCGGTAGATTGTAGGAGTCGGCAATCTTAAGAGGGCCAGGGGCACTTCCGGCGGCCCAGTTGCGGCCAATAGATTGGAAGGCCGAGGAAAGGGAACGAAAAATTAAACCAAATGTAGCGAAGGGAAATTTTCGCATGCCGAGTCGTGTGGGAAGTGTGTCCCAAAAGGGTGGTGAACACGAGGCTTATCGTAGTATTTTCAATTGTGATTTGGATTGCCTAACAGAGCTGATTCTAGTATTTAAGTTACGTTTGTATGAGGTTATGGAGTGTGGGCTGGCAGCAGCTAGCGCGGTACGAGAGTCTAGAATTAAGGTAGTCACGATGGATTGTTGGTACGTAAGGGATAATTGCGGCTTATGGGGAAAAAGAGTCATGGAATTGGGGAGTAAATATGCGTCCGTTTTGTTTACAAAAAGGAATTGTTTCGCTGTAAGCAGGATGGGCGATGCATCCATCGAGATTCCCTACAAAGAAGGAGCTGGGGAAAGCTAGTGATATTGGTGGATTCAGGGGCACTAGGGACATCACTCTGGTAAAATCTAGTGTTTTTCGGCAGGGACTTGAAGTTGAACTAACAAATGTAACGACTCTTAACGGTGCTTTTGGTGGGTGCATCAGGACTCTGGACTTGGTTAGAGTGAGCCACAGCGAAAGCAAGGGGATGAGTTTTAGGATGCTTGTACTGGGGTTGGAGAAGGAAGGTATCTTGGCCGATGGGATAATTGGGAGGGATAAACTTTGAAACCGCACTATATTGGATGTACTGGAAAGAAGTTATCGTTTTCTGAAAAAACAAGCCCATCGTTTTGACACTCTCACTCAGGGCATGGCATGGAGAGATGGTGAATACAGTTGGGAATAGTACGCCGGGAGCGGTAGGCGCAAGGTCACAGAAGATAGTTACTTTCCATGTGAGCACAACGTTTCCGACTGTTGTCTTACGCAAATAGCAGATAGCGAAGGGTGCTTACATAAGGGAGACTATATCGCACGTTGTTAGAAGTAGGTTACACGCTTGTATTGAGGGGGACTACTTTGTAGATAGGGATTTCATGTCTAAGTTTACAAATTATGATAATTTTAAGGAACCGAATTCGGAGTCGGTTATTCAAATATATATACATAGAATAACTGAAGTTAGATCCAAGCCTAAATTCAGAAGCAAAGGTATCTTTAGAAACCATAGGTGCATTATTTCATGATTTATTTTTCTTCGGGACCAGCTGACGTCAATACCAGACATTCAACATTGATTAGGGCGGATCAGCAGACAATCAATCAGAAGCAATACAGATTGCCAAAGGCACATAAAGACGAAGTGAACTGGCAAGTTCAAGGGATGTTGACGGATAACATCGTTCATAATCATACATGAAAATCGGCAATAATTATAGAACAAAAGATGGGTGGTATTCAGAGTCAGAAGAAGGGGAAAATGATCGTCGACTTCAGGAAATTGAACGACGCTACAATCAGGGTGCTCCCGATCCCAAGGATAGAAAATATCCTGGATAAGTTGGGACGCAGTAGATATTTTTCTATGCTGGATTTAGCGAGTGGCTACCATCAGATTTTGGTGGATACCCGATATACGTAGAAAACCGCATTTGTTGCCGGTTTGGGGTATTATGATTTCAATAGGACGTCGTTTGGAATGTCAGAAACACTTGCTTTCTTCCAACGGCTAATGAACCATGTGCTATCAGAATAGGCTGTATTTTTGTATTTCAACGATATTGTAATTAACGGGAATAATTTGCAGTAGCTTTCACAACGCTTTTGCAACGTGCTCCAAAAATTAAGAAATAAAACTTGAAATTGAACACAGAGAAGTGTCAATTTCGGCGGAAGGAAGTCATTTATTTAGGACATCGTTGTTCAGAGGCAGGAGCTCTCCGAGATGCTTAGAAAGTAGCAAGTGTACAAAATTTGGTCATTCGAAAGTGTAGGAGGGAAGCGTTTCTAGCATTAGTGAACTACTATGGGAAATTTTTAGAGGGTCATTGCCAATTAATAAATTGCTAATTCAGGAAACAAACTTTGAGTAGACGGAAAGCTGCCAGAAGGGATTTGAAAGGCTAAATGATATAATTGGCTTACGATTTTGGCGTACGGGGATTTCGAGCAGACATTTGAATTGACTATCGATGCTAGTAATGAAGCATTAGAACCAGTGTGGTCCGAAGTGCTTGTCGATTATAACCGACCAATACCATTCGCGAGCAGAATAGTCAGCGAAAGAGAGAAAAGGTATTCTACAATAGAAAAGGAGCTTCTTACTATTGTTTAGGCTACCAAACACTTCTGGGCGTATCTGGTAGGGCGTCCGTTCAAGATCTAAACTGACGACCAGTCGTTTCAAGGCATAGCTAACTTGAAAGATCGGACCTCCCGGTTGGTAAGGTACAGACAATAATTGTCCGAGTATGATTTCTAGATCATATATAAGCCTGGGACGAAAAATCTAAATGCAGATGCGCTTAGCAGAGTAACGCAAGTGCAGAAAGTATCGGTAGTCAAGACTAGAGCAAGAGTGTGAGCCAAAAAGAAAGAGGCTGAGTGTAAACGGCAAGATAATGATACGATAGCAGCAGAAACAAATGAAGCAAGAGACAAAACAAATAAGCGGTCAGTTAGCGGGATAGACAGGCTAGAGGACGAGAAGGATATCCAGCGGGGACTGCAATATTTCCACGATTCACCTCTAGGTGGACACCAATGGTCCTGCGAAACTTACGACAGAATTAGGCGAGTATATTGTTGGAAAGATGTGCTTAAGGATATTAAGAGATATGTAGCGAACTTCCAAAAGTGGCAGTTCAACAAAAGTTCTAGGCTAACGAAAACACCGATGGAGTTGACTGATACACCAAAGTAGCCGTATAAGTTCACATAAATATAGTACGGATCTTGCCGGAAACCGTTTCAGGAAACAAGTATATGTTCATACTCTTCTCTTCTTTTGGCACATTTTTAGCGTTTGTTGCTTCTGGTTCCATATTAAATTTGTCTCCTCTACTCTAGTGCCAAGTTCAATACACACCACAAATTTTTTCCTAGGTGCATCGGCAGTTTCAATGCAGCATACACTAACGACGAAGAAAAAAAAACAAAAATAGAACTTTATTCTCTTCTCTTTATCTCCATGTACTCATTCCAAACATAACAGAATATTCTCCTCTCGATCGCATCTACACGTGTCCCTGTTTTCTGCAATATCAAGAACACTAGGTCTCACCGATCGTAACTTCTGTTAACGTTGCTCGACCGGTTCATCACGCTGGCATTAGGCTCAATTTACTCCGTTCCCTCTACTTAACCCAGGAACAAGAAGATGTGACTTAATACTTCCTGCCACGGGCACCCATAATGCCTCTAAAGTTATTCTATCTGAAAAATGAAATCCCCCACAGCAACCTGTCCTCCTAAGGTTAATCCCTATCTCTCTACTTTAAAACTCGTTTGGAACCGGTAGCAATTGATTCATGACATCATATTATATATACCACGGTCTTTCCCCCAGACACCGGAGACACGTTTTCTTGCACCCACGGCTTTGCGGTATTCGCTACCACCCTCATTATTGAATTGAATGGCATCACCGTACCCATACTGACATCAGAGCATACATGCCGCCGTCACCATTTTTCACAGATGGCATCATGCGCAAGCCATTCAACAACAACACGAAAAAACACTTGAGCATTTTGAAGTTGGGAGCCAGCCGGCTACTGGCTCCTTATCTACTACTAAAACACCGAACTCAACAAGAACTACCGTTATAATCTTATTCTAATTGAAACTAAGACTTATTGGCTGATATTCTTATTGAAAGCATTGGTGTGGACCATCATTTGATTTCGCGTATCGTGTAACTTTGAAGAGTTTGTCGTTTAAAAATTATTGGTATTGCTGGCTGTTGTTGCTTACAACCTGAATTTGAGTCCTAAAGATGTAGTCCTAGTCTATAATGTGTGGTGAGCCAGCAATCCACTTATAAGCGGATCCAATTCAATTAATAGAGCCAGCCCTGCTTGTGTTACCTATCTGCAGTTCTTTGAGACGTAACCCGGTCTGATTCAGGTGGACTTTGAACACTCCTCTTACTGCCTCACTTTACACCTCATACCTTGCTGACTCGACTATTTTCGTTAAGGCCGTATTGAAGTAGTCGAGGTCAATTATATGCATCAGGCCGAAGCGTCTGTTTATGACCCAGCGACGCCCATATTCGATTGTCAGCAAAACAGAAGTGCAGTTTAGATGTTGAAGCTATCTTATAATATTTATGAAAGTAAAAAAATTAATTTCAAGCTATTTAGATTACATCATTCGTCCTCGAACTTCCATTAAAAAGGTTAGCTTTGTTAAAATTATAGCAAATAAAGCAGTTATTTATTTATTTAGACCCGAGTTCACACGGTCTCAGCGGTCGATTTAATAATAACTCTTACATTCTAACTATTTAAAATATTATTCGTAGTGTTATCTTTCAATTCCCACACTCAGCACATTACTTATACCCAGGAGAGGAATAGGTGTGCGCGGTCGAATTGAACTTCATGGTTTTTTGCGACGCATCACAAAATGCGTACGCTGTAGTGTTCTATTGTCGTTTAGAGCATGAAGAAGTTGTCAGCGTACATTTAATTGCAGTAAAATGTCGCATGGCTCCCTTTAAGAAAATGTCTATACCACGGCTCGAACTATGTGGCGAAGTACTATTATGTCGTCTAATGGACAGTATTTTAAAAACGTTGAATCTTAATAACGCAGTATTTCAAATGTGGATTCAGGAATGTACTACTTTCAGTAGTACAAGGTCTTCACATTTGGTGAAGAAGACCGCAATTTCAGTATTAACCTTCATTTAATCTCAACAGAACATCATGTAATACTCGAAAAATTGCTACAACATATATCAAAGTGGGCTCTACTAATGCGTTCAACGATTCATGCGTCCGCTAAGGAAACAAAAATATGAGATATATATAATAGCAGCTGAACTAAAAACAGAGAGGGACTTAATTATTCATGTAGTGCAAGAAAAGATGTTTGACGCTGATATATCATCTCTGAGCAAACACAGAAAAGTTTGTTGCAAGAGTATTCTAGTATCCCTTTCACTACTATTAGACCCTTCTGGCTTGATAAGAGTAGGCGGGACAATAAAAAACTCAATACTAACATATGACATTAAACATCCAATAATTCTTTCAGCGAAGCACCACATTACACAAATGATTGTTAAAAACATTCATATAACTAATCTCCATGTTGGAGTAAGGCATTTAATATTTCTCTTGAGGCAATCAGTTTGGATCTTAGGTGGACGGAATATCTCAAGGTATGCAGTGCGCCATTCCGCCCTCAGCAACTACAGATTCAAGCCATTGATCATGAAGGTGAATTAGCGTGCAAAAAATGTACGCGAATTTAGTCGGTACTTGTGGACTGTATTGAAATAAACGCAATAAAAAAATGATTTATTGAAAATTTATAGCCATTGAAGAACTTTATTTAATGTCTTAGTATTCTTTATACAAGCGTCTGCTCTTGATGATTGCTAGTAAGCAACTGAACCAAAGGTCAAAGAAAACAACTATTCGTATGTACATACATTACAATTTAAAAACAATACAATAGGAATGGAAGCACCAACAACAACAACATAACTTGTCAGTGTTGCCATAAAATAAGAATAGGAAAAAATGTTTAATAAATACAATTATTCCTAAACAGTTATGTTGTGGTGCTTGTGTCGCAGTGTCATCGACAAAAGATTAGGTGAGCAGGTATTTGATTGTTGGTAAACCTGATGTGTATATTGTGTAGAGTATCGGGTCAAAGTAATTTCTTTGTAGTACTCTAGCCATTATGTATATTTCTGGTGAAAGGTAATCTTTATATTTGACTTTAAAATTTATATATTTTAAGAATATTATTATGAATATTTGAAGGCAGAAGATCTTTTATTTTATAAATTAGGCGCTCGTGCCACACTTTGTCAAAGGCTTGTGCGACATCAAGGAACACTGCAGAGCAGAATTGTTTCGAACGCCTTTCTAATTTGGGATACTTTTTCGAAAGCCAAACTGGTGGTTAGGTATTATTTTGTGCTCTACCAGATATGGGGTTGATTTTACTGGCAATAGCTTTACGAATAGTTTTGAAACGACGAATAGCAGGATTATTGATCTGTATGACAAGGATTGTGTTGGTGAAGTTTTACCAGTTCTAGGTATCATTGTTATGTGGGATAGTTTCCAGACTTGTGGAAAGTAGTATTGTCAAAAAATATCATCATCTTTGTGGTTATCAGGTGCCGCTTTCTTTTTGTCTGAATGAGATGAGATAAAGTGCCACACTTCTTTCGGTTTCAACAGTAGGTGCATCTGGGGGATTCGTTGCCTATTTTTGGTATTTTAAAGCTATTTCTAGGAAGGTTTGATTTGAATACAGTTTTTTGGTGGTGAGCAAAAACTTCACCCTTCTTGCTCCATTGCTTTTCGACCCATCGCCCGTCAATAAGTCTTATAGGTGAGTCTGCTTCTGTTGGTTAATTCATATTTTTTACTGCCTTCCATTAGGAGTAGTTTATATATTCAAGGGGATTCAGGGTCTGAAATGTAGGCCTTTCAGTTTTTGTCGCGCAGTGCGCACTGCAACCTCTATAGTTAGTTGTATAACTGCCACCGCAATTGTTGAATTTTTTTGTATTTCCAGTTATTTTGTCGGTCGTACAGGCAGAGGAAGGGTGGAAGTCTACCCAACCAACGCAAGTAGGGCGTGGGACGTAGGGCGCTATATGAATTGGTGTGATCACACTCTTGTGGGTTCTTCAACTGAAAATCGGCGGTGCATAAGGTATCGCATATTAAAGATTGGATGCACTTCGTTTCTTTTTTGTCTGGACCTGTTTCGTTTTCGGCAAGCAAGGCGTAGTTATGTTGGCTTGGTGCTGTGTTGGGACATTCTTTATTCCTATTTGGTTCATGGATTTGTTTTGAGTTATTTGTCGTATTTTTTAAGGACTTAATTTTTGCTTTATATTTCTATGTATCTATATGTCCAAAACGGTCGTGTAACTAAACGGACGTGTAATCACACGAGCTCCGCCCTTGTGACATTGATCGTTGTTTAAAACCAAATAACTAATTCTACAAAACCCGCGAAAGAGACGCTAGACGAAAGTGCAATATTCAAGAAAGTGTCTAGTTCTGTTTAGATAATCTAAATACTTATAATAACTAATTTGAAATTTATTAAAAGTGTTAAATAAACAATCAAACAAACAAAGGAACAGTTATATACATATATAAGTTAAAAGTTGAAAGAGACAACAAATAAAATAATCCTGGTTGTGTGTGGTGTTGCCACAGTGGACTCTGGCCATAATAAGTGATTAGAGCTACCACACCAAAAAAATTTAGTTTTTCGTGATATTTTACATACATACATAAATAAGATTAAAATATAGCAAAAATAATAATAAAGAAAATTTTTTAAAAACTAAAAACAAAGTATAGTCGGCAATCGCCATGAGTGTGCAGCGCTCTCCCCCGTGGGAGAGAACGAGATCTAGGAGCGACTCACTCCACTCTTCGTGGAGGCACATGGCAAACCCCCAATAATGTCCTGCTCCAGTATAGCAGTGGATTGTGCGACAACTACAACAAATTCGTCAGCAACAACAACATCTGCCTTCTCTACGTACGGTACAACAACTACATTCTCGACTACAACTGCGACATCAATATGTACTTCTGATTGTGTGCAAATTCCACCAAAAGGCGTGCAGGTAAGTCAACTGCAATCGCTACCAAAGAGAGCACGAACTTCACCCACGACAGGTAAAGCGAAAAGAACGCCCAACACTAACAAAAAGCAGAAAATAGCAAAAAACCCAAGCCAAAGCAAGTTATCCAACTACTGGTTGAGCGATACTACTTCAGAAAGAAAAAACAGATTTGCTGCTTTGACCGCTGATGATGACGAGCTTGCTGAACCCTCGCACAGTGGACAAGTTGATCAAAATGAGTCCGAAAAAGAAAAACAACTAGTCCGAAAAAAAAAGTTTTAACAAACTACCCCCTATATACGAACAAGGCGTAGAATGCATAAAGACGTTAAAAAATGCGCTTACCGCTGTTGCAGACAGTAAGTTCATATTTAAAGTATTAACAAACAATGAAGTAAGAGTTCAATCGAATGACTCGGAAACATACACAAAAATATTCGGAATGCTAAAGCAAAAAGGTACGAAGCGGTACACATTTAAACCCAAAAATGAAAGAGGTTTCAAAGTCATTCTTCGCAATATGCACCCCTCTGCAGACCAAGAAGAAATTAAAAATGAGCTTGGAGAAAACGGTCTAAAAGTTTTAAACATAACTAACATAACACAACGGACAACAAAATAACCGCTACCGCTATTTAGCATAGACCTGGAAACAAATACTAACAATAAAGATATTTATAGCATTAACAAATTAATGCATTGCATAGTAGTTTTTGAGGCACCTCATCATAAAAGAGAAGTCGCGCAATGCACTAAATGCCAAAAATACGGACATACAATAAACTACTGTACAAGAGATCCAGTATGTGTGAAATGCGCTGGAAAGCATCTAACAAGTGAATGTAAAAAAAAAATAACCAACGCAGCTGAAATTAAATGTGCCCTATGTGGCGGAAATCATACTGCAAACTACAAAGGCTGTGAAATATACACAGCCATAAATATTCAATGGTTTCATCTTTACGCAGAAAGGATCCATTATTACTACAGACCAAAAATATGGATGGATCAGTTGTTAAACCAGGCGTAAGCTATGCCGAAATTGCAGGGTCGTCAAATCCAAATAAAACTGAAGAAAATACAAAAAATTCAAACGATAGTGATATTAATGAACTTAAAGACATGGTGAAATCCCTAATCACTCAAATGACTAATATGATGAATATCATTACAATGTTACTAACAAGCTTAAATGCACGAAAGTAATAGTATAATAATTGTATCCTGGAATGCAAATGGCCTAACAAAACATTATCTTGAGTTGAAGCAATTTTTGTCTGACAAGAAAATTGATATAGCTCTAGTTTCAGAAACACATTTTACGAACAAAAGCTATTTAGTATTTCCTGGATATAAAATTTATGTGACAAATCATCCTGATGGTAAAGCTCGTGGTGGACAGCTATCATAATAAATTCACTATTAAAACATACTGAACGGCAACCATATGCAACACCTCATATTCAATCCACTACTGTGCAAATTGAGGATACAAGTGGGACAATACTCATTTCCTCAGTTTACTGTCCCCCCAGACACCTAATAACGACGGATCAATATGATGACTACATAAAGACGCTTGGCGTAAGATTTATTGCAGCTGGAGATCTGAATGCAAAACACACTGACTGGGGATCTAGGCTAACCAATAAAAAAGGACGAAATCTGATTAATGCTATAAACAAAAAAAACTGCAGATTTTTAAGCTCAGGTGAACCCACATACTGGCCAACAGATAGGAAAAAGATACCAGATCTAATCGACTTCAGCATAACAAAAAATATAAGCTGTAATCAATTAAAAATTAAAGCTTGTTTTGAACTTTCTTCAGACCACTCTCCGATAATACTTGACTACACAACTGACATCAAACCCATAGAACCAACAGCTAAGATTTTTAACCACAAAACAAACTGAAATGAGTATATATAGCATATTGAAAATCAACTGAATATGTCTATCACACTGAAAACACAATTAGACATTGAACGTGCCATTATTCACTTCGACGATGTGGTCGTAGACGCAGGAATCAAATCAAGCCAACAGCATAAATTTAGAAGAAATAAACCTACAACGGATATTTTCATAAGAAAGCAAATTATTGAGAAGAGAAAGCTGAGAAAGAGGTGGCAGCTAACTAGATCGCCTGAGGATAAACACAATTTAAATATAGCCTGCAAAAAACTCAAGAAAATATAAACTAAAAGACAAAATATAGAAGTTGAAAATTACCTAAACAACTTGATGCCTACCCAGGATACGAACTACTCATTATGGAAATGCACAAAGAAATTAAAAACTCAGATAAGGTATCTGCCACCACTACGGAAAGATGACAACTCATGGGCTACTACCAATGAAGAATAAGCAACTGCATTTGCTAAATACTTTGAAAAAGTGCTATCAAATGACGAAGATAAATATATTGAAACACGCAATGACATAGACATTAAAATATATATATGAATATAGACATTACAACCAAAATTAAGAAAACAAACACAACAGAAATAATTAATTGCATTAAAAACCACAAAAAAGCACCAGGATACGATATGTTGACAGGAAAAGCTCTCGCTGAGCTACCTACTATAGGTTATAACAACTTAAGGAATGCTATCAACTCAATGTTCCGACTACAATTTTTTCCCAAAGTATGGAAAGTTGCTGAAATAATTGCACTACCGAAGCAGGGAAAAGATGCTACAATTGCTTCGTCGTATATACCAATTAGCCTACTTCCCATAATCTCTAAAGTTGCTGAAAAACTATTACATGATAGACTTAGCCAGATCCTTGACAATAAAAACATTATACCTAATCATCAATTCGGCTTCAGAAAACGACATTCAACAATTCAACAGATGCACCGTATAACAAACAAAATTGAAACAGACATAGAATATAAGCGGTACTGCGTTGCTGTATTCTTAGACGTTGCGAAAGCATTTGACAAAGTATGGCATAAAGGACTGCTGCATAAACTGAAGACGATGCTGCCACAAGACTACTATTTGATTGTTGAAAGTTATCTTGGTGATCGTTACATTTACGTCAAATATAATGAAGAGTGTTCGTCTATTAATCTTACCACAGCTGGAGTCCCTCAAGGGAGTGTTTTAGGACCACTGCTATATGTCATATTTACCTCAGATATACCACTTCCAAAAGAACTGAATGACACAAAATTTGCTACCTTTGCTGACGACACAATCCTCTTAGCATCTGACAAAAATCTAAAAACTGCGACTGCAAATCTGCAGATATACACAGAGAATGTTAAGGAATGGTTTGATAAATGGTGCTTGAAAATTAATGAAGATAAGACTGTACAAATAATTTTTACAACTAAAACAAAATTTTACCCAATACCTATTAAAATAAACAATAAAGATATAAAAATAGGGTCTACTACTAAACACCTTGGTAAGGAGCAAAATTTCCCCATAAATTTTGCTCCAACATAATTCTTCTGCCACACCATCAATTTTTCAAACCAAGCCACGAACCGCAGTCGATTGTTTTAGAAGATTGTAATTTATGCACTATTAAACCAATCGGCAAAATCACCCCTAATAAACCGTGTGATCGACGCGCATGACATCATCAACAACAACAACAGAGCGTGCAACAACAAACAATGCCACGTGCTTGACAACAAGCCGAACTCTGCAGCGATAATGGTGGTTACGTTTGAATACAATTGAGTCAACAACAGAAATTTCTGGAAGCTTTGCGACTGAAGCTGGGCTATAAAAGCAGCAGCAATTGACGGACTCGCTCTCTTTTCCTGAACAGCCATCGACGACTACGCATCGACAGGAGCTCTTTCTTCTCCAGCAAGCAAAGAAGACGCATCGACGGACAGAGCTCTTTCTTATCCAGCAAACAACGGCGACGCATCGAAGTAGCTCTTTCTTCTCCAGGAAGCAACGACGGCGCATCGACATAGCTTTTTCTTCTCCAGCAAGCATCGAAGACTATGCATCGACAGCAGCGCTCTTTTCCTGAACAGCCATCGACGACGACACATCGACGCACACGAAGAAAATATCGACGCACCAAGACTTTTGACTCCAGCATTTGATGCAACCGTACTGAGATCATTCTGCATTAGTGGATTATAGGGTTTGTAATCGGTACTCCACTAATGCTCAGAATTACAAACGCTTACTGGATTAGTGGATTATAGGGTTTATAATCGGTACTCCACTAACACCAAGAAGTACGACCGTTTACTGAGACCATTCTGAATTAGTGGATTATAGGGTTTGTAATCGGTACTCCACTAATGCTCAGAATTACAAACGCTTACTGGATTAGTGGATTATAGGGTTTGTAATCGGTACTCCACTAATACCAAGAAGTACGACCACTTACTGAGACCATTCTGGATTAGTGGATTATATGGTTTGTAATCGGTACTCCACTAATTCCCAGAATTACCAACGTTCTACCGAGACTCTGTATTAGTATTAATATTACCTATTAACTCAGCATTAGCTATTATCTAAAGATTTAATTTAATAAATTAAATAAAACCAAACTAAGTAAACTCATAGTTATTTTCTGTAAACGACCCCTGGTAATCCGGCGAGCATTAATTAGGCGAAAGAGGAAAAAGGGTTCGTTACAGTATACACATGGACTCAAAGCTAAATTGGCAGTACCACATCAAACAAAAAACGAAACAAATAAAAGAAAAATTGAGGCAACTATATTGGTTAATGGGTAAGCATTCTAAACTCACAATTAACAACAAGTTGCTGCTATACAAGTGTACTATAAAGCCAACTTGGACGTACGGACTCCAAGTATGGGGAACGGCAAAGTGGTCACACATACAAAAAATTCAAAGACAGCAATCTAGAATATTAAGAGTTATCATAAAGTCTGGTTGGTACACAACAAATGAAGATATACACCGCAAACTAAATATGACAAGAATTGACGAAATAAAAAAGATATCCACAAAACACTACGATACACTGCATGGGCATAATAACGAAGAAATAAACGAGTTGCTACATCTAGAAGAAACCACCATGCGCCGTTTAAAGAGAACTCGACCAAACGACCTACTGAACTAGGAAATCCAGACTACACATATTAGTAATAGTATTATAAATGTAAATGTAAATAATTATCATAAACATAATTTTTATCATAAATTGTTATAATATAATTATAGTGAACTATTATAATTAATGTAAATAATTTTTGTTGTATCACTTCTTGGCACTGGCTAAAATGTGTTTTTAATTTTAATTTCCAAACAAATTGTCAAATCATGTACTAGGTGGCAATATAATGGTGACAGATGTATGAAATAAAGGGAAATAAAACAAAAAAATAAAATAAAATATTTATATAGCGACCCATGCCAATTTAGATTGCCGAATAGGTTCGGTTTTGTAGTTAGTTCAATATTACCTGATAGTGAAGAATTTGATGAACACGTGTTTGCAGTTGGGTAAAGGAGTATCTTTATCCCAATCCACATATCACACTATCCTCCAATTTATTGCCTCCACTTCTGGGGCACTCACTGCTTTGTCCAGAGCGGAAAGCACTACGGTCAGCAGAGTTCGTCAGTGAGTCGGTTTTGACATATGTGTTTTTGGTGTATTAATGAAGTGGTGTAGCGTATCTTGCTAGCGGACTCCAGACCGCCATTCGACATGGTGAGTCAAGTTTTAACAGAACGTAATTGTTAAGTGAGTGCGACTTTCGTGGCTCAGATTCATCTGGTTTGCATTGGCATCACTATGACTCTTCAGTACTGACTCTGCTGCCATTCGTTGGGCACCGTACGTGGGCTGGTTCTTGCAACACGTAAATTTGCGGTGATGTCTTGGTATTTTATCATCTGACCATTCGACCGGTACCCTCTTCCCTCACGTTCATCTCTTCGCTGGTGGGCATTTCCGATACTGAACCCGCCAGTATCAGTCGTGTCCTATACGGGGCAGACTCTTTGTGGCTCGTGTCCGTGTAGACCACCCAGTAGCTGCCTTTCTCGACCATCAATTTCGTAATTGTGCGTAATGCTCAAGCATAAACTTTTCTGTAGCCTGTCTAACACAAAACATGTAGATTTAACCCCAGTTCTGCGACACAAAATTGCAGCAGAATATAAGATAATTGGCCTGATTAGTGCCTAAGATTTACCAAATTCTCACCGGCTCTGCCCAAATAAAGATATTTGGGCCCGAATAACCTTCATCTTAACATGGATCTTCGAAGTGAGCTTTCTGTCAAGAAAGACGCTGTAAGCAATTTATTTAAAATTTCAACTTTTCCGTATTTACACTACAATCGCTACTTCACTACTGATCACTCGTTGGCAGATCAGAGTTGACATTCTTCAGAGTTGCCACAATTCGGCCATCTTGACTTGCAATTTTTGTATGCCAAATTCTATCTATTAACCATGGTTTCATGTATGTCGCTTCCCATACCTCTTCATACGGAATTTGACTAACTTGGAATCCTTCGAAATCGGCTAACATATATCGATCGTATTGTAGAACCTTTATTACCTTATAGGGTCCTTTATACTTTGGTGCAATTTTTTTACATGCCCTGGGACACTTATGGAATTCTTCACCACAACGTCATTTCCTAGCTTATATGCCTTCGAAAACCTATGGCGATCCTTTTGATATTTTTTCTTGATAATTTCTAATATTGTCTGCTGCCTTGGACCTTATTCAAATAAAACTCTTCCAATTTTTCTTTCAAGAAATCTATTTCAATTCCCCATTGTGGTACACCAAATAAAAATTTATTGGGCGTCGCAACCACACTCTTATGGAACAAATTATTTACCTCCAACTCTATGCTCGCTAAAATTTTGTCTTAAATAAAAACAGCCTCAGCGCTTGTCATTTTCGAGATCATTGGTGCTGTAATTCGATTCAATCTCTCTACATGCCCATTTCCCTGAGGGGAACCCGTGGCTACTTTAATATGTTTTACATTATTCGTTTCCAGGAATACTTGAAATTCTTTAGAAGAAAATGCACTATCTCCATCAGAAACCAAAGCTTTAGGGCTTTAAGTGTTAAAATATAATTTCAAGCAGCTAATCACTTCACTAATATTAGTGGTTCGAACTGGGCAGAGCCTTACAAATTTTGAGAAACCATCTACTAGAAACACATACTTTTTCTTTGCACTTGGCAGTCAGAGCCGCGTCACCATGTGTCGTGTCTCAATTCGGAGAGCGGCATGCTGCAGAGACATCGACAGCTTGCAAGCGTTCTCACAATTTGACGCTCGTTCTCTTGAATTTCCAACAACGTGGGAAACATATCGATCGCCAATCTTTGTACCGTCTAACAAAATACAACACACTGCGTTCAAAGTATAAAATTATTGTGAAATACCTAACTTAATATATCAAACACGATACAAGACGTGTATTCGAAGTATACATTTATTGTTAAAGTTAGTTTAAAAAATATACAAACCAGAAAAAATACAGATGGTGAGTGAACATTGGTACTTCGAGCCGGATATACATATACGAGTATATATATATATATATATATATATATGTATATATATATATATATATATATATATATATATATCTATATATATATACATATATATATATATATATATATATATATATATATATATATATATATATATATTTATATACATATACATATACATATATATATATATATATATATATATATATATATATATATACGAGTATATATATATTCCCAAATTATCGTAAGTACATTTTTGCTAACCCCTCTTTAGTGAAGTGTACCCAATAATTCCCGTTATCAGCGCTGCTGACTGCGTCTGCTAATATACTCCGCATATTATATACGGAAATCGCCGCCGCTTCGATTAAGTTTCGTTTTGCTCTTCTTCAATTTCGCAAATGCTCCAAACACCTACGGTCGGTCGTAATGTTGCTTAGATAACCTAACTCAAATCCACGTGCCGTTTATAGTTAAACGCCGTGCCCCTATAATATAACCCCGCAAAACCCGTCACGACGCCCACACCATTGCATAATACAGCTTCTCAGGATTGGAAGTACATGCACCCCGGTGTAGTCGTTTAAAAATTTCACCAATTGGGATGCCATAGTGGTATTTTTGTACTCCACACGTTTACCCGACGCCACCCTTTCAATGTGGGAACAAACAATCCACGATAAAACTTAGATACCCACGTGGCAACAACTGGACGCCTTCTTGACCAGTAGATACCAAACTCTTAAAACCGTAGCCGAGTTGAGGACTGTGAACCCACCATACCCATCGAGGTACCCACAACAACAAACACACGCAATCCAAAAATTCCAACAACCAAGCTTCAGACCACATCAATTAGGATTTCGATCAATACATGTCCCATATATCAGACCCAAAATCACACCATAAAACAGTGCAACCGATTCCAATCCATGTGCTCCGAAGAAAAATGGGCGACCGTTCGACAACAAAGATTATGCTACAACTGTTTAGCAACATCTCACTCTTCCCGCGAATGTAAAGGGTTTTCCAATAACAGGTGTTATTTTGGTATTCAAAGAAAAAAGCCATTTTTTGAGATAAATGATCAGATGTTTATTTCATAATAAAGAAGAAGGTATGCCGTTAATAATGAAAAACAACATCAGCCAAATGGCCAGCACGACCACGCTAACAGGACCATATCCTCTTCATGAAATTTTCCATAACCAAATCGCAAAGTGGCTGCCCTACGTCCTCGATAGCCCCACGAATTCTATCTTTGAGGTCTTGAATCGACGCTGGGCTTGTGATCACGTCTTCGAGAGATAACACGGTCCGGAAACTTTTCCCGTAAAAGAGCAATGGTTTCGTTGCTTGTATGGCACGTAGCGCCGTCTTGTTGAAAGTAAACGTTGTCCAGATCAATACCATCCAACTCCGACCATAAAAAATCATTAATCATCTCTCGATAGCGCAATCCATTCACCGTAACTGTTGATCCAACCTCATTTTCGAAAAAGTAAGGTCCAATGACTCCGCCGGACCATAAACCGCACCAAACAGTCACACTTTGAATGGAGAGGCTTCTCAACAATAACTCTTGGGTTTTCCGAGCCCCAAATGCAACAATTTTGCTTGTTGACATAGCCACCGAGGTGGAAATGGGCCTCATCAGTCAAGATGATATTTCGCTGGAATTCCGGATCATTTTCATGCATTTCAAGGACCCAATCAGCAAAGACACGACCTTGTTGATGATCGGCCGGTTTGAGTTCTTGTGTCAACTGAACTTTATAAGCCTTAAGACCCAAGTCCTTATGCAAAATACGGTGTAATGACGTTCGTGGAATGCTCAATTCCAAAGAACGATGAGGAATGGACAAACCTGGGTTTTCTTCAACACTTTGGGCTACAGCAGCAATATTCTCAGTTGTTCTTGAGCGACGTGCACGGGTTTTATTCTTCACATCACTTACTTGTCCCAACAGCTCCAATTTTTCCACCAATTTCTGTATTGCGGTCCGACAAGGTGCTTCACGACGACCCAAAAATGCTTTAGTTTTGAGAACTGTAACTGCAAGATTTTCACCATTTTTGTAGTGAATTTTAACATTTTTCACGCGTGTATCGTTCCATTTTTAGTAATGGCGTAGTTTCTACTGTCAAATGTCAAAGAATAAAAGCTGCAAAAGTGACAGCTACCGAAATACCGGGTAATTCAAAATAACACCTCTTGTCGGAAAACCCTTTACAAGTCAATTCCAATGCGCAGTTTGTGGAACAAATCATCACACCTTGCTGCATACCCTCTGAGAAACTTCAGTTCCGTACCACGCCCACCATCCAGAATCCCACTGCACAACCCACACTAATCCATTTAAAGAAAACCCGAAGGCTCATACCACCCGGATTCAGTCTGAGACACCGACGAAAACAAAGGCCAATTCCCCAACCCCAATGAGTTCAAGACAGATAGTGCTCGGCAAAGCCATTGTACAAATCTCGCACGAGGGCACCTCATAGACGGCAAGAGCGTTGATTGATCATGGGTCCGAGGGTTTCTTCATCTCGGAACAATTCCAACGTCAGCTCCAATTGCCAGTTAAGACAGTGGATGACGAGATCTCCGGACTGAGTAATATGGTCTCCGCTAAGGCGTCCAAGGCCTGAAAGTTCGTGTTGGCCTCCCCCATCAACCCCACCATCCAAATTGAAGCCTCCGCTTTAGTACTCACTCAATTAATAGGCGATTTACCGACCCTCAAACTGAACATCTCCAAATTCCCGCTATTACAAGACCTCCAGCGGGCCGACTCAATTCCACAACCTCAACGACGTATCGATATCCTGATCGGTGCAGATCTTTACCCAGACATTATCCTAGGCGGCCTACGAAAAGGAGTCGCAGGCTCATTATTAGCCCAAGAGACGGTATTCGGGTGGATACTTACGGAACCTCTTCCCAGCTAGCCTGTCTTCACCACGCACGTCACTTACAGCCCACCAGACTCCACCGATCAACAGTTAGCCAGATTCGGGAAGATGGACGAGTCAGCAAGGACCCAGAGGAGAAGAATTGCGAAGAGCATTATACAAGTTGGACCATTTTCATTCATTACACCATGTTTATATTCCAGATGTCGGATACATCATCCTCCTCTTTCGTGCCCAACATCTCCCTGAGGAGTTTGTCAGAAGAGCACCTCCATTCCGAATCAGCGCCAATCCACGGGGAAAAGTTCCGGCAAGCAGTGTTGACCCCCCAACCCTGATGCATCCCCGCCAGCAACACCACTCTCGAGCACTGGAGCCGTCGAAGTCGTTGCTAGGCGTCCTACCGGAAGCAGCCGCAGTCCAGACGAGCAGCCGCACTCCTAAACCATCGCGGTCCACCTCTACCCGACGACCGAATGAGGCACGTCGGCACATGTGCCGCTTATGCCGGCAACCGCACACGCTCAATCAATGCCGAGCCTTCGCCGCCTACACGGTGGAAGAATGGCGCCGAGTCGTCAGCGAGCACGGCTACTGCTACAATTGTATGGCCACCTCCCATCGCGCCTACAATTGTACCAGAGACTTCCGGTGCCATGGGTGTAACCATGAACACCACACCCTTCTGCACCCGGAGGACGCTGACTCCTTCATAGCCAGGTTCACAGCGGGCATGCGCACAAGCGAAGAATAAGAATAATTTCTTTACCAATCTTTGGATATACAAGTCCGTTCCTCATTTCGAATACTTTACTAACATCCTTCTCCAATCCTTCTCGGAATTACTCTATCTCTGTTCTGACAAGTTTTGTAAAAAATACTTAATAAATGCTATAATGTGTTTTATTGCGCCCCGATCTGGGTTTATTGCGCTCCTTCGCTGGGTAGTCACCTTGTTGCGATGCAGGGGCTTACTGTGTGTTGGAACATGGCACATGAAAGACGGTGACATGGTCCAGTTACGCAAACTAAGAACAACGCACAGGTTGAAAGTAGTTTTCTACGATTCCTGCTCAGTCGTTAAGACTAGTTAGTAGTCGTACTGGCCAATATCGAACGTCTCACTGAGACCGCCGGATCGCCTAGACACTAACAATTGGTCAGCCCTTCGGGGAAGTGTGGCAATTCCTTTACAGACCAATGGCCCACTTTCAGTACGGTCATGTCTCTGCTGGACTTGGGTCGCCGATTGCCGGGCGGGGGAGAGAGAAAACTCCCTGGGGCAGGGTTCACCAGACCTATTGACCCAAAAAAAAAAAAAACACCCTAAATTCACGGTGGAACAGCTATGCCAGTGAGCTTGCTTGACGGGGTAGAGTCAAGCTTAATAGCGAACTCCGTACGAGGTCCGGTGAACCTACGGTTTTAATTAGCCTTACCACGGGGGCGCCCGTGGGTGACCAAAACGCAAAAGAAAATTAAAGAAAAATATATGGAAAACTAAATTACCTTCTGAAAAAAAATAGGCGTGGTAGAAGACGATTCCTGTCGACTCTGTCAAGAGGAGCAGGAAACGGCAGAACACATTCTATGCACTTGCCCAGCGGTGGCAAGACGCAGACATAATGACCTAGGCAGTGGGTTCATATCTCCAAATCACCTAGTTAAAATTAAGCCCACAGCAGTTACGAGATTTATAAACAGTCTAGGACGTTTTAGTTGGGTACGAGGCTGCACAATAGATCTTTTAGGTCGCGGTGTTCTTTTAGCCTGTTAATAATAATAATAGTAATTGCGCCCCGATTACTTGACATTTCGGCGTTCAGTTTAATACTAATTATTTCTTTATATAGTCTTGTAGAATGTATGTTAACAGTTTATACAATTTTATGTTCATAAGTATATCCAAAGAGTGCATGTGTATGCTTTAGTATGCTATGTTTCTGTGTTAATAGTATGTAAGTATTTATATTTAGTATTTATATTTATAGTTAATTTCCTTTTGTTATGATGGATAGAGCGAAGTTGAAAGAGATACTCTTCGCGCCACCTCTTCATGCACCGCTTCAGTAAGGCTGGATTGAGATAGCGACGACCCGTCATTTTTGAAATCTGATTGAATAAGAATATAATTACAATTGATTAAGAAATTTGCTGGTGTTAAAGGCTGCATGTCGTTGTGGTCATTGGTAATTCATCGAACGTCAGGCATGCCTTTCCAACCGCTGCTTTTAAAGCATTTCCCAAAAATCGCTCCCAAAAATCACCCCACCACGCTGCTCGCTCAGGAATATAGGTCCATATTATACATTGGTGTGCCGCTAGCTGCTGCACTTCATTCCTCTTTATGAGTTCTTCTAACTTCCATATCTGCCCTTTTAAATGTTTTGGCGTTGTCGTAGAAAGGTTTGAGAAAAATAACGCTGCGGCCAGTTTATGCAATAAAACGGAGCAGGGAATTGCTGGGGCAAAGTCTGATATTGACAACGCTTCGACATCCAGGAAAAGTGGTAAGCTGGACAAGGCCACAGGTGACCGCGTAAAGGTGCCGCCAAAGCCAAAGCCGAGTTCTTCGAAGGAGCCACATGGCTTGGCAACGGGCAAAACTCCAAAAAGAGTTCGGTGTGATGAGCAGGCTCAGAGGGCTTCAAAAAAGGCGAAGCCATCGGCCTCCTTCGAATCACCGATGGAGCTACAGGTAGCTATCGTCGACAGAGTCGACCCTGATGGGAAGATAACGCCGAAAAATTGGTTGCTAGTAGAGGCGCGCCTGATAGCGGAGATGGTCGGGGCTGATGGCGGGGAGCTGCAGTTTGATGGGGCCGGCTGGCAGAGGGGGGTTAAGGTCGTCGGTTGCATCAACAAGAAGTCTCTGGACTTCTTAACGCGTGCAATTAGCGGCCTTGACCCACTCTGGCGGGGCGCTCGGTTGGAGGTGGTGCCTTGTTCTCTGCTTCCGATCCGCCCGGTTGTTTCGTTGTGGATTCCACCTACGGTTCCGGACCATTAATCCATACTCAAGCTGATCGGACGGCAAAACCAGTCTCTGAATTCGGCAGAGTGGCGGGTGATCTCCGTGACCCCCTGCAAAAATGGAGTGGGAAGTGACGCGGTGCTCGCAGTGGACTCCGCGTCGCTATCAACATTAAGGAGCGACAACTGCATTAGATTCGGGTTCGGCTCTCTTAAGGTTCGCGTGCCGGGTTACCGGTCAAAAACCAATGGAGAGGAAGCTAGAGGTGGTGCAAATTAATTTGCATCACTCCATCTCAGCCTCGCTCGATTTAATGAAGTTCATCGCAGCGGACGATGTGGACGTAGCCCTTGTTCAGTAGCCTTGGCTCGTCAGAGGTAGGGTAAGCGGACTCGGGATGGATGGTTATCGTCTCTACATCCCACAAACACAAGGTAAGATCAGAACGTGTATAACTATACAAGAAGTATATTCATATTTTTCTTCTTACTCCCTACAGCACTGGAGACCTTACAATGGTGGTATGCGAGCATAGGCACAATCCTAGTTTGTTGCTAACATCCGCATACTTTCCGTACAATGAGGAACGGCCGCCACCACAGATCTTCCGGCAACTTATCGCCTACGGTGAGTCACGCGGATTGGGCATAGTGGTCGGCTGTGAAGCAAACGGGCACCATGAGCTCTGGGGTAGCACTGATACCAATGGTAGGGGTGAGTCCATTTTTGATTACATTCTCTCCACTGGCCTAACTTTATGTAACAAGGGAAATCAGCCAACGTTTCGTAATAGGGTTAGGGAGGAAGTGATTGACATCACTCTGGACACTGGGTCTAATACCATAAGGGTCGACAACTGGAGAGTATCTGATGCCTGTTCCTTTTCGGATCATAGTCGAATACGCTTCTCAGTCTACTTCGAGGTAGTGACCCCACGGCTTTTTAGCAACCCAAAAAAGACTGACTGTTCCAAATTCTCAAAACTAGCGACCCAAAAACTTACTTTGATGAAAGTCAAGGTCGGCGAAGGGAATGCTAACATTGATAAGGCGGTAGGTCGTCTTACGGGAATACTGAAACAATCCTTTGACCTATCTTGTCACTTGACTAGGCCGCGTGCAAAACCAAAACCGGTTTGGTGGAACGCTGAGTTAGGACTGCTTAGGAAAAAGTCAAGAGGACTCTTCAACAAGGCCTGGAAGAGCATTGGGAAAATTATGGAGTCAGTTTTAATGAGTATAAAAGCAAAATTAAGGCTGCAAAAAGGGAGTCCTGGCAACAGTTCTGCGGAACTCTGGAGTCGGTAAATGAGGCATCGAGACTCAGGAAAATACTGTCCAGAACCACGACGGTTCTCGGCAGTGTGAAGAGACGGGATGGCTCATGGACTGGCTCGTGTCTGGAGTCCATGGAGGTTTTGATGGAAACGCACTTCCCATATTGCACGGACTCGCAAACAGTCCATACGCAGTCGGTAAATCTTGCACGTGTTTCAGGGACCGACGTGTCGGATATCGTGAGGGAGGACAAGATTGCGTGGGCGATAGGCGCCTTCGACCCGTACAAGTCAGCGGGTCCTGATGGGATTATACCGGCTATGCTGCAACATTCCTCTGAGGGCGTGATTCCCCATCTAGTTCACATCTTCACAAGGTGTCTCAAGGATGGGTACGTGCCAAAAAGTTGGAAAGAAGTCAGGATGGTTTTCATTCCAAAAGCGGGAAAAGTAAATCACTCTACTGACAGGGATTACAGACCAATAAGTCTCTCATTGTTTATTTTTAAAACACTTGAGAGACTTATTGATCTGTATATTAGAAGGGTTACCAATATTCGCACAATGGATACTGCGCAGCACGCATACCGTAAGGGTAGATCAGTGGATAGCGCACTTCATGAAGTGGTTGATATCATTGAGGGGTCAATGAACTATAAGGAATACATGTTGGTAGGTTTTCTGGACATTGAGGGGGCCTTCAACAATGTAAATACAGAGGCGATCTGTAAGGCGCTGAAAGATCACGGAGTGAAGGAATTCATAGTGACATGGATTAACACAATGCTAGTAAGCAGGGTTATTAACGCCACTATGGGGATGGCCTCGGTGAGTAGGAGGACTACAAGGGGTACGCCGCAGGGGGGAGTGCTATCACCTCTGCTATGGCTTTTAGTAGTAAATGAGATCTTAGAAACCTTCAAAGCAAAGAGAACAAAAATTGTAGCCTACGCTGATGACATTGCCATACTAATGCCGGGCAAGTTCCGATTAGCGAAATCATGGAATCAGCACTGGGCGAGATTTCCGGATTGGCTGAGCGCAACGGCTTAGGAGTTAACTTCTTTTCGATAGCTGCTGTATGGGACCGTATTTGTCGGTGTCCTCGGGAAGCATCCTTATGCTGTTTGTATCGGCTGCGTGTGTAGCTGAAACCTAACAATCACTCACAGTATAAACACTACTTCACTCTTTAAGTTGAAAAACATCAATCCGTTTATTCTTAAAATCATAATTCTTATATACTATTTAGAAAGAACAATTACAGTCTACGTATTGACTTTTCTGGTGTTCCAGTTACGCAATTGTTGATTGGTATCAGTGGCTCAAGCCAACTGACCTACTGAATGTAAAAGTGTCGTCGGTGCATTCTAAATGCCCTTCGTCATAAATACTATTCATTTACAATATTTGCACCCTAAAAATATGTGCTTTCTTAATGAATTTAATTGTATTGATTTAACTATGCCAAATGTGTAGTGTCCATTAGGAGTTGGTGCTGTACGTCAACTACGCGCAGGCAGCTTGATTCTAACTCACAACACTGCCTAGTGGTCCTCCTCCGCGTGGATTTTCTCCACGTGTTCTCCACCGCGTGGGTTTGTTGAGACGCAGTGGCGTGATGATTAAAGTGAGTCACCAGTGTCGGGTAACTAGTGATCTCCTCATTTTGCGAGTGGTGACGATGTGTTATGTAGGAGGATAAATCATTAAGATTTATGCTCCTTACATCTCCTCCCCTCTTTGGGAACGATGGAAAATTCTCGTCGTGCTAGGCTATGGGGTCATGAAAAACATTCATTTCACTCACGTGTGCTGTGCGCGGCCGGTTATCTGCTCGCCGTTTAAGCTGTGCGATCACTCGTGATATGAAGCCAGTTACTTGGTAAGGGCTTTCGTACCTTGGTGCCAATTTTGCGGCACAACCGTGTATTCATCATAGAGCGCATGGGGTAGCCGAAACTCTCAACCATGGGTTACATATACGGGAGTATATCCCGTGCTTTCCGCTACACATGAATTGATTGCTGACGCGATCTCAGGTAGGTGTGTCCCATTTTCGTTGATTACCATTTGCGCATTGTGCCACCATGGTTTTATTGGTTCTATTTGCTCGTTCTGTTGGATTTGCCGGGGGGGTGTATGGTGCAGTATACTGGTGCCGTACCCCGAGATTTTCTAAGAACTCCCGAATGCGTGGCTGGTGACCTGAGTTCCGTTGTCTGTGATAAGTACCTTAGGGACGCTAAACTGCGGTAATATGTATTCCCTGAGGGCCTTCTGTACCCCTGCTGTCGCTGCCTGCCGTAGTGGTATTAGTTCCACTCATTTCTAAAATTTACCATGGAATACTAAAAGCATAGTATTCCCTAGCGATCCCACGAAGTCCGCACTAATAATTGACCACGGTTCTTCGGTGATTTTCGTCAACATTTTCCCTGCCGGCTGTCGATGATCCGGCTTATATGTCTGGCATGACGCGCAGGTTCTTACATAGCGGGTGATATCTCGGGTCATGCCAGGCCAATAGTATCGATTGTAAATACGGATGATAGTCTTCCGGCCACCTAGGTGTCCAGCGTTTGGACTATCATGGCTCTCCTCCGTTACTCGTGTGCGCAGAGGTGTAGGTATGCACATTTTCCACGATGTGGAGTGTTCATCTACCGTCTGCGATGGGAGATGGCGGTATAGCTGCCTCATCTCGATGGTGAAGCCGGGAAATTTCTGAGGTTCCTGTAGTACTTTTCCGCATTTCCTTTGCCACCATGAGCATGTCGGAACGTCTTTCTCCGCCGCATCTATTCGACAGACCTCTTCACTAGGTTGCCTTGATAGAGCGTCTGCCAGTATGTTTAAATCTCCTTTACGGTACTTGATGTTGAATGTGTATTGCTGCAACTCCAATGCCCATCTTGCGATTCGTCCCGAAGGATTCTCTTTGGAGTTGAGCCATTTGAGTGCCTAGTGGTCAGTGATGACTGTGAACTCCTATCCCTCTATATAAGCTCGCATCTTGCGGATGCCCCAAACAATTGCTAGGCATTTCTTCTCGGTGGGAGAGTAATTCCGTTCAGCCTTATTGAGGTGTCGGCTAGCGTAAGCGATGACGCGTTCTTTACTCTCGAGTTCCTGCATTAACACCACGCCAAATCTATAATCGCTCGCATCTGTTTGTAGGGTAAATCGTTGGGTAAAATCCGGGCAGGCCAAGATTGGTGCCTCCGTGAGTCTCTGTTTGAGAGCGTTAAAAGCTTCCTGTTGCTCATTGCCCCACTCCCTGTGTTTCCCCTTCTTCAGCAACATTGTCAATGGTTGCGCTACGTCCGCAAATTCTTGCACGAAATGGCTGTACTAGGACGCTATACCTAAGTAACGGCGAAGCTCTTTCACGCTTGTTGGTGGCTTTAGTTGTTTGATGGCAGCGATCTTCTCTGGGTTGGTATGAATGCCATGTTCGCTCACTGCATGGCCGAGATATTTTATTTTCCTCTGGAAGAACTCACAATTTTCGGCGTTGACCTTCAAGTTGGCCTTCCTTAGCCGTCGGAACACTTCTTGTAGGTGATTTCTGTGTTCTGTTTCTGACTATGATGCCATCCAGGTAAGCGAATGCGTGAGGGCATTGGTACAGGCCTCGACCCGGAACTGCGAATGCAGTGAACTGCTTACTACCTTCAACCATTGGCACCTACCAGTAGCTATTTTTTAAGTCTAAAGTACTGATGCAGCTTCTCGCAATCGATCTAAGATATGGTGTATGCGTGGCAGAGGGAATGTATCGGGGACTGATTTGGTATTTAGTTGGCGGTAGTCCACACATAGCCTCCATTTACCGGTTTTCTTCTTCACCAATACGATAGGCGCACTATGTGGGCTGTTAGAAGGTTCAATGCAACTTTTATTGATTAGCTCGTCCACTTGCTCGTTGATAATAGCCTGCATCGCTGGATTGCTAGGGAAATACCGCTGTTTGATAGGCGCCTCGTCCTTCATGAAAATTTTATGCTTTTTGACGTTGGTAGCGCCTTGGAGTTCTTCGAACAACCGCAACTCCGTCGCAATGAAGGCAGCCTTGTCAAGTTCTTTGTTTTCGCAGTCCCTCGTCACTGTACAGTTTATCGTATCCGAAGCGATGTTGGTGTCTTCGTCGTCTAGCACGACACTGCTGCCCCACATGTAAAGGCGGCGCCGCATTTGGCTAAGAAATCCATGCCGACGATAATGTCATGGATGGCATGGTTGGCATGGATGGATTAAAAATGCGATACAATGCCGTTCGTTACCCATTTGTATTGCTATCTCCGGCATCTCCAACACAATTCGCTTAGTTCCGTCCGTGAGCCGTTGTTGTGACCCGGAATGTTGTTAATTGATCCGCAAACTTCTTGCTAATGAAGCTGCGCGTTGCTTCAGTGTCTATGTGTTCCTACGATAATAACTGCTGTGAGGCGACAAGCCTCGAAACGCAGATTCTTTATTGCGGTCCGGGTATGTTTGCTGAACCTCTCGTCGGGCTCCGGTGCTGATGAGAAGCTTGCGCGAAGCCGTACGGCAACATTCGATGGTCTTCACGACTCTTCTGCCACAATCCTAGCAGAACATAGCCTGGTTGTTTCGGCATCCTCTTGCAAGATGACCGTCACGACCACAGCCTCTATATGCGGTCGCAAATTTTATCTCTGCTTCCGAGGCGGTTGTCACCATGCGATGTCGCTCTTCTTCAGGCTGTGATGGTCTAAACGCGCGAGTTACGTATTGGAGATGAGAGTAACACCATTCAACTTCACAATTCGTTTAATAATGAATTTAAATTTTAATTTACAAGTATTTATATCTTAAAATATCGCTACTTTAGTAATGATTTTCATAAGAAATGAAGCAAGCATGTGTTTAATGCGAATTCAAATTAATATGAATTTAAAGATTTTCATAAGAACTGAACTCAACATGATTGGATAATATTCATGGGAATTCAAGTCAACATGCATTGGATGATTTTTATAAGAATTGGAATATAATATAACTTAAATAATAGTCTTAATAAGAATTAGAATTTGCGTCTGTTCAATTATTGGAATTTGATGTTGTTGTTTGTTGGATGGCGTGTTGTACTTCCTTAGTATATTGTACTTATTGTTGTTGGGTTAAGTGGTTGCGTTCGTAACTCCTCCCCTCTTGGAATAAAGCGACGGCGACAAGGATTGCGATGGGGCCGGAGCGACAACATGTAGCGGATGAGGGATGTATGTTAGTTTGCTTCTATTGTATTGGTTGTTTTACTGCAAGTAGAGGTTATTAGAAATTTCAGAATTTGTATATAAATTAAAGTGTCATTCTGGTAGGAAAACTGTTAAATTTTTTATAAATTATTATAATTTTTTTTTTTGAAATCGTTCACGATACAGTGGGCTGCTCCGTTGATTATTAATGTTGGGTCATTCATTGCTTCTTGGTGTATTGATATACATACATATTATATGTTTTGATTGTGGGACATGCTTTGTCAAAGTACTGAATATTTTGTTCATTATAAGTTATTAATAATTCTGTTATTTTTATTTTATTTTCATTTATAGGAAGCAGTATAATACGATATAAAAAGAATTTTCAATGAGCATATTTTGTATTTATATATTGTATATAATATTAACTTGTGATAATAAGCTTTTAGACCAAGCAGTTCATACATTTATTTTGGGATTCTTTTCACTGGTTATTTATATAATTACGAATTGCATTCAGTCCGTTCGGATTTTGCTAGTATGATTGCTTCTGCTATGTTTGAAAGACAATTGATTTAAAGGTCTATATTAGAATTTATTTGATACATATATTAGATGTCTGAAAATATTTCATTTTATTTCTAATTATTATTATTATTATTTTTTTTTTTTAATTTTTGAATTTTGCATATTTCTTTCATTAGTGTCTAAGTTCTCTATTTGATTATTTATGTAATGTGCATCATTTGCCTCTTTGTTTGTCGTTATGAATTCTATCGTGGTCTCTAGTCTTAGTCCCTAATTACACTTGAATTTTCTCTCCAAGATCTCCTAAAAGTATTTTATATTTAATTATACTCGTATATTTTTAAATTTGATTTGATTCATATTTCTTCCTTTTCTTTATTCTAATTTTATGTAATTTCTTATCATTAGTTGTTTGTATTGTTATTTTGTTATTGTCTTTAACTATATGTCTTGAGAATCGTGGAGCAATGTTGTTCCTTCTACATTCTTTTCTAAATATTACCTCATTATTTTCTTTAGTCTCAGGCTCCAACCGTGTTAAGTTTAACTTATCTATTCTTCGGCAAGTCAGTTTTTCGACTTTTTCTTTTATTGTGGGATACAGTTTCATTTGAAATTAATTTAGTTGCTTTAAATAGTTATGTTCATTTTGAAATATTACTGTGTTCTTAAATTTGTATGTTTTCCCGAAAAACAATTCATAAGGTGTAAGTTTGGTGGTTGAATGTATGGAGTTATTGTATGTGATTAGTGTTTCGAGAAATATTTCTTCATGATCTAAGTCAAGATTATTTTCTTTTCTTGTAGTTAAAATTATTTTATATATTTCTGTTAGCGTGGAATCTAAGCGTTCCACCGGTGCGCTATTACTAGTTTGCTGAAATCATGTGTAGTGTTATTCTATTTGAAATGGAGTACAAAAATCTTTGAAAATACTAGCTGTAAATTCTGAGCCTTGGTCCCTTACTATTTTTTTCGGAATACAGTATAGGCTTATAAAATTCTTTCAAGATTTCAGAACTGCGATACTGTTTTTTGAGGGAAGGGTGTAACCGCAAGCGAATTTTGAACATTTGTCAATAACAGTCAGGATTTGGTGATTGTTTATACTATAGACATCAATGTGGATAATATCTAGAGGCTTGAGAGGGGTTTCAGGTTTCTGAAACTTAGGTTTTGATGGGTTTCTATCATATTTTAATGTTTGGCACTTTTCACAGTTGTTGATTTTATTTTTCATAAATGGAAAGTAATATTCCCTTTTGATTTGAAGGTATGTTTCTGTAATGCCTCTATGGTTGTTTGTCTCATGATTCTTTCTTATTAATTCTTCCTGTTCATAGCTTTGTGTAACATCTATTAATTTTTCTGTACAGCGTATTAAGCGTAGGAGTTTGCTATTCGCAAAGTATTTAGAATATACTGATTGTATGATAAGAAAAGTATTATTATCGGTAAATATTGCTGATAATTTGTTTGAAGCCATATAATTTTTAAAAATATTTTGTCAAGAGTTCTTCATTAAATTCTCTTTCCCGGATTGTGCGGCGGTGTTTGTTCTTGAATGGAACCTCAAGGGTCATTTCTGGCGTTTCGGAGGATGTTTCTAAAATTATTTGTAAGTTTAATTCATTTATTGGTCTTTCTTAAATAGCAATTCCGTTGTCTAAATTTTCGTCAGCCGAGTGTACAGTTGTGCCAGAAGTACCTCGATTAGAAGTTGTGTCATTTAAATTAACGTCTATAATATTTTCTCTTAAATTATTTATTTTGATTCGACTTAATGCATCGGCGTTAGTATTGAGTTTACCTTTCTTAAAAACTATTTAATAATCAAACTCTTCTAATTTTAAACGCCATCTTATGAGCTTAGAGTTTGGTTCTTTAAGGTTCATTAGCCAAATGAGGGGCCTATGGTCTGTTATTATTTTGAATTTGCGTCCAAACAAATATGAACGAAAATATTTTGTTGCCCAAATGATGGCTAGCATTTCTTTTTCTATGGTTGAATAATTTATTTCGGACTCAGACAAGTTGCGACTTGCATAACATACTGGTTTGTCGCTTCCAATGTGGCCTTGAGACAATATTGCGCCCAATGCAATCGGGGTACTGGAAAATGGGATCAATCATTAAAATATTTTTGCACAATTCAAATGTTTTAATGTAGCGATCATCGAGTTTTATCGATCTTCCTTTTTTCAAGCATTCCGTTAGGGACTGTTGTGAGCTAGAATCAAGCTGCCTGCGCGTAGTGTCTCACATCATCGACTCCTAACAGATGCCACACATTCTGTGTGATTAGCATGTGTTAAAGTTACTTAAGAAAGCACATATTTTTAGGGTGCGAGTATTTAGAATTAATATTACCTATGTAATATTTATTATGTAAACTTTTAGGGTGCTACAGTTTTGCAGTCGAGCCACTGGGCACAGGGCATTGAAAGTTAGAATGCACCATCAACATTTCAGAATGACGTGAGTCAGTTGGCTTGACCAACTGACACCAATTAACAGGTGCGAAACTGGAACACCAGATAGGTCAGTTTTTGTATTGTAATTGTGAATTGTAAATAGTATATAAGAGTTAGTATTCTAAGAAAGAAAGGCTTGTGATTTTAAAACTAAAAGTGTAATGTAGTGATTTTTCCAAAGAGTGATTTAGGCTTTTCAGATACACGCGCAGAGCAGAAGGACGTCCCCCGTCAAACAAGGACAATACCCCAACATTTTGGCGCAGCCGGTAGGATCCAACGTCGAGTGCCAGGAAAAGAGCACTCCTACGCGGGAATCCACCAACAGGAAACCATCAGGATAACCATCCCAAAGGAGTTCAATGGAGGGAACAAAAATGGTGAGTATGCTTATAGTAGGACATTCTAGTATCTAAGTGAATTTTGTCGACGATTCTTCGGTGGCCGTGTGGGCGCTTTTGCGCCGGTCATGAAGAAGAAGTTGCATCGGGGCTGATTAGCCGCTGCGGTTAGGTGACAATAGGTCGATCCAATAGAAAAATTTTTACTTACGGTCAGGTTATATAGGGTTGTTCCACTGAGATTAGGCTCATACTTTTTAATACATTTTGTTTCAGCATTCTCGGGGGTTGTGGAATGTGTCTGTTTATTCACGGATTTTGCGTTATTGAATTGCGAACGAGTCCTTACAGCACCTCTTCACCTAATACCCTAAACTCAAAATGCCAAATATTTAAATCAATCTTTATTTTGATTTCAAAACAATATAAATTGAATCGTATATATGTCCCTACCGACAAACAAACACAAATCCCCTATCATAAGCGTACGAACCCTATACCGTGGCACGTTCTTTCCGAACCAAACCAACCGGGGTAAAAACTCAGCGGGTTCCAGGGTCGCATACAAAAATTTATTGCAATTGTATTCGTTTTAATAAGTGGTTTTATTTATTTTCAAAATTTCTACTTATTTCCTATACATATATATAATTATATTTAATTACTACCCTACTCTGTGTGCTCGTGGTAGTGTCCGTGCTTTGTACTAGTGTCCCAGGGAGAGTCGGTCAAAACCATAAACTCCTGGCTCTGTCTGCGTTGCGTATGTGTCCCAGGGAGAGTCGGTCAAAACCATAAACTCCTGGCTCTGTCTGCGTTTATTTATTGTTAAATAGTATTACTAACTACGAAGCTTGGTGCGTCTCTAGGAGCTTGGTGCGTTGTATACTTACTGAACGATGCTGGATCAAAGAGACTCACTGTCTGGTTCACTCCGCTTATATAGCGAAAGCTTGCCATGGGATCAGTGCTTGATGTTATTGTGGTCTAGTTGTCCTTAGGCCACCTTCAACTTCACCTTGTTGTAATACCTCTAGTTGTCCATCGTAGTTGTTGCTTGCAGTAGTGTGGCCTGATCGCTGCTGTTAGTTGTCGTTTTTGCTGTTGTTGTAGAAACATTTCTTCGTACTCTGCCTGTTTACAGCTTTGCGTTTGCGATCGGTTAGCGTGTGTGTGGTGCGCTCTTGTTTTCCTCTGTGTTTCGCCTTCGGTCGCTATAGTGTTGTTGCTGTTAAAATATTGGTTCACACTCGGCCTGCTTACGGCTCTGTGTTTACGATCGGTGCGCTCTCGTTGTCATCCGTGTTCCGCCTTCGGTCGCTGTACTGTTGTTGTTGTTAAAATATTGGTTCACACTCCGCCTGCTTACGGCTCTGTGTTTACGATCGGCTCGCGTATGTGTGGTGCGCTCTCGTTGTCATCCGTGTTCCGCCTTCGGTCGCTGTGCTGTTGTTGTTGTTGTTATAAATATTTATTTGGTCTCCGCCTGCTGAATGCCTTGTGCTTGCGATCGGTTAGCGTGTGTGTGGTGCGCTCTTATTGTCATCCGTGCTCCGCCTCCGGTCGCGGTGTAGTGTTGTTGTTGTTGCAGAGATTGGTTTGCACTCTGCCTGCTTACTGCTTTGCGTGTGCGATCGGTTAGCGTGTGTGTGGTGCTCTTTCGTGTTTCTCTGTGTTCCGCCTTCGATCGTTGTAGTGTTGTTGTTATTGTTGCGATAAATATTTATTTGTACTCCGCCTGCTGAATGCTTGTGTGTGTTTCTCTCTCGTTTTTCTCCGTGTTCCGCCTTTGGTCGCTGTAGTGTTCAGTATAACACTTTACGTTTCTGAGTTCATTAAAACCTTTACGCTTATTGGTCAGATCGTCTGTGCGTAAATGTTTTGTTATACTTGTATGCTGTCTTTGTTGTTGCATTTAGCATGGGAGGTGGTTACTTTTTGTTAGGCTGTGGGATGTTGCATGCTGTGTATGAACAATATGTGCGGAAAATACTTGTAGTATTTTCCGTCGTCACAGTGCAGACAACACGTGTTGTTGCATCAAAGTTTTTAAAGTTCGGAAACTACGATTTGCGTAGCAATGTTGAAGAAAACATTTAAATGCTATTATTATGTGGCGCATACGTTACGGGTTTATTTTTAAATATGGATTAAAATTTCCGGGAATGAATCAAGACACTTTTGCCGGTAAATCAAATTTCGGTTTTTACAAACATATGGCCTTTTCTATGGATTTTTGGGAGTATTAAAGATGGTGAGAGGAAAACAAGGAGTATCTGTGAGGAAGTCAAGGACCAATTTGCATTGATGGAAGGACTTAATGGACGCCGGTAGACAGCGGAACTTTGTGATGGAAAACAAGTATAGCAGAATATGTATATAAAGATAGAATTTACGGTGGAATGCTTTTTTTATAACTCTGTTTTGAATCATAGATAGAATAAAATATTGGAACAAGTTTCAACAATTATTGGATTTTTTTTTGTAATTGGGATACGCCATCTGTTCTGGCATTTGGGATATGACGAAGGAAGCGCAAGGATTACAGCTGAGGCAGGAACAAATTGGCGAAACGATTGAAAAGCTGGTCCGTAACTTTAAGAAAGACGGCAGGTTACGTAAGGACAACGTGTATTACCGCATGCGAATAACACAGTTGCATAATCTGGGGAGAGAGTTCAACAATAATCACGGTCTGTTGTTGCCTCACGCAGTTGAGTACGGCAAGGGAAAAGATTTTACGGAAAATTACGCAGACTACATAAATAGTCTGGTCAACGAATGGGCAGATACATTTAGATCTGAATTAGAGGGACTAGGACAAAAGATTGTGAGTTTGGTTTCGCCAGACGAGGAAATAAGGAACAGATTGAAATCAATACAGTCAGAGGTGAAACTGTTTACTGGGAAAATAGTTGACCAGTTCGAAGCGAGTACGAGCAGGCAAGAAGCTCAGGAATTGTGGAGGCAGGCGAACGCCGGAGGAGCTGTGTCACCATTAGAAGTAGCGAATCAAGCCTTGACGGCAATCCAAAAAAGGACAGAAGAAAAGTTGTTCAAATTTCATGAGAAAACAGAAGATTTGAGAGCACAAAAAGAGTATCTCGAGAATAGGGTAAAGGAACTTTCTCGGAGATTGACGGAGACAGAGGAAGCAGCATCGCTGTTGGAAAAGGAGTGTGCGGAATTAAAAAAAGGACGGGCGATCAATAGGTCCTCACTGAATAGGGAGAGATGAAAATCAGCATCGGCTGGATTTACAAAGATGGTATTGACATTGCCACCGGAAGTGCGCTGGCCGGAGTATCTAACACCAGAAGGAATAAGCCGCGTGGTAAAGCCCAGATTACTATTGAGTGAAGAGAGAGAAGCGGGATTTTTGTTCGGCGCATCTGAAATCGGTGTCGAGCCTTTTTCTCCAGGAAGTCCGATAACTAATAAAAATAAGGGATATCCGCCAAAAGAGCCAGAAGCAGTAACGGTACAGGAAAGTCCCAATACTGTGGACAGTATTTCGCCTGTACGAACAGACGATCGAAGACTAATAAGTTTGAGTCCGTCATTGGTCAATTACCTCTCAGATCCGGGGGAATTGAATCTAGGAACCACCCATACAGATAGCGCTCAAGTTTCACCGGTCATAAGTAAAACAAAAATACGCAAAATGGGTGTAGAGGATATTTCAAAGACAATGGCCAGGCTAGTACCTGTGTTTACTGGTGCAGCTTCAGAAGATTTACGGTCAGAAGTTAACAGATTCATTCAAGGTTGTGAGCTTGCAAAGCGAAGCATAAGCCCTGATGAGTTGCGGGACTTCTTCGACTGTGTTAAGCAAAGGTTATTTGGAGACGCATACAACCTTGTGTTGCCCAAGCAATTCGCCAGTGTGGACGAGCTTTACAGTCTTATAAGGAGAACTTATTTGAAGGGGAGAACTTTGGAGGACATAACCCAAGAAATAAGAATCGGGAAGCAGCTGGCAAGTGAAGACATACGTGCCTTTGCCAGGCGTTTAGAGTCACTTCAGATGATGGCCCAGGAAATATTCAGGAATAAGTACAATGGCATTGGAGATACAGCGTTATTACACGAAGTTGACGAGTCGGTGTTGACAACTTTCGTGGTGGGGCTCCGCAACTCCGTTCTAAAGATTCATATGCTGAATAGCGGAACAGGATCTCTGGAGGAATTAGTAGAGGAAGCGATTAGAGCACAAGTTCTCGTGGAACGGAGTACACCTGAGTTAGGCGAGGTACACATGTTGGAAAATAGACAGGACATGTTCACCGCCGCTGTCGTGAACAGAGATGGAAGTAATTACGTCCCAAACATATACAGAGGAGCATATAATCCCGGTGTCTCCGACAACAGAGCCGCGAATCCGAGAAATCCGTACAGGGGGTTTGTACAGAAGGCAGCCACATGTTCGTTCTGCATTACACGTAAACACGCCCTACTGTGTGGAGTGCCAAACATATGGTCATGAGGCAAGTAGACAGTGCTAAGGAGGCACGGTATGGAATCAGATTAGAAGGCAGCCAGCTACGAGGCGCCCGGTCCACCCTTGAGGGATAGCAGGGGTAACTTCAGTAGTCCCCGAGTTAATTCAACAGAAGGAATTAACCAAGGAAGAAATCATTTCAAAACTGGGAGTGGTCAGCAGCGACCAAATTGGAATTCCAGAAGTGAAGCAAGGATAAGCAACACCAAACAGGGGTTGAGATGTTTCTCATGTGGACGAATGGGACATCGGGCAGCGGAATGCAGGGATAGACAATCCAAACAAAGGAACCAGGGAAACTTCCAGCGGCCCAGTCGAGGCCAATAGACTGGAAAGCCAAAAGAAAGGAAGTAATAATAAGGCCGGAAGTACGTGGGACTAGTAATGTAGGAACTACAGTCCAGGAGAAGGAGGAGCAAGGGGCTCTCCAGTATCACGAACAGTTAGGGAGTAGATACGCGTCCATGTTGGGAACAGAAGGACATTGCTTCGCTATGAGCAGGATAGGTGATGCCTTCATCGAGATACCCTGCAAGGAATCAGGTAGTGGAAAGCTAGTGCTATTAGTAGATTCAGGGGCGGACACTAGCCCCCCCTCGTAAAATCTGGTGTTTTACGGAAGGGGCTAGACATTAATCAAATGGACTTAAGAACGCTTAACGGAGCGTTTGGAGGGTGCATTAGGACATTGGGGTCGCTCAGAATAGGGCATAGTGGAGTTAAGGGTATGAGTTTTAGAGTGCACGCAGTGGAAGTGGATAGGAAAGTATCCCGGCTGATGGGATAATTGGACGCGATAATCTTTGGGGACGCACCATACTGGACGCGCTCGACAAGCAGTTATCATTCTATGATAACAATGAGCATAGAATCCTTACTTTTCCATTAATGTCATGGCAGGAAGGATCCGTGACTACGGTTAATAAGTGTGGTATGGAGGTAGTAAACGGAAGGTCAACCAGAGTAGTACTATGCATGTAAATACGAAACTTAGGACTGTTGTTTTGCACAAGCAGCAGCTAGCGGCGGGCGTATATATGGGGGAAACCATAACGCACGTTTACAAGGGTAAGGTGTACGCTTGCGTACTCAACGCATCGGAAAAGGACTACCTGATGGATGAAGATTTTAGGCCTAAGTTCACTAGCTATGATAATTTTAAAGAACCGAATCATAGATCGGTTAATCAGATTAAGCAGGTAGATATAAGGAAGACAATGGAGAGGGTGATAGAATCCCTGAAGTTAGACCCAAGAGTGAATTCAGAAGAGAAGGCATCAATAGAAGCCATTTGTACGTCATTGCATGACATATTTTTGCTGGAAGGAGACCAGTTGACATATACACCAGAGGTAGAGCATGAAATACCTACTATAGTGGATCAACCACCAATTAACCAGAAACAGTACAGATTGCCACAAGCTCACAAAGATGAGGTAAATAGGCAAGTGGAAGGAATGTTAAAAGATAACATAATTTCACCGAGTATCTCGCCTTGGAATTCACCAATAATTTTGGTACCAAAGAAGGGAGGTGCTCACGGTCAGAAGAAGTGGAGAATGGTCGTCGATTTTAGGAAACTGAACGACGCCACTATCAAGCAGGTGTTCCCGATACCAAGGATAGAAGAGATTCTGGATCAATTGGAGCATAATAGATATTTTTCTACGCTTGATTTAGCGAGTGGCTACCACCAAGTTCTGGTGGATACCCAAGATAAGCAGAAAACCGCGTTCAGCACCGGTTTAGGGCATTATGAGTTTAATAGAATGCCGTTTGGATTAACAGGAGCACCGGCTACTTTCCAACGGCTAATGAACCATGTGCTAACAGGCTTACAAGGGTTAGATTGTTTTGTGTATCTGGATGATATTGTAATTTATGGGAAGAACTTGCAGCAGCATTCGCAACGCTTGTGCAAGGTGCTCCAGAAATTACGAGAACACAATTTGAAATTGAACACGGAGAAGTGTCAATTTTTGCGAAGAGAGGTGATTTATTTAGGCCATCGTTGCTCAGAGGCAGGAGCACTGCTTGACCCGCAGAAGGTGGAATGCGTTAAAAATTTAGCGGTTCCAAGAAATAGAAAAGAAGTGCAAGCATTCCTAGGACTAGTGAACTATTATAGAAAGTTCGTGGAAGGACTAGCCGGAATTGCGTTGCCAATAAGTAAGTTGCTATGAAAAGAAGCAAAGTTCGAATGGACAGAGAGATGTCAGCAAGCATTCGAGAAGCTAAAGGAAATAATTAGCTCGCCACCAATTTTGGCGTACCCCGATTTTGAGCAAACTTTTTTGTTGACCACTGATGCTAGCAATGAAGCATTAGGGGCAGTATTGTCACAAGGGGAAGTCGGTAATGACCGACCAATAGCATTCGCAAGCAGAGCGCTTAGCGATACGGAGAAAAGATACTCCACAATAGAGAAGGAATTTCTAGCCATAGTGTGGGCTACGAAGAATTTTAGAGCATATCTGCTAGGACGCCCATTTAAGATATACACTGATCACCAGCCGTTGAGAGGCATAGCCAATTTGAAAGACCAAACGTCTAGGCTAGCCAGGTTCAGACACAAGTTGTCTGAGTATGATTTTGAAATCATATACAAACCTGGGAAGAAGAATCTGAATGCGGACGCACTCAGCAGAGTACCGGAGGCACAGAAGGTATCAGTAGTGCAAACGAGGGCCAAAGCACGGTCAGATAAGGAGAAGGCCGAAAGAATTCAAGGGGATAAGATTGATGCAACAAGAAATGTTAGCAATGCGGGTGACGCTGCTAATGAACAAAGAGCCAGTAGTGTGGAATGGCTGGGGGATATAAAGGATATCCAGGTTGTGTTAAAGGGTTTCCAGGATTCACCTCTAGGTGGACACCAGGGATTCTGGAAAACCCATGACAGAATTAGTCGAGTATACGGATGGAAAGGTATGCTCAAAGACATAAAAAAATATGTAAAGAGTTGCCCAAAGTGCCAGGCCAACAAAAGTTCAAGGCTAACAAAGATGCCAATGGTGTTAACTGACACACCAAAACAACCATTTGATAAAGTTCATATGGATATTGTAGGAATTTTACCTGAGACAGTTTCGGGAAACAAATACATATTGACGTTCCAAGATGATTTCTCAAAGTATATGGCGTGCGTGGCTATACCTGATGCGGAAGCAGGTACCGTAGCCAAAGCATTCTTTGATGAAATTATAGCACGATACAACATACCTAAGGTTTTGATAACCGACAATATTTCCAATTTTGTATCGAAATTATTCTCAGAAACTTGTAAAATGCTGGGAATCAAGAAATTGCACATAACACCATATCATCTACAGGCGAATGGCTCATTGGAACGTAGTCATCGACCTCTGGCCGAGTACTTGCGCAGTTTTGCCAAAGAAGACGGCTCGAATTGGGATCAATGGTTGACCACTGCAATGCATGTACACAATAACACGGTACATGTACAACGAAGCAAACTCCGGTCAGGAAGCTCTACGGGTTTGATTTCAACATGCCAGCAAATCTGAAGCGCAAATGTGCGCCAGTGTACAATGCTGATGACCCGAATAAAGTGCAAAAGTATCAGCTACAGCGAGCGCACGAGTTGGTCAGAGAAAACCAGGATTGTGCTAAACGAGTAGCCAGGGAAGCCTATAACAAGGTACTAAACCCAGTCGTTTTTAACGTGGGTGATCAAGTACTCATGAAGAATCAGGCTAGGAGAAACAAATTCTCACCTGTGTGGATAGGTCCGTATGTAGTAGCACAGATCCGAAGCCCAGTTACAACAGTCGTAACCATTAAGGGCAAAAATAAAAAGCTACATAATAATTTGTTGAAATTATTCCACGTTAGACCACACAACTAGATTCATGTGTTAACAGTGTTTTACAAGTGCAAACACAAGAATAATAACATAAAAACGTACGTGTGTGTATCAAATAACACACACAGCGCCGATTTTCAGAATCAATGTCAGGAAAAGTGTGCCGATTAAACTTGGGCAAGTAAAATTGACGTAATGAAAATCTGCTTATTAAGCACTATTGCCGAATGAAGACAGTAGTGAAAAATATTTTTTTTTACATATTAAATAATAATAAACGGGTTCATTGCACGTATTTAAAAAATAAAATAAAATAGTAAGACAGTCGTGGGTAAGTAATATAAAACTTAACTTCAAATATGTACATACATACATACGGCGGTTAATGAAATGAAAGCAGTAGCGCCGGCACCGTTGGTGAAGTAAATATATATGTATGTAACTGTATAATGTACAGAATGAATGTACGAGGGAATATTTAAAGAAGTAAGTATTATAGTTATAGGAATGGGTATGGCCATATAAGTAAGTATGTAGGGACATATGATTAGGAATTGGGAATTTGCAGATACTGCAGCAGGCTATATGTAGATATACATAGGTTTTAACTGTTTATTGATTAGGAAATTAGCGTATGGAAATTTGAATAAATGTGTTGGGATATAAAAAAAATGTATAGGTTGATTGAGAAAATAAGCAATTAATTCTAGGTAATTTAAAGCGCCTTGAATGTATGTATGTAGCCATATACGAGCTAATGACAGGATGGAAAATAGAATCGTTAATGGATATATACATATCAGGCTAGAAGTAAATTTAAATAAAAAGTAATTGTATACGATGATAGATATAGTCATGCAATGGACAAAGTTTTGACACAAACGGGATTATTTTATATAATCTGGTTTTTGTCGGAGGACCAATGAATTGGTTCAAAACTGAAATGAGTGATAACTCACGTGTTGAAAAAGAGCACGAAAAATTAATCGAAGCGAAACTAATGCCCTATTAGGCTATGGAAACACATAGTCCAGTCCTCTTTTCCTCTAGGATACGGTAGCGAATCCGATAATGTAAGGGGAAAAGACGAGTGATATAGCATTCAATTATAGAATAAGCATGTTATAGAAATATTGTTTTTTTTTAAATATATTCAGGAATAGCGTATGTTTAAGAAAAGTTATAAATTAAAAAATTATAATCTGTGCAAAGTTCACATTAGAAACAAAAGTAGTTTAGAAAATAATTAGAGTTACAAAAATTAATTATTTAAAATATAAATTTGTAATGAAATAAGAGTTATAATAAAAAAAAAATACAAAAATCATACTAAATTGGAAAATTATACCCAAGAGTATATATAGTACATATAGTGTATTTATTTAAATATTATATAATTTTGAAATTCATTTATTAAATTGACTTATGAAATGTTTGACAAAAATTAAACATAGAAGAAATATCAAACTAAAATGTATACTAGGAAATTAAGAAAATTATTATAGGTGTTCTCTATATAGCTCTGATGATGTGAAGCGAAGCAGGAAGTTCCGGGAACAGCGGATATCGGAAGACGGTGCGGACTAAAAGACCAACGTAGTATTCGGAAAGATGCGTTTTTGAAAAACAGAGATTTTTGGCAGTTATCTAAGATTTGTGACCCCAAGGATGCCAACATATTAGATTGGGGATGAATGGCGACGGATGTAATTTAAATTTTGCGAAACGGCATATGGCCGCAGCATTTGAACGCGTTGTGGATGAGTTATTGACAAGCAACGAAAAATAAACAAGTTTCCTTGCGGAGTCATGTTTTGAATTATACAATTTTATAGTACAATGTCCACCCAGTGTATCACAATCTCAACAGAATCGATTTTGGATAAGTTGAAGATGGGTAAAAGCTTAAGGTGGGTGACTGAAACCACCACCAAATATAATAAGCAGAATGAATTTGGCTCACGGAAGTTAATTGCTTCATTGAAGTATATGTCCAATCTAGGGTATGAACATATGAAATGTGATTTACATATGCAATATGACTTAATACAAGAGGACACAGAGACTGGTTGCCGATCAGAGTACACAAATTACGTCATTAAATGTGTGTCTCAGAGAAATACCGATTGTCTCCACATCAAAGCCAAACGATGTCAAATACCATTATGAGGAAGCTCAAGAGAAACACTTCCTCCATAAAACGCATTGATGCAAAGTAAGAAGGAGTATTGTAATCTCTCATGTATTCCAAATGTTTTTTACAAGTTGAATACTATAAGCAGAGGCAGTACCACCTAACGCCGTGGGGCACACTATATAAATGGAAAGAAGAAGGCCACTAAAAACAAAGTTTTAATGGCAAACCAGATCGCCAACCTATAACATCTTTGTACGTACCGATCCAGAAAGAAGGGAGGGGTATGCAGAGTTCATCCAGGGACTTCACTCTCACAGGACGGGCGTTACCAAGACCAACAATTGCAGAGGACCGTATTTATAAGAAGCGTAGCTAAATATGTAATTAGTTTGTAATTTTGTTTGTATATACGCCAGTGAGAAAAGAGTCGATGAAAGACCGAATATAAAAAGGGGAATATAAAAAAAAGATGGAAATAAAAGAACAAAATAAAACAAAAGGAAAAAAATAAGAAAAAAATAGAAATAAAATAACAAAATAAAACAAAAGAGGAAAAAGAAAAGAACACAAAAGTAAAAAGAATAGAATAAAACAATTGAACCCAAATATCGCGAATTTGAAAAAAGAAAAACTATACTTATGTACTATAGGATTAAAAAAATGCACAGATTGTTTAAAGTGCAGAAAAGAGAAAATACTGTAAAGATTTATTAGAAGTTAGTTGCACTAACTTCTTTTAGAAAGAGGGGAGGGATGTTGTGAGCTAGAATCAAGCTGCCTGCGCGTAGTGTCTCACATCATCGACTCCTAACAAATGCCACACATTCTGTGTGATTAGCATGTGTTAAAGTTACTTAAGAAAGCACATATTTTTAGGGTGCGAGTATTTAGAATTAATATTACCTATGTAATATTTATTATGTAAACTTTTAGGGTGCTACAGTTTTGCAGTCGAGCCACTGAAGGGCATTGAAAGTTAGAATGCACCATCAACATTTCAGAATGGCGTAGGTCAGATGGCTTGACCAACTGACACCAATTAACAGGTGCGAAACTGGAACACCAGAAAGGTCAGTTTTTGTATTGTAATTGTGAATTGTAAATAGTATATAAGAGTTAGTATTCTAAGAAATAAAGGCTTGTGATTTTAAAACTAAAAGAGTAATGTAGTGATTTTTCCAAAGAGTGATTTAGGCTTTTCAGATACACGCGCACAGCAGAAGGACGTCCCCCGTCAAACAAAGACAATACCCCAACAGGACTTCGTTAGGTTGGCGAAATCCTTAATAAATTTCCGGTAATACCCTAGCAGTCATATAAAAGCTTTTATTTCTTTCTGACTTCGGGGAACAGGAAAATGTTTAATGGCGTGTATTTTTGAAGGGTTAGGTTTAATACCTGCCGTGGAAACAATATGGCCCAGAAAGTTGATTTCTTTTCGTAAGAATTCAGATTTGTCGAGTTGAATCTGGAAGTTGGATGTTCGTAATTTTTCAAAAACTAGTTGGAGACTGTTCATGTGTTCCTGAAGAGAGGTTGAAAAAATAATGATATCGTCAAGATATACTAGAAAAATTTTTCCAATGAATTCTCTTAATACATTATCCATTACTCTTTGGAAAGTCGATTGGGCGTTTTTAAGACCGAATGGCATTCTAATATACTCATAATGCCCTCCTTCGACAGTGAATGCTGTTTTTGATGTGTCGTTATGATGCATTTCGATTAGATGAAACCCGCTAGCTAAATCTAGGGTAGAGAAATACACACACTTTCCTAATTTGAATTAGGAAACTGTTTTCGTTAATAGTGTGAATTTCGTTAATATTTGGTAATGGGTAACGGTCAGATATTGTTTTTTCGTTTAATTTTCTGTAATCTATTACCAGTCGCCATTTTTATTTACCGCTGGCGTCTTGTTTTTTTGGTACTATCCACACTGGAGAACTCCAAGGAGAGTAACTTTGACAAATTATACCCTGATCTAGGATGTTTAAAATTTGATTTCGTACCTCCTCTTTGTGGACGTAAGGGTTAGGTATATCATCTGTAGTGGATATTTTATGTTTAACTTCGTTTGTAAAACTGAGAGACATACCTTCTTTAAAAAATACGGCATCGTATTTTTTGCAAATTTTCAGAAGAATGCTCTTCTCTTCTGTATTCAAATGGTTTGTTCGCAGAAATTTAGTTACAGTTGCGTATATCGTTGTATTTGTGGATTCATTTTCAAAACTATTGACTTCAATATAATCTGAGGGGTTATATTGATTAACTTTTATGGGTTCTTCGAGAAATAGAATTTGTTCTTCATTTGAGTTGTTAATTATTTCCATTAGGATGAACCAATCTTGTGACTTGTAAATGCCTTCGGGAATATAAAAATGACGATTCAGTTTTGTAGTTTTCAGATATATATCTCCGGTGCGTACATCCACTGGCAGTTTAAATATTAATTTTGAATTTGGAGGTATTAAGTGCTTGCCAGATGTATGGTTTGGCTTAAACTGTAGAGGTATAGCTGCGTTCCTTGTATTAAGAGTTTTATTAACCAAATCAATTTTTGCTTCTAATTGCGTTAAAGAGTCTAGGCCTAGTAGGCTGTCAAAGTAGTTATGGAATTTAAAGATATAAAAATTAAGTTGTCCGATTTCGTTAAATTCAATGAATGTAGGTAGTATAATCTGTTTATTTAGTTCATATCTGTTTAGTGTTGTGACAATTCTTGTAGATTTGCAATAGCTTTCGTCAGAAGGGTTAGTAAATTCGGGATTTATGAACGAGGATGAAGCTCCTGTGTCTACTAAAAATTTCAGTGGTTTACCGAACGGAGACGATCTATTAATATACTCGTATCTACTTGTGTCTACTCGCATGTAATAAATATTCTGTTCTTTGATGCAGTAAGATAAAGCAGTAGCTAATGAATCGGGCATCATTGCTCTTATACTTGAACATAATGGTTCCCTTAAATTACACAAAAATGCGTTGAGACACATCTCTGCATAAAGCTCTTCTTTTGCTGTAAATACTTTTAAATCTTTTTCGTGGTTCAGAATATTGTTATAAAGAGTAGATTGAATCTCAATTATTTCACTAAAATGTTTCGAAATTCTTATTGTTTTGCCGAACGTTATCTCTGATAAGAGAAGTTTCAGTCCTGTATTCAGAGTAGTGAAGTGTTAGATTATTTTTTATATCGTCCCAGACAAGAGGTGTTCCGTACATATTTAAAACTTCATTTGCTTGCCCCTCTATTTTATTTCGAATGGTCCGCAATAAAATCTGTCCATATGACGAATTACCCTTGCCCCCAATATAAAGGAGAATCACCTCAAAGTTATTGATGATTTCGTGCAGTAGCTTGGGGTTCCCGTCGAACCTTGGCAAGTCTTTTATTGCATCAGGAATTCTCAAGGAATAAAAATATCTGTTTGGTTATTTTGTGAACCTGAGGCCTATGCGATTTGGTGGGTTCATAATTAAGATTGTGTCGTCACTATTTCTTTTTTTAAAAAACTTACATTTATACTTTTGAACAAAATTTGGGAAATATAGGTTTTGTTATTGTAGCAAAATTCAATTTAAATTTTATTATTCTTCTCAACGATCAATGGTTCTGACGCAGCGAAATTATCACCGTTTTTTGATGAAGCGCATTTCCATTTAAGTGGTTATGTGAATAAACAAAACTGTAGGTTGTGGGGCTCCGAAAATCCAAGGGTAATACATCAGCATCAGTCACACCCAATCAGATGCATTGTTTGGTGCGGTGTTATGGCCACAAAAATCATCGGCCCATATTTCTTTGAGAATGAGGATGAAACGCCAGAAACGGTCTCCGGGGCTTCTTACAGAACAATGATCGACAACTTTTTGCGGCCAATGGTGGAGCAACATCCTAATTTGTGGTTTCAACAAGATGGAGCCACTGCGCATACTGCTAGGCAAACTATTGACATGCGGCGTGAAATTTTTGGTGAACGCATAATTTCAAGAAATTCAGATTTCCCTTGGCCTCCTCGTTCACCAGATTTAACTGCGCCCGATTTTTTTTTTTATGGGGAGATTTAAAAGACAAAGTGTATGTTAACAAACCACAGACACTTGGACAGCTCAAGCAGAATATTCGAGACGAAATACGGCGCCTACAACCAGAAACATTACGCCGTGTAATGCAAAATGCGCTAAAAAGAGCCAATGCCTGTATCGAGCAAAATGGTGGTCATTTGTCTGATGTCATATTTCACACATAGTCACGTTAAATTTCCATAAAATGTATTTAACATATTAAAATAAATCATTTAAAAAAACCCGTTATTACAAGAGTTACACGTGTTTAACATTACTAGGTCTCATTTGGGCCACCCTGTAGATACAAAATATGTCATGTTTGTACCCTGTATATATATATATATATATATATATATATATATATATATATATATATATATATATATATATATATATATATATATATATATATATATATATATATATATATATATATATATATATATATATATATATATATATATATATATATATATTATTATTATTATTTTTTTTTTTTTTTAGGTATATTCAGTACTTGAATTACATGCAGAAATGTACCAATACGATAGTTGTCCTTATTCATTCGCGATTTGGTTTTGTTAAGCTGTCTTTTAATATTGATATGCCTTCAATATAAGTACATTTGCGTTTCGATATTCCATCGAAAGCAATTTCCTTCAAGAACTTAGGCTTATTGGAGTGCGGTTTGTTATTTTTATACCCTTTACCTTTAAAAAAGGTATATAGGGTATACTAACTTTGTGCTTTTGAGAGGGGTTGCAATTTCGAGAAGGAGGCGTGGTAGGTATGGAAATATATATACAGATATGATCAGAATCACTTTCTAAGCAATTTTTATTTTGTCCTTACGTCTGTCCGTCTGTCCGTCTGTGGCCACATTTTTTCTACACCGTTAGATCTATCTTAATGAAATTTTGCAAAGGTATAGTCTGGACAAAGATACAGAACCATATTGCTATATGGGCCGATTTGGACAAGACCACGCCTACCTCCCATATAAGGAACTTTTTTCACCTTTTTTAAAATTACTATTACCCACGCCCACAATTAGCTAAAAGTCATTACTGTGTTCCTATTAAAGATTTATCAACGAAATTTCACAGGAATGTTGTAGTTACTAACTTTAAACACCACATAAAAAATAGGCGTGTTATTTCTACAGCCATGCCTACTATTCACATATTATTATAACTTACGACCTATACAATATTTTTGGACGAAATTTTACTTTAGTACGTATATGGACCCTACAAAGTTATATACAAGATTCGGGGTAGATCAGAGGAAGGATACGCCTCCTTCCCATCTAATGATCTTTGGGGACCCCACCTAAAGACAATTACCCTATTTATGCTTCTAGTGATGATATATGAAAACAAATTGGTAGATATATACGCTGGGTCTGTACTAGCATGCATTCCAAATATGGGCACATTATTACTACTGCCACGCCCACAATTAACCAAAAATCATTACTAGGTTCCTATTAAAGATTTTTCAACGAAATTTCACAGGAATGTTGCGGGTACTAACATTAAACACCACACAAATAATGGGCGTGTTATTTCTACAGCCACGCCCACTATTGACATATTATTATAACTTTCGACCTATACAATATTTTTTGACGAAATTTTATTTAAGTGGTTATATTGACACTAGAAAGCCATACACAAGAAATGGGGTCGATATAATCATTTCAAGGTACCCTACCAAAATTTACCGTGAATATGCTCCTAATGATGATTTATGAAGAAAACATCCTCATTGTTGAACACGCACGCACAAGAAAAGGTAAAGGGTATATCGAAGTCGGTCTAACCCGACTTCAGACTTCTGTACTCGTTTCAGTATCATTCAGCGCCCTGCTACCAAAATCTACGGGGTGATCGCGACCTTCTCGATCTTGCGACAATACTGCTCCTAATGCCTCAGCACTGGTGTCTGTTGTCAATCTGAAATGTTCGCCAAAGTCTGGGTAAACCAGGATAGGTAGTGTCATGATAGCCAACTTCAACTGTTCGAATACGTTCTGACATGACACTGTCCACTCGAATTTTGTGTCTTTATTCAACAATTTATTTATGCAGCGTCATCTGTGCCATATTTTTCACGAACTTCCTATAATAGTTCGCTAAATCCAGGAAACCTGCACCTTCTTCTTATTCTTGGGCTGATCAATATTTTTTTTTGCCATCAATCTTTGTCGGATCAGGAAGTGCACACTTTTCTGTACTCGTTTATTTTTATTTTGATTCCGTGGTATCAAGGAGTTGAAAGTTGCCGGTCTTTCAATGTTGTGAGCTTTTGCCGATATTCATTCAATATTTGAAATTATTGATATTCATTCATTATTTGAAATTAGCTTAATGATATTCCATCAAAAGCAATTTCTACGACTTTTGCTCTTAGCTTCTTTGTTAAAAATATGCAGTTTTTTGTTTTTTTTTACTTTTTTTTATTCAATCAATGTTGCTGATATTCCTTCACCATGTATTTAATGTTTTTGCACTGCACTGTTTATCTATTTTTTATTTATTTATTTATTTATTATTTATTTATTTTTTATTTCTTTAAAGTTATTTAAATCTTTAACACAAGGACACTACACTGAAGGATCCGTATACCACTTCGGACCGACTGCGCCAGTTATGTATTGTAACTGAGAGCAACACCATTCAACTTCACATTTCGTTTAATAATGAATTTAAATTTTCATTTACAAGTATTTATATCTTAAAATATCGCTACTTTTGTATTGAATTTCATGAGAAATGAAGCAAGCATGTATTTGACGATTTTCATCAGAATTGAATTGAATATGATTGGATCATTTTCATGGGAATTCAAGTCAACATGCATTGGATGATGTTTATAAGAATTGAAATATAATATAACTTAAATAATAGTCTTAATAAGAATTTGAATTTGCGTATGTTCAATTATTGGAATTTGATGTTGTTGTTTGTTGGATGGCGTGTTGTACTTCCTTAGTATGTTGTACTTCTTGTTGTTGGGTTAATTGGTTGCGTTCGTAACTCGCGCGCCCGTTACAGGAAGTAAAGGACGCTCCCCGGGGACAGCAACAAGCACGGACCCCACCATTTTGTCGCAGCCGGTCTTAATGACCTACAGGAGGAATCCCAGGGCAAGGAACCCCGAAGCAGGGACGATGCCTGCAACAAATCTAAAGGATAAAACCAGGAGAAAGGATCTTGAAACAGAGATGACATCAGTCGGGATAATCGTGAGTAAAAAGTATAATAGCGTAGTATAAGTAGATACTTCTGCGACCCTGAAGGTGCCGTAGCTCTGGTCATAGAAGTTTCAACGTATTGGCGCGATTGCGCTGTTGCAGGCAGCTTTGTATGGGCAACCATAAACCGTCAGTATGATCGGACGGTCTATGTATGTCGTCCTAGCTGTGAGGATTTTTTGTGTAGGGCATTTGTGTTTGTTTGTCGATAGGGACATTTATATGGTTTTTAAATTGATTTAATTTATATTGGAGACATTTATTTTTTATTTTTTTATTACAAGAATTTATTATTTATTGAATTTGCTTAAATTAAGCCTAACAATAAGTATATCAAATCTTAAAACTAGTCACTAAAAAATAATTTTAACCCAAATTGTATTTGGCCATCAAAATTTCGGTTCTGCTTCGCTCTTCAAAAGGCCGGAAGATCTCTTCTCTGCAGGCGGGATCGGCTTATCGGTTTTGCGAGGGATTTAGCTAGTGGATTCGGGTGATTTTTCAGTTTTGCTATGTATATCTGCTTTCTAGCATTTATTTCTGTGATAACTGTTGGTATTTTCAGGTCTTTATGAATATTTTCGTTACGCATGTACCATGGAGCACCTGTTATTAACCTAAGTATCTTCGACTGAAACCTTTGGATTATGGCAATGTTAAAAGCGGATGCATTACCCCACAGTTGAATCCCGTACAACCTTATCGGCTTAATAACTGCATTGTATAGGAGGCTTTTGTATTCTAGGCTTAAGGTAGATTTGTGGTTTATTAGCCAATGCAGCTTGGCGACCTTCAACTTCATATTTAAAATTTTAGTTGAAATGTGCGTACGCCAAGTTAAGCCCCTGTCTAAATGAATGCCGAGATAGGTGACTTCATTAGCTTGTGGAATCTCAATATTATTGAGCCGAATGGCTGGACACGTACCAGGCCTCAAAGAGAATGTTACGTTTTTGCTTTTTTGCTCATTGACTTTTATACGCCACATTCCTAACCATTCTTCTACCCTAACTAAGTGCTCTTGTAGAGCTCTCGACGCCTTTATCGGACATTTATTGCAACTGAGTATGGCGGTATCATCCGCAAATGTTGAAATTAGCGTGCTTTCACTTATAGGAGTATCAGATGTGAATATTACATATAATGTAGGGCCTAGAACGCTACCTTGGGGCACACCGGCTAAAATTGGAAAATCTTCGGAAATGAATTCGTTTACTTTTACCCTGAAACGTCTATTGGATAAATAAGACTCAAGAATTTTATGATAGCTTTTTGGAAGAAACTTTTTGATTTTGAACATCAGTCCTTGATGCCATACCTTATCAAATGCTTGAGCCACGTCAAGGAATATTGCAGAGCAAAACTCCCCGAGTTCAAATGCTTTTCTTATTTCATTTGAAATTCGATTGACTTGCTCAATAGTGCTGTGCTTTTCGCGAAAACCGAATTGGTGTTGCGGTATTACGCTATGTTCATGAAGAAAAGCAGATAGTTTATTTAATAGTAGTTTCTCAAACAATTTGGAAAGGCAAGGCAACAGGCTGATAGGTCTATATGATGACGGTAGCGTTGCGTCTTTTCCAGGTTTAGCTATCATACATATCTGAGACTTCTTCCATGCATTCGGATAGTAACCGATGCCCAAGATTGCGTTAAAAAGCTTACAGAGAAATGCTGATGCAGAATCTGGTAACTGTTTTAGCATTTTCGGGGTAATATTATCGAATCCAGGTGATTTTTTTGGATTCAGTTGTTTAATTTGTTTGGTTATTTCTGGAAGGGAAATTTTAATAGGCTGAGCAATCTCAGTACTGCAAGGTAAGGCAGGCAGTGCAAAGGAGTTTGTAGCCATATTCGGCTGGAACACGTTGCATAGATGTTGTGCAAAGCAGAGTGCTTTTTCTTGATCGCTTTGAGCCCACGCGCCGTTCGGGTTTCTTATAGGTTTTACACCTTCCATTGGAGGCTTAAAGTTTTTAGATGCCTTCCAAAGGGAATACCTTTCGGTAGAATTTGGGGTTACCTTCTTCAGGTACTCTTTTAGGTTTTTATCTTCCTCCTTTGTAAGAGCATCATTAGGCGCCCTTTCGGCTGCTTTAAGATTGTATTTAGAGATGGGTGAGCGATGTTTCTGCCATTCTCGGCGCAGCCGTCGTTTCTGTGCTACAAGTTTTTCAATTTGGCTATTTGTACAGGCATACTTGCACTTTCTAGAAGTATTTTTTGGCGTTGCCACTACGGCTGCAGTCGCTAGCATGGAGTTGAAAATATCAATATTATTATCTATATCATCTGCATGTTTTACCTCAACTCTTGTAGAGATATGACTACTAATATACTTTTTGTATTTTAACCAATCGGTTTGGTTGGTCCCTAGGCGAAACTGTGGGCTTGTATATTCTGGTTGTTCATAAAGGTTGATTATTACAGGCGAGTGATCAGAGGACAGATCGACACAGGTTTCCGCTGATACTAAAGACCTATCTATATTTTTAGAAATAGCAAAATCAATAAGATCAGGAATTTTCTTTGGGTCTGTTGGCCTATAAGTGGGCTGTCCTGGTGAGACAAAATCGAATTTACTATGTCTGTTAGTTATTGCATTGTACAATTGTCGGCCTTTTGGATTAATTAGGCGAGAGCCCCAGTGTTTATGTTTCGCATTATAATCACCGCCAGCTAGAAATCTATCACCAAGGGAATCAAAAAGTTCTTTAAATTGAGTTTCTGTTACAGTAAAACGGGGTGGGCAGTATATAGCTGAAAGCGTCAGGTCTTTGCCACGATTTTTAATAGATACTGATGTAGCTTGCATCCATTGCATCGAATGCGATTGCATAAGATGATGCTTAAGCCGATTTCTGATTAGAATAGCCGTACCGCCATGTGCCTTACCATCAGGATGATTTGTGTTATACAATTTGAAGCCTGGGAGATGAAAGTTGTATTTGTTTGTGAGATGTGTTTCAGACAAAAGCATAACATCAATTTCGTGGTCATGTAAAAACTTATTAAGGGCTACTTTATGCCGTTTGCGTTCCATAAACATATTTTTAACAAACTCATTTTTTATTTACAAGAGTTTGAATCATCTGATTTTGAGCTTTAATTAAACCTTGTAGCATATTTTGCACTGTAGACATGAATTGAGTCATACACTGAGTAAGATTTAGGATCATGGCTTCTACTCTACTATTAGATGCATTGTTATTCTTAACTTGCCGTACGTTACTCTGCAGAACACTTGCGTAGGTTGCTTGACCAGAATTAGGTTTTTGCATAATAGGGTCACCTATCTGAGGATTTGAGGTGGCAGGCTGGATATAGATAGGATTTGGGGATAAGTTACGTTTTAATTGTATACTCTGCGACAGTTTTGATTTTAGATCTTTATATACAGGGCAACCTCTGTAATTTGCCGTGTGGCTACCACCACAGTTACTACATTTCTTTGCGGATGTGTCAGTTTTAGCTAAGGTGCAAGTACTTGTAGGGTGGAGATCACCGCAAACTACACAAACACTGCGCAGAGTGCAGTACGATTTAGAGTGGCCGAATTCTTGACAATTCATACATTGTATTGGGCCGTTACGTTTGTGCGGTTCTTCAACCGTAATTCTGCGGTGTAAAAGATATCTTAGGTTATATATTGGGTGCGTCTCGTTCTTTTTAAGCTGGGTTGAGTTGGGGAGCAGTTCAACTTTAAATATAGGTTGTGGAACCTTATTTCTATTCACAATATTTATCACAACCTTAACGGGGAACCCTTGCTCTTCAAGAGCCTCTTTAATATCGCCAGAATCTACTGTGGCTTCGATTCCTTTTAAAACAATAACAAGGCCTTTTGAGCTCTTTAGCTGTTAGGAATAATAACTTTTCTTGTTCCCCGTTAAAAAATTTATAATATCACGATAGTGCTTTTCACTATATGCCTGTATCTTTGTCTCCTCAATACTACCTTTTCTAAGAGGCACAATGTGAAAATTATTTGTGCCTATAATATTTGCGATGTTCAATACTAATTGATTAGAACTACGCTCGCGCAGGTAAATTGGTGGCGGTCTGGCATTACTGACTACAGGTTCACCTTTCGATGTAGTAGTAGAATTCTCTACACTAAGAAGTGCAAATCTGTCATTTATATTGTTTTTAAATTGATTTAATTTATATTGGAGACATTTATATTGTTTTTAAATTGGTTTAATTTATATGGTTTTAATTTATATTGTTCTAAAATCAAAATAAAAATTCATTAAAACTTTTGGCATTGTAAGCTTAGGGTATTAGGTAAAAATATTTCAAGGGGAGCAGACAACACGGGTTGTTGCATCAAAGTGTTTGTAGTTCAGAAACTACGATTTGCGCAGCAATGTTGAATTGATATTTTGCACTCAACATCAACAAGTGTCGCATAAATCTTCTTTTAATATTCTGCAAACTTTATGATAATCAAATTACATGATTTTGAGGGGGAAAAGTGTTAAAGCGAAACGGCAATGAATTGATATAACGCTTTTTCTGCAGAATGGAAAAATACTGGGAATAAGGAAAAGGGGAGAAAAGCAGACTAACGATCGGAAGCGTGTGGCATACGTTGGAGAGTGGCAATCAAACATCAAAGGAGCTGGACACCTCAGGAAAGACTATTGTAATTTTTAATAAATTTGTATTGAATCATTAAGTAAGATGGAATAAAATATTGTGATAAGTTGATAACAAGTTTTAGCAATTATTGGGTTTTATTTGTAATTGGGATACACCATCTGTTCTGGCATTTGAGATGAATAGATGGATGGATATTTTTCCTTGAGATTGGGTTGTTCAACAGTATATTTATTGGATTAGGCATAGTCAATGGGACTATCGAAGGAAGTGAAGGAATTGCTGAAATCCCAGGAAAGTGTGGGTAAAGAGGTCCAGAGGTTGATTTCAAACTTCAGAAAGGACCGGAAGGATGTCCAAAACGTGAAGCACTATCACAGACACATCACAGAGTTGCGAGGTTTGGTGGAAAAATTTAACAGCAACCACGCAAAATTGCTGCCGCACAAGGAAGTCTGTAAAGACAACGAGTACTTTGCAACGGGTTTCCATGGATAAGTGGAAAATTTAGTTTTAGAGTGGCTTAAAGTATTCGAGACGGAATTGGCGACGATTGAGGCACCGAGTGGGTCTTCGTTAAAGAGAAAGAAAGACGCACAGGATAAGTTAAGAGCAGTAAGAACAGATGTGAATCTTTTCACCGAGAGGGTGTTCGAGCAGATCGAAACAAGTATGATCAGGGAAGAAGCTCAGGAATTGTGGAAACAGGCGAACGCCAGAGGAGCTGTGTCACCATAGTAGTGGATCAAGCGTTAACGGCAATCCAAAAAGGAACAGAAGGAAAGTTGTTCAAATTTCATAAGAAAACCGAATATTTGAGAGCACAAAAGGAGTATCTTGAGAATAAGGTAAATGAACTTTCTCAGATATTGACGGAAACAGAGGAAGCAGCAGCGCTGTTAGAAAAGGAGTGTGCAGAATTAAAAAGAGGACGGGCGACCAATAGGACCTCACCGACAAAGGAGAGATCAAAATCAGCATCGGCTGGATTTACACAGACAGTATTGAGATTGCCTCCGGAAGTTCGCTGGCCGGAATATTTAACACCAGAAGGTATAAGCCGCATGGTAAAGCCAAGATTAGTTTTTAGTGAAGAAAAGCAAGCGGAATATTTGTTTGGCGCATCTAAAATCGGTGTTGAGCATTTTTCGCCGGGAAGTCCGTTACACAATAAAAACCAGGTGTATCCGCCAAAAGAGCCAGAAGCAGTAATAGTGCAGCAAACTCCCAATACGGTGGACAGTATTTCGCCTTCGCGAGCAAACGGTCGAAGACTAATTAGTTTGAGTCCGTCACTGAGTCCGTCTTTGAGTCCGTCACCAAAGCAATTCGTCAGTGTGGACGAGCTTTATGGCCTTCTAAAGAGAACCTATTTAAAGGAGAGAGCTCTGGAAGACATATCCAAAGAGATCAGAATCGGGAAGCAGCTGGCAGGTGAAGACAAAAGCGCCTTTGCCAGGCGTTTAGGGTCACTTCAGAGGATGGCCCAGGAAATAATAAAAAACAAGTACAATGGCGTGGGAGATACAGCGTTATTATACGAAGTTGACAAGTCGGTGTTAACAACTTTCGTGGTGGGCCTCCGCAACTCCGCCCTAAAGATTCATATGCTGAATAGCAGAACAGAAACTCTCGAGGAGTTAGTAGAAGAAGCGATTAGAGCACAAGTCTTCGTGGAACGGAGTACGGCTGGGTTAGGCGAGGTATATATATTGGAAAACAGACAGGACATGTTCACGGCCGCTGTCATAGATAAAGAGGGAAGCAATTCCGTCCCAAACATATATAGAGGAGCGTACAATCCCGGGGTCTCCGACAACAGAGCCGAGAATCCTAGAAATCCGTACAGGGGGCACCCACATGTTCGTTCTGCCGTAAGCATGGTCATACAAGGGATGAGTGCATTACAAGTAAAAACACGCCGTACTGTATGGAGTGCCAAACATATGGTCATGAGGCAAGTAGTCAGTGCCAAGGAGGCACAAAATGGGATCGTAGTAGAAGCCAGCCAGCTACGAGGTGCCGGATCCACCCTTGAGGGACAGCAGGAGTAACTTCAGTAGTCCCCAAGTTAATTCAACAGAAGGAATAAACCAAGGAAGAAATCCCTTCAACACTGGGAGTGGTCAGCAGCGACCAAATTGGATTTCCAGAAGTGAAGCGAGGATAAGCAACACCATACAGGGTTGAAATGCTTCTGATGTGGACGAATGGGACATCGGGCAGCGGAATGCAGGGAAAGACAATCCCAACAAAGGGACCAGGGAAACTTCCAGCGGCCCAATCGAGGCCAGTAGACTGGAAAGCCAAAAGAAAGGAAGAAAGAATTACACGTACCGAGTAATGTAAGAACAATGGTTCAAGATACGGAGGAGCAAGAGTCTCTCCGGGGGAAAATTTTTGATTGCGTTTTGATTTGGGTAACTGTGATGATTCTAGTACTTAGGTTAAGTTTTAATAAGGCTAGAAAGTATAGGCCAATTGTCGCGATCGCGGTACGAGAGTTTATAATCAAGATACTTTTCATAATTTTTAAGGAGTTTAGGATCGTAAAGGATAACTGCGGTGCATGGAGGAACAAATTTGAAGAGTTAGGAAGTAGATACGCGTCCATTTTGAAAACAAAAGGACGTTGTTTCGTTTTGAGCAGGATAGGTAATGCCTTCATCGAGATATCCTGCAAGGAGGCAGCTAGTGGAAAGCCAGTGCTTTTGGAAGACTCGGGGGCGGATACCAGCCTCGTAAAATCTAGTGCTATAAGAAAAGGGCTGGGTATAAATCAGAAGGACGTAAGAACGCTGAACGGAGCGTTTGGAGGTTGCGTCAGGACATTGGGGTCGCTTAGAATAGGGCACAGTGAAGTTAAGGGCATGAGTTTCAGAGTGCACGCAGTGTAATTGGATAAGGAAGGTATCCCGATGGATGGGATAATTGGCCGCGATAATCTTTGGGGCCGCAACATACTGGATGCGCTAGAGAAACAGTTTTCGTTTTATGATAATAATAAAAATATAATCCTTACTCTTCCATTAAAGTCATGGCAGGAAGGAACCGTGAATAGGGTTAAGAATTGTAGTATGGAGGTAGTAAATGCAAGGTCAACCAGAGTAGTTACTATGCAAGTAAACACGAATCTTCGGACGGTTGTTTTGCACAAGCAGCAGCTAGCGGAGGGCGTATATATGGGAGAGACCATAACGCACGTTGACAAGGGGAAAGTGTACGCTTGCGTACTCAACGCATCAGAAAAAGACTACCTTATGGATAAGGATTTTAGGCCTGAGGTCACTAGTTATGATAAGTTTAAGGAACCGAATTATAGATCGGTTAATCAGATTAAGCAGGTAGATATAAGAAAAAAAATGGAGAGAGTATTAGAATCACTGAAGTTAGACCCAATCATCTATTCAGAAGAGAAGGCATCAATAGAAGCCATATGTACATCATTTCATGACATATTTTTGCTGGAAGGAGACCAGCTAACGTATACACCGGAAGTAGAACATGAGATACTACTAGAGTGGATCAACCACCAATAAATCAGAAACAATACAGATTGTCACAAGCTTATAAAGATGAGGTAAACAGGCAAGTGGAAGCAATGTTAAAAGATAACATAATTTCACCGAGTATTTGTTCTTGGAACTCACCAATAATTTTGGTACCAAAGAAGGGAGGTGCTCAGGGTCAGAAGAAGTGGAGAATGGTCGTCGATTTTAGGAAATTGAACGACGCCACTATCAAGCAGCTGTTCCCGATACCAAGGATAGAAGAAATTCTGGATCAATTGGGACACAGTAGATATTTTTCTACACTTGATTTAGCGAGTGGCTGCCAAAAAGTTCTGGTGGATACCCAAGATAAGCAAAAGACTCCGATTACCACCGGTTTAGGGCATTATGAGTTTAATAGAATGCCGTTTGGATTAACAGGAGTACCGGCTACCTTCCAATGGCTAACGAACCATGTGCTAACAGGCTTGCAAGGGTTAGATTGGTTTGTGTATCTGGAAGATATTGTAATTGATAAAGATTGCCCTAAAATACAACTTAGAAACTTTCACGGAGATGTATAATAGGTGTTTGCGAGATGGTGTTTTCCCAAACATATGGAAAAAGCAACGTTTGGTGCTACAGCCGAAAACAAACGAACCGCCGGGCGAACCAAGCACATATAGACCACTCTTCATGATTGATACGATTGGCAAAATCTTGGAGCGGTTAATCTGCGATCGCTTGGAACAACACCTTGAAGAAAAAGTAGAGGGCCTGTCTGACAAGCAATACGGATTGCGTAGGAGGCGATCGACTATAGTTGGCGATCAAAAGACTTGCTGCAATAGCAGACAAAGCCATTGAAGGTACTAGGTGGATGCATGGTACCAAAGAATATTGTGCAGTTGTAACTTTCGATGTTAAAAATGCGTTTAACTCGACATGTTGGCCTCACACAACATGACTATTAGAAACTTTTAAAATATCGGTGTACCTGCTGCGTATCATAAAAAGCTATCTGTCCGATAGACTGTTGCTTTATGAAACGGATGAAGGAGTAAAGCGACATCCTGTAACTGCCACATTGACAGCAATTGTAGAAGTACATCACAAAGAATAAAGAACTGGCTAACATCATCGAAGCTCCAACTTGCTGGGCAAAAAACTGAATCAGTCTTAATTACAAGCAGAAAAAATATTGAAGCCATCCCTAAAATGCTTAGGCTTGATGATAGATGCGAGACATAACTATAAAATAAACATTAAGCAGGCCTGTCAAAACGCTGCACGGGTAAATATGGCCCTATCTCGAATGATGGCTAATATAGGCAGCCCAAATCAAAACAGAAGGCTACTTCTGGCAAAAGTTACCCAATCCATAGTAATGTATGCTGCACCTGTATGGGGACAAGCATTAAATCAAACATACGCCAAGATTGTTGGAGTCATATCTAGCATAATGCCACCAGACATAATGACTCTTGAGCTTAAGAGAGTATATGACAATAGCAAAAATATTGGCAGGCCTTTAATGGCAGAAGAGCGAAAAGACGAAAGGCAAAAGAGCTTGAATGTATGGGAAGAATGCTGGGATACAGCGACCAAAGGACACTTGACGCACAGACTCATCAAAAATGTGCACACTTCGGTTGAAAGAAAACATGGTGATGTTGATTTCTATATGACGCAGGTTTTGAGTGGACATGGCTGTTTTAGAGCGTATATCTACAAGTATGGATGTCGGAGAAATCTATTATTTTTGTGGGACTAGTAATGAAAATGCAGAGCATATATTCTTCTACTGTTCGAAATTGGATACAGAACGTAAGATTTTAGAGAACCAAATAGCAGACAGAGTAGCACCAGAAAACAAAGTGCCGAACATACTGCAATCAAGGCAGATTTGGCAAAATGTGAAGGTTGAAGGTGAACCGCTAGGATTCTACAAGAACTAAGAATAATAGAACGGTTGCGAAGCAGCAAGACTAGATCCATGAATATAGTATAAACCGCTTGAGTTTTTCTAGCAAATAGGGCTAGCCTGCGATGTAATACCTAACTGTCGGGCCGCAAGGCAATTCTAAAGCTGAAGTAATTCGAGGTGTTTTTTAGTGGGTTAAAGTTCCACACTACTATTGTGGGAGCAACAGTGTCTTTTGAAGATTTTTCATGTCAACAAAAAAAAAACGAATCGAATCGAAGTGGGTGTTATGGAACCGAATCGAAATGATTGCACGAAATGTTTGTACCGAAATTTTTGGAAATATGCCGAATGTTAATCAACAGAAATTTTTGGAAAATCGTGGAAAGGGTAGCCAAAAAGCGTACCCCAGTTCATGCATTAAAATTTGTTTGAAGCGATCGTTGAGAAAAGGTGTATAATTTGATGTTTTTGCCAGTGATTTGAGGTAGTTTTAGTCTCTGCATCGGTTTATCCGCACGGCAGACCGTGAACTACAGCGATCTCTGCCTGCATAGTGCCCAGCTGAGCAGTGGCTTGGTCTGTAAGTACCAGACCCCAGAACGGTGAAGCTTAGGCAGGCGGAACACTGCGGATGCGGCGAGTTTTGTGCCCAGGCTAATATAAGTTTATTTATCTAAAATTAATAAATTTGGCTTTGCGTCGTTAGTCAGTTATTGCAAGTTTCCGCTTCTCATACGGATTATCCGAAAATTGAGAGAAGGCTGGAAACAGTACTCTTAGTGTGTAGGTGTGCAGTGCGCTCAGCTGAGCAGAGAGGGAAGGAGAGACTCTATCAAATTTGTAGTTAAAAAAAAAAAATGTTGCCAACACGCTTGGACCAAAGATAAGCAGTGCTTTTTTAGTTTCTTACATTTTTTAATTTTTCCCTTAATCTAAAATAAATTACATAACTATAATTTTAAATTCTATTTATTTCAGAATAAATAAAAGAATTATGTACTTTTAAATAATAATAATCATATTCATACTAAAAAAAAATTATTATAGAATAGTAATAATAATAATAGTAATAATAATAGTAATAATAATAGTAATAATTACAATAATAATGAATAAATAATTACTATACTGCCATAAAGTACTTTGTAGAAATACCTGCTGTAAGCAGTCATGGATTCTCCCAATACACTTAGGGAGACTGCATAGACTGATGATGCAGTTAGGAGTGAGAGCACCAACCAGGCGTGGACGACATCCTCAAGAAAATCCGTTTAATAGAGTCTCGAAGGTAGTTCGAACACCTGAGATATGAGAGATCTCGTCAGCACAATCGAGGAGATGCTCAAACGGGTTCACGGAGAGCAGGAGAAAGGGAAGCTACAGATGGTAGACCGAACCACTAAAAGCTCCCAAACACCGTCGCTGCTTAAGCGACTGGAAGGACGAAGAGACAGCGGCAACATCTAAGAGGAAGAAACCGTTGTAGGAAAGGAGCCCAAATTCCGAGGAAAAAATCGGTACTATAGCTAAGGCGAGCAACCAGTAGAAAAAAGCCACTGGACCCATCGAGGAATTTGTATCAAAGCGAAATGGTGAGAAAGTCGTCGGAAAGAGGCTCCCGGAGAGTAAGAGCGGAAACTAAACCTCAACGGAGCCACGGATAGGAGGAATAGGTCAGCTGAGGAAGAAGGCTACACGGCCGGGTGCTATATTGATAGCAAAAATTGGAGAGATGTCATATGCTGATATATTAAAAATGTTTGAGACAAAGCGTGAACTTGATGAACTTGGCAAAAGTGTCATCAAAAAAAAGAAGACCGCGAAAGGAGAACTGCTAATGGAGCTCTAAAGCGGGTCAGGAGAGCATGCTGGCAAACTTATGGTATTAGCTGAACGGATCCTACACAGCTCAGCAAATGTTAGAGCTCTCTGCCTGGAAACAACAATTGATTGCCGGGACCTGGATGAAGTCACCACACCGGAAGAAATATGTAATGCCATAGGAGAACAATTTTCCGCAACATCGCAAGCATCGGAAAGAACGCAATTAAGCCTATGCGACGCACACGGGATGGCACGCAGACAGCGCTGATTAGCCTACCATATAAATTGTCTCATATTAGCGGATGCCGGTCACATGCGTGTAGGGTGGGTAAGATGCAGGCTCCTTGAGGGCATAACTCCAACCAGATGTTTCCGATGCCTGGAATACGTTCACATAGCTAGACACTGCAAGAGCAAAAATGACCGCGCAAGTGTATGCCTAATGAGTGGAAATAAAGGGCATTTAGCTAAAAAGTGCGAGGCCAAACTTAAATGCGCAATATGTGAGCCAGGATGCAAAGGAGGAAACGACCACTCCACTGGAAGCTTTAAATCCCCAGCTCACAAAGAAGCGATGAAAACATTAACAAAACGGGATAGTTAGGTGCATCCAAATAAGCCTAAACCACTGTAAGGCTGCTCAGGATTTCCTTAAGCAGACTATAATAGAACAGAAGGTGGACATTGCAATAATTTACGAACAATACAAAACACCTATGTATGATTCTAATTGGGCAGAAGATAAAACAAAGCGAGCTGCCATCTGGGTCTGTCATACATTTCCCTTCGAACGTAAAGCCAATTGGCAACAGGAAGGGTTTGTATATGTCAAAATAAAGGGGCCCCACTTTTACAGCTGCTGCGCCCCACCAAGTCCACGCCTCGAAGAAATGGAAAAGCTTGACCGCTTTGTTACTGATGCTTGGGGAAAGAGCCACATAATAATTCCGGGTTATTTCAATGCATGGGCAGTTGCGTGGGGCAGCATTAGAACGAATCGCAGGGGTACCGCATAATTGGAAGCCTTCGCTAGCCTGGATATAGTTAACTTAAATCGTGGTACAACACACACGTTTAATAACGACAGATCGGGGTCAATAATAGATGTCACCTTTGCAAGTAGAGCGATCGCGAGACGGAAAAAGTGGGAACTCCCATCTATATCTATCCCATCTATAAATACTGTCAGCAAAACGATTTCAAATGCGTAAGACAGAACGTAAGGCACAAGAAAAAGGCTGAAAGACAAAGCAGATGGACTGCGAAATGTTGGAGTACATGTTTGACAACATGGAAGAAACACAAGGTAGCGTAGAACTGAGGACCAGGCGACTTATGTTCCACTTCACTAATGCATGTGATGCCGCCATGCCTAGGAAGGGAAGAGGAAATGGGAGGACACAAATGTATTGTTGAAATGAAACCATTGCCTGCCTCTGTAAAGAATGTCACAGATGTCGCAAACGACGGCAAAGGGGTAGGGGTTCTGAAAACTATGCACATACCCAAGCATAATTTAAGGAAAAACAGAAGCAATTCCGCAAGGTACTCGCAATAAATAAAAGTAGAGTGGGGCTTTCATTGCCCTCAGAGAAGTACAAAATAATCCCTGGGGCGGCGCGCACAGAATTGTGTTGAAGAAACTCCATAATAATTCTAATACACCGAGAAGTAAGCCACGTTGAAGAGCCGATCCCGCCGGTCACTACAGAAAAGATTCTAGGAGCGGCTGATACAATGAAAAGCAACAGGTCTCCAGATCTGGATGGGATACCAAATACGGTAATTTAAACTGCCATAAAAAGTAATCAAAACATTTTCAGCAATCTCTACATGGATGGAAGCGCGAGCGACTGGTACTCCTACCAAAAGGCGATAAACCTATAGAAGAACCAGCATCGTATCGACATCTGTGCATGCTGGACGCAGCTGGAAAGTCCTGGAAAGAATAATCTGCACTAGACTTGAATGCTATACTGAAGGAACCCCGGGTGTGTCTAAATAGCAATAAGGAAGAAGCGATCCCTGGTGGATGCAATTGCAACTGTATGCGAAATAGCGCGGAAAGCCTGGCTGGAAAAATGTGGATGGAAGGCGATAAACAATATTGCGCGGTAGTTACACTAGACGTTAAAAACGCATTTAACTCTGCTAATTGGTATCGGATTATAGGTGCTCTACGCAGATTGCATATCCCTGAATACCTACTAAGAGTCGTAGCAAATTATTTCAAGGATGTAATATTGCTATTCGACAGAGGAAGGTCCAAAAAAGTACAACATCACAGGAGAATTCCCACAAAAATCGGTGCTAAGTCCACTACTCTGAAACGCCATGTATGATGGTATTCTCGAAACTGAGCAGCCAAAAGGGGTCGATATTATAGGGTATGCGGACGACATAGCCATAATGGTAGTAGCCAAGAAACTGGCGGACATGGCAGTCAAATGCAATGAAACCATCCAAGGGGCCAAGATATGATTGCAGATGGCTGGGTTACAACTAGCCGAACACAAAACTGAGGCGGTTCTAATGAGTAACCGCAAAAAGATTGAGAGCATAGAAATACGGCTAGGAGGACCTATGATCACGTCATGCCCATATATAAAATACTTGGGAGTCCTTCTGGATCATCGTCTCAATTTCAAGGAACACCTGATATCCGCAAGTGAAAGTGCCATCAGTGTAGGCGAAGCCTTGGCAAGGTTAATGCCAAACACTGGAGTTCCGAGGCAGCATGTAAGGAAGCTACTAGCCAGCGTCTTTATTTCCATTTTAATGTACGCAGCACCCATATGGGCTTCAGTAACAAGCTACAAAGCGTTTTTGAAAGGTGTCACAATGGCGTACAGGCTAACGCCAATGAGAGTATTTTATGAGAGTATGCTGTGCATTATCCACCGATGCAGTCAGCGTCATCGGGGGACGGATGCCAATGTATTTCGCCGTAAAAGAGGCCGCGGCCAAACGAAACTTAAATAGCCAAGACAAAATGGATCCAAAGTGGCGTCAATCAGAAAGAACTCACAAAATGAATGGCAGGAAAGATGGGATATATCCACCAAAGGACGGTGGTCTCATGAGCTGATCCCAAACATGCAAGTACGGATCGCCCGAAGACACTGTGAAGTTAACTACCACCTAACGGAATTCCTATCGGGACACGGATGTTTTCGAAAGTATCTGCACAATTACAGATATACTGATGTACTGTGCTGGCAGGTATGAGAATGCAGAACATGTGTTGATGGAAAGAGAGAAAGTTACCCCAGCTAGTGTTCTCCGGTACATGCTTGGGTCATAGGAGACCTGGGATTCAGCAGCGGATGTATTGGTCAGTATCTTGAAGCAAGTGAGATACGAAGAGCAAAGCGCTAGAGGTTTAGCGACCTAAAGCTGTTAGAATGACCAAGAAATGAGAGTGAGGAATCTCGCAGCCCGCCTCGTGAAGGAATTCCTTAACTGAATGTACCACGCGGGCCCACGGGATAGAAGTAAAGGTGGTTCTAGTTGGGTTAGAGTCTCACTCCACCTAAAGCAAAAAAAAGACATACACACACACAACACATAAACAGGGAAGCGATTCGAATCGAAGTGGGTGTGTAAATTTTCTTCTGCGGAATTTTTTGAAATTCTACCAAGTGCAGATCTAAAATATTTGCAAAAATTGTGGAAAGGGTAGCCAAAGAACGTACTCCGGTCCGGTGAACAATGTGAGGTGCAAGTTGTTGACGAGATCCGAAAAAATAAGGTAAAATTTGGTTTTTCTGCCAGTGATTTACGGCAGTTTTGTGGCAGAACGTGAACTGAACGATCTCTTCTTAAATAGTGCCCAGCTGAACTGTGACTTGGTTGAATATACAAGACTTCTGTGCAGCGAAGCTTACGCAGGCGGAACACTGCAGATGCAGCGAATTCTGTGCCCAGGTAAATATTAGTTTATTTATTTAAATTTAACAAATTTGCCTACGCGTCGGCAGACTATGCAAGTTCCCGTCTCTCAATTGGGTTTCAGCCCTCTTTTCCTCCCTCTATAGGTATATATAGATAAAATGACAAAAAACCAAGCAAGAGGAAAAGAGATAATCCCTTTAAGAAAGGTCCTAAGCTGTAACGGACGCCGACGAAAACGGTCCCAGCGACCATCAAGCCAAGCAACGGCCTCTAGGAGAAACTCCATTGGAGACCTAGGCAAGCATAGAACGCTTGCCGTAGCTAAAGCGGCAAAATGGGAAGGAATTGCGCTGTACCCACCACAGAATGTTATTCTGAATGGGACGTTGGCGGTATTGCAATGGCACGTAGAAGCTCTCATAGGCTTCATGGTGGGCAACCATAATGTGCACGAAGCGACAAATTGCAAGGCGGCCAGGATCCGAGATATTCGCTGAAGAAAGAGACACCACCCCAACCGGAGCGTGCGGATAAGCAGGTACAAGTGAGTGCCCAAAAGAAAATAAGAAGCCTCAGGTGAAGAGTTTCGCCGGCAAATTGGCGTCGAACCCAAAGAGGCCCACCCGAGCCATCCCCAAGAGGCGAAAAGAGGACACGCAAAAAAAAATTACAGTCACCATAAAAGCGGCTAAAATTAAAGAGAGCGTGGTGCCAAAAGCTTCGGTACTGCAGGCAGCGGCCGAAGATGAACAGAAAGCCGTTAAGACCTAGCGCCATTATGATCAGTAAACCGAAGGAAGGAGGGAGTTTTGCTGATATAATCCGCAAACTTAAAACGGAGTCACAGCTAGAAGAATGGGGACAGAGTGTCCAGAACGTCCGTAAGACAGCTAAGGGTGATCTACTCTTAGAACTGTCCAAAGCAGCTGACCCAAAAGCAGTGGAATACCCCAAAGCCATAGAGAATATACAAGGAGACAACGTAAAAGTGGGAAATCTCATTCCGGAGGTGCTGGTGAAAATTAAGGACCTGGACGAGGCCGCCACAGCTGAGGAGATACTAGACGCACTTGGGAAGCAGCTGGATGCATCCAATGATCTCACAAAAACCGCACTCCGAAGACTTCTGAAGGCTTATGGGGGAACACAGGCAGCAACCATCAACCTGGCCCCAAGTGTTGCAGCTGCCCTGATTGCAAAAGGTAAGGTGAGAATCAGTTGGACCTCCTGCCGTGTGAGGGAAATGGTGACCCCTATCCGATGCTATAAATGCATGGACTTGGACACACATCGCAGAAGTATTTCAAATGTGGAGCAGATACACTACGCAATGCAAAGGGTCTGAAGGATCTACAGCACAACTCATGGTCGTCCTACCAAAAAGCGGTGAAGGAAATGAAACGTAGAATATGACATTACTCCAGCTTAATTTCAACCACTGCCAAAGCTTAATTCAACCAACCAAATGGAAAGCACATGTAATGCAGGAATGTGTAGAAAAAGCTACGGTGGACATCACAAACCAGTCTATTGGTGGACGGAACAGATAGCTAATCTACGCAAGGCATGCTATGACGTAAGGCGGAGGTATCAGCGCTCTATAATCAAACTGAATTGCGCGCAGATGCAACAGCATTTCAGGAACGCCATGAAGGATCTTAAGGATGACATTAAGAAGAGTAAGAGCAGAAGCTTAACGGAGATGTGTGCGTAAGTGGACGATGACCCATGGGAAACAGCGTACAAGCTAGTGATGAGAAAACTTCCCTGCTATAGGCAGCCTGCCCCAAGCTGCCCGAACTTACTTGCCCGAATTGTGAAACAACTCTTCCCGCCACAAAGTTACTACCCTGAACAGCTTTCTAATGCACTGAGGTTGGAAGAGGATATACCGGAGGTGACAGTGGACGAGGTGTTGCAGCCGGCAGATAAATTCGTAGACCAAAAGGCACCTGGCGCAGATGGAATACCCAATTGTGCCTTAAAAACCGCTGTTGCATCCGGAAGTACTGAGGCCTGCATTAAACAGGGAGTCTTCCCTGCGTGGTGGAAGAAACAGCGGCTGGTCCAGGCGCCTAAGCGCAATGAGAAACCAGAAGACCCATCTGCGTATCATCCACTCTGCACGCTGGACTCTACGGGAAAGGTCCTGGAGCGGATTCTATCTGACAGGAATAGACCGATCGATAGCTGAAGCTAGAGGATTGGCGCAGAGGCAATATGGTTTTTCGGAAAGCGAGGTCAACAGTGGATGCCATTAGTGCGCTCGTCAAATGGCGAAAGAAGCGATCGATGGTAATAGCTGGAGGGGTGGCAGCAAGATGTACTGCCTCGTGGTCACCCTAGATGTGAAAAACGCATTTAAGTCTGCTAGCTGGACACATATAGCCGAAGCGCGAGCAGAATTCAAGGTACCCATCTACCTGAGACGTGTGGTAGCCAGTTACTTTAGCGACAGAGGCCTGCAGTGTGACATGAACAAAGGAATACGAAGGCACGCTATCACCAGTGGAGTCCCCCAAGGGTCAGTCCTTGGTCCTCTCCTCTAGATCTTTATGTACGATGGCATACTCCGTACAGGTACCGAATGCCATTAAGATCATCGGTTACATATCTGGAAGAGGTTGTTGCAGAGGTCAATCAAACGGTGGCTATAGTCCGAAACTGGCTGGCGAACGTCGTACTAGAACTAGCCAAGCATAAAACAGAGGCAGTCCTGGTGACGAGCCGTAAAGTGCTTGAAATAGGGTCGGTAACTGTTCCAAACTTACAAGGGCGTACCAGAAATACTTGGGTGTATGGATGGATGCCAGGCTAAATTTCAAGGAGCATTTACGGCAAACTGGCGATAAAGCGGGAAGGGTATGCGCCCAAGTCTGTCGCATAATGCCAAACATAGGAGGACCGAAGCAGCGGAAGAGGCAACTCATTACAGGAGAAGTTAGATCCGTTATATTGTGGTATATTGGATACGCATACATCCCTAATATTGAGGCAACTTATAGTACCGCCGCACTACGGGTTTGCGGTGCATACCGCACCACATCCGCAGATCCGGTACTAGCAATAGCCGGAATGATCCCAGTAGACCTACTGGCGAAAGAGGCAAGGGATCTGCATTACGGACAGAGTATACAGGAAGCCAGTGGGGAGGAACATCTGGCAACTATAAGACGATATAGTATCCAGGAATGGCAAACCCGATGTTACGCGTCCCCAAAAGGTGGACAAGGAGGCTGATACCTGACATAGAGTGGTGAATAAAGAGGTCTGATGGTGAGGTGAATTACCACATTACACAACTGATGACCGGGCATGGAGTTTTCCGGGAATACCTGTCCAGGTTCAAACACGAGGAATCCCCCATGTGTACAAACTGTGGATGGCCAGTGCCAGAGAACACAGAACACCCGTTCTTTTGGTGTCCGAGGTCCTCTAGTGCTAGAGATGCATTATAGGAAGTGTGGGGAAAGCAATGAACACCGTATAACATGCTCGAGTGTCGGGAGAAATGGAATGCGGTGTGTGATACTTCAGCTGCAGTTCTAAATGACCTCCGCCAAAGGGAGCGGCAATGTCGCGCAAGGCGCGAATACAAGAAAAATATGACTATAACCTCTCCCCGCGCAGTAGTATCTTGCGGTGGTCGCGCGGGGAGTAATGAGATTAGGAAGTGGTTTTAGTCGATAGGAATCCGACATGCTCTGGGACGGGAGTTGCATAGTATCTCAAGAAGATTTCCACCTCCCATCGTGGAAAAAAAACACACACTCAAAAAAAGGCTGTGGCTGCCTGCTGCTCTCTACATATTTCATCAGCTATTATCATCAATCGCTCAGCACCACCCCCGCCCCCTTCAAGTCTATACTCAAGTCCATCAATACTATTCAAATTTTTATTACAAGCAATCCAACTCAAAACCACAACAACAACATAATAATTGTACTACTATACAAAGGTATTTTTTGGACCACAACTATGACTAAGCCCAATATGGAGAGTTTTCGGAGCAAAACAAAACTTTACTCCGATACATTTATACCGCAATCTCTAACAATACTTAAAGATTCTGCTACTTATTACTCCGGTTTTTCATACAGAACAAAAAATATTTACATTTCACATACATTCTTTTTTCTCATATCAACACTTTTATTCCACAATCCCCATTCAAAACAACTACAAATCATACCAAAAAAAAAGGGCAAAATGGACCAGCAGAGACCTTTCTATACTACTAGGTACATAGATGACATCCTGATTTCATTTATCACAATATTGGAGGCAATTTTATCTGAAGACTTCAGACAGAAATTCTTAAAATACATTTCCGTATAAAGCTCAGTGAAATAAAAAATAACTCTATTAAATCACTAACAGATAACATAATTTCTATATAAAATTTCTCAACTCCAGAAATACAAAAAAATGTGCGCCAGTTCTTAGGGAGAATAAATTACTATAATAAAAATATATACCAACAATTGCAATCATCGTAGATGCTTTATACAATTTATTAAGGAAAAATCAAAGACTCACATGGACAGAAATATGTGAGAGATTTTTTAAAATAATATAATTTTGGCAACACTGGCTTATTGTGAAAAAATTCAACGTATACACAGATCACAAACTCTTAGAAGATTTAAATATAAAATCTAGACCAGATGAGGAACTGGGAGACCTAACATACTACCTACATATCTCAGTATGATATTGAGATAAAACACAACACACGAAAAAGTAACCAAGAGGAAGACTGTTTAAGCAGCAATCCAGTTTGAAAATACAAAAAGAGACTTTAAAAATAGAAAATTTAACTAGTTTAGAAGATATAAAAAACTATCATAAAAATGAACAAAAAACTACAAGTTGAAATTTAGAAACACTATTTATTACAAAGATATAATTTATAATTGGCATTGGAAAATACAAAAAAATCTCACGACTCCAATAAATAACTATTTGATAAATACAGAAAGGAGTATGAGTTATAAGTGGGTGACTCAGTTTATGTATAGAACGGAAACCGATTAAAGAGGAAAAAACATCAGGAGCTAAGAATCGGATAATATGAAATACTGACGAAAATTTTGAATTCAATTTATGAAGTAACCGGACACAAGAAAACCGAATCGAACGTCTTCCACATACGAAAATTGACGATTGTTGTTTAAGGATCTTTTTCCTTAAATGGTTGCCAGTTCGGTGCTTGTACCAAAATGGCTAATGAATTGTTATATGGTGCTTGTACCAATATAACGTAGGTTAATCACAAATTCATTACTTAGGGTGCTATTTCGGTGCTTGTACCAATATAGCTGTTGCGATTGTTATATGGCGCATGAACCAGTATAACTTACAAAATAAAACGGAAATATCATGTTACTTAAAATTAAAGAAATTGAAAAATAAATTTTCACACACATAAAAATGCTAGCTTGCAAAATTGTGCATACGTATGTGCAAATATAGCTAACTGCAATTTGATGGGCATATTCGTTCGTGGAGCAGTGGGATCGCTACGCTCGGCATATGATTAAACATCCCCCCGGCCTTGAGCGGCAGTCGCTCTACCTGATCTATCGTAACTCGTAACGAAGTCCAGGTCTGCTGATTCAGCTGCTCGTTTTGTTGAATTTTGTTTTGAATGGTTTGTGCGGCGTTTTTTTTTGCATATTCTGAGTCAAGAACGCCAAACAGTGAGTGTGCAACATTACCTATGAAGTCAATTGAGCCTCGTTTCGTACGTGTATTGTGACTGGCCTGCAATAAATGATTTCTGGCGTCCAATTCTTTTGCCAATCGCTGTATTATTGTTATTATAGTGGAGCATGCTTTCGGGTCATGGGTTGATTCACACGATCGCTGGAGTTCTTGTGGATAACCCTTGAGTTTGTCAAACTCCTTCCAATATGATTGTCCACATAGGTGATGATACTCCATTGACTGGTTACAATATCTGTCTTGCCAATGTTTTCGAAGTATATTCCGGGATCGGAGGAAAATGGTTTATTTTGTGTTGATGAAGGCGAACAAGCAGGCAAAAAGAGAGTCACCAACAATACTGCTACAATTGATGACGTGGCTGTGATTCGCGTACGTTTGGTAGGAGGCGCTCCATTGATTGGCGTTTCCTTCGAGGCTGGTTTATTATCAGTGGAGTATGTCTAACTTGTCGTGGTTTCTGGTGAATTGTCTTCCTCAGGTACAATGGGAAACGGGGCTAATTTGTGAATTGGTCGGCTCAGAATGCGTGTGGCAGTTCTTACATCTGCCACTCTGATTAGGCTGTCATCTCCTCTTATCACCTTGGTAATTCTTCCTAATGGCCATTTCAGTGGTGGTGCATTTTCATCCTTAATTATCACCATCATGCCAGGATTGACACTGTGACAGGCGCTCTTCCATCGGTATCGATGTTGCAAAGTGTTCAAATATTCATTTGTCCACCTCCTCCAGAATTCTGTACGTAAGTGAGACACAATTTGCCATCTTTTATGGTAATTGGCATGATTTTCTTGTGCTCCTGGGTCGACTATTGATGTTAAAGGTTCCCCTATCAACAAATGACCGGGCGTGAGTGCTACTAAGTCGTTTGAATCCGATGATAAAGGAGTTATTGGGTGAGAATTTGGTCTCCATTTCTTCATACGTTAAGGCCGCTGCAGCTAATGTTGACTGTAGTAAATGTTTGCGGATTTGACTGCTGCTTCCTAAAAACCGCCAAAATGTGGGGCGCGGGGTGGAATGAATTAAAATTCAATGTGCTGCTTACTACATTCGCTTATAATGTGCTGCTTAGCGTCCTTAGCTAGGATAACTTGTTGTAATTCGTACATAAGATTTTTTGTGCCAACAAAGTTAGTGGCATTGTCACAGTAGATTTTCTTGCAGTATCCTCGTCGTCCTCTAAAACGCCGTAGGGCTCCAATGAAGGCCTCTGCTGTTAAATCACTGACTATTTCCATATGTACGGCCTTGGTAGCGAAGCAACAGAATACAGCTACGTATGCCTTAAGCGGCCGCTTCCCGCGCAGCTTGAAGTGTGTGTAGATTGGTCCAAAGAAGTCGACGCCGGAAATTATGAACGGTCTGGCCGGATGCACTCTGTCCTTAAGAAGGTTTCCCATTATTTGTTGTAGCATTACAGGTTTCATTCTTACGCATCTCACGCAGCCCTGAATTACCGACCTGGCTAACACCTTTACCTTGATTGGCCTATATCTTTGCCTGACGATGGATATTAATGTCTGCGCGCCGGCGTGAAGATGTAGTTTATGTAGATCACTTAACAGGAATTTGGTTAATGGATGACGGTAAGGCAAGAGCATTGGGTGTTTGGCGTCGTAGGTAAGGCTAGATGACTGTAACCGCCCCCCTACGCTGAGAATTCCATTTGTGTCAACGAACGGGGAAAGAGAGCTGAATGAGCTACTCACTGTCGAAGATTCCGCTAATTGTGTGAATTCCTTGTTAAATTCTTGCTGCTGCATTAGCCTTACAATTGCTATTAGAGCACCTTCCTGTTTATCTGCAGTGGGGCAAGTTGAATCGAACCTTTCAGTCCTTTTGAATCTTTTGAAGCGTTGTATGTATGCTACAATCCTTTGCAAGCGGCGGAAAGAGCTACCATGATTGATGTCTGACAAGAGGTTAGATTCTTTGTATATCGTTTCTACTGCAGACCCCGATACTATTGATTCCTTTGCCTGGCGTAGTTCGAATTCGCATTTTCCTAGAGCTGGTTGAAGTGGCCAGATTGTGATCGATCCATGTAAAAAACGGGGCCCGTAGAACCAGAAACTGTTATTAATCAACTTCCATGGAGTCAGGCCTCTTGATATTAGATCCACTGGGTTGTCTTGTGATCGGACATGGCGCCATTGTCTTGGAGATGAACATCGTTGAATTGAAGAGATTCGATTGGCGATAAATGTATGATAATGTGCTGAGTCAGCATTGATCCAGCCGTGGACTGCTGTGGAATCTGACCAATAGAACACTTCAGTATCGAGGAATGTTGCTCCTTGTTTTAGCTTCTGCATTAATTCTACCGCAAGTTTAGCAGCGCAAAGTTCTAGTCTAGGCAGCGTAATTTGTTTTGTAGGAACTACTCTAGATTTTGCGCAAATGAATCGTACTATGATGATATCGTGGACATCTGATGATCGTATATATGCCACTGCACCATAGTCCCACTCTGATGCATATGCGAAGATATGTATTTGGGGATTTTTGGGTGATGCTCCACTAAATATGTATTGTGGAACACTGATTTTTTGTACTTCCCTTAATTCAGTGCGAAACTGTAGCCACGTTGTATGAAGATTTTGTGGCAAGGATGCATCCCAGTCTACGTTGAGCTTCCAGAGTGTTTGAAGAAATATTTTGGCTGTGACGGTGACTGGAGCAATGAATCCAAGAGGGTCAAAAAGCCTAGATATGTCAGACAGCGTACTGCGCTTTGTGATTTTTCTTGCTTCTGTAGTAACTATCTTGAGAGTGAATGTATCGCTTATTGGTTGCCAGATAAGTCCCATTGTCTTAATGCTGTCCTTTACGGGTTGACTACAGTTTAACGCTAGCTCTAGATCACTAGGTGGAACATTTTTTAACAGATGATGGTGGTTGGCGCACCAGCTCCGTAACTTAAATCCGGCCGATCCAAGCATATTTTGTAACTGTGTTTGAATGTCGACTGCTGCAGATAATGTATTGGCCCCACTCAGTGCATCGTCTACGATGGTTGTAGTGTTCTTCACATTGTCGTTCAGCTGATGTGAGAGTAGACTTGGTTGCATCACATTCTTCTAAGCGCCAGAATTTCTCCAATGATTCTTTCAGATTTTCATCGTCCGTGCAAACTCCACAAGTTGCAATTGGACTTGATGTATCCTGCCTGTTGTATGCACCACCAACTACCCATCCGAAGAGTGCGTTTTGTAAAATTGTTCCCCCTTCTCCTGGTGATAGTTGTCCGACACATAAAGTTTGGTAAAACAACCCTGTGCCTATCAGCAAATTAATTCGAGCTGATTCATTGAATGATGTATCTGCTAGCTTAATGTTTTTCGGAATTGACCACTGTGAAATGTCAATAGTTTTTGCGGCTGATCAGACACGATTTTAGGGAGAATTTGTCCTTTTATGTGTGTCGTGAGTCCAGTGGTCATTGATTCCAATCCGACGATCACCGTCTCTGTGGTTCGCTTTTTGCTATTACCGATTTCTTCGATGGAAGTGTCGCCTTTTCGCTTACGCAATCCTAGTTGCCTTGCTAGGCTTTGTGTTATGAAATTCAACTGCGAGCCACTGTCGAGGAGCGCGCGACATTTGACTTCCTGTCCCCAATTGGATCTTAACGTTATGGACACGGTACTCAACAGTGCTGGTCCATGAAGAGTTGGTTGCATAGGCAACGCTGCTAACGAAGCTGCTGATGATGGCTTGGTTGTGTTGGCGATTTCCTGTTTTTCTTGGTCTGATGCTAGGTGCAAATGCAAAAGCGTATTGTGTTTCTTTGGACACTTGGTACATGTTCTTGATGAGCAATTCTTTGAACCATGACCAGTTTTCAAACAGTTGACGCATCGTTTTAGGCGTTGAATTGTGTTCAACCGTTGACTTGGAGTCATCTTCAGGAACCTTGGGCACAGGTAGAGTGCGTGTGATTGCTTACATACGTCACACGCTTGAGCTGATGTGGTGCCACTTAAGGCGCTGTAGTTGGCATGGTGCTTGCCCCTTTCGCTGTTAGGCTTGTTGCTCTTGATTCCCAACGCTTCCAGGGTTTGGAAACGTATCCTCAAAAAGGCCAGGAATTCCTCCAGTGAAGGCATTTTAGTTGGGTCCTGGATGGATTGTTCCCATAAAACGTGGTTTACTTGCTGAGCTGCTTAACTAGGATGAATAGCAGAATTGGGTCACATGATGAAGTGTCAAGACCCAAATTCTGAAGGCTTAAAATGCACTCTCGCGTTGTATCATGCAGTAATTTGACTTTCGTAGCACTCTCGAGATTTGATGTAGTTTGCGTTAATAGTCGACACAATGCTGCGTTAACTAAATGCCTCGAGTTTTCGTACCGTTCGTTGATCACTTGCCATGCGGTCACGTAGTTGTCTGCCGATGTGAGATGACGAATGGGGGCTTCTGCTTCTCCTATAAGGCTGGATTTCAGGTACCACATTTTTTGGCACTGTGGTATGGGCTGCTTGTCCACCAGTTCCATGAATAAATCTCGGAACTGTCGCCACTGGAGATAATTACCGTCCACCTGTGGCAATTGTAATTTTGGAGATGCATTTGTTGGCGTGCTTCTATCCACAGCATTGCAGCAGCTCGATTGTTGGCCCATGTCCAAGAGGAGGGCCAATTTATTGTGAAACTGTTGTTCGCATTGGAAGAAGTCTTCAATGTCGTACGTGATGTCTCCAGCTTCACACAGTAGTTTGTGCAGACCTTGCACTATCTGCCAATGTTGCTCTAGATTGCCTTCCTGACGCGTGTAGAAACTGCCTGGGTGTATTGGCTGGTTGGCAAGCAATTGATCAATCGTCTTAAAGATGTTAGTGTTGAGTTTTCCGTGTCGTTGAACATGCGACAGAAAGGGTTGCGAACGGGACTGTTGTTGCATAGCCCCACCTTCCTGAGTTAGTGGTTGTAGCCGTACTAGTCCAGATGATTGTGCTCTTGGCACTGGTGTTGTTGTCTTCGGGAGTATCTTCGATGCCTTCATCGTATTGATAGTGCCTTGCATTTCCTCGCGAAGCTTGTAATATTTGGCACCCACCATTGCGTGTATGTCCTTCGCAAAGTATGGGTGAGAAGTGTCATCCCCGTAGCTTTTCCGGATCACAACGTCAGATTGGTTGAATTGTTGCCATTGATTATCAAGTTCTTGCAGCCTTTTTCCACGAATTCTAATGTCCTTCGTGAGCTGTTTTCTTATAGCTTGATATCAGTGTTTGAATGGTCAATGCTCGGTCGTCTTGTTGACGAACCAGCTCTTCCATTGACATGTTGTCGGAAGTCATGATAAATTATTGATGAGCTGTATTCAGCTGATGTCCTCAGGAATGGTAGATTTGCCGTGTCCTGTTGATCACGTCGGGGTCACCAAAAATGTTTAAGGATCTTTTTCCTTAAATGGTTGCCAGTTCGGTGCTTGTACCAAAATGGCTGATGAATTGTTATATGGTGCTTGTACCAGTATAACGTAGGTTAATCACAAATTGATTACTTATATATATATATATAGCTGTTGCGATTGTTATATGGCGCATGAACCAGTATAACTTAAAAAGAACACAAATTCGTGTGGTTGATGGAGTCAATTATTAAAACTGACTGATTTATTTCATAAAGGTGTGAACTTATATACTAATTGATACACATATAATTACAATAACAATTAAGGAATTTAACTAATGCTTACGTACAAAATAAAACGGAAATATCATGTTACTTAAAATTAAAGAAATTGAAAAATAAATTTTCACACACATAAAAATGCTAGCTTGCAAAATTGTGCATACGTATGTGCAAATATAGCTGGGATCGCTACGCTCGGCATATGGTTAAACAATTGTTATTCCTCAGTATATTCTTCCTTTAACGGGGAAATGTAAAGAAAACTGACGACTCTTGTCATCGTGTTTCCTAACTTTGGACCGGAGTGGTAATATAGGGAAACAACCGAGAGATCTGGTGAGTTGATAAGTGATAATTTTAAACCCTTAAACGGCCCTTAAGCGGTCAATCGATTGAAGGGAAATTTCATGAATGTTTAGTGATATATGTGTGAATGCATCATATGGACACCGAATGATGGAAAATCAAAACTTTTTGATTTTGATTGACGCGAATGAGGGAGGAAAAGACAGGAACAGAAAAAGTCCCACTTGGCTCATTTTAAATCGAATGTCGTACATTAAACATTGTAGCGGACATGGATGAATATCGAAGAAACGAAAACATGAAAAAATTGATATTCGATAATTTATCTCTTTTTAAAGCATATTTTTCAACGAGATGCGTTTATCCTTATTTTTTAATTTTTTTGTACTGCTAATGCCAATGCAAGATATACAACACAATCATCCGTATCGCTCATGATATGTGTGTTCGCCACAACAACGTGAAACAAACTACAATTTGACGTCAATTGATTGAAGAGTGTAAGGGCAAACGTGAAATACGCATACACGAAATTTGATTGACCGTCTAAGGGTCGCTTCACAAAAAGGAAGTAATTTAAGAATTTTTTAAATTCAAAATATTTTTTCCAGGTATAAGTGTAAATAATGATTATTTCAGTAAAAAAATAATAAATATATCCTGTATTCACAGACAAACGCGGCTGCATTTTCTTCCAGAAAGTTTGATAATTATTTAATTAATAAATATTTAAATATATAAAAATGAATATATATTTGTATTGTTTGCTTCTAAATCATAAGTATTTGGCCGATTAAGTTGAAAATTGCTCAGAATGTGCATCTCGACTAGTGAGATGGGATTGGCACAATCTAATATGTGGCGCGCGTATCCAACTTAGAAAATATATAACGACAAATTTTTTTTTATTAAAACGTCGTGGCAATTTTATCGGTTGGTAATTAAGTGGAACATCGTGACATTGTTATTTATCACCAGCAACGAAAGTGAAGGACTACAAAGAATATGTGAAACTCATCATCAAACGATGGTCTTCAGTATCCCTTCATTTTCCCGTTCAATGAAGATGGCTAGCAATTTGTAATGTGGTAATCAATCCAACAATAAGTAAGTAATAAATCGCAATATATTTCCATTGGGTAAATTATAAACTTACAATCAACACAAATTTGATGTTTTTTCATTATGATTCATTATGATTGCTAAACAACCAACGAATAAAAAAGTCAGCTGCATGGATTTTTATCCATATCGACTGATTATTCTTCAAAATATCGGCAGCCATATCCTCAAATGAGCCGAATTATTTGTTGTCGCCATGTAAGCAAATATTTAAACAGAACATCTGCTGTACACACGATTGAATCAAGTCAAAATTACGTGCCATACATTCACCTTCGTGATGCAATGAGCAATCCAAACGGAATCTTTCTTAATCCTAATGAAATAGGCTAAGTTGTTATTCTGCCAGCGATATTCACACGAAGACCGCCTCATATGCACAAGACGCAAAGACACATGTTCGTACATTTGGACGTGCTGATTTGTTTATCTCATTTAAATGTAATCCGGCGTGACCGGAAATTACGTCTGAATTATTCACTGGCCAAATATTAATAATCGTTACAACAATACAGCACGAGTTTTTAAGCAAAAATTTAAATCATTCATAAACTTCATTGTGAAATCGCATATATTCGGAGATGCGGTGCTGGATGTATTCTGTCGAATGACAAAAACGTGGGCTACCCCATGCGCGGCATTTTTGCGGAAATACCAGATCCAAAGATTGATCCAGAAATTATGCCGAAAAATATGATTCATGGACCATGTGGCACCATTAATTAAAAATCACAATGCATGAACGATGGAAACTGCACAACAAAATATCCCCGACAATTGTTTCAAGAAATTCTTTCAGGCACGGATGGCTATACGGTCTATAATCGTTGCTCAGCAAATGATGGTGGACAATCGATTGTATTGAAAGTCAGTAACAATGAGATTCATGTTGATTGTACATTGTATTATATATACTCGTATATATATATATATATATATATATATATATATATATATATATATATATATATACATATATATATATATATATATATATATATATATATATATATATATATATATATATATATATATATATATATATATATATATATATATATATATACATATATATATATATATATATATATATATATATATATATATATATATATATACATATATATATGTATGTATATATATATATATATATATATATATATATATATATATATATATATATATATATATATACGAGTATATATAATACAATGTACAATTACTTAAAATTGAAAAAATTAGTTTTGGTTAAGAAACAGATTGTAATTCAAAATGCAGTAACATAAAATAGATTTGCATGTAAGATACTGAGATGTTTGATATATTACCATTGTTGTTGAATCTCAGTAGTGAAGAGCGGTATGTTCGTTGCCGTGATTTAATCACGTTTACTGAAAAGTACCTTTGAACGACAGTTACAGAATATTTTCAGTAAACGTTGTTTCAATAGTCGTTGACTTGTTTCAATTTTTCAATATACGGTATTTTTGCTTTTTCTCCTTTCATTTCATAATGGTTACTAATCTTCTCTCTTTAAATATTTCTCTCCTGGGGTTTGTAACATGCTATATTTTTTTTAATATCGCTTTGCTTGATAACTTTAATTTTTATGGACCTGTTTTGTTTGTTATTGTTGAATGGCAACTCTGCTATTAATTCTGCGGATATTCGTGTATTAATTTTGTGTATTCTTTCTTTACATACTATTATCATTACTGATTAAAGCGTTGATCGTGTGTCGATTTTCCTACCAGTTCCATCAGGTTATGAGCTAAGATCGTATCCAGTCTGTTTACGAGTCCAACTCTGATTCTTGCTGTGTCGAAATGAAAAGCGCGCTGGTGTACAAAGAGCTCTAGGACTTAGTGGTAGGCGAGCTACAGCAGCCAAATGCCGAAGAGGACGATGCAATTATAGTGAAAGCATGCAAGTCAGCCGACAAAAATACACAGACGCATAGGTCTGGCAAGGAAAGTGTCATTATTTAAGCCATTGCTGGGAATGCGGAAGGCAGAAGGTGAGTCATTGAGTAGTCTGTAAGTAAATTTTCGACTGTCGTTGAGAAGGATAATAATACTTCTGCTAGCCTTCCGAAGTCATATAAAAATTTGGTCGTTGCATTGGATGAGCTCTCTAAGCTATATCGTTTAAAAATTAAATTAATTGAGTAAGATCAACGGATTAAAGTATGTGATTCGCTTACTGCTGAGTGTAGCGTATAAGTTTCCTTGGCTCGGGAGTCATACAATAAAAAGGCTAAATCCAGAAGCCACAACTAACATCAAGTGCTTTGAGCGAATTTGAAATGCTGCAGTTGCCGAAAAAACAGTAGTTTTGCTGTGCAATGCGGATCGATATCGATATGCCAAAAGTCTCAAATTCTTAGTTTGCTAGTGTAACACGGTATGATGGATTGTTTTATGACGGCGACGGCGCTTGATTCCAAATACCAGATAAATTGTCACAACTCACTGTTAACGAGCTGACGAATAAAAATATCAGGCGCCCATCGGTTCGTTGTTGTACTTGGCAGTATACAGGGGGGCTGATATATTGCATTCCGTGTGTAAACTTGCACAGTAAAGCAGTGAAAGTGAACACTTGGCAGCGGAAAATCGTCACCCAACGGATATGGCACAAAATTGGAATGGTAATTGAATGTTATACGGATGGCGGATGGAGCAGATGCTTCTGAACGAAAATCTTACACGGGATATACGTTTCTTCTATCTGGTTGTGCAGTGTCATGGGAGTCAAAAAGGCAAACAAGAGCAGTAAAGGCGAAGAGCAGTATCGCGGCAGAATAATCTGAGCGCATTAAATTTCATTTGTTAAACACATTGATTAAAGCTTTAAGATTGCAAGACGTGTCTGCTGCTAGTTCCAACAGTGAAAGGATGGAGCTTTCATAGGAATCGTTTGCATACCGTTTTCTTTTGAATGAAATTGCTATATTTTGTTTAATTGTTTTGCAAAGTATTTAAAAATAATGGCAGATTTAAAATAAATGAAAAGAAGAATAGGATTAACTAAACTAGTTTGAACAGTCGAATATTGTTCTTGTTGCCGCTCTTCCTTTAGTATGGCAAGGAATTCACATGTCCTCCTGTACTGGGCGCCGGGACATATGGATATTTTAGGGTATGCGTGGGCGACAAATTGGCTAGATTCGGTACATCGCTAAGTGAAATATCCTCCTTCTTTACCGTTTGTATATTCTCAGCATCCGTAACATGGGTTATCAAGCAACACTACCTCAAGGACGGAAAGCTATCCTGGGTAGAAGGGCTCCTCTGTGGTGTTGCCAGAAAGATTGGGGCTATGCATAAGAGGCAAACCGGTCAACTACTTTATTTATATTTATATATTTATTTTAAAGCGTTCACAACTACGACAGGCTCTTTTAAATGCGGCAAGAAATATCAGAATAACAATGAATTATATACGATTACAACAAAAATTACTTAAAAAAATGTAAATTAAATGAAACTAAATTATTAGATCAGACAAATAAATAAGTTAAGATCAGATAAATAAATAATTAAACATATAAATATTTGAATAAATAAATAATTATATTAAAAAATTAAATAAATTTTATGAAATAAGGAAAAGTCAGAACAGAAAGGCAATGAATAAATAAAAAGGAAACAAAAATTAGAAAAGAAGAAAAGAGAAAAAAATAGCATTACGAGAAGTAGTGAAAAATTGCTTGCATAAAGTTGTGCTTACTTGAGATACTCCTAATTGCCAAAGGCAACGAATTCCACAACCTGATGGCGTTGACAAAAAAGAATCTTTTCGAGTTTAAATACTTGCAATTAGGGACTAAGAGGTTCATATTTCTCCTCGATTTACAAAACTTCAACTTTACAAACAAATAATTAGGTGTTCGCGTGTACGAGTATATCAAGTTATGTAGAAATATGCAATTTCTAGCATCCATATAATTAAAAATATTGCAACCAAAGACCTAATTGCAAAACTTACTGATACTTTCTTAAACCATATACATATCTTGTAGCATTATTGAATGCAACTTGCTGCTTATGCATGGAAATCGAGTCAAGTTTACCATAAACAACATCTGAGTAATTCATGATCGGCACTACAAGCTGAAGCACCAACCTCCTTCTGGTCTCAATAGGCACAAATGATGCATTCCTCCTCAAATTCCGTAAGGAATAGTATACCTTATTCACCACTGAATTTATGTGATCCTCACAGGATAGTACGGAGTTAATATGGTATCCAAGGTTTTTTACTTTTTCAACAAATTTAAGTTTTGTAACATTTAGTGAAATTGTTGGTATATCAGAGGAAGGGAAACCAGACTTGGAAATCGGGAGGACATATGATTTTTGAGAGTTGAGCTTCAGCCTATTAGCTATAGCCCATTCCGCTATTATGATCAAGTCTTCGTTTACCCTAGCACATAAATCATCAATGAGACCAATAGGTCTGGACAAATACAATTGAAGGTCATCAGCATATGCATGCATGGTAACATGACGACACTTACTGAAAATGTCATCTATGAACAGTGTAAATAAACGTGGACCAAGCAGTGAGCCCTGAGGCACCCCACAGGTTGAATTACTGAACGCAGACACACTCTTTCCCACCCTAACCCTTTGAGACTTTCCAACCAAGTAACATACGGACCGCCGAGCTGGAAACACCAAAATTTAACTGTAGCTTTTCACATAGTAATGAGTGATCTACAGAATCGAATGCTTTAGAAAAATCTAACAGACAAAGCAGGGTCAAGTGTCCCATATCAAATGACTCTCTGATGTCATCCAATATTTTAACAACAACAGCAGTGGAGCAGCTGTATCGAGGCCGAAAACCAGATTGGAGTGGGGAAATAAGGTCAAATTTTCTGACGTGTTCTGAGATTTGCTCAGCCATGAGAGATTCACATACCTTTGATAAAGCCGACAACAAACTTACAGGACGAAAATCAGACGGTGCATTAGCATTGAACTTTTAAGCTATAGGGATAATCGTCGCTACTTTCCAAATATTGAGGAAGCAGGAGCTCGTTAAACAATGGTTAGTTATTTGGGTCAACGGGCTTAGAATGAAAGGCAAAATAAGTTTAGTAAATTTAATAGGAACTCCATCCTCTCTGACAGCATTTGATTTTATCTTGTTGACACAGCGAGCCACATCACCTTCACCCACAGAAAAAAACTCAAACACAAATGGGCATTCAGAAACATAGTCCCTCGCAACTATTTACAGCAGACATATCATCAGCAGACGCTGAACTACTACTAAAATAGTCATTCAGAATACCCGGATCAATCCGAAAATCTTCAGATTTCCCATTGCATACCCCAGCTTGTCTTCAATTATTCCATAGCTGCTTGGATGGTCGTGGTAAACATAGTTTGGACATGAAATATCTGCGCTTAGCCAATTTAATAGTAGAGTTTGCATCATTTCTAGCTCTTTTGTGCTCTTCCCATCTAGATGCAGTTCGATTTCTTTTCCACTGATTATATGTTCTATGCCGTTTTTTAATAGCCAATTTGGCATTCTTCGTAAACCAGGGACAACTGCTGTTAGTGACAGAACGAGTAACAGGTGAAACATGCAAGTCAAACAAGCCACCAATTCTGTACATTAAAGAATCCAGCTTTTCATTCACAGAGCTAAACAGCCAACATTCAGACCAATTAATAAGAGACAGGTCATTAAACAAAGAATCAAGGTTAATTGAGTTATAGTCTCGAAAGGAAAAAGGATTTTCAGCAACGACTGGGTTTAGATTTACATTCAATGAACAAAAAATTAGATCGTGTCGGATATAAACGATAATTGGTCAAATATCATAACTGAAGAAATATCCGAAACTACAAAAACATCCAACAAACTTGGAGAAGTATTATCTGCAAAGCGTGTTGGCATACTGGTATTCATTCAGAAATTTTACAAATGAATTGCTGGGCAAGACTGTCCTTACATAAAATGTTTATATTGAAATCACCACACATAACAAAAGGATCATAATCGATTACACAATTTGACAAAGTAGCAAACAACGGATCCAAACAGCAGTAACGATAAGGATTATATACACACGACAGGAAAACTTTAGTGCTATTGTTATAAATTTCAACATTTAGAAATTCCACATCTAAGCCTCCAGACATATTCAACAAATTCAATCTTAAATTACTTTTACAATATATTGCCAGACCCCCCCTAACCTATCGTTTCGAAAAAGCTTGTAATTAACTATCTTCAAGCAAGAGTCACCTATGCCTTTATGCAACCAGGTTTCGGATACACAAATTATATCAACAGATTCTCAAAGGAGTGTCTAACATAATCCATCTTAGAATCATTTAGACTCCTCGCATTTAAATGTACAATGTTTAATCCAGAGCGCTGGCTGCATAGATGTTTTATGAACGTCACTGGAGGCAGAAACTTCATCACCCATAATTAGCATAAAAATACATATCAGCAACACAACAATAAGCACTACAGTAATAGAAGAAGCAGATAGTAGAGAAGAGGAAATAACTTTAAAAAATATTCGACAATAACGCATATAGAGAGATATTATCTGGCATTAGAACAAAAACACAAAGTTCACTCGCCAGCAGAAACAGCAGCACCTGTAACAGTATATAGTTCTTCGATGCTACCAACACGAATCCCCGAATTTAGTAAAAAAAAATGTAAATGTGCAATTAAACACTTGAATAAAAATAAAGAAGAAACTAAATAGTGAAGTTGAGAGTAATACAGAATCAAAAATTAAAATAAATAAATAGAATAACACATTAAATAGAATAATACATAATAAATTAAATAGAATAATAAATTAAAATAATAAATTAAAAGTTGAGTTTTATGCTCCAGTATAGCTTCTGCCGGCAACTGCATCTACGCTCTCTCTGCTACTCACTATTATTGCTTCAGCATTCGGATAGGCTCTCGCAAAGACTCGGCCCCGAATTGTAAACGCTGACACTAGAAGTTCTTGTCTTTGAGCTCATTGGCCCGACGCAATATTTCACGATTGTTAATCGTTAGACTCGGAGCTGCAGTGGTTTTGCTCAGGTTTCCCTTACTTCTCGGACTGAATGCCTCTCTCACGAGTGGAGTACTGACATTAACCGCTTTGCAAACTTGTGAGAAAATAGCAGACAAATTTTCAGCTTCAGCATGGGGAATACCATTAATAACCAAATCAGAGGATACCGCATCATTCTCAAATTTGGCCACTTTATCAAGGAACTTGGCTACCTCGCGTCCTAGAGCCCGATTATCAGCATCCATCTCCTCCACGACAGCAAACCGCTTCTCCATTTTTACCACAGCAGACCTGACATTGATTAACTCAACCAGATATCTCACTCATTCTCTGCATAACTCTCTCTTCAGCTAGTTTGACAGCATCGTTTATGCTTTGAGTCACCTGCTTAACAATGCACTCCTGTTGCAGTTGTAGCTTATCTTCAAGCAGCTGTAACCAACTTCGTGGTAGTGGTGAATCAAAAAGTTTATCATGAAGTTGAGCAGGAGTTAAATACTGCGGCGAAGAGACGGACGTAAATTTTTTTGGCGCGGCTTTTCGAGTGGTAGGCATTGCTTTCCAACCACAAAACATTCAACTTGAAGTCTCATAAAAAAACAAACAATCACTTCCAGAAAAAAACAATTCCACCAATAAAACAATTCCGGCTCTCCAATCTCCAAGACAACCCGTGATCAACAGCAAAACAGAACACTGAAACTACGCGACACAACCGCCAGCCAAAACAAACACGTCTATTCGGCACACATTACACTAAATTTTGTTAATCTCAATAGAAACTTCATCAACACAATAATCTCTGTGCTCATGGGACGTTGCTTGATTTGAAGATATGCTGAAAGACTAGGGATGTCATTCAATGATTTATGTCATAGCTACGGCTCTCAAGAAGAGGAATATAGCTACCTGAAAAACATTATTAACACTTGCTAAAGTAGACGCCATTCTAGAAAATATTTTTCTTTGTTGTATAGTGTTATTTGGAGAATAAATGTTGCTATACGCTTCTCTAATTTAGTATTTGCCCTGACTGTTTTAGTAAATTTAGTTGATATTATATCTTTCCTGGCCTAGAATAACAGCTAAATCAGCTAACAGAAATAAAGTTAAAACTGGATGAGTTCGAAGATAGGCTTAATCATTACCTATCTATGATGATAAACAAAATATAACCGGAGGACTTTTGAAATGAAATGGATGAAGGCCTGGTTGAAACATGTAGGATGATGACTTTAGATGTGTTCATTCGATAAGTTTTTTTTTTTTTTTATATTTCATCTATATATTTATTGTATCTTCTAAGCTTAGACTAACAATAAGTAAGCATATCTTACAAACTAAATAATTAATAATAATACACCTTGCCAATGCTTAGTGCTTTTTAGTAATGACAATGTTATATGTTAGTTACTGTAATAAATGTTATATTAGTGTTTGTACATGATTAAGGTATCGATGTTAGTTGTGCTGGTGATTTCGTACGTTTTAGGCGACTTGGAACCCTATTACATGCTAGTATCCTAGCTAGATGATTTGGGTGCTCTTTAATTTTTTGCGTATATTTTAAGCTGGCGTCAAAGATTTCCTTTTTTACGAGCGGAATGTTCAGATCTTTGTGAATGTTTGTATTTTTTATAAACCAAGGAGCCCCAGTAATGGTTCTTAGAATTTTGGACTGCGCTCTTTGAATCAGTTCTATGTTAGAGTTGCTTGCGCCGCCCCACAACTGCCTACCGTAAGTCCAAATTGGTTTTATGATGGCTTTGTACAGCAGTTTTTTATATTCTAGGCTCAACCTGGAATTTTTGTGCATGAGCCAGTGCAGGCTATTTGCTTTCAAAGTCATTTGTTTTTTTTTGGCTTTGATGTGGCGCTTCCATGTCAAACGTGAGTCAAGATGAATTCCTAGGTACTTCACCTCCTTTGCTTGAGGAATAGGAACATTGTAGAGTTTTATCGCTGGACATGTACCTTTTTTTATAGTAAAGGTAATATGCGTACTTTTCGATTCATTAACGTTTATTCGCCAGTCAGCCAACCAATTTGTTACTAGGACCAGATGATCTTCTAAGTCACGGGATGCGATTTTGGAGTTCGGATGAGTGCTAATGATAGCCGTATCATCGGCGAAAGTTGCTGTTGTTAAGTATTTATTGGTAGGCAGATCTGAGGTAAATAGTAGATACAACACCGGACCTAGCACGCATCCTTGTGGTACACCAGCTTTGATGTCAAAGCATTTAGAGTAAGTATTATTGTACATTACCTTGAACTTTCTGCCCCTCAGATACGATTCCAATATGTTTTGTACTTTTGTGGGCAACAGTTTTTTTATTTTGTAAATAAGCCCCTCGTGCCAGACCTTGTCAAATGCCTGCGCCACATCTAAAAAGATGGCTGAACAATATTGCTTTTTGTCGAATGCGTTTTTTATCTCGTTCACTATTCGATGAACCTGCTCTATTGTACTATGGTGTTCGCGGAAGCCAAATTGGTGAGTGGGAATAGTGCGTTTTTCGTTTATATGCGGCATTAGTTTTGCAAGAAAAAGCCTTTCTAGAAGTTTTGAGAAGATAGGCAGGAGGCTAATCGGTCTATATGATGACGATTGGGAGGGGTCTTTTCCTGGTTTCGGGATCATTGTGATTACTGAAACTTTCCAGGCATTAGGAAAGTATCCTAAGCGCAACAAGCCATTAAATAGTGAAGTAAGTAAGATGATGGCCATTTGGGGTAACTCCTTGATCATTTTTCCAGTAATGAGGTCGTGTCCTGGAGCTTTGTTAAGAGCAAGGTTACTAATCGCATTATTTACTTCTTTTGTTTTTAATTTAATAGGCGAGCATGTTGTATCTGGCGTGGGGGTTAATATTAGGTTATTGGTATTACGAGGTGGGTTGGGGGTAAAAACATCTCTTAAGTGTTCAGCGAAAACAGCAGACTTTTCATCATCGCTTCTTGCCCAGTTTCCGTTTTTTGTACGAATCGGTGGAATTCCGCGTGTAGGTGCTTTCATTTCTCTGACAGCTCTCCACAGAGAGTAATTGGTGACGTCAGTCGGAGAAAGGTTTTGGATATATTGGTTCAGGCAACGATCTGAATCTAGACGCAAGGCTTTTCTCAAATTTTCACTGGCAATAGATAACTTCCGTTTTAGGAAAGGGGACCTGGATTTTTGCCATTCACGACGCGTCCTCCTTTTTTCAGTAAGGAGAATATCGATTTGGGTTGAGGTTTGTGGGCGCCGGATGCTGCTGCAGTTGTTGTCACGCTTGTCCGCAGAGTGGCGCACAGCTAATCTTAGGGTCGAGGTAAATTGTTCCAGAAATGTTTCAATGTCCTCATTAGTTTTGAGACGTGGGTTTAGGCTGAGATGACTACTGATGTATATTCTGTATTTCAGCCAGTTAGTTTTAGTGGGTGTGAATTCGTAGGTAGGGCGTAACTTTTTGTTCAGATGTATTATAATAGGAGAGTGATCTGAAGAGAGGTCGTTAAGGTGTTCTACTTTGAGTTGCTCTCGTTTTAGGTTTCTAGCAACTCCAAAATCAATAAGGTCAGGTATCTTACGTGGGTCTGTCGGCCAGTACGATGGTTGTCCTGAAGAGATAATATCAATCTTGGTGCCAGAAAGCATGAAGTTATATAATTGTTTTCCTTTTAGTGTTGTTAGCCGTGAGCCCCAGTAAGTGTGTTTGGCATTGTAGTCGCCAGCAGCTAGAAAACTTGTTCCAAGTGTGGAGAAAAAATCTGAGAACTGGTTACTTGTTATTTTAAATCTAGGTGGGCAGTACACAGCGGATATTGTTAAGTTATCCTCCCATCCGTCCAGACAAATTTGTGTTGCTTGCAGGTACTCCTTGTTGTATTCTTCCATAACGAAGTGTTTTATTCTTTGTTTGATTAGGATTCCAGTGCCGCCTTGGGCTTTGTCAGCGAGATGCTTTGTAACATAGAATTTATATCCCGGTATGTAAAAATTGTGTTTTTCGGTTAGATGGGTTTCGGATATAAGAAGTATGTCGATTTCATTAGAGAGTAAAAATTTGTTGATTTCTAACTTGTGCTGGCTTACACCGTTTGCATTCCATTGACAGATCTTAAGTACGTTCATTTCGGGGATAGCAGAAGCTGCATGAGCTGGTTTTGGTTTCTCATCATATCTTGAATCATTGTTTGTATGGAGGTCATGAACTGCGTCATACATTGTGTGAGCGTTGCTATCATTCCTTCACAATTATGCAGATTTGAACCAGTCCCGGACTGCTGATCCTTCCCTAACTTAAGTACCGATGCATACGTCGTCCCTGTATCGGGGTATCGAATTGACTTCTGTGGTTGTGCAATGGGCGGTATATTTGGACTAGGTTGAGTGCACTTATTCTTTAACTGAGGGTCATTGTTCTTAATTTCCTGGTATACAGGGCAACCTCTGTAGTTGGCAGTATGGTTACCACCACAATTACTGCACTTTCTAGCAGCTCTATCAGTTTTAGTCTTCGTGCATTCTGATGTGGGGTGTAAATCAGCACAGGCAACACATACACTACGAAGAGTGCGGTAGGACCTTGTGTGCCCAAATTCTTGGCAATTCGAACATTGAACTGGGCCGTTCTAGCACGATCGGACGAGTGAGAGAGAGACGTGGATGGAACCTGTTTGCACTCTTTAGTTATGGACGCCGTTGGGCTGGGTGTTGAACATTGACCGCTCCAAGAGGGCGCATGCGCAGAGAGTGCCAGAGACACTTTTGGACATTGGTTCTGGTTTGAGTGCGAACTGTGTGTACTTGCACTTGCATTGTTAAGTGCAGTCGCAATTGAACGCTGTGAAGTTGCAGTTGCATGAGGGCCGCTGCCCGGCCGCTCGCCGTTGTGGGACATGCTACCTCCGCTCGCTTGTCTCTGTTTTGAAGGCAAAGGTGTTGAGCGAACCACATTAGTCGTCAAACCGCTATCGACAGTCATGCCGAGAACATCCGACCTTGCATTGGGGAGAGAAGGTAACATACTGTACTCACTCAGTTGCGCGATTACCGGCCGCTGCTGGGAAAACGACTGAGGCAGATCTGGTGTTGGTGCAAGTGCAGGCACATTTGGAGAGCGCATGCGCTGAATAGGAGAGCGCACTGGGGGTGTGGGAGAGGGCAATGCGCTCATCCACTGACCCCTATAGTTCCGCTTCTTTATTAGAAGCTAACACAAATTCAAATTTTAAGTTTAAAAATTGATATTTGATATTTCGCACAAACTCCTTTTGCCAATTTCACTCACTGACTGTTATTATGCGTCTATTTCGCTAGGCTTAAAACTCGAGACATTAAATTTTTTCACTTTAAATCACAATATAATTGAGGAGCAACCGAAAAACACATCCGAAATCTCTTGCTATTACTATTATTTTTCGATAGTGAAAAAATTTTTGGTGAGTTACCCATCATGTTCATCTGTCAGAAACCCAAGACATTGCCAGAGCCTATTCTGCGACATGATAACGATATGAGCTAGCGAAATCGCAATGGAAATTCGGAGCAATTGCAACTGAATATATATTGATATTTAGAAAATCAGGGAACAAGCTACTTATACCCAGACCCACCGCATCTTAAAAATTCGAAAAAATTAACGTGGGGCATCGATTGAAATCAGGCAAGTTGATTATATGTTCAGTCCACAAGTAAACAATACCTTTAAAAAACTTCATCTATCGTCGACTTGCAAACTAACTCATGAAAAAAGGCACAGCACCCGATAGCCAAATACGAATGTGTATAGTAATTGTATGGTCCACCACCATTTTTCATAGAGGAGAATACACGGAGGGGAGCGCCTATTCCAGCATACCGTTTGTTAAGTGTCTCGTCTGGAACTTTAAACGCCAAAAATCCAGTCTTCCAACTGATTCAAATACAATGAAGCCACCTTCCTCGGTCCAAATAGCCGCAGGATTAAGTCAATGTTGTAAAAACGAAGTTGGTAAATTCTTACAGAAATTGCGTTATAATTTCATAATTACCTTTTATGTACTCACAAGTCTTGCTTTCATCGATGGCAACTTGGAGCCATAATAAATCATAAAAATTCACACTGTTACAACAATAAAGCTGAACAATAGCGCATCCTTAAAAATAAAACCATCGATAGCATCCAGTCTTGTTAAAATCACAGATGTTCTCGAAACGACCCTACAGGGTATATACTAATTGGTGAAGTAATATACGAATATCACGAAATCAGTAAAAAGTTGAGACAGAAGTTGTAACTAGGTTTTTGCTTCAAATCGACGTCGAATCGATTCAATGGTTCTGCATATGCGCCGCTGATCGTTTACCCGTTTCAAGGTAATCGATGTGAATGACACCGCGCGCATTCCAAAAACCGGTCACCATAGCCTTGTTGGCTGGCAGACCACCTTGGCCTTCTTCGATTTTGATTCACCAGGAGGAGTCCATTTTCTCGACTGTACCTTGGTGTCTGGTGTGTTGTGGTGATTCCATATTTCGCCCACGGCTACGAAACGGTGCAAAACTCATTGGGATTGAGATTTAACATCGCCAAACCTCCTTTAAAGTTGTCAAACGATTGCATTAGTTGTCAATTGTGAGCTCCACCCATCTTGCGGATATATTTTCCATTTACAAATATTTAAGCACTCACCGATCGTCTAATATCATACCGTGGATTTTATCGAGCATTTCTCGTGTGGTGACATAAATTCGACGACCAGAATGTTTGGTGTCACTTCTGCTGGTACGACCGCACCGAAATTGAGTAAACCAGTGGTGGATTGTTTCAATCGATGGTGAAGAGTCCACATAATTATTTTCATGCTTTTGTTTAATTTATTTATTTTTTCTTATTTTTTATTTACGTATTCTCTTTATAAGTTCATAAAATTAATTCTTATATTATAAAAGGCGTATATTACTGCAACTAGTTATCTTAAAACTAAAAAGCAATTAATTTAGAAATTTATTTATTGACCACTACCTAATATGTTAGGTTTGGCATATCAGGTCACTAGGTTTAGTGCGTTTTAATCTGCGTTCTATACTATTTGTAATTAGCAGGTTAGATGCTTCTTCGTTAACATGGTAACTTAGTCTGACAGCATGAGCTTCAGCAAACCGTTTTACTTCGTCCTTCACTGTTCCGATTTCAAGGTCACGGAGGAGGTTACAATTTCTGATGTACCAGGGGGCATTGGTAATACATCTCAAGAGTTTGTTTTGAAATCGCTGAATGGTAGATATGTTGTTCTGTCTAGCGCAGCCCCAGAGTTGGACGCCATATGACCACACTGGTTTCAAAAGTTGCTTGTACAAGCAAATTTTATTTTTAAGTGATAGAACGGATTTACGCCCTATGAGCCATTTTATCAAGTTAAAGGTCAGGTCCAACTCTTCCTTTTTCTTTTTAATGTGCGCTTTCCAGCGAAGTGTCACACCCAAGTACTTGGCAGTATTAGTATTTGGGATCTATAGTCATATATCATCGATATAGATAGGAATATATTGGGTATTTCCTATTTTTAAATGTGGACCGATTTAGTGTTGTTTAAATTAATTTTGTATTTTTTAGTTCATTTTACGACGTTATTTATTTCTGCTTGTAATATCACAGCGGACTCTATCTCTCTCTCTCTGTTTTGGCTGATGCCAGAATGGAAGTACCATTTGAAAGCGTTGCAGTAATTGCATTATTTGAAATTGGTAGGTCACTAGTGAAAATTAGGTATAGCAAAGGTCCGAGCAAACTTCCTTGACCCCTGCTTTGATTTCATGTAGTTTCGAAAAGGTGGTATTATTAACTTTTTTTCTGAAGTATCTATTACTCAAGTACGATGTAAGGATTTCAAAGTATTCGTTTGGTAGGAGCATTCTGATTTTGTATAGAAGGCCACCGTGCCATACTTTATCAAATGCTTGCGATACATAAAAAAAAAATCGCAGAGCTTACTTTCTTTTCTTGCAACGCTTTTTCAATTTCGTTTGTAATCAGATGAACAATTGTTGAGTGGTTTGTCCTGAACCCAAACTGGTGTTTAGGAATAACACATTTTTTTCCAATTAGATGCATTATACGTTTAATTAGCAGTTTTTCACTATCTTTTGAGATCATCGGCAGCAGAGATATTTTTGTCGGTATGAGGCTACATTACATGTCGGTTTGCCCGGTTTGAGGATCATTATAATTTCTGATACATTTCATATACGAGGCCGGATTGATATTGAAGCTACCTAGCGCTAGATGGCAGCACAAACACAAAAACTTTTTTTTTTAGAAATTGCGATCTGTCAAACGTCAGCTGTTAAAATTTCACCCAAATTTATCGATTAGTTTATTTGTTGTAGTCGTTTGAAGTAAGCAACTTTTGTGTTTCTTGGAAAATGGAAAAAAGCGAATTTCGTGCAGTGATTAAACACTTTTATTTGAAAGGGAAAACGGCGAAAGAGACAAAAGAAATCTCGATAAACATTACGGTGAGTCTGCTCCGTCAGATTACATGGTAAAATATTGGATTGCTTAATTTAAACCCGGCCGAACAAGCACTGCAACAATACCATCAACAGGAAGGCCAAAAGAGACTTCACAGCGGTGTTTGGACATGATAAAGCGTAATCCTGTTGATTTTTGGCTGTTGGATTTAATAACTGTTGATGAAACGTGGGTCCACCACTACACACCTGAAACCAAAAATCAATCGAAACAATGGGTGGAAGCTGGTGGAAGTGCTCCGAAGAAGGCGAAGGCAGTGAAATCGACTGCCAAGGTTATGGCCACTGTATTTTGGGATGCACACGGAATATTGCTCATCGATTATCTTGAAAAAGGATCCACAATCACAGGAAAGTATTATCGTGCATTATTGGATCAATTGATTGATGCAATCAAGGAAAAACGACCACATTTAAAGAAGAAAAAAATGCTCTTTCTTCAAGACAACGCACCGGTTCACACAGCATTAGATACGATGCTAAAATTACGTGAAATACACTTCGAATTGGTTAATCATCCACCTTATGGAACAGATTTAGCTCCTAGTGACTTTTTCCTGTTTCCAAACTTGAAAAAATGGCTCGCAGGAAAGAGATTAATCTCAAACGAAGAAGTCATTACCGAAACTAACGCGTATTTTGAGGGGTTCCCGAAATCGTATTATTCAGATGGTATAAAATAGTTGGAATATCGTCTTACTAAGTATGTCGAAGTAAAAGGAGACTATGTTGAGAAATAAATGGTTTTTGAAAAAAAAATGTTTTTTTCCTACTTAGGTAGCTTCAATATCAGTCCGCCCTCGTATAAGGGATAGATTTAAATTTAAATACGGCGTTTATTATTTCCGTAATCTTGAGAGTACATTTTTTATGGATCTGTTTCAGCAATTCTGTATTTATTAAATCAAAACCTGGGGATTTTTTTTGGATTTTAAGCCCTTGTTAATGATTTCGGAAACTTCCTGGTCACATGTACATGGGATTTCTGTCTCTAGGTCAGTCCGTTCTTTCTGCTTGATGAAGGTGTCGCTTAGTTCTTCGATTATTTTAAAGATACTTGCAAGATGATTAGCGAATATTTCAGCTTTCTCCGCATCACTTCTGGCCCATTTGTTGTTGTTATCTTTGATTGATGGATTTTGTGCAACTGGTCTTTTTGAATTACGCGTACATTTCCACATGGGAATAGTTTGAGCTTCTTTCGTTAGATAATTGACTTATATATCTGTTGAATTCACTATTCTTTGTTTGTTTTATTACCAAACTCAGTTCTTTGGTTTTTTTAAATTTAAAATTGGTTTATCAAAAGGGGACCTCGTCTGGTGGCAATTTCGACGAATTTTTCGTTTTACTTGGATTAGATCTCTTATAAATTTAGGATAATTATGTCCTTATACAATTCTACTATATGTTGATGTACTATTCCATGCTGCCTGTTGAATTATTTTAATTTATTTAGAGCTTCGCTTTCAAGAGTTAAGGCGCTATTCAACTCAACTGATGTGACTGACTTGCTCCTCCAGGAGTTTTCGGGAATATTTCTAGTCCGTTGTTTTGTTTGACAAAAATGTGGTTTTTCTATCTCGATGGTATTCTTACTTAAGGTAGGATTCTCGGGTGAATAATCAGAATTAAGTTCTAATCCATCTTCAATTAACAAGAAATTTGCTTTATTATGAAAAATCGAGTAAATGCGGAATTTTTTCAGAATCTGTTTGCCAATATGTTGAGTAGAGAGTAGAGATAAAGTAACCACAGCCTCTATTTTGAATAGATTTTAAAAGCTCTCTACCTTTAGTAGTTATTAAGATCTAAATACTGGACTACATTTGATAATGTGTCTTGGAGGACTATATACAATTTGAAAAATCGAGTAAATGCGGAATTTTTTCAGAATCTGTTTGCCAATATGTTGAGTAGAGAGTAGAGATAAAGTAACCACAGCCTCTATTTTGAATAGCTTTTAAAAGCTCTCTACCTTTAGTAGTTATTAAGATCTAAATACTGGACTACATTTGATAATGTGTCTTGGAGGACTATATACAACCATCAGTGAAATATTTTGTCCGGTATCAATGGTAACAGTAGTTGCCTGGAATTCCTCCCTGCAAGTTTTTTCTTCTTCAAAATGTTTGTGAGTTGTTTTTATTAAAATAATACTACTCCCTCGTGCACAATTGCTTGGATGTATAGTGTGGTATGAATGGTAATTATAAAATTTTATATAAGAATGATTTTTGTAGTGAGTTTCAGATAACAGACACACATCAATATTTCTGTGCTTCAATATGAGTTCTAGTTCCCTATGGTGCTGGAGTAGCCCATTTGCATTCCAAAGCATAATCCTTAATTGTTTAGGCATGTCTTGCTGAATTTATTGACTGATCTCACTTTGTATGTGGCTTATCTCGTGAAGCATACAACTTTTCCTGGTTATTCAGTTTATTCAGTATTTGAGAAAGTTTTTCAATATCGCTTTCAATTTTATTATTATTTTTCACTGTTTGGTTTTTTGCTTCTTTAGACTTTTTGCTATTGATTGTTTCTAATTTTATATCAGTCGAGTTATTAACTCTCTCGATGTTGAGATGTTGCCCGGTTTTTTCTTTCTTATCTTTTCGAGCTCTTTCGCAACGATGCAACCTCGGTAGTTGGCTGAGGGAGCTTCGCCACAGTTACAACATTTTGGTAGTTGTTGCTCAGTTTTTTGCTCACAATTGTTTTGTGCACATTTCACGCATCTAGGTGGTTTGCCACCGTTTTTTGTGTGGCCAAAGGAATTGAATGTTATACATTGTGGTATGAGTTTTGAGTGGCGTACTGGCTCGATCGTTACTATACAATTTGGTATAGTTTTAATTTGGAATCAATTGTGAATTTCATCAGTTGATTCAAAGCTTCATAGAAAAAAATCTAGAGGTTTCTTTATTTTAAATTACAGTTTATTGATGGCATGCAACGATTTGAATCCTTGGTTCTTCAGGTTGGAAACAATGTCTTTCGAATCATATGAGTGGAAGAAGTTTGAAGATTTTTCGCAATAACCTTGATAGTTCGAATCTGTTTATTCTCAAAACTGTGCCAGGAGATTTCTGTTCTTGAGAGTAGTTTTGTGATAGGCCTATAGTCGTCAATATCAAATGTAGTAACTTTAAAGACTCCATTGTTTAGCAGTTTAATAAAATATTCTTCTTTAGAATATGTTTTTATTAAATTGTATAGAGTTTGATACTCATGATCTCCTGTTATCATAATAGGTGGAGGTCATTTTGTTTTTCTAATTCCATTATGCTGCATGGATGAGTTCGGGAGACAATTCGTCTTATTTTATTTGGCCTTTTCGCTTTCAGGATCCAATCGGTTTCACGTGAAAGCTCCTCTTCATCAGTTTCATAGCATACATTGCTTTGAAAATGGATGGGTTGGATTTTATTTGACTTACCCTCGTTTGAGTTATTTAATATCATATTTTCAGCTTTTAAATTAGCTAATTCCCAATTTTCCGAAAATGCTCATAGGCGACTGTTTCAGATGGGTGCCACATCAAAACTATTTGAAAGATCCGTCAGAAAATTAGGATGCGTTCTTTTGAAAGATCCTTCTTGACATTCATTTTGACATCAATTTGAAGTGGCAACGCATTTATTGACACACTCTCGTATATATTATATATATCTAACTTAAATTATGATATGTTGCCATGGGTAAAGAATATACAAAGTCCATTTACATCTAGTTCAAAAAGTAGTTTATTGTTAATAAAAAGACTGTAATTAAAAATAAAGTAAAATAAAAAAAAAATTTTTTAGTTAGTTGAAATAGTAGTACACGATGACGCGGTTTGGTAGCGTTGGCACTGGACTGTTTTCTGAATGTATTAATTGTGTTTGAGGACTTGGGACACTAAAATCCTTCTTGTTCTTTAACTTTTTTCGGTTCTTTCCAATTTTCTGGTCATTCTGATTCATCCAAATAATTGAAGTGGAAACCAAAAACTTTCAATTCATTTGTGTATCCAATTCAGACTTTTCACTGATAAAGCTATGTTTTCTCTGTTTGTGGTGTTAACAAAACTAGTGCAAGAAATCTCGGCGGCAAAATATATTCTCATAGTTATTTTCAACAACATGGTGAAAACGCTTCTTGGTGATAGCGTAATGAAAACTGATTTTGTTTCGTCATGAACTGATATTTATAACATTTTCCAATATTCTTTCAACTCTTTTCTTCTTGCAGATAAATTTTTAATTGATCTTGTTTAGTTTCGAATATGTCAAAGGTTTTTGATATCTAGTAGAGTTGAGGATATTAACTAAAAAAACTGAAATTTTGTACTTTTTTGAAGTTTTTGGGTTAGAACTTCTTAGCAAATATTGTGCATGGTTGTAGTCTCGATCGATTAGAAAATTACTAACCTAAAATGAGAAAAGTTATACATTTTATTAATATTTCTTAAAATTTCAAACTTACAGCGCTTTATATTTGAAATTTTTAGGAATTTGTGAAATTTTGACATGCTTGAAGGCTCGTAACTTTTTTTTAACAATGGGATAATCCAATATGTTTTCCACTGAATGTAGAAAAAAACGGTGGAATATTCATGAAAATATTCTATTATTTCTATTGGAAAATTGGTCTAAAAATATGCCTACTTCAGCGGCTTCACAATTAAATAGGGCTAATATGGCAAACCGATTATAGGGTTTAAATTAGCTAATGGTTTACTTTCATTCATTTGTGTTGGAAACGATGACCCAAAATTTGTTGTACTGTGTAATTAATCAACTAATTATTATGTGATATAAATAGAGAAAATCATGTATTTGTTCAAAGCGCCCATCGTGCTTTTCGATTTCTCAAACAAAATAATGAGCTTTACGATAAAAAAATCCAGGAATTAAATACAAGAATTCTAAATTTGGAATCTAGACCTAACATACAAGTGTTTGAAGATGTGGACGTCGTTGCAAGCTTCCCTTCTTCTCTCGACACTGTAAAGTCGTTGCCTGAGTTCAAGCGCGACAAGTCTAAGACCCGTCTTAGCGACGCTTAACTATGTACATGGACAAATTTAAAAGCCAACAGCATTGTATGCTCAGGCTTTGCTAATTATTAGAATCAAAATAACAGAAAAAGCTGACTAAGTCCGAGTATAATACAGTGCTCAAATCTGATGCAATTTTGCTAAGACTTGACCATGCATAAGCCGATAGAGGACCCTTACACATTCTTGAACAGAAATTAAGTTTTCTGAGATAGGGCCGATTGCACGTTGAACAATATGATAATAAAGTAGAGAAGCAATTAACCCTTATAACTACAAAAGTCATGATGGACTATTGGGACCAGAACTTGATCGTTGTTTTTTATTAAATACAGGGAAGATGCATTGCGTCTCTTCATTTCTGGACTAGATCCGAAGATCGGCAATATTATCTATTTTAAGGGCCCACTAATTTGTCAACTGCTCTTGCGATGGTGGAGATACCAGTTTGCAATCTCTTTCTCCGGCATTCGTTGCAGAAACGGTTCACTCCATCTCCAGAAACCAATCCCGATGGACGTCCATCAATATCGTATTTCAAACAAAATACACAACTCTGACTCAATGGAAGTTGATCCCTCCAAGTCCTATTTTACAAAAAATTACTAACAACGTCAAAATCTTCGGAAAACTCCGATCAGGTTACAATAACCGTGCGCCACATTCTGGGCAACTTAATCCGAATGATCAGCCAAACTTGAAATTACCATTTCAAAAATCGAATAGGAATACGGAGAATTCTAATAAAAGTGCTATTTCTAAAATTCAAAGAATCAACCATATTCAACAAACAGAAAATGACAGGCAAAAGAACGAAGCATTAAATCAATCCGAATTTGAAGAGGATTTTTTGACGAAGTAAATTCCTCCCTTCTATGGTCTTTAGTTATTGACGATCTCTTAGTCAAAATACAAGGGTTAGGCTTCGAGAAAAGTAGATATGCTGACGATCTTGCTGTCATTATTAGTGTAAAGTTTGAAAGAACAGTATCCGACATTATGAATCAGGTTCTAGCCTTCATCTCAGAATGGTGTCGCGCAGAGGGGTTATGCATGAATCCTAGCAAAACCATTCTCGTTCCTTTTACAAAGAGATTAAAATTGAACCTTAGTACAATAGCTGTTGAGGGTAGGTAGGTAGGGCAGCCGCATCACCAATAACCAGTGATGCCACTTAGACCACCAGTTGGGTCCGTTGTGAGCCGCGGATGCGAGGCATGGCTACGCTTCCCCCTCCAGATTGAACCACCCTGAGCCTTTTACAAAGCGAAGAAGGTTGTTAACACCTGACTGACATAGACCATCTATACTTGTTAAGAAGTGGGATCCCAGCAAACGCTCCTTATTTCTGGAAAAAGCTGGACATGTACAGAAGAGATGCTGGACCGTTTCCAGCTCCTCCTCGTTCCTGCATCTGCGGCAGAAATCATGTGTATAAATTCCCATTCTTCTTGCATGATTTCCTATTAGACAATGTCCCGTGAGGGCTCCTATTAAAGTCCTAATTTGTAGTCTATTGATTCTAATGATATTCCTAGATAGACGCAGATTTAGCCTCGGCCTTGTTTGCCTGGCAATTTCACAGGTAGTGGCACAGATCCACCTTTGATTGGTAAAATTAATTAGTGTCTCTCTTATGAGAAGCTTACAAGTCGCGAGAGGTACACCCATATGCCTACCGACATTTGGCATACAAGTGCCATCTCTTGCAAGTTGATCAGCCTTGCAGTTCCCTGGTATATCCCTATGTCCTGGCACCCAGCACAAATGGATATGGAATTTTTTAGCCATCTCATTTAGAGATTGGCGACAGTAGATGTTATTTGGAATGCATTCAAAGCCCTTAGTGCAGCTTGGCTGTCCGATAAAATGCAGATATCCTTGACGGTTACCTCGTTTATCCTCAGCCAATTCAAGGCTTCATGAATAGTAGTTATTTCCTCTTGAAAAACACTGCAGTGATCCATTAGTTTGATGGATTCACTGATTGAGGGCATTTCGCAATAGACTCCTGATCCTACACCGGTATCCATTTTTGATCCGTCTGTGTATATCTTGATGGGAGTAACTGGTGATGGATCCCCCTCGAGCAATTCCTCTCTGGAAGGAATTCTGACCCAAAAGTTCTTTTCGAAACAGAGGGAAGAAGGAAGGTAATCAATATCACTGGGTATGTCCGTGTAGGATTCTAATATGGTCGCATGCCCATACGGAACAGCATTCCATTGTGAGCTCGCCTTGCCGCTAAATATTTGCAGAATAGATCTAAGGGTGGCAGATGTAGTATGATATCCAATGCCAAGGTAGGCGTGGTTTTCATGGTGCCACTTATTGCTAATTCTGCTGATCTCTGTGCCTTACCGAGTGTTTCGTGGTAGGTCCCTTTCTGCATTGCAGTACACCAGACCACATTTTCATATAGGAGAATGGGTCTGACAACCGCAGTGTAAAGCCAGTGAGCTCCCCTGGGCTTTATTCCCCAGGTTTTAACTATAGCTCTTTTGAAGGCATAAAAAGCCACCCCAGCTTTCCTAGCTCATGGTGTTTGACTTCCAAGTAGGCTTTCTATAGATTATAAGACCCAAGTATTTTGTCTCTTCTGAAATCCCTAGAGCTTTCCCCTTAAGAGTAATTGGGTCTAATTGAGGGATTTTATGTTTCCTAGTAAACAGAATGACCTTAGTCTTATCCGGATTTACTCCAAGACCACAGTCCTCCGCCCACTTTGAAAGAATATCTAGAGCATTTTGCAACAAATCTCTCAGTGTAGATGTGAATTTTCCAGAGACAGCTATGACAACATCATCGGCATAAGCCACCACCTTACATCCCACCGCTTCTACTCTCATCAGGAGTTTGTTAACAACTGTGTTCCATAGAAACGGTGAGAGTACACCTCCCTGAGGTGTACCCCTGCTCACCAACTTACGTAGGACCGATTCTCCTAGATTCGCCTCAATGATTCTGCTATTCAGCATTTTACCAATGAGGCCTACCAGGCCCGTTTCCACACCAAGTTCAGTAAGTGATGCAGTGATGGCCTCCCCTTTGACATTAATAAAAGCCCCCTCAATATCAAGAAAGGCAGTCAGGGTAAATTCCTGCTTGTGCACTGACCCTTCTGCAATGGAAATAAGGTTATGTAGAGCTGTCTCCATAGATTTCCCCTTTGTATAGTAATGTTGAGCCGATGAGAATATATTCTTATCTATAGTTAAGCTTAAGTGGATTTCTATCACTCTCTCTAAAGTCTTCAAAAGAAAAGATGAGAGAGATATCGGTCTTAAGTCCCTTGGATGAGTATGTGAGTTTTTTCCAGCTTTCGGAATAAAGACCACTCTTGCCTGTCTCCATTGAAGCGGTATATACCCAAACTTAAAGCATCCTTCAAAGATTGCTAACATACAGCCTTTCAGGTAACCAGCGGTTTTATGTAATTCCACTGGATAAATACCACCAGGACCAGGGGACTTAAAAGGCTTAAAACTTTCAATAGCTCATAAGAGTCGATCCTCAGATAGAGCGTCTATCCAAACTTCGGGACTATTTGACGTATCTTCCTTCTCGTGCCCAGTAGTATCTGAGGAGCCTCAGAAATGCGTGCTGAGTAGAAGCTCTAGAGACTTCTTACTAGTTGTAGTGAAAGTGCCATCCACCTTCTGTAGAAGCTCCCAGTTCTGAGAACTTGCCGCCAATATTTTCCGAAGTCTAGAACCCTCAGTCACTCTCTCTACTTCTTCATAAAAAGATTTCCAGGATTGCCTTTGAGCAGTTCTAACCTTATTCTTAAAGAATTTAAGAGCCTCTCTGTACCCTTTCCAGTCGTTTTCAAGGCGTGTATATTTCGCCTCATTAAAAGCTGTCCTACTGTTTACCCGAAGCTTGCTTAGCTCTTCCGTCTACCACCGAGGTTTCGGCTTTCCCCTCAACTTCCTTAATGGGCAAGCTTCTGCCAAGACCGCGTTCAGGCTCGCAGTAATAGAGCCTACCATTTCCTCTATTCCTTCTACACTTCTTGCTTCGCTAGATGGACAGACATTTAAGGTATTCCCAACTAGATCTACATATTTTTCCCAGGCTGTTTTCCTGATATTTCTACCAGGCTAAGTTTTAGTTAGAGTTTTCTTAACCTCAAGAAGTTGTCTAATGGTCAGAGAAGGAGTGTTCTTCTAACACCACCCACTCCCTTATTCTTCATAAAACAGAGTCAGAGGCAAAGGTGGCGTCTATTACCTCCAGCCCATTGCTTATGACAACGGTAGTTTTAATACCCTTATTACAGATTTGCAGGTTAGTTCCAAGCAAATAATCAAAAAGGCACTCACCCCTCATATTTGTGTCCGTGCTACCCCACACGATGTAATGAGCATTTATATCCGCACCAATTATAATTTATGCGCCTAGCCTTCGCGAGTGCGCCACCAGATCCTTAAAAATTGATCTTGGTAGCTCTTCGTGATCTGTTGAGGGAATTAATATAGAATATTCCGATGAGGTCAAATATCTAGGTGTAGTTCTGGATAAGCGACTGAATTGGTACTCTCATCTACACCGGTGATAAAAAAAGCCACAAGAGCAATGTGGGGATGTCGAAGTCTCTTTGGTAGAACATGCGGTCTAGACTAAAAAATGATACACTGGATGTGTATAATGATGACCAATCATTACTTATGCATCCCTTGTGTGGTGGCGCAAGACAAGACAAGAATATGGTAAGAAAATACTTACAAGATTTCAAAGGCAGACTTGCCTGGCAATCACCGGTGCCATGCGAAACTGCCCAACCGCTGCTGTTGAGGCCATAATAAGACTATCCCCACTACACGTATTCGTGAAAAAATGTGCTGCTAGAAGCGCATTACAGATGAAGATCTTGTCTAGAGAAGAACCTCATGAATATGGTCATTTCAATCTTTAAAAAACATACCAGATCAAAACATAATCTGCTCAATAACGGACTATATGATTCCAAAGCGACAGTTTGATCGCAATTTTGAGATTATTATCTCAGACCGTGATGAATGGGACATTGGAGGACCCTAGAAATCTAGAATTATTCACAGACGGTTCAAAAACAAACACCGGAGTCGGTGCAGGGGTCTACGGACCAAATACCAAAATTTCAGAGCCAATGGGCAGGTGGCCTAGCGTCTTCCAGGCTGAAATTCAAGCAATCACAATCTGTGCGAGGACAATTCTGAAAACGGGGATCAAGGGCGCACACATAGCTATCTTTTCAGATAGTCAAGCTGCATTACAGGCATTAGCTTCATATTCTTTAGAATCGAAACTGGTGGAAGAATGCTTCAACAACATACAATCTCTAGGTTCAACAAATAAGGTTGCAATTTGCTGGGTCCCGGGTCACTCGGGGATTGAAGGCAATGAAATTGCTGACGAGCTGGCTAGGGCCGGTTCCGCAGCAAGCCTCATAGGTCCGGAGCCATACTGTGGTATCAACTGGGCGGAGGCTAAATCCAGGGTAGATAACTGGGAACATAGTCTCAGAATGTCACAATGGGAAGGGATAGAGGGGCTTCGCCAAGCTAAAAGACTGGTAAGGCCATTCACCTACAATAAAGAATTACGCAATATGTGCAAAGCAGACATAGGAAAAATAGTAGGTTTTCTATCAGGTCATTATTACCTGAAATATCACCTGACTAGAATACACATTCTTGATGATACGGAGTGCCGGCTCTGTCTAGAAGAAGATGAAACCACGGAACACATACTGTGCGGCTGCATTGCGTTGGCAAGAACCAGAATGAATATATTCCACCGCGACCAGTTGGCTCTGGAAGAATTAAAGAATGCTCCGGTTATGGACATTCTCAAATTCATCCATAAAGCGGAAAAGATTATGAAAGAATATGACTTTCAGCTATTTCTCTTCTCTAGAGAAGGAACATCTAGGTAGAAAAGAACCTGATAAATTATTGTGACGATTTGACATCACCAAACGGACGAAATGCTATGGCATTACGGAAGAAACGCCGGTACTAAACTTATAGGGCATAGTAGATCGGACAATTGTGATCACATGGATCATTAATGACAAATGTAGTATGACACAAAAGATCTTTTAGGTCGCAGTGTCGGCCATTGGGCAAACTACTAAAGCTAAATTATTTTTTTTTATAAAGAAGCATTTACTGAACCAAATACGGCACTTCCGTTCAATAGAAACTTGAAGGCCACAAGTCGCACAACTGGCAGCGATCCAATTTATTCAAAATCGTATCCATGTACCCAGGGATACACGGACTTTGTAAACAAGGAAGATGGTATTATTGTAGCATCTCGGAGTCCCTATAATAGTCCACCATGGGAAAAGAAAACTCTCTATGGGAATGGACACAAAGAATTGCGACTGGTAATTGACTACCAGAAATGAAATAAGTTCACAGTATCAGAGAGTCCTCTACGATATTATCAAATCTGGGCACTGGAAAATATTTCACAACAATAGATCTCAAAAATGGATTCCATTAAATTTTGTTGGATACCAAAGATAGGGAAAATACAGCATTTTTCATCAACAACGGAAAATATGAATATTGTCGCCTCCCATTTGGTCTCTAAAATTGCCAAAGCATTTTCCAGCCCGCGGTAGATGACATTCTAGGTGGCGAAATAAGAAAGTGGTGCCATGTCTATATTGCTGATGTGCTTATATTTTCTCTTACTGAAAACCAACACTTCCAAGAATTAGAAAATATTTATTTAAAATTGATAGAAGCAAATATATGCGCATTCCCCTGAAAAAATCGAATTTTCTTAAAACTGAAGTAGAGTTTTTGGGTTTTATTATAAGGTAAAAGATATTCTACAATATAAGCAACCAAACAGTTTACGGGGTCTTCGTGCATTCATTGTATTAGCAGGTTACTACCGTAATTTCTTCAATATTATGCTCGCTTCGCGAAACCTTTAACATCTTATCTCATCTTATATTTGTCAAAAAATCAAAATCAGTTCCCGTAAACTAGAATGAAGAGGCTATTGAAGCCTTTGAAAAAATTAAAAAGTGTCTTTCTTCCTAGGATGTACTTTTACAACATCCAAATTTCAATAAACCGTTCGAATTGAACACTGATGCTTCAGGTGCAGCACTAGGTGCAGTCCTACTCGTAGCACAAAATTCGAAACCAATCAGATTCATCTCTCGGACCCTTTCCAAAGCAGAATAATCGTACGCCACAAATGAGCGAGAGCCCCTTGCCATTGTGTGGTCACTTAAAACTCTTCGCAATTATCTTTATAGCGCTTGTGACATTACAATTTCTAGCCACAGCGTTACGAAACATCGACCATCTGACCTTCTAAACCAACAGACAGCTGACCTTAAACGTGATATTGTGCAAAAACTTAACTAGGGTAAAGATAAGGCTATTAATTTCCATAGTACGGGAAAGGTTTATAACACATTTTACGTGGTAGAAATCGCGTTACTTAAAATAAATGAAAGATTAGGGAATAATATAAATAATATTTGTAAGGAGGTGATAGTATCGGCAGATTTGGGATCAGCAGTACAGTTGTCGGACGGAAATAATATTCACAAAGACAATTTGAAGCACAACTAATATTTAATTTAAATCAAATTATGTAATTATAATAATATCTCTCATTTGAAATCAATATTTTGTTTCTTAGAATTAAGGAAATATGTTATCTAATTTTATGACTTCCTGTAGTACTGAAGTTAGCGAGTTTAGCGATTGCTTATACTCAGCTTCATACCTTCGGCCCTTTTTGCCGCCACACTCTCCACACGACACCTTGGTTGTGAAAGTTTAGTTGTTAAAAGAAAGTTCAGATTCGGCAGACTTCGTTTCTTACTTACGATGTAACATGCTATATATACACACACACACACACACACACACATATATATATATATATATATATATATATATATATATATATATATATATATATATATATATATATATATATATATATATATATATATCACTAATGTGATAAGAAATGTTGCAACAGTACAGAGTGGCATAGATCGCTATATACAGGTAAAGCGAAAGTAAAGCCCACAAAAAAAACGCAAACAAAAGACAGGCAAAAAATACAGATTAACTATTCAACCAGCGAAAAAATCTGCCTCTGTTAAACAAATAACTAGCTCCAGCAACAATAGTACCCCAAGTCAGAACAGGTTTACTACCCTTGATAAAGACCAGCTCGTACCCCAACGCCACCACCAATATATATTCGTGAAAAAAACACAGACACTTTAGTTGAAAAAATTTAACTACTGTTGTGAGTTAGAATCAAGCTACTTACGCGTAGTTGACTCACAGCACCGGCTCCTATTAAATTCATTAAGAACGCACATATTTTTAGGGTGCAAATATTGTAAATGAACAGTATTTATTCATTAATTATGATGTAAACTTTTAGGGTGTCACAGTTCTGCAGTCAAGCTGACGAGGGGCATTTAGAATGCACCGACGACACTTTTACTTGCAGTAGGTCAGTGGGCTTGAGCCACTGACACCAAATAACAACTGCGTAACTGGAACACCAGAAAAGTGAAGACGTAGACTGTAATGTTTATTTGTAAATATTATATAAGAACTAGCATTTTAAGAATAAAGCTCTCTTGTGTTTTTAAAACTGAAAGGTGAAAAGTGTTTGTACTTTACGTTAGGGTTCTTGATTTGCAGCCACGCGCCCGGAAGAACTGCGACAGGACGTCGCTCTCGCCGACAAGCAGACACGAGGACCCCAACATTTTGGCGCAGCCGGTAGGATCCAACGTCGAGTGCCAGGAAAAGAGCACTCCTACGCGGGAATCCACCAATAGGAAACCATCAGGATAACCATCCCAGAGGAGGGCAATGGAGGGAACGAAAATGGTGAGTATGTCTATGGTAGGACATTCTAGTATCTAAGTGAATTTTGTCGACGATTCTTCGGTGGCCGTGTGGGCGCTTTTGCGCCGGTCATGCAGAAGAAGCAGCATTGGGGCTGATAAGCCGCTGCGGTTAGGTGACAATAGGTCGATTTAAAAGAAAACTTTCTACTTACGGTCAGGTTGTATAGGGTTGTTTCACTAAAATCAGGTTCATTCTTTTTATAATACATTTTGTTTCAGCATTCTCGGGGAATGTGGGACGTGTCTGTTTATTCACGGATTTTGCGTTATTGAAGTGCGAACTTGTGTATACCGGTTGGTTTGGTTCGGAAAGAACATGCCACGGTATAGGGTTCGTACGGTTATGATAGGGGATTTGTGTTTGTTTGTCGGTAGGGACATTTATATGATTCAATTTATATTGTTTTAAAATTAAAATAAAGATTGATTTAAATATTTGGCATTTTGAGTTTAGGGTATTAGGTGAAGAGGTGCAGACAACACGTGTTGTTGCATTAAAGTTTTTTGTAGTTCGGAAACTACGATTTGCGTAGCGATGTTGAAGAAAACATTTAAATGCTATTATTATGCGGCGCATACGTTACGGGTTTATTTTTAAATATGGATTCAAATTTCCGGGAATGAATCAAGACACTTTTGCCGGTAAATCAAATTTCGGTTTTTACAAACATATGGCCTTTTTCTATGGATTCTTGGGAGGATTAAAGATGGTGAGAGGGAATCAAGGAGTATCTGTGAGGAAGCCAAGGACCAATTTGCATTGATGGAAGGACTTAATGGACGCCGGTAGGTAGCGGAACTTTGTGATGGAAAACAAGTATAGCAGAATATGTATATAAAGATAGAATTTACGGTGGAATGTTTTTTTTTTTAAATTGGCATTTATCAATAAGTAAGATGGAATAAAATATTGGGATAAGTTAATAACAAGTTTTATCAATTATTGGATTTTTATTTGTAATTGGGATACGACATCTGTTCTGGCATTTGGGATATGACGAAGGAAGCGCAAGGATTACTGCTGAGACAGGAACAAATTGGCGAAACGATTGAAAAGCTGGTCCGTAACTTTAAGAAAGACGGCAAGTTACGTAAGGACAACGTGTATTATCGCAAGCGAATAACACAGTTGCAAGATCTGGGGAGAGAGTTCAACAATAATCACGGACTGTTGTTACCTCACGCAGTTGAGTACGGCAAGGGAAAATATTTTGCGGAAAAATACGCAGACTACATAAATAGTCTGGTCAACGAATGGGCAGATACATTTAGTTCTGAATTAGAAGGACTAGGGCAACAAACAGTGAGTTTGGTTTCGCCAGACGAGGAAATAAGGAACAGATTAAAATCAATACAGTCAGAGGTGAAACTGTTTACTGGGAAAATAGTTGACCAGTTCGAAGCGAGTACAAGCAGGGAAGAAGCTCAGGAATTGTGGAAGCAGGCGAATGCCGGAGGGGCTGTGTCACCATTAGAAGTAGCGGATCAAGCCTTTACGGCAATCCAAAGAAGAACAGAAGAAAAGTTATTCAGTTTTCATAAGAAAACAGAAGATTTGAGAGCACAAAAAGAGTATCTTGAGAAGAAGGTAAAGGAACTTTCTCAGAGATTGTCGGAAACAGAGGAAGCAGCAACGCTGTTGGAAAAGGAGTGTGCAGGATTGAAAAGAGGACGGGCGACCAATAGCAACCCACATAGAAAGGAGAGATCAAAATCAGCATCGGCTGGATTCACACAGACAGTGTTGACATTGCCTCCTGAAGTTCGCTGGCCGGAGTATTTAACTCCGGAAGGGATAGGTCGTGTGGTAAAGCCTAGATTAGTACTGACTGGAGAAAGTGAAGCGGGATTTTTATTTGACGCGTCGGAAATCGGTGTCGAGCCATTTACTCCAGAACGTCCGGTAACTAATAAAAATAAGGGGTATACGCCAAAAGAGCCAGAAGCAATAACGGTACAGGACAGGCCTAATACTGTGGACAGTATTTCGCCTGTACGAACAAACGATCGAAGACTAATTAGTTTGAGTCCGTCATTGGTCAATTACCTCTCAGATCCGGGAGAAGTGAATCTAGGAACGAACCACAAAGATAGCACTCAAGTTTTACCGGTCATAAGTAAAACAAATAGAAGTAAAATGGGCATTCTGGAAGTAGCTCATGCAGTGGAGAAGCTGGTGCCCATGTTCTCAGGGGTCGAGTTGTATGATCTGAGAACTGAGATACGGCGCTTCAAAGAAGGTTGTGAGTTGGCGCAACAGAGTCTTCCGGAAGCAGAAGGGGAACACTTGATAAGATGTATAAGACAAAGGACCACAGGTGATGCGTTTGATTTATTAGCGCATAGCTCAGTAAGCACCCTGCCGGAGTTGTACGCACTTCTAGATCGAACATATTTGAAACAAAAGTCGTACGACTGTCTTGTACGGGAAATACAGGAATCAACTCAGAAACCAGGGGAGGAATTGAGAGCCTGGGGACGAAGGATCCAGTCTCTGGGGAACGCTGCTGGGACAGAAGCTAACAGGCAGTTTCCAGGAAATGTCGCAGCATATAAGGCTCAAGTAGAACGAGCCATGATTTCTGTGTTTAAGGCAGGTCTGATAAATAGGGACTTGGCGAATTATACTCTCAATCTCACGCAGAGGAGTATGGCAGAATTAGTCGAAGCGGTTTCTTCCGCCGAAGAAGCAATCCAACAGCGAGCGACAACAGGTGGAATCTGTTGGAATAATGCTCCTGCAGAGGTAGGACCGGTACAGCAGCGGAACCCAAGGGGAATCGGCAGATTTTCCCTACCGCAACAAAGAGAACAAGGTTGCCTAGTCGAGAGTTTCCAGCCGAGGAAGCCCATTTGTTCATTCTGCCAAAAGTCGGGACATACAAGGGATGAATGCATTACACGTAAGAATACGCCTTATTGTATGGAGTGCCAAACATATGGTCATGAGGCAAGTAGACAGTGCCGAATGGATATTAAATGGGATCAAAATGAAAGGCAGCCGGGTACGAGGCGCCCAGATCCAACCTTAAGGGACAGCAGGGGTAGTGGTCCTCGAGTCAACTCAACGGAAGGAATTAACCAAGGAAGAAATCCTTTCAACACGGGGAATGGTCAGCAGCGACCAGATTGGAATTCTAGAGGTGGACAAAGGTTAGGCAACACCCAACAGGGGTTGAAATGCTTCTCATGTGGACGGATGGGACATCGAGCTGCGGAATGCAGGGATAGACAGTTCCAACAGAGAAACCAGGGAAACTTCCAGCGGCCCAGTCGAGGCCAATAGACTGGAAAGCCAAAAGTAAGGAAGTAACAGTTAGGCCGAAGGTACGTGTGACTGGTAATGTAGGAAGTACAGTCCAGGAAAAGGAGGAGCAAGAGGCTCTCCAATACCACGTACCAAGTAACGTAAGCACAATGGTTCAAGTTACGGAGGAGCAAGAGTCTCTCCGGGAGAGAATTTTGGATTGCGCATTAATTTGGGTAACTGTAGTGGTTCTAGTACTTAGATTAAGTTTCAATAAGATTAGAGAGTATAGGCCAATCGCCGCGTACGTAGTACGAGGATGTATAGTTAAGGTTTTAGCGGTAATTTTGAGAGAGTGTAGGATTGTAAGGGATAACTGTGGTGCTTGGAGGAGAAAATTGGAAGAGCTAGGAAGTAGATACGCGTCCATTTTGGAGTCAAAAGGGCGTTGTTTCGTTGTGAGCAGGGTAGGAGATGCTTTCATCGAGATACCTTGCAAGGAGGCAGCTAGTGGAAAGCTAGTGCTTTTGGTAGATTCAGGGGCGGATACTAGCCTCGTAAAATCTAGTGTTTTACGGAAAGGACTAGTTATTAACCCAAAAGATGTAAGAACGCTTAATGGAGCGTTCGGAGGTTGCATCAGAACACTGGGGTCACTTAAAATAGGGCACAGTAAAGTTAAGGGAATGAGTTTTAGAGTGCACGCAGTTGAATTGGATAGGGAAGGTATCCCGGCCGATGGGATAATTGGCCGCGATAATCTCTGGGGCCGCACCATACTGGATGCGCTGGAGAAACAGTTATCATTTTATGATGATAATAAGAATAGAATCCTTACTCTCCCATTGAAGTCATGGCAGGAAGGAACCGTGAATAGGGTTAAGAATTGTAGGGAGGTAGTGAACGCAAGGTCAACCAGAGTAGTTACTATGCGTGTAAACACGAAACTCAGGACTGTTGTTTTGCACAAGCAGCAGCTAGCGGAGGGTGTGTATATGGGAGAGACCATAACGCACGTTGACAAGGGTAAAGTGTACGCTTGTGTACTAAATGCGTCAGAGGAGGACTACTATATGGATAAGGATTTTAGGCCTAAGTTCACTAGTTATGATAGTTTTAAGGAACCGAACTATGGAACAGTTAATCAGATTAAGCAGATAGATGTAAGGAAAAGAATGGAGAGAGTGCTAGAATCACTAAAGTTAGACCCAAGCGTAAATACAGAAGAGAAGGCATCAATAGAAGCCATTTGTATGTCATTCCATGACATATTTTTGCTGGAAGGAGACCAGCTAACATATACACCAGAGGTAGAGCATGAAATACCTACTAGAGTGGATCAAGCGCCAATTAACCAGAAGCAATACAGATTGCCGCAAGCTCACAAAGATGAGGTAAATAGGCAAGTGGAAGGAATGTTAAAGGATAACATTATTTCACCGAGTATCTCGCCTTGGAACTCACCAATAATTTTGGTACCAAAGAAGGGAGGTGCGCAGGGTCAGAAGAAGTGGAGAATGGTCGTCGATTTTAGGAAATTGAACGACGCCACTATCAAGCAGGTGTTCCCGATACCAAGGATAGAAGAGATTCTGGATCAATTGGGACACAGTAGATATTTTTCTACACTTGATTTAGCGAGTGGCTACCACCAAGTTCTGGTGGATACCCAAGATAAGCAGAAAACCGCGTTCAGCACCGGTTTAGGCCATTACGAGTTCAATAGAATGCCGTTTGGATTAACAGGAGCACCGGCTACCTTCCAACGGCTAATGAACCATGTGCTAACAGGCTTACAAGGGTTAGATTGTTTTGTGTATCTCGATGATATTGTAATTTATGGGAAGAACTTGCAGCAGCATTCGCAACGCTTGCGTAAGGTGCTCCAGAAATTGCGAGAACACAACTTGAAATTGAACACGGAGAAGTGCCAATTTTTACGAAGAGAGGTGGTTTATTTAGGCCATCGTTGCTCGGAAGCAGGAGCACTGCCTGACCCGCAGAAGGTGGAATGCGTTAGAAATTTAGCGGTTCCAAGAAACAGAAAAGAAGTGCGAGCATTCCTAGGACTAGTGAACTATTATAGAAAGTTCGTGGAAGGACTAGCCGGAATTGCGTTGCCCATTAATAAGTTGCTACGAAAAGAAGCAAAGTTCGAATGGACAGAGAGATGTCAGCAAGCATTCGAGAGGCTAAAGGAAATAATTAGCTCGCCACCAATTTTGGCATACCCCGACTTTGAGCAAACTTTTTTGTTGACCACTGATGCTAGCAATGAAGCATTAGGGGCAGTATTGTCACAAGGGGAAGTCGGGAATGACCGACCAATAGCATTCGCAAGCAGAGCGCTTAGCGACACGGAGAAGAGATACTCCACAATAGAAAAGGAGTTTCTAGCCATAGTATGGGCTACGAAGAATTTTAGAGCATATTTGCTAGGACGCCCATTTAGGATATATACTGATCACCAGCCGTTAAGAGGCATAGCCAATTTGAAAGACCAAACGTCTAGGCTAGCCAGGTTCAGACACAAATTGTCTGAGTATGATTTTGAAATCATATACAAACCTGGGAAAAAGAATCTGAACGCCGATGCACTCAGCAGAGTACCGCAGGCACAGAAAGTATCAGTAGTGCAAACAAGGTCCAAGGCACGGTCGGATAAGGAGAAGGCCGAGAGGATGCAGAAGGACAAAGTTGATGCTACAAGGGATGTTAGCAATGCGGGTTTCGATACCAATGAGCAAGCAGCCAGTAGTGTGGAATGGCTGAAGGATATAAAGGATATCCAGGCTGTGTTAAAGGGTTTCCATGATTCACCTCTAGGTGGACACCAGGGATTCTGGAAAACCCATGACAGAATTAGGCGAGTATACGGATGGAAAGGTATGCTCAAGGACATAAAAAAATACGTAAGAAGTTGCCCAAAGTGCCAGGCCAACAAAAGTTCAAGGCTAACAAAGATGCCCATGGTATTAACGGACACACCAAAGCAACCATTTGATAAGGTTCATATGGATATTGTAGGTATTTTACCTGAGACTGTTTCGGGCAATAAATACATCTTGACGATTTCTCAAAGTATATGGCGTGCGTGGCTATACCCGATGCTGAAGCAAGTACGGTGGCTAAAGCATTCTTTGATGAAATTATAGCAAGATACAACATACCTAAGGTTTTGATAACCGACAATGGTTCAAATTTCGTATCAAAACTATTCTCAGAAACGTGTAAAATGCTGGGAATCAAGAAGTTGCACATAACACCATATCATCCACAGGCGAATGGCTCATTGGAACGTAGTCATCGACCTCTGGCCGAGTACTTGCGCAGTTTCGCCAAGGAAGACGGCTCGAATTGGGATCAATGGTTAACCACTGCAATGCATGTACACAACAATACTGTGCATGTATCAACAAAGCAAACTCCGTTTAGAACACTCTACGGGTTTGATTTCAACATGCCAGCGAATTTGAAGCGCAAATGTGCGCCTGTATACAATGCTGATAACCCGAATAAAGTGCAGAAGTATCAGTTACAACGAGCGCACGAATTGGTTAGAGAAAACCAGGAATGTGCTAAACGAGTGGCCAGGGAAGCCTATAACAAGGTACTAAACCCAGTAGTTTTTCATGTGGGTGATCAAGTACTAATGAAGAATCAGGCTAGGAGAAACAAATTCTCACCTGTGTGGATAGGTCCCTATGTAGTAGCAGAGATCAAAAGCCCAGTTACAACGGTCGTAACAATTAAGGGCAAAAATAAAAAGCTACATAATAATTTGTTGAAATTATTCCACATTAGACCACACAAATAAAGACATGTGTTAGCAGTGTCTTACAAGTGTAAACACAAAAATAACAACGTAAACATGTACGTGTGTGTATTAAAAAAAACCACACACAGTTCCGATTCTCAAAGTCAAGGCCAGTAGAAGTGTGCCACTTAAAATCGAGCGATTAAAGTTGACGTAATAAAAGTGCTTATTATGCACTGTGGCCGAGCGAAGCATAGTAGGGAAAAATGCATTGTTGTTTTCTTTTTAGAACGTGAAACTCACTTTTAAAAAAAAAATTATAAAAAAATAAAGAATAAAGTAAAATAAAAAAGGTAAATCAAGAGTAAGTAATATAAAACTTGCTTTAAAATGTACACATAATTTAGCTGAACATAGAGTATATACACACATATATACAGCTATTAGTGAAGAGCGATATAATGTATAAGCAGTAACACTGTTGGTGAAATGAGTATATACGTATATGTGTGTATAATGTACAGAATGGATGTGCTAACGTATATTTGTTCGTAACTCAACCGTAGCGGAATATGAAGAATGATTAATTAATAACATATGAAGTGAAAGAAAAATAATAATTAGTGGATGAGGAAAAGAAGGGGTATGGGTTAGGAGAAAGGTCATACATGGAGCTTGTAGAAGATGCATTAGAGAAATGAATCCTTGAGAGGATTAGCATTAATCTCGGGGATACTTACGATGTGGCTGAAAAATTTTATAAAGAATAACTCAAGATTTTTTTTTATGGGTAATATATCGTTTATTTTTATTTTTTCAATAATACTTAATTACTAGTTTGGGGTTTACAGTGGGAAACCCCGGCACCGTCAGCTCATGAAGGCGATGGAGCAGCACAGACAAGCGCCCTAGTGCCTGCTCCACTGCAGAGCTCTCCGGTCTTACCATCATGGTAAAGGCTAGTCTCCAAGCCAGTAGTACCTCCATTGGATGGTCCCACTGGGTGGACACCTCTTGGAGGCAGTTCAGCAGGTCCTTAACCCATTGTGCTTCGTTGTCCCAGGATCTTTCCAGAAGTTGGTGCAACTCGTGCTGCTCCAGGGCCATCGCTGCTGGGTGCAATAGAGGTGACGCCTCTTCTGTTAGTGTCCGCAACACCTGGGTGTGGCTAAGAGCACAGCGCCCTAGCTTGGCAATGGCGTTTAGAATATTGCTACTTCCTACCATGTTGTACTGAAACGATTTACTGTAAATAATACGCTACGAAAGCGTGGTTTTATAGCACAACGATCGGAACGTTTTACCAAGATTGTGCCAACACAGGGAAAAGCATTGAGTAGTATGGGGTTTCTGACAAGGCAAATTTAAGCAATAAGTGTCGAAACAAGAGGAAATAGCTGACCATTTCAACCAGCGATACAGTAATCAGGTCATTTGTTATCAAATGACTGCTGACATTTTAAAAAAAAAATAAATTACGCTACCTCCGTTTTTTCGGTCGATATAAGCCGATGATACGGTTGGATATGAATATATATACTAACGTATATTGGGAATGAAAGAAAAGTAAGTATATAGAGTTAAAAAAAAAAAAAAAAAAAAACAAATAATAATAATGATAGATTGACTGGGAAAAAGAGCAATTAATCCTATGTAATTTAAAGTGCCTTGAATATATGTATGTTACCATGTACGATCTAGGAAGAGACAATCGTTAATGGATATATACATATCAGGCTAGAAATAAATTTAAATAAGAAGTAATTGTATGCAATGAAAGGTATAGTCATGCAATGGACAAAGTTTTGACGCAAATGGGATTATTTTTTATAATCTTATTTTGTCGGAGGATCAATATTTTGGTTCGAAACTATAGTAAGTGTTACCTCACGTATTAAAAAGAGCATTGAAATTAGTCAAACCGGAACTAATGCACTATATGGCAATAAGGTAAAATAGTCCAGTCCTTTTTTCCTCTGGGATGCGGTAGCAAATCCGAGAATGTAAGGGGAGAAGACGAGTGGACGGAGAATTGAATGATATAGCATTCAAATGTAGGTTAAGCAATTTATGAAGAGAATATTGTATTCTTAGGCTGAGATATGTTATCTAGTGTAAAATTTTATCATTTTATAGATTATGTTAGTACTGTTGATGGCGGTTAGCGACAGGATACATGCGGGGGTGCGGTTGGATAAGCTACCGGAGACAGATGTATTAATGGAAAAAACAGGAGATGTATGGTTCGCCAAGGATTTTTGGGTGGTTGTAACAGAGTTTCCACGAACGGAGTTGAAAATTATCGTTGAGCAGTTCAAAGGAATACAGGAGACAACCAGAAGGTTGTGTGAGAGACATGTGGTGGCCAGCGGGACCGAGCTGAAACGAAGATGCGACTCTTCTATTGTTGAGATAGAAGCTATAACAAAAAGATTCTTGGAAAAGGAGAAGACATTGTCTCTGAAAGGAAGGAAACGCCGGTCCCTGATAGATGTTGGCGGTGAAGTGCTCAAATGGGCAATCGGTACGATGGATCACCAAGATTCAGATCGGATTTATGGTCACTTACAGGACCTTGAGAGGAAGCAGTCAAAAACGTTGTCATTGCTGGGAAAAGAGGTAACTGTGATGAGAACAGGTTACCAGGGCCTTCACGAAGCAGTGAATAAGACTTTCAAAGAACTGGAAGAGATGCACTTGGCGTTGGAAGGCATTGGAAAAAGACAAGAGGAAGCAGAGGTGAACTTGGCGGAATCTTTCATTTTGGGAAAAGTTGTTTCTGAAGAAATGATGAGGTTCCAGGATCAACAGCAAACGGAGATAGTGGTGCTCGATGATTTATTACATGGCAGGCTACACCCGTTGTTCCTGACGTCTGATGAATTGCTCAAGGCAGCACCAACGTCAATGAAAGGAAATTCATGGTACAGAGAGGCACCGGAGCGGTTCTATGAACTAGCCGAGGTTCGCACAGAAGAGGCGGAGAACGGGTTAAAAGTAGTCATAAAGATTCCTGTGCCGTTATTGGAGGTATTTACAATGCACAAAGTGTACCCAATACCCAAGAGACTAAACCCAGATTGGTGCGTGCTACCGAAGATAAGATATGACTACATAGCGGCAAGCCAAGCTCAAGAACACTACATTGGCCTATCAATAGAGGACGAGGGGAAATGTCGAGAGGTAGGCACTACAAAACGTTTATGCTACCATCCCGGAAAATTAATTACGGGAGCAAGCGATTACTGCGAGATAGAAGTATTGAAGCATGAGCAAGACCAATGCGATCACGTAGCCATTCCAGCCCCGGGAGGAATTATGGTAGCCACCCGAACCATAAATAGATGGCTCTACCATTTTGACGACCAGGCGATTTTCACGGCGGTGTGTTCAGACGAAACCACACGGTTGGAATTAATAAACACCGGTTTTATGACCATTGAATCTGGTTGCAGAGTGGTTGGCAAAGGAATAATATTGGTCCATAAAAATCAGGAAGAGTCACGGTATAAATTCTCAACGTCAGTCATGGGAACAAACCGTTTAAGGACGAAACTACAGGAGCTGCTGGAAAATCGCAAACGAAATGACTCCGGCCATACGCTCGCAACACCAAACACAGTCTCACTCATGCATTTCAACGATCTACGGAAAACTCTTACAACAAACAGCAGAACAATTAACGAGTTGGTAAAGGAGGCGGAAGATGTGGAAAGGGTGTCACACCTCACCAACTCCTGTGAGATAGTGCACACCTGGATGAAGGGAGGGGTAGTCAGTATAGCTGGCCTCGTCCTGGTGGTAGTGATGGTGACGACGCTCATTTCAAGGAAATGGTGCAGGATAGTAGCGGCCCTTCAAAGACTCGAATTAACCACACCAACGGCACAGCACAATAACCACCCCGACAACGGCAGTCGTCAACTGGACCAGCAGGTAGCAGAGGGCGCAGTATAATATAAGGTTTTATGTATAGAATAGAATTGTGTCATTGTTTAGATATTTGTAGATACGCCAATGAGAAAAGAGTCAATGAAAGACCAAATTATAAAAAGGGGAATTTAAAAAAAAAATAATGATGGATAAAAATAAAAAAAAAACAAACAAACAAAAACAAAAACAAAGTAAAGAAAAAAAAAATAAAAATAAAAGAAAGAAAACTACAAAAGAAAATAAAAGCTAGAAAAAAAAAATATATATATGGAAAAGAAAAGAATAAAAAAAGGAAGAAAAAAACCGTGATAGAACCCAAATAAGGCGATTTTAAAAAAAAAAAGATGTAAATAAAAACAAGTCATATGTATGTAATATAGAGTTCAATCGATGCACATAATTGTTTACAGTGCAAGAAAAATACTGTAAAGATTTTATGGAAGTTAGTTGCACTAACTTCTTTTAGAAAGAGGGGAGGGATGTTGTGAGTTAGAATCAAGCTACTTACGCGTAGTTGACTCACAGCACCGGCTCCTATTAAATTCATTAAGAACGCACATATTTTTAGGGTGCAAATATTGTAAATGAACAGTATTTATTCATTAATTATGATGTAAACTTTTAGGGTGTCACAGTTCTGCAGTCAAGCTGACGAGGGGCATTTAGAATGCACCGACGACACTTTTACTTGCAGTAGGTCAGTGGGCTTGAGCCACTGACACCAAATAAAAACTGCGTAACTGGAACACCAGAAAAGTGAAGACGTAGACTGTAATGTTTATTTGTAAATATTATATAAGAACTAGCATTTTAAGAATAAAGCTCTCTTGTGTTTTTAAAACTGAAAGGTGAAAAGTGTTTGTACTTTACGTTAGGGTTCTTGATTTGCAGCCACGCGCCCGGAAGAACTGCGACAGGACGTCGCTCTCGCCGACAAGCAGACACGAGGACCCCAACACTACTGACAGGAGAAAAAACTGTTCATGTAGTTCCTTTAACAAAAGGCATTATAACCGAAACAAAGCTACAAATCTACGAGGAGAAAAATTTTAGGAAAGTGTCTGATGAACTCAAATACAAATTGGGAAAAAGTCTTTGCACATACCAACTCAAGTCACAAAAAGGATTAGTAGTCGTGTTATAGGGCATTGAAACGGGCTTAGATCTCAGCGAAATAAAGCAGTCTTTAAAAACAGCAGGCTTCGACGCTCAATCTGTATTCAATATCTTAAATCGAGAAAAAGTACCACAGCCACCTTACCGTCTTGAACTAGAGCCTTCAGCTTTGAAACTGAATGAAGGTGAAAAACATCCGATTTACAACTTGCAATATACAGTATGCACATACAGCGAACTATAGGGGCTGCCCAGTATACGTAAAAGTTAAAGAAAAAATGCGTCCTCAGCCGAAATAAAAACAACAGCACTGTAGTTATGTGTTATCAACCTACGAAACCCACTGAGCCATGTCGAGCACAAGATAGTATTAGCTATGCAAATATTGTTAAAACCGGGCCTCCGAGTGTAAAACCACAAACTGATAATTTAAAAAAAAATAGTCTAGTCACTTGCACAAACTCTAAACCAGTTTATATTTTCAATGCAAGGAATGGTGCTGGAAATGATGCCTAACCAAACTCAAATCCTATAGATGACAATGTTAAAAAAATGAACACTCTCAGAATATGTCACTGGAATGCAAACGTCGTTAGCCAGCACAAACCTGAGTTGCACACTGTTCTACTTGACAAAAACATTGATATTAAGCTCATTTCGGAATCCCATCTAACCTCTAAAAATAATTTTAAAGTTAGTGGATACCACTTCTATGACACAAAACATCCAGACGATAAAGCATGTGGTGGCACTGGGACCCTTATTAAAGCCAGCTTAAAAATTAACCTAATCGAAGATCATTGCAAAAACTTCATCCAAGCTACATCCATATGTCTTGAAAACATGGTGGGCAACATAACAATTTCCGAAATATACTGTCGTCTTTTATATATAGTCTATTATATATATATATATATATATATATATATATATATATATATATATATACGTATATATATATATATATATATATATATATATATATACATATATATATATATATATATATATATATATATATATATATATATATATATATATATATATGTATATATGCAACTTTCACTCAGTCTGTAAAACCAAATTGTTTGTGAAACTACTTTATAAAACCTATATACGAGTATATAGAACCTGCATAAAAAAAAACTGAAGTTTTGCTTCCAAAAATAAACATTCTGTAAATCTTATATACTTTTCGAACTGTTGTATAAATATACATATGATGTAAAGGTTTATAGCGGATTTACAGACGCACAAATGCTAATGTCATATTAATTTCAAATTTCTTTCAGCTTGAAGTTTTGAAGTTTTGTGAATATGCTTAAATATGCAAAGTAAAGTGTAAAAAGATTAGTTAATAAACTGAAAGTGACTTTAACAGACAATTCGCTGATGGTGATTCGGATACCTGTGTTTACCATCTTACTTCATGAATATACATATATTATCGAACTTCGAATTTTCACCACATACTAAACCCTGATTTTTATCTTATCTACAATTGATAAAAATTTATGTAGAAAAATTTTACTAAGTCACATCACGAAAAACATTTTTAATGGCTAATATTGCTTTAATATCAATTAGAAGCATTTTTATTAATTGTTACATATATAAATCATGTTAAATACATATTCTTAAGTTAAGAATTAGTTGCAATCATGTTACATACATTTTAGTTAGGAACTTTCCATAAAAAACTGTTAATTACAAATTTTTATATTTGGAAATGAGTGAGTAATTAAAATTAGTTACATTGGTATTTGGTGGTGAATATGAAATAGAACTTGAATTCGGACGTTAGATTCACATAAAAATAAGTACATATATATATATATATATATATATATATATATATATATATATATATATATATATATATATATATATATATATATATATATATATATAAATATATATATATATATATATATATATATATATATATATATATAATATATAAATATATATATATATATATATATATATATATATATATATTTATATATATATTTAAACTTTTTGTATATAACTTACCTCTTGCTCACCTTGATATGGTTCTATATATTAATAGACTTGTTAGTCAGGAAACTTTCTAGATGATCTTCTGGCATTAAAGACTCCAAGTGGTCCTGATGTTATGAAAAAACAGACATGCCTATTCTTCTATATACACTCTTCGATTTTATTTTAAGCTATTTTAATAATATTAAATGATAGCATAAATGATCTAGGAGAAAATTTTTATTTTGTTTTTATTTTTTATAATGCGAATTCTACCAAGCAATATCATGAATTTAAATTTTTAGTTATTTTAATAGATTATCAATTTACTTTTAAGTGTCCTGAAACTTAAAATTTCACCGGGAATACACCCAGGTATTATCAAAATGTAATCTCAATACACAATGTTTAGGTGCTTTATTGAAGTTTTTCGCAGTTCAATTTTTTTTATTTATTAACGAAAAATAAATTATATACATATGAATAAATAAAATATATTTCCTGGCAGTTGAAAAGAATTAAAAGTCTAGTTAGAATATTGACATCACAGTTCCGCGATTACGAAAGTAATATGTTATTCTAATTGAGTACCAATGTATGTGTTTGTGAAATGCTTTAGTGTTTATAATAAAAATAAAAGCCCTGCTAATACATAAAATCATTTACTTGTTTGCATTCACACTTTTGTAGAAAAATATAAAATCACTATCTCATATTAAAATATGTACAACTACTATTAATTCAGTGATGTGTCTATTGTAATGATTAAATTTGGGTGGGGTAGAACTCAGCGGGTTTTAGAGGCCGTTGATATAAAATAATTATTTTTGTAATAATTTTTATATATATTCTCGATATACTCGAATTTGAGGATTAGTGCTTCCTTTGTTCTGGTCACCAAGGCTCCGGGGAACCAGATGATGGCCAGATTCTACTGGCTATTCTGGTTTATGGGGACCAGAATGGAGTCTTTGTTAAACAGATTCTCCCCATTGGTCCACCTCTTTACGCCCATGTGTCTGTTAGCTACTGTCTGGTGAAGAATTGCGCGCTGAAAATGAGTATCCTGTGTTGTTGTCGACTCGATATGAGATGCGGCCTTACTCGACAATAACCTGGCGAAACGAAGTTCGTGATTTGAAAAGGGCCGTCGTATCGTGGTGCCAGTTTAGCGGCAAAGTGTTCTATTGCTTTGGACAAGTGGTCCAAAGCAATAGAACACACACCAAGCTGTCCCATGACGGGTTTCCACTGTGTCGCATATTATAAAACCTCCTACTTTTCCTGTGTTGCCCGCTTGAGATTTCGTTTCAACATGTGGTAGTAAAAAAAATATGAAGAAAGTTTAGTAGAATGAGGACCAAGCTTTTAAATATACAACCTTTCTCATTTTCATCCCATATTTGTAAGCCATAAACAATTCCAACAAAGGGATCATGCAGGGAAATTTTATGATAGTATAAGTTTTAAAAATTTTATAAATACAAAATTATCATCGTATTGAATACTTTCTTATAAGATAACTGAATATAAAAAAATAAATTTATTAATACTTTCTTAAATATTTATACCTGAATTTACCGCTCCATAACTAATTGGTGTAGATATCAATCATGTAGAAGAAGCCAGGTATCTGGGGTTAACCCTGTGTAGTGAGAGCATTCAGAAGGATCAAGTAAATTTGTACTTTTCAAAAGAATCACAGGAAAGAAATGGGGGGTTACAATCAAAAGTAGCCTACTGGACGCAGCTGTGGTGCGACCAATCCTTTTTTATGCAGTGCTTAGTTGGTGGACGGTCCTAAGCAAGTCTAGATGCAGCCGACTGGTAACAAAGGTACAAAGAACGAGGGAGGTATTCATAGATGATGCTCTGGTGTCGTTCTAATCGACTCCAAATGTTATTTTAGACGTAATGCTTAATCTGCTATCTGTCCGGCTTTTTGGTAGAAGGATAATTGACTGGAAGATAATTTTCTTGCCTATGTGTGGGAGCTGCGTTTACTTGAAGTTTGAGTTACCATGCAAAGAGGGCAACAAAGGAACAAAGAAAGGCAGGGGTGTTCATAAGTAGCGCTATTCGACCGACTCCAAAGCCAGTTGCAGACGCTGTGCTCTGCTCCTTCGTTATGCGTTTATGGATGTAGTTCCGTGCCAACGTTGTTTCGTCATAGAGCGCCTTTGGCAATCGTTTTTCGCATCTTTGTACGAAATATGCAGGACTGCACCCCATAGTTTCCGAAACGCTGGTGTTGAGAGCCAGAGATAACTCTGGAAGTAAATCATCCCGCTGCCGTTGATTCGCTGTGCCACCATAGTCTTCATGGAGAGATTTGTGCGTTCTGTTGTGGTTTCTTGCGGAGTGTGGGTCGGTGTCTGATATCATAGTCTTTGAAAAATCTTCGATATGTCGTGCGACAGAATTGAGACCCATTGTCTGTCATCAGAACTTTGTTTACTCCAAAACGGGATGAGATGTGCTCCCGGAAGGCCCCATTTATATTCTCGGTGGTGGAAGCCATGTTGATCCATTTAGTATATTTGTCGTAGAGCATAACTAGCATGGAATTCCCATGCGTGGAACGAGGTAAAGGTCCAATGAAGTCGGCGCACAGCATAGCTAATGGTACTTTAAGTTTCTGGCTTAGCATTTTCCCAGCGGGTTGCTGCTGACTGCGCTTGTATTGTTGGCACGAGGTGCACTGGTGTACATAACGACTAGTATCCCGGAACAGACCAAGTGTCTTGCTGTATCATGATTCTCCCGTAGAATGCGTTCTCTACGTAGTTGTGGTACGCACAGTTTCTACGGGACACAGTCTTCGTCTCCATTATAACTTGGAATATGTCGATACAGACCCATTTTCCAATAGGGTAATCTGCGAATTTTACTGGGTCGGTTACTACCTCCGCTTTGCGCTTCTGCCACAATGGGATATTGGTTCTGTTTTATCTTGGATAGTGATGGCGCAAGCGGCTTCAGGTTACTGTCTTGACAGAGCGTCGACCAGTATAATAAATTTCTACTTTCGATATTGCATCTTGAACGTATGCTGTAGCAATTTGAGAGTCCACCTTGCGAAACGGCCTGAAGGGCTTTCGATGGAGTTTAACCACTTGAACGATAGCTGGTCTGTGATAACCCTGAAGTGATACCATTCTAAGTATGGTCGCATCTTCAGTATTTGTCACATGATGGTTAGGTATTATTTTTCTGTTGGAGAATAGTTCCACTCCGCATAATTTAAATGGCGACTGGCATATGCTATCACGCTTTCCACCCCCTCGCTTTCTTGGGTGGGTACCGCGCGTCTGTCTGGAGCACAAATTTCTGGATGAATTCCGAGCAGGCAAGGACAGGGGCTTCTGTTAGCTATTGCTTTAGTAATGCAAATTCCTCTTGTTGTGCCTGTTGGGCTGTACCATGACGCTATTCCCAGGCAGCGCCGCAGTTCCCGAACGTTTTGTGGTGGTTTGAGGTCTCGTGTGGAGCGATTTTGTCTGGGTATGTGTAAATGTCTTTGTCGCTGACCATGTGTCTCAGGTATTTCAGTTCTGCTCATTTTTCGTGGTTCAATTTTAAGTTCGTTTTTCGCAATCGCCGCCGGAAATCCTTAGCCAAGTTCTGTTCATGTTCCTCCAATGTCCGCCCGGTAACAATTATGTCATCCAGATATGCCAAATCATGTAGCTTCATTTTGGGGCCTGATTGGGGCCATTACCTGATTAATGCTCGTTGGAATGTTGCAGGCGCAGAGTGAAGATCGAACTACATCACCTTCCATTGCAAAACTATTATGCTTGGTACGGTGAACGTCGTGTACTCTTTACTTTGCTGGTCCATCGGTATTTGCCAGTATCCATTCTTTGGATCGACACTGCTAACATAATTCGCCTCCCGTAAGCAGTCCAGAATGTGTTGGATTCGGGGTATGGGGTAGGCGTCTGGAGTGGATCTTGCGTTCAACTTACTTTAGTCTATGGATAGTCTTTACCTTCCATCTTTCTTACGCACCAGGACAATCGGTGCGCTATGTGGACTATGTAATGCCTCTACGAGTATACAGCCTTTTGCTAGGAGGTCGTTCAGTTCTTCATTCATTTATCTTTTCTGCGCGGGATTCGGGCAAACAATCTGCTTTATGGATCTCAATTTTTTGGTTGGCGATGTTGGTTACGCCGGGTTTATCGTAGAATTTCCTCAGCTCAATGGCTAGAAATGCATCGATCCTCGGTGATAGCTTCTTCTCGGATGGTCGTACATCATGTACTATCTCTAGTTTGCAAGCCACCGGTCCAGGTTCCTAGAGTGAGCTCTTGGTCTCCGCATCCGATGGTTGTTCATTGCCTCGTCATGAAATCTAATCCGAGAAGAAGGTCGTACGTTGAGTCGGGCATTGTGAGCAGTTATAGTTCACAAGCTTGGCTTTCTAGTTTTATGTTCATTCTGCCGGATCTGGACGGCAAGTTGTCGCCAATGAAACTTCGTATGGTTCCTGTGTCGATGGTGGTTGTGGTATTGTGGGTGCCTATGGTGACGGTGGCACAAATGCGTTGCCAGTCGCAACCACCTTCATTGTTTTTTTGATATTTGTTGTTGTTATTCGGTTGCTCTTCGTTAATAGTTTTAAATATTTCATTTTAAATTAGAGAATACTAATATTCTCTGGTCTTCTTAGTGCTATGTACTTGTTAACTGTATGCATAATGATCATTCTGGCGTCATTTATTTTGTTTTTCGTACTCGTCTTTTGATGTTGTTAGAGATATATTTGTCGAGCTGATACACTTGTTGAATTTTGTCGAAGTACTTTTTGTTAATGGCTTTGTTATAATGTTTTCATCTTTATGTTTGTCTTTTCGTGTACCCTTCGTTTGTTGGAAAGCTTAGCGTTTCTACGCTTGGTTTATCTTTTTGTAATCAATTTTCGTGATTACAGTAGCCAACCGTTGTATTTGGTATAAACGAAAGATTTTAGTTTGCCTTTTCTGCGCTCCTTACGCTGATTGGTTCGATCATCTAAATATAATTATTTTAGCATTATGCTCTGTTCGTGTGTCGTTTAGTTGTTTTTGTTGTAATTTACGTAGTGGGCATTTTCCATAATCATTTTGCATAATTGCTGTTTTTGGCACTGGTTGGATACTTGTCTATAAGGGGAGTTACTTTCGGTTAGAGCTATCCAAACCTATACCAAATACAAGTGTTTTGTGTTATTTTATGAATATTTATGCGGAAAATACGTGCAAACAATTTCATAATAAATTTTCATACTTACTTTTTATACCGCTGTAAATATAAAATTATCTGATATTCCTGCTATTCAACAATTCAACAATAAATTGCAAAAACCTTACTGGTTAGAGTTTATTCGACGCCATGCAGACCAAGCATAGTCTTAAATGAAAACATTCTAAGTTGAGTTCATTAGCGTTAATGTCTCCGTAATAGAATTCTTCAAATTCTTGGCATTTATTTCTCATCTGGTCAGGATCTATTGTTTTTGACTGAAATAGAAAACTAAAAAGTTTGTTAAGTCCCTTATATATATATCTTCTGTATGTTGCTTTAAATGACGAAAGGGAATGGGTCGATTATGGGAAGACATCTATACAAAATATTTCTTTGTAATTCTACTGCACAGTCTCTGATGGTGGTTCTAAGAAATGATGCGGGTGCGGTGAATTCTTTTTCTTTGAGAATTATTTTTATTGTTAGGATTTTAGTTTTTTCTTTAGCAGCAGATGCGTACTGATCGCAGTTTCTGCGTGCGCTACTGATACAATCGGCAAAAGATGCAATGATTTGTTTGTTGTTGGTAGTATTCTGTAAGGTTATGCTTAATTTATTAATAATTCTCAAAAGTTTGTCTCCATTAGGAGAATGGTCTGCAGTTTTGGGAAAGGGTTTGAGACTCTCTTCTTCTTTCTCGTTGTTCGGTGCTTCCGGCAATTGATGTTAAATTTTAAAATATATGATTGTAACCATTTCTCAAAGCTGGTTTTAGAGACGGAGTTCATACCTTTACTGTACCTGCACATTCTGACAATATTTTTCATCGATTGTTCGAACCTGACAAAAAAATTAAAATTTTTTGGACGAATTCGAAGCATACTACTGAAACACATCCAGGCGCCTGAACACCTACCACACTCATTGAATGAGCGGCACATAGGAGCACAAGCAAATTCATATTTTTCAATTATTCTTGCATGCAGAGCAGAACACTTTCCAGCCATATTTGTTGCATCATCGCAGCTGTGCCCACGGGCATCCTTTATTGAAATATCATGGCTATCTAAAGAGATTAAAACATTATCTGCTATATATTGAACCGTATCCTCCAAAGACAAAATTGCAAAAATCTCTGAATAGACTCTCCGTCTTTGCATACCGAGCGATGATAGTCAGTTGGTGCATACAGAGTTTAGTTCGTTTTCAGTCATCGTTAATACTTACTGTCCAATTACATTAATAAATTCATTGCAAATATATGCAGACTTGTACTTCCTTTTCACGAATTTCGCAGTTTTGTATATGATCAGCAAGAAAAGGATAGAATACACTTATTAATTCCAAACATTCCAAAAAATCCTCGAACTAAACGAACTAAAATGCCAAAACTCGTTTAGGGTCTTAGTTACGTACTGGTCTTTCATTTTGGTTGAATTAAATTGAGCTGGACTTTCTTGTTGCACAGAGATATAAACTTTCTTTCCATATACTCACAATTTGAAAATTTATGAGTGAAAACATTCCTAGTCAACTTTCTAGTGTTTGCCTTATCACTGTTTTACTTGTGGATGTTTTGGAAAGTCACAATTTTTATTTTAGAAAAACTCTGGCCCTTTGCGATTCCAAATATCACACACTATTGTTGAAATTTTATCACAGTACGTACCAGGGTCGGAAGATAAATATTTTTTTTAAATACTTGTATTTAGTTGATAAATCGGAGTAAGTTCAGTCTCTCTGATGTATGTGCGACTGTTTGTATATCTGGACCTGATGTACTCATAATTATGTTTTATATATCAAACGCGAGTCCCTTTTTTACGTTTGAATCTTATAGGCATCTTTAGATGATTAGGTCCAAGATTCACTCTGCGTGTTAGTTTCTTCAAGTGTAAAAAATTATTTAGTTTACGTAATTTGCTGATATTTTCTTTTTGAGCTGTAGGTTTTCTTCTTTTTCTGAACCACTTAAATATATTCTTTTCGACTTCATGCGATCTTGCTCAATAGGCGCAGGAACTAATAAATTAGCAATTAGAAACTCCTACTTCTTTTTAGTAACTAGCAAGTCAGTCAAACCACGAGAATTTGAAAACATCAATCTCCTTATAATAGCCCAAACTACTAAAAAGAGCTGAACACTTCTTATATTTCTATAATCTTTTTGGCGGAAACAAATATGTCAGCTAAAGCATATTTAATCATTGATAATGCTCCATTGCATTTGAAAGAAGATGAAAGTCATTACGATCCACATATCTGAGTAATGTTTTGTCACCTGAATCTACTGCACTAATCCAGCAGAACCCACATTCTTCAAAAAATAACAAAAACATAAAAACTTAAATTTATTCATTTAAGTAATTTGCCTTTTAAATTAAGCTTGGAATGATATTGTTGCAAAATACTTGAAAAAAGTTGGTCGAATTTCTGGTCACAACCTTCATTGGAATGAGATGTTGCAGCAATCAGATGCAACATTTGCTGATTTAATTTCTATTTATAATGTGTTTTGGAATCTTGTTCCATATAGTCATATTATAAGTTTTGAGGAAATTATTAACTTCGAAACTGGTCCAAATGATCTTGTACATGCCTTTACCAATCACAGTCAGCACTACGAAATCTAGAAAGTAAAGAATATATACATGAACAATGACAGAGTATAGTTGAAATTGCCCAGGACATGACACATAATGAAAGTCAGGTAATTGCTTACCAGACCCAGAGAGCAAATATTCCTCAAAAGTCTTACTTTTTAAAAAAATTCAAGAAACGGCTGAACTAATGCATCTCTAAACATCTATAGAAGTTTCATATGTAGGTATATACATATATAAAAGATAACTTTTTCATATTGCAAACCAGCATAAAACTATAAGTGTCTGGATTACCGATATTATATTATACCCACATCCTACTGCACGTAATACTTCCATGTACACGTGTTAGTTAACTCTGCAATGTCCTCACCTCGTATCCCGTGCTCCTGCTCATCACGATTCTCTTGCGATGCTGGGATAGCCAAATTACTTACAGGAACTAAAGATCATATTTCGCTTAAGTATATTTTCTGATTCTTTTTTTCATAAAATTTTATTTTATTTCAGATTATATTAGCTTTCAACTCAAGATAGTCCTGATCGAACTCATTTTACAAGACGTATTGGCCATTTACTGGAAGAAATTAATTTTCTGCCATTTTATAAACTTTTCACGATTTTGAGTTGTGTGGAAAGTGTTTCGTTTCAAGTAGCAACATCAGCGCTGCCTTTCTGGGAAAATATTAAAATGTTGAGATTTTGTTAACCTAATTTAAGCCAAACCCATTGTTCAGTTGGGGTCACCAGTCCTAGAAATTTTTGACTCTGTCTCTACGGGTGCAAAAAATTATTACTATGCATAAAGTATTAAATGATATATTATATTATATAAAACATCTTATATACAAAATTTAAACTCGACTTTCGCAACGTTTTTGTGATAATTTGTGACCTGATGGAAAAAATTTATAGAAGATTCGGAATCAGCTCATCATTTTTGGATAGAAAATGTATTATGGAAGTTGCTTGCGTATCTGGTTTTTGCGTTTTACGTTTCATTCCCTCTCAGATCTTCGTTCGTTGCCTCACAGCGCTGTATCGTCATGTTGCGTCACAGCGCTGTATCGTTCTCGTTAGTTCGTACATGCTTTTTTTGCCTTCAGCTCTAACTACAAGCTTTGACCTTGTTGTGTCTTTGTGGTACATGTTCCCAAGGAACAATAGAATATCGCTTTCTGGTAAAGTCGTTGTAGAAAGTCGGTGGCACTGTCGGGAGTTTTGCTTGATCTTGATGAATTAACATGGTTTCCCCGTCTTGAGCAACTCGAAAAATGGAGCTGCCGTTTGAAAAATCGAATTCAAATTAGAAATGGAGGACGCTGACGTAATCGCCAGTTCTGCGTGTTGTGAATTTTCCATTTCGTTGGTAGTAGTTTAGGCAGAAATGATCAAAAGTTGATACCCGTTCAAGTAACTTCAGTATGAGTAAACCAGGTGTTAAGAAAGGTGCAACCGTTCTGACTGGGTCTTCGTGACCGAAATTGCGCCTGCTGTCGCTACTATTGATTCGACAGAAAGAAACCAAATTTAAAGCCAGAATGCTTGCTTACATTTTTCATATTCATGAAGGTCAACAATATGACAAGGGCAAAGCGGAAGCTGGAAATCCCAAAACATGAATTTTAGGGTTGGGACTCCATGAAAACATTTTTGGAGGGGCAATTTCGCATGATAGAAAGTTTGGATATGGCCTTGCTAATTAGAACACCGGACAAGCAAGTGAGCTATAAGAAATTAAATACAATTAAGCTTTAATTGTTATCAATGATGCAATATACTATGCATTTTGTGACTCCAAGAAGTTCACAGCACAGTACATAAATTTAGTGCCATCGCTTTCGTTCAAACAGCGTCGTTTATGCACTTTCGTTAACGTTACCCAGCTAAGCACTGCACATTACTTTATTTCGAAGTCGCTGTGCCGCCTTATGCTAGCACGTGCATGGCACTTGAGGTAAGCGGCTCTAGGTTTGTCAACAATGCTCAACCAGCACTTGTCTCCACATTATTTTGAAAATCAAATGCATTTAAGGGCATTCATTACTAGAAGATTTGCCGTTTTTAGCAATTACGGTCGCATTGATTAATAATTATCCTATTATAATAGGACAGGAGCGTTAATACCGTGCAGAGTGATTTTTGATTCGGCTTCTTAGCTAAATTTTATATCTTAGTATGTTTTCAACTAGCTGAAGCTGCAGAAGAATAAATCAACCACTTTTGTTTCTGTGGTCTGGAAATTTGATTTAGTAGTTAAAAGTACTGACATTTGCTTCCAGTCGCAAGTCGGAGATAATTTAGCGGAACAGTAGGTCTTACCTCCTTCATAAGAGATCAACAACTTAGCATTGATTTGAATAGTTCCATCTGGAATATTCCATTAAAATTAAGGCTAGCAGATCCTTCGTTTTTCAAGCTATATCGGGTTGATATTTTAGTAGGAGCTGATTTATTCTTTGAGCTGCTTTCGTAGGCCAAGTCGATTTAGGTGCTACATTGCCATTGTTGTCGAAAAACTGTTCATTGTTCTCGCGTTGCCCCGTTTTACTTGCAGCAAGCCACAGGTCATTTAGTTGGATAACGCAACTAACTTCGTGTGAGAAAAAAGAGTTGAAAAATATATTTGTCGGTGAGGCCTATTAGAAGGCCGTAAAGCAACAATGTCTTGACGACGCAATTGATTGAAATTTATACCATCCATGTCTCCACCCTTAAGGGGTTATGGGAAGATTCTATAAAAGTTGCCAAGTTTCATGTTCATCAGGTTATCGGTTTTGTAAAGCTTCGCACCCTAATTTGTCACATTTGATTTTTTTCGAATTCACGTTTACTTTGTCCAATTTCAGAGATTGCATATGATTTGGATGTCCTTACACCAACTCATTTTCTAAGAGGTGTTCCTTTCAGTGCGTCAACAAAAACACATATAGCCACAAAATGTATTAACCGGCGTAAATATTAAATGTATATAAGTGCATACATTCAAATAAAAGTTTCTCTAAGAACAAACAATTAAATCGCATCGCAGATATATTAACTTACAGAGCTTATGCACTAATCTCTCCAGGCAACAGCAATAAGAACCAAAAAGGTGAAGTGATAAAATCATAGTAGGGTTGGTTAAGAAGACTTTGCCAACAACATCGATCTCGATAGGGATTTGTTTGTTCAACACTCCCAAACTAATATAAGCACTTTAAGCAGAAAAAGTGGGAAATATTAAAAAAAATATTTTCATAATTATACTACTACACAGCAATCAGACTGTACCTGATGGAAAGAAACAAAAACATAAATCGCTCGATTCAGTGCGAGTCACCAATCCGCAGCACAGGGCAGTAGACTAACTCCTATTTTATATATGCTGTACACGCATCCATTATGTCATCAACAAACCATGCCATGAGGTCAACATTCGCTGATGATACTGCGATATTGTGTGCACAGGAAAATCGTAAAACACCAATAACTATTCTACAAAACCAAATTCAAAATTGTTCACTATTAAAATTGGCGTCCACGTTATACCGAATTAAACATATGGGCATTCATCTAGATAAAACACCATTATAAAACTGAAAATTAAAACCGATTTGAGCTATTTTGCAACTACTATAAGGAGGCGTTGAAAGTATCGACATAAATATATATATATATATAATATATATATATATATATATATATATATATATATATATATATGTGTATATATATATATATATATATATATATATATATATATATGTATATATATATATATATATATATATATATATATATAAATATATACTCGTACATATATATATATATATATATATATATATATATATAATATATATATATATATATATATATATATATATATATATATATATATATATATATGTATATATATATATATATATATATATATATATATATATATATATATATATATGTATATATATATATATATATATATATATAAATATATACTCGTACATATATATATATATATATATATATATATATATATATACATATATATATATATACATATATATATATATATATATATATATATATATATATATATATATATGTATATATATATATATATATATATATATATATATATATATATATATATATATATATATATATATATATGTATATATATATATATATGTATATATATATATATATATATATATATATATATATATATCTTTCCGTCGGAAAGAACAAATTTGTACAGAGAACAAAAAGTTTAAAACTTTCAAACAAAATTTGGCGTGAAAAGGGGCGTGAAAGGGGGCGTGGCGTAAGAAATGTTTATTTCTGCCTCGCCTGGAGTATATAATGTGTATACAATTTGAAGTAAATCTGTTAAAAACTATATGGGAGCAACTACATAATTTTAAAAAAGTGATCGTAAAACTGGGCGTGGTCGAAAAAAGTACCCAATTAATCATGCCAGAGTCCCAGTTAAATGCTGTGAAAATTTCAGGAAGATCGGTCCAGAGGTTTGGTCTCCTATAAGGTACAAACAAACAAATAAACAGACACACATTCCATTTTATATATATAGATGTATTACACATTTCAATTATAGTTTTTTTAATTTTAAAAACGATCATAAACAAACTAAGGCCACCTAACTTATCTCAATGTAACCAAAGTTTAGTGATAACCATAGCAATGACTGTTAAAATTATTTGAAAATATCTGTGGTTAATTAAACCCCTATAATTCAGGGGTAGCGAAGCGCACCGGGTACAGCTAGTTAATTATACAACCTGCAATTTATGTTTCACACGCCGCCTGCAAGTAACACACGTTACAGCACGATGAACAAAGGATCGAAAAAGGCCACTATTAGTGCAGGCAACACATCGACAACGGAGACGGCCAATATTTCTGGTCTGTCATCAGCCGCTGTCTTGCCTCCAACGATTACAACCACCGCCAACAGAGCGCTACCTGCCGTTGGATTTTCCTGCTACAGTCGCCGACAAGAAGACAACTATGGAGCCCCAAAATGTCGCAAGTGTAGAAGCCGCTACTGCAGATCATCAAGCCTGGAGTGTGATGCTCGAGAGGATGAACGCGAAGGTGAGTTACAGAGCACTCAGGTAACCTTGCATGCAAGAAATATACAGTGCCATGCTCTGAAAGAAGCGTTGCATTTGCCTGCTAGTCAGTCGCCACACAACCAACATTACGAGCTGACGCCATAGATGAACTAATGCGCAGTACGCAAAATTTCCCCGCCGCTACTACGCATTTGCCAGCCAGAATTGATACGTACTGTGCGCTAAATGCGCATAAAAACACGGATATAGCTATACAGCCAATATCAATAGCTGATGAAAGTAACACGCAATTCTCGCTAAGTTCGCATCCCTACGCCGCCGCTTCAGCGCATTCAACACAATGCGCAACCAATGTTCTGTTAAACGATGGTTTTTTATCTGCCGCTACGCCGATGTCAGCAATAACATCGTCAGCAAGTGCAGGGAAAATTCCAAGTGTTGTAGCCATGTCTCCCGCTCAGCGTTCGGCAATATGTTCAAATGTAATGAACAGTGAAGTTTCAATGTCTAATTGTGACACAATACTGTCTGGTGGTGATACTAATCATATTTATCAATTCCCTGTTATGCCGACACTGAACACAATGCCGACTGGTGGGAATGCTGTTTATAATTATCGTCACCCTGTTATGGCACCGCATAGCACATTCCCGGCTGCTGGTAATATATGGTCACCACCCTGTTACGCCGTTGCAAACTGCGCATGATATGAATCAAAATAGCAGTTTCAATTTTAATCCTGGACAAAATATATCAACATATTTACAGCCGCGAAAGATGTTACAGTTGCCAGCTTTCAGTGGCCACCGCGAGGACTGGCCCTTGCTATGGACCACCTTCGAACAAACTACGAAAGCTTATGGGTACAGTCATTTGGAAAACTGTCAGCGGTTACAGAAGTATCTGAAAGGTGAGGCCCGTGAATCAGTAAAATCCCTTTTGATTCACCCTGACAAAGTGGCCGCGGTTATGGGACAGCTTCGATTCCGATATGGACGCCCTGAATTGCTAATTCGAAGTCAGCTGCAACAAATACAGGAAGTGGCACCCATCTCAGAATCATCAATTGAAAGGTTAATACCATTTACAACAAAGGTGAGAAAACTGGTGGTATTCCTTCAGACAGCAAACGGACAACAACATATAGGTAATACAATGTTGCTTGAAGAGCTAATTGGAAAGTTACCAATGAATAAAAAATTAGATTGGGCCAAATACGCGAATGCAATCTTGCCATATCCGACAATTGCTGATTTCAGTAATTGGTTAACCGAGATAGCCAATTTAATATCAAGGGTCATTACGATGAAAACTGAGCCACGTCGTAAAGTAGTTCTTCACACAGTTGACAACCAAAATGAACGCTTGACATGCCAGTTGTGCAAAAATGCCCATGCGATCGTAAGTTGCAAATAGTTCTTGGCATGTAATGTACAAAAGAGGTGGAGTCAAATTAAGCGCTTACGTTTATGCTTCTCGTGTCTTAAACCGGGACACTCGCTGCAATATTGCCAGCAGCGGAAGAAATGCCCAGTCGACAGATGCGATCGTAAACATCACCAGCTGTTGCATGATAAATCAACAGTACGAAACGCACAGCGACAAAGACCAGCGCCTGTTTCTGATGATAAGGATGAAGGTTCCGTTAAGGCAGAGTCAGTGCTAAGTTGCGCCAACGGAGCTCAGAAATTGCTGTTCAAAATATTGCCCGTAACGCTGTATAGTCCGAAGAAGACAGTCCGCACGCACGCACTCTTAGATGAAGGTTCATCCGTCACCATGATGAACAGCAACTTGAGAGCAAAACTGGGCCTCCGTGGTGAAGACCGAAAAAATAATCTTCAATAGTTTGGCGGTCGCTCCGAGCAGCCATCAGCTATAGTGGTCGATGTTCACATAAGTGGGATTGCAAACAACAGAAAGTTTCCGCTGCGTAATGTTTATGGTGTGGAAAATTTGAATTTACCAATGCAAAGTCTGCTTAAAAGAGATTTGCATCTGAGCGATCGTAATTTACCAGCGCTACCAGTAAAACCATATTCAGATGCCACACCTCAAATTCTCATTGGTTTCGATCACTGTCATTTAAGCTTGCCTATTGAAACTATGTGTTTGGGAGCGAAAGGGCCGCATGCCGCTAAAACTCTACTTGGATGGGTTGTGTTTGGGAAAACAAATGAGCACGTTTCAGCGACACCATCCTGTTTATTTACCCATTCAATAGTGGCAGATAATTTGCATCGGACTGTAGCTGACTATTTTGAAACTGAGAGATTTGGCGTTCGCCCAGCACCGGCGGTAGAGCCAGACGAGGAGGTGAGAGAACGCAATATTTTACAAGCTGTCACAAGAAAGATAGGTGACAAGTTTGAAACCGGTTTGCTTTGGGATCAGGACAATTTCGAGTTTCCTGATAGCTACTCTATGGCCTACAAACGCTTGCTTGGTATAGAACGCAAAATGGAGAAGGAACTAGAATTTGGTAAAGCATACAACGGTATAATCGAAAGTTATATTGACAAGGGTTATGCGCGCAAGTTGCAGGCAGATGAGGCTTCCAAGATAACCCCTAGAACAAGGTAAATTCCGCACTTTGCAGTTAAGAATCCAAACAAACCTGGTAAATTGCGATTGGTGTTTGACTCAGCTGCTACCGTAAATGGAGTTTCTTTGAATTCACGGTTATTAAAGGGTCCGCAGGACTATAAAGCAATGCCTTCAGTATTGTTTAATTTTCGAGAAGGAGCTATTGCTGTATGTGGTGACATTCGTGAGATGTTCCACCAAGTTTCGATTCGACTAGAAGACAGATGTGCACAAAGATTCTTATGGCGCAATGGCGACAGTCAGAGAAAACCCGACGTCTATGAAATGTGCGTTATGACCTTCGGGGCCGCCTGTTCGCCGTGTGCTGCTCAATATGTTAAATGTGTGAACGCATTACAACATCAGTTGATCTATCCAAGAGCGGTGAAAGCAATTCTGCAACACCATTACGTCGACGATTATGTAGACAGCTTCGATACGATTTCTGAAGCCATTACCGTATCCAAACAAGTGCGTGATATACATAGAGGTGCGGGATTTGAACTATGTAAATTTAGTTCGAACTCATCTGAAGTGTTGTGCGCTCTACAAGACGAAGCCCATATTAGTAACGAAGCATCTTCCAATAGTTTTGGAAAAGTACTCGGAATATTGTGGCAGCCAGGTGAAGACACATTTAGTTGTAAGTTGCAGTTTAACAATGTGGACGCAGATGTGGTGGATGGGAACAGGGGTCCTAGGAAACGGGAGTTCCTTAGTATTGTAATGTCAATATTTGTTCCACTGGGATTTTTAGCCCACCTTGTGGTAGGAGCAAAGATATTGTTGCGTGAAGTATGGCGATACAACATTTGTTGGGATGAACAACTGCCTATCTACATATACGACGGTTGGAGCAAATGGCGAGAGAATATCAAGAAGATTCCGGAAGTTAAAATACCGCGTTGCTACTTTACCAGAGGCGTGCCAAAGAATCGACAATTGCATATATTCGTTGATGCAAGCTAAGACGCATTTGCAGCCGCCGCGTATTGGCGCAGCACTTATTCTGATGGTGAAGTCGAAGTTTCCTTGGTGCTCGCTAAAAGCAGCTGTGCTTCTTTGAAACCGATGACGGTGCCCAGACTCGAGCTGCAAGCAGCTGTTCTGGCTGCTCGCGTGATGCAAACCATCAAGGAGGGCCACTTCTTAGAATCTGCAGATTGCATCTTTTGGAGCGACTCAAAGACGGTAATTAAGTGGATCGCGCAAGGAAATCGCCGCTATAAGCCATTTGTGGCACACCGTATAGCCGAGATTTTAGCCGCCAACAAAGCATCGGAATGGCGTTGGCTTCCTACAGAGAAAAATGTAGCTGATGAGGCTACTCGCTTAAATTTTAAAATCGATTTCTCATTTATGTCAAGAAGGTTTCAAGGACCAGAGTTCCTTGGGTACGATAAAAGTGAATGGCTAATTATTGAACATATCCAAGAAGCTATGGCAGCTATGGAAGAGGAGTTAGAGCCAAAGTTTGCCTTAACCATAAATAATGAACGTATCTTCAAATTCGAAAGATTTTCGTCGATGAATAAATTAATTCGATCAGTCGCGTGGGTGCTTCGGTTTGCTTCAAATTGCCGCATGCGTCGGCAGCATTGTGTTCAAATAGGTAGTAATAGATAAGTATCTGAACTGGAATCAGCAGAGTGGGTATTATGTCGGCAAGCTCAATCTGAAGTATATAACATGGAGAGAGAACCAATTAAAAATGGCAAGGGTGTGACGTTGCAGAGTGATTTATACAGTCTTACCCCATACATAGACGAAAAGGGCGTTCTGAGAGTATACGGGCGTATAGATGCAGCCAGCTGATTACCTTATGAAACGAAACGTTCAATTATCTTGCCGCCTCGATATCCATTCACTTCTCTGGTTATATACTATTTTCATTGCCAAATGAAGCATAAAAATATAGAGGCGACAATATGCGAAATCCGAAGAAAGTATTGGGTAGTACGCATCAGACAAGAAATGCGAAAGGTAATCAATACTTGCCAGATATGCAGACTAAGGAAATTGCAACCAGTTACACCAATATTGGGTCCACTACCCGTCGACCGATTGACGCCTTTTGTGAGACCATTCAGTTATACAGGATTGGACTATTTTGGACCAGTTTTGGTAACGATAGGGCGGCGTACTGAAAAACGGTGGGTAGCACTGTTCACTTGTCTCACCATCAGAGCTGTGCATTTGGAAATAGCGATAGATTTGTCCACTGATGCATGTGTAGTGGCCATACGCAACTTTATAAATCGTCGTGGTGTACCTAAACGAATTCGTAGCGACAATGGAAAAAATTTTATTGGGGCAAGCGGTGAAGCGGCACGATTTTCAGAAGTATTTGATTGCGAGCGCATTTTAACGGAGTTGTCATCGAAAGGTGTTGACTGGATATTTAATTGCCCATTAAACCCTTCCCAAGGAGGGGTGTGGGAACGTATGGTGCAGTGCGTCAAAAAGGTTTTGCAACATACACTGAAAGAAGTGGCTCCTCGAGAACATACACTTCAATGTCTACTTATTGAAGCCGTCAATTCGAAACCACTTACCCATTAGCCAATATCCATAGATGAAGAGGAACCTCTGACACCCAATCATTTTATTTTGGGTACAGCGAATACTGCGCAAACGCCCGGTGCAGCTGACATTAGTGACAAACCATGCGTGCTGCGCAAACAATGGCGAATAGCGAGGCAATTAGGAGATAAATTCTGGAAACGATGGCTAGCGGAGTATTTGCCCACCTTGGCACGTCGAGTGAAATGGTGCCAACCAACCACCTCCTTGAAAGAAGGCGCCTTGGTTTTTATATGTGACGTGAACTTGCCAAGAAACAAGTGGTGCCGTGGACGAGTAGAAAAAACCTACAAAGGAGCTGATGGCCAAGTAAGACGAGCAGATGTACGCACCAGTTCTGGATTGTTGTGTCGACCTATTTCAAAACTAGCCGTTTTGGAAGTGGAATGTGGTCAATTGAAGTGATTGACGGGGTCGGGAGTGTAAGAAATATTTGCCGAAGAGTTTCTGACCATTCGTGAATTGCCATCGTGTATTTTGAATGTTGTGTTTCGCTGATCGTGAGCGTGTTGCCGGTTTGCACAGTTGACGAGCGACAGCCGAGGAGCACACCACGGTAAGCGACGCACAGCGCATTTTTAATTTGAATTGATTTTTACTTTGTATTTCAGAAATAAATATTAAGTTGCCAATATTAAACTTTCGATCCTTTTACTTGTCACACTCCCATATAAGGAACTTTTTTCACCTTTTTTAAAATGACTATAACTTCGGTCAAATTGACGGAATCGTGACAATATTCGGCAGTTATGGAGATGTGGGCAGTTATGGAGATGTGGGTCCTACTAAACACTGTGCAAAAAGTGGGCGGTATATATTAACTGCCACGCCCACTATTAAAAAATATTAATAACTTAATCTGCAACAATTGGTTGATCAGAGAAAAGACACGCCCATTTTTGATATAGGGAACTTTCGGATCTAAAATTAAAATTAGCCTACCTATGCTCGTATTGATGTCAGCGGAACAAAAATTTGCAGAAATATACATGGGGTCCATAATAGTATGTGTGCAGAATATGGAGATCATAATACAACTGCCACGCCCACAATTAGCCAAAAATCATAACTGTGTTCCTATTAAAGATTTATCAACGAAATTTCACAGGAATGTTGCGGGTACTAACATTAAACACTACAAAAAAAATTTGCGTGTTATTTCTACAGCCACGCCCACTATTGACATATTATTATAACTAGCGACCTATACAATATTTTTGGACGAAATTTAATATTAGTACGTATATGGACCCTACAAAGCCACATACAAGATTCGGGGTCGATCAGAGGAAGGATACGCCTCCCTCCCATATTATGAACTTTGGGGACCCCACTTAAAGACAATTGCCCTATCTATGCTTCTAGTGATGATATATGAAAACAAATTGGTATATGTATACACTGGGTCAGTACTAGCATGCATTCCAAATTATTCCATTCCAGATTATTACTACTGCCACGCCCACAATAAACCAAAAATCATTACTAGTTTCCTATTAAAGATTTATCAACGAAATTTCATAGGAATGTTGCGGGTACTAACATTAAACACCGCACAAAAAATGGGCGTGTTATTTTTACAGCCACGCCCACTATTGGCATATTATTATAACTTACGACCTACACAATATTTTTTGACGAAATTTTATACTAGTGGTTATATTGACACTAGAAAGCCATACACAAGAAATGGGGTCGATATAATCATTTCAAGGTACCCTTCCAAAAATTACCGGGAATATGCTCCTAATGATAATTTATGAAGAAAACATCCCCATTGTTGAACTTGCACGCACAAGAAAAGGTAAAGGGTATTTCGAAGTCGGTCTAACCCGACTTCTGTACTCGTTTTTTATTGTAAGAGTGAAATATACGCATAATTTCACCTACATATATGCGCATACATTTTTGTTTTTGGTGCGAGAATGAGTCGTTATGTTCACAAGCTCCGGATAAATTTTTCGTGGATAGCCGTGGTATATACAATAACGAGTAAAGAAGTCTGAAGTTGGGTTAGACCGACTTCGGAATATCCTTTAATTTTCCCTGTGCAAGTTAAAAAATAGAGATATTTTATTAATATATCATCATTAGAAGCATAGATATGATAATTTTAAGCGGGGTCTCCAAAGTTCTTCATATGGGATGGAGGCGTGTCCTTTATCTGATCAACCCCATTTCTTCTGTATGGCTTTGTAGGATTGGCAATAGTAGTATCATCGCCATATTTTGCGAACTCACTATTATATACCCCATGTACATTTTTTTCACATAGGCTAATTTTAATTTCAGACCGGAAAGCTTCTTATATGAAAAGTGGGTGAATTCTTTCTCTGATCAACCTCATTTCTTGCAGATAGTTTTATAATATCTACATATTGCTTCTCGTAATTTCGTCTATTAATCTTTAATAGTTCTTAAGTAATGAATATTTTTTAATAGTGGGAGTGGCAGTTAATATGTACCACCACTTTTTATATAATCTTTAGTACAACCCACATATACAATTACCAATACCAAAATACATTGCGTCACTATTTCGTCAATTATACCGAAGTAATAGTCATTTTGAAAAAGGTGACAAATATTGCATATGAGGGAGGTAGGCGCTGTGCTTGTTCAAATGCGCTGATATAGCAATCTGGTACTGTAACTTGATTCAGACTAAATTTTTGTAAAGTTTCATTAAGTTAGCTCTATTGTGTAAAAAAAAGTGTCCAAAGACGGGTAGACGGACGGATGGATATGCGGACGGATGAAATTGTACAGAAAGTGACTCTGATCATATCTGTTACCTATTTTAAGAGTAAAGAGACAAAAATTGTGAACTTATTTACTTTGCATCCCAACATTGCTGACGCGCCAGATTTAAGCAATATTTAACAATTTTGTACGAAATTGTGGATTGTCGCATATTATTAATATATATTTGTGTTTATTATACACATGTACATATCGTTTTTTAATGCTGTTAAAACCAAAGGAATGTGGTGCTGGATTAAACTTATTTAGTTTGTTTATGAACACGTACATGCTTAATTTCATGCTTGTCACTTGGTTTTACTTTTTTTATACCCTTAGCCCTTAAAAAGTTTATTCTGTTCAGCGGTTTTTAATGTACCAGAAGGAGGCACGATTGGAATAGACATAAGTATACACATAGTTCTTAATAGTTCGGAATGACTTTTTGAGCAAGTGTCCGTCAGTCCGTCTGCGGCCACATTTTCCCAGACAGTTAAAGATATCTTAATGAAACTTTTGAAACTTTACAAAAGTATTGTCTTGACCAAATTGCAGTATGATTTGGACAAAGACCACGCCTATCTCCTACTATGCAAATTTTTTCCCCTTTTTTAAAATTAATAACTTCGGTCAAATTGATGGAATTGTGTCGCTTTCGGTAGTTATGTAGATGTGTGTCCTACTAAACACTATGCAAAATGGAAGCGGTATATATTAACTTCCACCCCCACTGCTAACACATATTCATAACCTAAGATATATTGCGCTTTATGGATGAAATTTAACGAAAAGTAGCGTGTGGACATTATAAAGCCAACTGCAAGAAATGGGGTCGATCAGAAAAAAATTCGCCTCCCTCCCATATAATGAACTTTGGGGACCCCACTTCAAATAACCCTAGCGATAATCCAATAGGATGATAATTGAATACAAGTTGGTAGCAGTATAAATTGGGTCCGTACTAGCGTGCATGCAAAATCTGGGAGATTACTACTACTGCCACACCCATAATTGACCAATACTCATTTCTGTGGCCCTATACAAGGTTCATGAACGAAACTTCACATGAAAATTTACAGTGTTGGTATAAATCACAAAACAAAAAATGAGTGGGACATTTTGAGAGCTACGCCTATTGATATATGTTTGAAATCTAAGACCTATGCGAAATTCTTGGACCAAACTTTATGTGAATATTGACGCAGCTAGCCATTCACAAGAAATGGGAATGATCAGATAAAAGCAACGTCTAGTCCATTATAATCAACCCTGGGCACCCTACCGAAAATTACCCTAAATATGCTTCAAATGATGATATCTAAATAAAACATCTCTACGGTTTAACTCGCATGCACATGTACAGGTAAATGGTATATCCAAATCGGTCTAACCCGACTTCAGCCTTCTTTACTCGGTTCATTTTATTATTGCTGAGAAGTGTGTTAATTCTTTGGTTTGTATTTTTACTACATTGTTAGTAAGAACTTATATTTCGAGTTATCGATCGTGATTGTAGAAAAAGAATAGACACTCAAACATACATACTCATATATGGATGTAGAAATGAGTATTTTTATTATATTCATTCATATTTTACATTATTTTAACATTATTTATTTATATTTTCATAATAATATTTTTTAGAATATACAACGATGGCATTAATCTTAGTGACGAGAATTGCTTTTATGGTAACTTGCATCTCTGAGTGTTGGAGCTTTCTACAAGTAGATGTGAATATCCAATCCAATGACTATAGCAATATCTCATTATCCAAATCTATGTATGTATCTTCCAATCTTATTGTACTATTGCACGGGTGTCCACCCGAAAAGTTTATTATTTTTTTGCCGCTATTTTGGTAAGCATTATTTTTGACAGTTCAAATTTGGTAGTGGTGACGTACACATGGGGCAAATTAATAACGGAAAAATATTCGATTGAATAACTATGTAGTTCTAATAGTAAACACCTTTTACACAATTCAATCATCATTTACATTAACATTCTCTGTAAAAATTAATTATGAGTGACGCAGCTCGTGTCCACTTAAGTAGACAGGTAAACAAACAAAACAACCGGTTCTGGGCAATAGAGGCTCCTCAAATAATTCATCAATCACCATTACATAACTTGAAAGTGACGGTATGATGTGCAATTTGGCTGGAGGCGTCATTGGACCCAATTTTTGCAAAATCCGAATGTTTCATCTGTTACAGTCAATGGCGAACTTAATTATGGTATGATAAGGAACTTTTTTAGATCCTGCATGACGGTCCCACATGCTATACTATTAGAGACACCATGGAATTGTTGCAGTTAATTTCGAAATCTGATGATGTGGATTGGTCTCCAGTATCACCCGATTTAGCTGCTCCTAAGTTATTTTTATGGGGTTATTTTACAACTAAGGTTTATGCAAATAAACTAGATAATACTGAACAACTTAAAAAGAATATTAGAGAAGAAATTAATATGATACAGGGTGAAATGTGTAAAAATGTGATGAAAAATGTAACCAAAAGAGCTCGAAGGTGTGAGACCAATAGAGGCGGACATTTGGCAAACATTGCTTTTCATACATACTCGTAATTCCAAACATTAATTAAACGATCTGTAAATATTAAATGTTCTTTCAATTAAAAAAAAATTTATATGCAGAAAAAGTAGTAAGCCTTTCTGGTGGACACCGTGTTGTTAACAAACTTCCACAAAAATAATAGGGGGTTTTCACTATTTCATATTAGGCGCATTCGATTATATCTATCGAGAATAGGACAGACTTTTGTATAGAAAAAGTCATCGAGTAAATTATACTCGGATGAAACGAGCGAATTTTTCTACCCTCGATAGAAAGCACTTCCAAATTGAATATTGGTTGAAAACCAACGAGATTAACCCACACAAATTTTCTTATATTTAATAATATTATTATGTTGATTTATATGTTCAAATTACCCATATAAATTTTCTTGGGATTTTTTAAATTTTAGTTGATTAAACTTAAAGAAAACAAAAAATAATCTTTGGATTTTGCCTTTTGGTATTTAATATTATTATTGTGTTGATTTAAATTATATTCAACTGTTTTTATAAAAAATATAAAAAAGTAAAAGTTTAAAAAAACAGTGCTTCCAAGTTTACCACTTACTCGTGTGCAGTTTTATTCGCACAACTCGATACGAGCTCGATACAAATTACGAATCGAATGCATCTATTGTTAGACTCGTTTTGTATGCCAATTAGGAAATGATAATTATCAAGTTCAATAAAGAAAATATTAATTAAAATTAATAACTTTTAACTTAGGAACTTGAATTTATGATATATTTCAAAAGTTTAGAGTCCGTTCGCACTTGAATATGCAAGAACCAAAAAAGGAAGGTTCACAACTTTAGTTTTCTAATTTTGAATACGTGGTAGAATCGAAAATACGACCTGCAATTCCAGTAGTAACTCTGTATTTGGACATCTTGTCGTGATTTTCTAACTTTCAAAAAGTGTCAGAAATATTGAATACTATTTTATGTCTTGTGTTATGTAACCCTTATACATTAGATTTGCAACTCATTTGGCTACGACGAAAATTAAAAGAAAAAGTGTGCATTGCTTTCACGCGAATTTGTGCCGCTTTATTTTTTTTTAATAACGATATTCATGCCGGACGAAAGTGAAATGATAAAAAAAGTTGTTTACGTGAACAACAAGAGTTCACAAACGCTTTGGTGCAGCAACAACAGGAGTGGATGCAGTCGATTCTGCATGATCGGGCTGGTGGTGCTCCAAATGGAAGCAACCATTTCATTGTACGTGCATTCCACATTATCAGCAAAGAAACGCAAACATGGGAGTCCTACTTAGAACAGCTAAACCAACATTTTGTTGCATATAGTGTTGACTCCACTGATAAGCAAACAAGTTTTTTCCTTTCTTGGATAGATACAGAAATGTTTGAATTGTTGAAAAATTTGTTTGGAACTGCAAAATTACAAGAACAAACATTCAGTAATTTAACGGACAAACTAACGGATCATTTCCAATCGAAACGCCATTTAGTCACAGCGCGTTTTCATATTTTCAAAAGAGAAAAGAAGCCACATCAAACTTATAGAGAGTGGACAGCCGAACTTCGAGGGTTGGCAAGAGAGTGTTACTTCGTGTGTTCAGCCGAAAATTGTTCTCACAATTTCGTTGACGAAATGATTCGCGACCAAATTATCACACACACACCACACGATGCTGTACGCTCTGCTTCTTTGCAAAAATTACAGCCAACGCTAGCCGACGTCTTGCTTATAGCAGAGTCGTATGAAGCTACAACAAAAACAGTAGCCGCAACAAAAGAAAAAGGGACAGAAAATCAAACAACAGCAATACGATAAAATTTAAATCGTGTTCTGGCTGTGGACAAATACATAGACGTGAAAAGTGGAAGTTCAGAAATGCATTGTGCAACAAGTGTGGTAAGAAAAGGCATATATTACCAGCTTGCATGTCAAAATAAAAATCTAATTACAAAAACAATTTCAGTTACGAAAATAAGTGTTCAAACAGAATAAAAGATGCCCAGCACAAAAATCAAAACAATCTGCAGGGTTTTGATTCATTTAAAGAATTTGGTTTCGCAATTCAAAAATTTTCTAACATCACCGTAAACTAAACAAAAGAAGTAAATGGGTTATGTGAAAAATATCGAGATGTGTTTCAACCAGCTCTTGGGACGATAAAAGACTTCAAAGCAAGTATTTATTTAAAGTCAAATGCAAACCCAAAATTTTACAAAAGTCGACAAATACCATTTTCGCAAATGCCTAAATTCAAAAAAGAAGTCGAACGTGTCGGTATTTGGAAGCCAATAAAATTTTCACAGTGGGCTTCACCTATCGTTTTAGCGCCTAAACCAGATGGCTCGATAAAAATTGGTGGAGACTTTAAATTAACTGTCAACTCGCAAATTGATATTCAACAATATCCGTTGCCTACACGCGAATCATTGTTTCATGCAATTCGTTGCGGTCGACATTTTTCGAAAATCGATCTTTAAGACGCATACTTACAAATGGAACTAGACGACGACTCTAAAACAGTTATGGTATTCAGTACGCCACTAGGATTATTTCAGTACCAGCATCTTCCATATAGAATAGGTAGTGATCCAGCAAATTTTTCAAAAATATCTTGAGCAGTTATTATAAGGTATAGATGGATGTGTAAATTATCTTGATGACATCATCATCACCGCACCAACATTCGCTGAACATATAAGCCGCTTGGAAAAAGTTCTTCAAATTCTACAAAAAAATAGTATTAAATGCAAAGAAGAAAAATGTTTTTTTCTGAAAGATAAAATTTAATATATTGGGCGTCAAATCAGTTCTAAAGGAATTTTGCCGGACGAATCAGGACTCAAAGCAATAAAAGATCTTCAGCCTCCTAAAGACCTAAAGCAAGTAGAAGGGTTTATTGGTAAGTTAAATTATTATCACAATTTTATACCCAATTTTTCACAATTATCAGCCCCAATAAACATGCTTAGTCGAAAAAACATAAAATTTACTTGGGGGCTAGATCAAAGTAAAGCAATCAAAATTTAGCACACAATTAGCACACTATGATGATAATTTACCACCAGTGTTAGCTACAGATGCTTCCTCATTTGGTATCGGGGTGGTGCTTTCTCACATGTATCCTGACGGTAGTGAGATACCTATTGCGTTTGCATCAAAAACCCTCGATAATCATCAGGTTCGATATAGCCAAATAAAGAAAGAAGGGCTATCTATAATTTTTGGAGTCCAGCGTTTCCATCAATATTTTTGTGGAAGAAAATTCATCTTAGTTACAGATCAGAAGCCGCTTTTTAGTATTTTTAACTCAAATAGTCACTTACCAACGATGACGTCACATCGTTTACAACGCTGGGCTATAACGCTCATGGCTTATCAATACGATGGAAGGTACCGTAGAACCACTGAATGCAGACGCATTATCGCGGTTATCAATTGTTTTCGATGAAAAATTCGACCAAGAAGAAGCATGCTACAATATCACTGAACTAAAAACACCGATTGACGCCACAATAATAAGCAAGCACACCGAAACTGATAAAATTCTACAACGAGTTCGATCATTCGTGGAAAAGGGATGGCCACAGAAACTAAGTCCACAAGATACTGATCTACGCACGTTTTTCAATCACCGATACGCCTGAACGATTCATAACTATTTTCTTTGCCTTCAAACGGAGTATACCCGTATCATCATTCCTGTTTCCCTGAAACAAAAATTTCTGCAACTATTACATGATGGTCACTGGGGAGCAGCTAGCCGGACAACATGTATGGTGGGTCAATATTGACAAAAATATCGCTTTACTGACAGAAAGTTGTGACATATGTAAAGTAGCTAATCCTGCTCTTGTTAGAGATTACACTGTTCAAGTTGTAAAATGGTACAAACGTGAAAACCATATGGTTGTGTTTGGATGAGCCCCCTGAGTACTAATCCATCGATGAAAGTGCCAACTTGGCTCATTGGGAAAATTTTATGGCGTTTTGTTTGAATTTCGGTCAATTAGTGAATTTTTTTACCATTTAAGCCCATTTAAGTCGCTATTCCTGTATTCAAAATTTCTTTCGTTATTTTTATACGGCTCGCAATTACTAGTTCTACCATTAGAAAGCACATTTCAACTGAGAAAATCAAATTTTTTAGCCTATTTTCATGATTTTTGCCCATTTTTCATCGATTTTCCCCATTTTTTGCTGTTTTTATGCGCTTTTTTGTAGTTCTTGCGCAAACTTATCGATATAGTTCTTACAGTTTTTCCTTTTTACAATATACTATGCAATATTATTGCCATTTCAAGCAACTCAACACACTTTTTAAATACAGAAACCATCCTTTTTACGCTTTTTCGGATGATTTTCGCGTTTTTTATTGATTTAAATAAATTTTTTGAATACATTTTTTTGGTATAAAAATGAATGGAAATGCGTGTTTCTCCGTATTAATGTAATTAATTTTAAATTGGCAATTGAAATATAGAATTATTCAATGGAATATCATTCGTTATCCTCCAATTCCATTAACACATTCCAGCAAAGATCTGCCAAAAGTGAATCTAATTTTTTTCCACTGTACCAGTGGTCCAACTGTGCTGATACCTGGTGGAAACGTTCACCATGCTCGTCTGATTTTTTTTTCATCAAAGCGTTACTGGTTGAACGATTGCAGTACATCTTTCCACGCTTGAGTGAAGCCAAAATTAAAGCAGGTAAATAAATATTTGGCATTCTTTTTCCGCCAAACGAAGATGAAGCATTCTTAAAAGTTTTTATATAAAATCATATATTGAATTCAGGTGTGTTGAATGGCCCAGACATTCGCAAACTGATGAAGGATGAACACTTCAAGAATGTCCTTCAAGAGACGGAACTCATCGCTTGGGATAGCCTGAAAGCAGTGATCGAAAAAGTTCTCGGCATTCATCGGGTGGACAATTGGCGTGCCATTGTTGAAGATATGCTGCAATCTTTCGAAAACATCGGTGTTCGAATGTCGTTGAAAGTGTATTTCATGCATCACCACCAAGATCACTTTGAGCGTCAGTTGCCGTCTGAATCAGACGAGCATGGTGAACGTTTCCACCAGGTATCAGCACAGTTGGAACACTGGTACAGTGGAAAAAAATTAGATTCACTTTTGGCAGATCTTTGCTGGAATTTGTTAATGGAATTGGAGGATAACGAATGATATTCCATTGAATAATTCTATATTCCAATTGCCAATTTAAAATTAATTACATTAATACGGAGAAACACGCATTTCCATTCATTTTTATACCGAAAAAATGTATTCAAAAAATTTATTTAAATCAATAAAAAACGCGAAAATCATCCGAAAAAGCGTAAAAAGGATGGTTTCTGTATATTTAAAAAGTGTGTTGAGTTGCTTGAAATGGCAATAATATTGCATAGTATATTGTAAAAAGGAAAAACTGTAAGAACTATATCGATAAGTTTGCGCAAGAACTACAAAAAAGCGCATAAAAACAGCAAAAAATGGGGAAAATCGATGAAAAATGGGCAAAAATCATGAAAATAGGCTAAAAAATTTGATTTTCTCAGTTGAAATGTGCGTTCTAATGGTAGAACTAGTAATTGCGAGCCGTATAAAAATAACGAAAGAAATTTTGAATACAGGAATAGCGACTTAAATGGGCTTAAATGGTAAAAAAATTCACTAATTGACAGAAATTCAAACAAAACGCCATAAAATTTTCCCAATGAGCCAAGTTGGCACTTTCATCGATGGAGTAGTACTCAGGGGGCTCATCCAAACACAACCATATGGTTTTCACGTTTGTACCAGAAATTTCGTATCAAAAACTTGAACAGTGTTATCAAAGCTGGCCAGAAGCTAATCGCCCATGGGAAAGAGTACACATTGATTTTGCTGGACCCATATTTAATTCAATGTGGCTTATCTGCGTTGACGCACATTCTCAGTTTCCGTTCATAACACAATTGTCAACAACTACTACAGCTGATACAATATCTGCCTTAAACGAAATATTCGCGATCGAAGGTATTCCGGAAACCCTTGTAAGTGATAACGGTCCACAATTAACAGCCGATTCATTCAAAGATTATTGCACGCAACTTGGAATCAAACACGTAACTATAGCACTGTTTCATCCTGCTTCGAATGGGTTAGCCGAGAGGTTCATAATAACTTTTAAGGCAGCTGTAAAGAAGAACATGGATGATGGCTTAAACACAAAAACTGCCGTAGTAAAATATCTGTCAACATACCGTTTCATGCCGAACGCTGAAGGAAAAACGCCTGCTGAATGATGGTAAGCGGAAATTCCACCAGTTTTTGCTCCAAACTACGCAAAAGGGAAAAATGGTTAAAAGGAATGATTATACGACAACCAGAGAAAATGGTTTATGTGGTGCATTCAAATCATGGATATTTAAAGCGCCACACAAATCAAGTAAAAACCAGATGCAGTTCCGATATTGGTTCATCTCAAATATCATTTGATCACGTATCAACGTTACCAACATCTGAAGAACATACGCCGAGATCTGCATATCAACCAACGCAACAACAAAATCGAACAATGCAGCAGAATGGTTCATCCACCGGTGCGAGCTCGCCAACTGAAGGGATTCAATTTCGCAAAATCTCGCGAATTCAGAAAGAAGTCGACCGATATACCGCCACAGATTTCCGAAAATAAAAAACGTAATTTTATTAATCATTTAAGTATATTTTATACCAATTTTCTACATTATAATTTACTTTTAAAATAATTGAATCTTTAACATCATAATTTTACTTTTCAAATTACATTTAATTGTCTAAAATAAAGGGTGTAGTAGTGTTATATATTGAATACTATTTTATATCTTGTGTACATTAGATTTGCAACTCTGTTTCCTTATTGATATAAATCAGTACAATTTGAATACTCAACTCACGGTCGTGAACAGAACAGTAATAAAACGATTAACCCTAGAAGGGTACTGTGAGTAAAATTTACTCACATAAGGAATAGATTTGTTCGTAAATCAGCAGGTTGGCCACACTGAAAGTCAAGCCACTAGCAGTGCTTGTCCCACTCTGTCATTAGTCGGCTGCCGCAAGCATTGAATGGTGCTGTTTGATTTATCGCGCTTGTGGACAATTTAAAAAAAAGTTTGTGAGTAAAATTTACTTATCGGTACCCTTTACGTACTAAATTGGGTGAGTCATATTTACTTATCAGTAACTTACTACGTGTCTAAAAAATATATTTTGTGCTGACTTGTGACAATTATGTTTTTTTTTTGTATTATGTTACCGTAAAGAAAACTATAGAGCATACAAATGGCACGTCGCGGGCTACCAGAACAAAATATTTTGGATGCAATACTTGAACTAGAATCTGAGGAAGAAGACAATTTGGAGTTGGAGCTTTGTAACTTTGATGAGGATTCTTGGGACAGTGTTGCAGATCCGGAATATCAACCAGAAACGGAGGAATTAAATGATGTCGAAGAAAATTTGATACACGGAATCATAAATGCAGAAGAAGCTGAAACAGAAGAAAGGGAGGAAACACCTGGAAGCAGCAAACGTAAAAAACAGAAACTTAGTGAGGGGAGAAGAAATGAAAGATCAGCTGCTCAAGAAATTCGTGAAACAGGTAATTACAATTATTACACCTAGTACCAACAATCTGATCGGAAAAGATGGAAATTTTATTTGGAGTAAGGAACCTGTTGCTGCGCTAGGTCAAAAAACTCCCTCAAAAAATATTGTTCACATTCGCCCTGGCCCAACAGCAAATGCAAAAAATTCATTGTGTCCTTCCAGCTGCTTCAAACTATTTTTTACCGCAGACATATTGGAAGAGATTTTGGTTTATACAAATAAAGAAATAAACATTCAAAGGGAGAACTATAACGATAAATCTCACGCGGTTTTGTCAAATTTGGAAATGGACGAACTTGAAGCATTTCTTGGTTTGTTAGTCTTGTCCGCTGCTCTCAAAGATAATCACTTGGCAACACATATGATGTTTGACACTACCTAATGTGGGGAAAGGTACAAGGCAACCGTGCCTGAGAGAAGGTTCAAATTTATCCTAAATTGTCTAAGATTCGATGACAAAGAAACAAGAACTGCTAGAAGAGAAATGACCAAACTAGCTCCAGTTTCTTCTATCTGGGACAAACTTCTAAAGAATTGCAGGGTCAACTATAAACCTGGAAGCTATATAACCATTGATGAGCAACTAGTTGGATTTAGAGGCAAATGTCCATTTAGGATGTATATTCCCTCTAAACCGAACAAGTATGGGATCAAAATTGTCATGTCTTGTGATAGCGGAACAAAGTATATGTTGGATGCCATTGTTTACCTTGGAAAAGGAAGTGTACCTCCTGCAATGGCTGCTGGTGAATATTATGTTGTTGAACTGCTGAAAAATGTAAAGGGCACCAATCGAAATGTCACGATAGACAATTGGTTTACGAGTGTACCACTCATTCAACGTCTCCGTCATGAATACAAAATAACAACTGTTGGCACAATAAAAAAAAAATAAACCACAATTGCCTATTGAAGCTACAGATATAAAGTTTCAAAAACGAGCCGCATCCACTTCATTGTTTATATTTCATGAGGATTTGACAGTTGTATCATACAAGCCCAATAATAATAAACTTGTATTATTGGCGTCTAGTATGCACAGTACGGGTAGTATTCATGAGACACTGGAAAACCAGAAATAGTGCATGTGTACAACTCAACAAACGGAGGAGTTGACAGTTTTGATCAGATGTGCCAAAACATTAACCATGGCAGGAAAACCAGAAGGTGGCCTCTAGCATTTTTCCAAAATATGATGAACATAGCTGCAATAAACGCATACATCGTTTACGCGCACAACATGTGTAGCCGTGGGCAAAAGCCAGAATCCCGACTTAATTTTATGTTATCTCTACACAAGGAGTTAACGGAAGGATTTCAAAGGAAAAGATTAGCAACTAATACAAACATGAGCCTGGCGTTGAAAAAATCCATTCAAAATATTGTAGGCACAAGCCAAGAGGCCCATAGTGCCGGAGAAGACCAAAAGGGGCCAAGAAAGTACTGTAATTTTTGTAGTTATACCAAACGTAGATACACCACAACTTATTGCAATTGTGGATTAACTATTTGCGGTGAACATGCACAAAAAAAGTGCCCTGACTGTGCTTGAAAAATTTGTATGTATTCATAATCGTCAAAAATCAATAATAAAGTATTATTTTTGCTTATTTTATATATTTTAATAAAAAATTACACTTATATTATATGCTGGCTTTAAATTTTTTTCATTTAAAACTACTACTTTACAAAATAAACCAGATAATAACGTAAAAATTCTGAAGTGAGTAAAATTTACTCATCGGTACCTATAAGCGCCTACAATTGAACCGTACCCTTCTAGGGTTAAAGAAGTCTGAAGTCGGGTTAAACCGACTACGAAATACCCTTTACCTTTATAGTTTATAAAACCACGCTCATACAAATAAAATGTACTTGAAAGTTAAACCATGGCGATATGGGATCACCACAATTTTTTCTCCATGTCGGATGAAATGTTAGACCTATAATGATCACTAAGTTTCATAGTTCAATTCTATAATGCTATAGACACATTTAATGATATATTTTGTAGAGATGTCGAGTTATGAATATAGTTAATTTAGTACTGTAGTTATACTTAACATTTCCATATGTACATATCCATACCCGCTACGGCCATTATGGTATTTATAAAAAAAAAAAGTTTTACATTTTTGATAGTAAAGGTTTGAAGGTATGAATACTACTGCTTGTCGGTCAGCGGGAGGTAGCTGATACAGTTCCTACCTTCAATATATGAGAGGCTTTAGGAGTTACAAGCTCTCCCGAGGAGCCTAATTAATTGTACCTATTACCACACTTAAATCAACTAAGTTAGCATACATTAAATAAATAAAGAATGCAGCAAAAATAAAGAACCCTATTATGATGAAATTGTAACACAAACTGCATCATGGTAACTGTGAATCGTTTCGTAAGTTTTCGCCTTGAATTACTGTCCATATTAGAGAAAGCTCAGTCTATGTGAGCATTTCCTGAAGTGGTACTCTTATCTCTACAAAGAAAAGATATTCAGCCGTTTTCCGTTAGGATGACTTCTACTTGGTCACAATCACTGCCACGACATATATTAAAATCTCCTAATAGAACAATTCTCTTATTGACAGAACAATCGGTACTTAAAATATTTTGTGGTTCTATTTTTAGTAATCCTGAAGGAAAAGATTTTTTTTTATAAAGTACTTTTAAATGGAAATTTATATACAATGATTTCAAAAGTGAAATTGCAGTCATGTAATTTATTTGTATATAAATACTGAACTGAATCTGCTAGCTCAATTTTTACATATACTCGTATAATAATACCCTTTGAATGCCTTCAGAAGATTATTCATAAAAAAATATTAAAAAAAACAGAAAAACCGTATTTTATCTGGACCACCCCACTTCTTCTGTATGACTTTATAAAGTCAATTAACTTCTTTTTTTAAATTTGATATAGGTCCAAAGTTTTAAGAACATATCTATAAAGGGCGTAGCTTATAAAGTGCATCTCTAATTTTCTTATTTTTGTTTTGTGTTTTATACTATCACTCTGAAGGTGCATATGAAGTTTCGTTGACGAGCCTTGCATAAGGCCCCAAAAATGAGTACTGGTTTATTGTGGGCATGGCAGTAGTAATAATATGCACATATTTTGCATGCATGCTTTTTCGGAACTAAGACATCCTGGTACCAATTTCGCCCAAAAATATTGTATAAGTAGCAAGTTATAATAATCTGTCAATAAGGGTCGTGGTCGTACCAATAACACGCCCATTTTTTGTGTTGGTACCCGCAACATTCCTATGAAATTTCGTTGATAAAACTTTAATAGGAACCTAGTAATGATTTTTGGCTAATTGTGGGCGTGGCAGTTGTATTATGATATCCATATTCTTCACACACACTATTATGGACCCCATGTATATTTCTGCCAATTTTTATTTCGCTGGCATCAATACGAGCATAGGTAGGCTATTTTTAATTTTAGACCCGAAACTTCCCTATATCAAAAGTGATCGTGTCTTTTCTTTGGTCAGCCCCATTTGTTGCAGATAGCTTTATAATGTCCACATGTTCCTTCCCGTAAAATTTCGTCCGTAAATCTCTACCAGATGTTAAGTTATTAATATTTGTTAATAGTGGGCGTGGCAATTAATATATACCGCCCACTTTTTGCATAGTGTTTAGTAGGACCCACATCTCCATAACTGCGTCACGATTCCGTCAATTGGACCGAAGTTATAGTCATTTTAAAAAAGGTGAAAAAGTTCCTTATATGGGAGGTAGGCGTGGTCTTTGTCCAAATCGGCCCATATTGCAATCTGCTTCTGTATCTTTCTGATCATATATGTATATATATGTCCATTCCTACCACGCCTCCTTCTTGAAATTGCAATCCCTCTCAAAAGCACAAAAGGAGTATACCCCATTTACCTTTTTTAAATGTAAAGGGTTTAAAAAGGGGCAGTTAGTTCGATGTTTTCCATTTCCCCAGAATTTGCCTAGAAAACACAAAAATTATTGTTTTTTATTAACTGCTTTTCATTTCCTATATTGACACTAAGTAAGATTATTAACATCTAAAAACTTAAATGATCTTAAATTGATATAATTTTTACAATAATGCACTATTTTATCTTATTTTATAATATTACTATATAAAAAATAAATATATTAATTTCTATTCTTAATATTTTAAAAGAACCTATAATATTTGAATTTTAGCTTGCATTTCCCTAATTGTTTAATATTAAATTCAATTGGAGCAGTGCTATATGATAGAAAGCAGCATAATAAGTAATGACTAAAAAATCTGAACTCGGGTTAGATCACCTATGATATGCCTTTACCCTTACAAGTGCATGCGAGTTAAACCATGGCGATATTGTTCCTTATAATACAATAATAAACTATATATTCGTATATGTAGGCACGTTTTTCAAACTGATGAATTATATTTGCAGGTGGGAGTGGCGGGTGAAATGATACGATAATTATTATTATTATGAAAAACATCTTATATTCATTTGGCCACAGTGCTAACAATCCAGAAAAAAACACTTTATTAATGAATTTATTTTTATATACGACTTTCTTTCGCATACGAGTATATCCTATTGCATCATTGTTATCTTGGCTGATGACATAAACATTGTTCATTAATATGATAACCCAAATGAATCGCAGTTGCCTCAAGACGATTTAAAAGTTTTCGGTGACTGGTGCAACACAAATTGTATGAAACTAAACTACAGGACATATGTGTTTTTCCAGATCAACCCAATCTGCTCATTGGTAACCAAGCATTGTTATCCGTTGATCGTATATGCGACTTAGGTATGACTTTTGACCAAAAACTTACTTTTGGTACACACGTTGCAACTGTAGTTAACAAAGTGTCAAAGGCTCTAGGCTTCATAAAACATTGGGCAAATATTTATTATATTTCAAATACCCCCTATTACCAAACTTCTATACACTTCTTTGGTACGCCCATCATTAGAACAAGCAAGTATTGTTTGGTATCCTTGATATGACTATTGCCCTGATGCTATTAAATCAAAAGCAGTTTTCATTGTTTTGCCCACGTTCTTTTACATGGAACTCAAATTTTCAACTTCCCTCTTGTGTGAGTCGTCATAAATTTATTCCTCTCCCCTCTCTTAAAACCCGTAGAACTATGCTTAATACATGTTTTGTGTTCAGCGTCTGGAGTGGGGAAATAAAAAGTAGCGTGTTACGATTTTAATTTAATTTCGGAGGTGATTTCTTTGAATGAAGTCAAAAATACCACTTTTACTTTTAAACCGTGAGTAGTTCCTTTATTGATATCTATTTATTACCTTTTTTAAATCGCTATTAGGACATTGTTGGCTTAGCGCAACTGTTAGGTTAGGGAGGTGGTTTTAGTAAGTAACAATCTCACACTCCTGGGTGGTGCGTACCACCTCGTGCCATTTCGAAGATTTACCCTCCCTCCGGCAAAAAAAAGGTTCGTGCACAATATTTAACTGTTAAGAGCTTTAATTCTATGCAGAGCTCCACTAGACAAAACTTTATTAGATCGTCAAGACACCTCCATTAACCATTGTCTTTCTTCTTCAACAATAGCAGTTTCTTCCTCTACTACAACAACAACAGCTTCATCTTTCATTACTACATGTGCCCTATCAACTATATTTAATACCAAATCTTCTCCTACAAACATTGTTGTTGTTCTCAAGTAGTAAAAACAATTGATTTAAACACTTTAAATCTAGGACTATCGATCGGTGCTAAACAATTCCATTCGAATACACAGAAAACGTTGAAATCATATTGGCTCAGCCCAATGATAAAACTTCCGAAAATGACGTTAATATTCTGCCCTGATAAAACCATCCCCTAGTCTTCCTTCTCTCTACGTAAAGAAGTCTAGTACTTAAACACCCTCAACAGTGCTTTTAAATGCATCCCAGAAAAGTTCTACAAACTTAACGTACTACCAAATAACGATATCAAAATCCAAGCTATTGATTCGTTCACCTATTCAGCAATTATAAAGAATATGAAAAGCTCACTACTACATCTATAAACCAAAAGAAAAAATAAATTTCAAGGGTGTTTTGTAAAATGCACCCATCAGCGGATCAGGAAGAAATTTGAATGGCTAGACCTGTACACTGTATGCAATATACAAAATATTCTCCAATGTGGAACTAGGAAGCACTTGCCGCCCCATTGCACAACAATCAGAATAACAAAAATGGCTAAAAATTAACTCATCTTCTTAATTGGAAAATTGTCTCTCAACTTCTACACCTAAAAAGAACTGCCCCTCAATGCTCCAACTGCCAGAAATGTGGCCAAAACAAAATAATTCGTCTGTGTCAAAGCTACGACTTAACGACTTATTAACAGGACAAATATTCAAAAAACTCCTGAAAAAGGCAATGGTTTTCGAGGCACATCTTTAATGCCATACTAAGGCTAAGGTATTTTCGAAAGTAATGGAAAGCGCGTGTTATCGGAATACCAAAGAATGGAAAAGTCCCTTTAAATACCTTCTCATTTAGACCAATCAGCTTCTTCCAGTTGATATAAAGAATTTTCGAAATATTATTTCTTACATAGCAATAGGTTTATAAGCTCTTTATTATTCAATCGCTTGTAGTCAACTGAACTGTAAACTTTTGGTACAGAGTTTAGTGAGTTCAAAGAAAAAAGTGAGTAAAAATTAACAGTGTATGAGAAAGAATAAAACAATGAATTAAGAATAAAAAATACAAGTTAAATATAAGAGGATTTGTTCCATACAGGGTGATAAGACCCAACATGCTCCCTGCGTTGAAAGGATCAGCTTTCAATAGCTTAAAGTGGGAAGCGGCGCCAATTTATGGATGGGTCGTCGAAGTTGTGATTTGCTGGTCTTAAGATCTACCACTCTAACCTTTCCGTCTGAACCATGGGTAACACCAGTCCCACGAGCAAGTGACCAATGTTGGGGTGGCAGGTTGTCCTCGTGCACGATGACCACCTAACCAATCTCAATGGTTGGTTGTGGGCAAAGCAATTTAGAGCGTTGTTGCAGGCTCTGAACAAAGTCATGCAACCACATTTTCCAAAATGGATTTTTTAGAAATGTTATGCGCTGATATTGTGTTAAATTGCTAAGTTTTCCTACATCTGGTGTTGGTTCTGGAATAGCCCTGATGCTTTTGCCAATAAATAAGTGCCCTGGAGTCAATGTCTCGCCGTCGTTGGGGTCGTCCGACTCACAAAGCGGCCTCGAATTTAAAATGGCTTCTGCTTCGATAATTATCGTCTGCAGCTCTTCAAAGGTGAGGTTGGCTTGGGCAGCATGCTTACTCTGCCAGTTTCAAGAATGGTAGCGTTGTCAACAAAATGTTGTTCGCAAATCTTTTCATCGTCAGTGTAAATTGTTGGCGGTTTTTTGTACTCTTCTGTCTCCCAGAAGTTGCGAACCAAAGCATCCAAAATAGCTTTCGAGTTAATAGCCAAATTGCATGCAAGTGGACGTGAAACTTCACTGCAATTAAACCTTCCACCGACTATCCATCCAAATTCAATATTAATGAGGATAGGTAAACCTTCTCCTAGTGATAGTTTACCAGTAAGCAACAAATCAAAAAACATTTCAGTGCTAATGAGTACGTCAATGCGATTAGGTTTGTAGAATTGTGGATCTGCTAGTTGGATTCAGTCTTGTATCTTCCAGCACTTTGTATCGATTTTTTCAGCAGGCAAACGAAATGAAATTGATTTTGTGACAGCAAAGGCTGCATAGCATTCAAAGTTAGTTATACAAGATTTAATTGTAGCTGAGGTGGAAAACTTTATTTGACTTTGTATGTTGTCAATGCAGGATATGTCATGCGAAGTGCTATTAAACTTTAACAGAAATCTTTTCGCAGTTTCTTCGGTTATGAAATTTACTTCCGATCCACTGTCCAATAATACTCTTACAGGTTGAAAAATGCCAAAGCAATCTTGCATCAATATTACGGCAGTAGGAATGAGTGCCATTTTACTGGATCGAGTAACTAATGCGTGCACAACACCTTGTGATGTTGATGTAGTCTCAACGGATGCGGCTAAATTGGCCGGAATCTCATGCGAATTTACTCGATATTTGTGCAAAATAGAGTGATGCGCCAAATGTCACACACGACAGCGTGATTGCGACTTGCACTTGTTCACAGAGTGGCCTTTACGTAGACAGTTCAGGCATAGACCATTTTTCTTCACAAATTCAAAGCGGTCGTCAAACATTTTTCCTTGAAATATAGTGCAATTTCCAATATAATGATCAGCACCTTGACAAAAAGAACTGCTGATATTGGTGGAAACAAACGTTTTTGCCCCAGCTTTTGATTTATCCGTTTGATGAGATTTAGTTTCCTTTCGCTCTGGCTTTTTCGGTCGACATTCAAGAAATTGGCAACGACGTTCAACTGTCTTGTGAAAATCATCATACGTAGGAAGCTTCGTGAAGTCTTGCTTTTCATCATAAGCTAGTTTGGAATCGGCATCTAATTTGGCTGAAACCAAGTGTACGAGTATGTATGGGCCTCAATTTATGTAACGTTGAATGTGGTTTCAAGTCAGTGGCCCACGAAGATGTTAACAACAAAATCAAATCATATTTATTTTAAGCATATAAATATACAAAAAATAATAAATTAACAGCACTAGCTAGAGGCCATCAGCTGGTTTCTTCTTAGCTTTCTATTTAAATATTACAATTTTTGTTTCTTACGTATACAAAATTCAAAAGTGTATAATACATTAAATTAAATGAGATATGCGACATAATGCTATAAATTTAGATATATTATTTATATTTAACGATGTTGTGTTTGCGAGAAGATCCGATGGAACTGAAGTGCCAAAAACCATCCGCCTTGTATTTTTGAAACGGGGACATTTATCTAAGATATGTTTAACTGACGTGCTGGAAGCGTTGCAAAAACAGCAGGATGCATCTCCACAATTTAACAGGTAACCATGTGTGATCTGAGTATGACCCAAACGAAGCCTTGTGAAAATTAAAATATATTTATATTTAGTTTGAGAAGGAAATATCGGCTTCATTTTGGTGGGATTAATAGAAGAATAATGATGAACGTAATCATTCCACTTCAATAATGACTCATCAGCTTTTTCAAGAGCGTCAAAACAGAATGCAGGTTCCATATGAACACCCTTTGCAGTATAATCAGCGAATTCATTGCCTCGAATACCGCAGTGGCCAGGTATCCACATTAACTTAATTTTACTTTCTTGTTTAATGAGCAAATCTGGAACGTAAGTTACCAGCAAGCTGTTATTACAAAAGTTTCGTAGGGCATCGATGGCAGATTGACTATCAGTACAGATGCAGAATTTACCTTTAGCTTGGGAGGCTATTACAGTGGCTTGGTAGATAGCAAAAATTTCGCAGGTGAAGATGGAGCAGTGGTTGTGCATGAGTCCTTTTTTTTAAAACCATCTGGTCTTCCGATATAACCGCGAAAGACGATGAAAAGCAGTTTTTTGAGCCATCGGTAAAGATGAATTTAAACGATTTTAAGTTTAGCTGTCGTTTGTTCTCCAAAAAGATTTGTTGATAAATAAGTGCACTAGTGTTTTGCTTCTGACAACTTTGAAAGCAGTCAACAAATGACGAGTTCGATAAAAACCAAGGCGGGCATTTAGAATAAACTTGCCGAGTAGGTTTGACTTGAAGATTCATTTTCCTGGCCAGAAGAAGAACACGATGTAACGCCGAGAGTCTCTTTGGCAGTAGCTTCCGGTTTGCAGCGTTAAGGGTGTTATTATAAATGTTATAGTTGTTGCAGTGTAATACTTTATGTATGAGGCCAGCAGTCATGTAGTCTATCCGTTCAATTAGGCTAGGAAGTCCAGATTCTGCTAAAATGTTGCATATAGGTGTTGTAGGGAATGCACGTAGGCTTTTCCGCAGAGCAGCATGTCACAGAGGAGATATAAATTGATTTTGGCACAGCTTCCGTAAATATGCAGCGCGTAGTCAATAACAGATAAAATGAGTGATTTTACAATATAACAAAGGGTAGAGGTATGTGCAAAAGATTTCTTAGATGAAAGGTATTTTACAATATTAAGGCGCTTTGTTAACTTATTTCTAATGTAGTTACAATGAAATTTAAAATTGTATTTGCTATCAAAGAACACACCTAATATTTTCATTTCGTTAACAATATTTATAGATATATTATTATAGTACAGTTGTATACTCGAACAGCACCTCTTTCGACAAATATGCAGGATACTGCATTTCTCATATGAAATAATCGCTCCCGATTCAAGCGACCATACTGAAATGTCTTGAAGGATTCTATTCAAAATTGTTCTGAACGATACCAAGTTATCAAGCTTAGTAAATATTAGAACGTCATCGGCGTAAATACTGTGGTTAAGATTGTACTTATTTATATTTTTGCTAATTTCGTCAAAAGCTATAATAAATAAAACCACAGAAAGAGGCGAACCTTCATTTTCTAAATTATGTTTGTCGGAAAAGGAACTGTTTATTCTGCGGCCTCTTTATTTATGTTGTGACTGGTGGCGTGAAGTAGGTTTTGTTCGTCACACAACAATCTATATTTCTCCCAATCAGCTTTATCGCTTTTAAAACAAGGGATATGAATCTTTTTATTGCTTTTGTCATAGTTCAGATCAAACACTATAGGGTAGTGGTTACTACCACAGAGATTTTCCAAAATTTTCCATGAAAGGAGAGGGTAAATGTTGGTTGACGATACCGTGATATCTACATGAGTGAAAGAGCCATGTGTGGAAAAATGCGTCGGAGATTTATCATTTAAGACAATTAAGTCTTGCGAACAGATAAATTCCTCAATTGATTTGCCCCTTTTATTTTGTACAGAAGAACCCCAAAGAGGACTCCAACCATTAACATCTCCACAAAAAATTAGCGGCTGAGGCAATGAAATTAAAATTGATTTAAACTCACTCAGATCAAATTCTTTGCTAGGTGGAAGATAAGCGGATATTATTGTAAAGGTTATATTAGTTTTAATTTCAAATGCAATAATGTTTAAACTAGTTTGAATATGGATTCTTTTATGATAAACACCTTTTTTAATGAGCACACCTGTCCCGTGTTTATTCAAATTATTTGTATTATGGAAATAAGCTACATAAGGAGAAGGAGGGGAGGGATTATTGGGGTAGCCCAGAAGAAGGGGTAGGTGAACATCAGTAAATGGTACAATTTCAAACGTAAATAAGAAACTTAAATTACTGAAATTGGTTATTGTGAGCATCATTCATCAGACGAGTCTGACATATGAGATAATTGAGAAAAAGAAAGAACTCTGTTCATAGATGGAAGAGGGGAAAAATTACTATTCGAAAAATTAGCGTCTGTAATGGTTTTGGTATTTTTGGGAGAATTATTTGAGTTGTTATAGTCTACTGCGGATAGTGTAATGTCATTTATTGTGCTGTTTGATTTCTCAAAAGAAATATTCTCTTCACTAGATTGTTGGTAAGCTAAGCTGTTTATTGGAAAAAGAGATGTGTGGTTGTTGGAGACTTTTGGGTTTGAAGAGTAGTTTTGCTTGGTATTCAATGAATTTGTGGTATTAATGTCTTTGTTCATTAATGTGTTGGGATAGAGGTAGATTGCTTAAAAGTAGCAAGTGGTGATACAGTTAAAGAAAGAGAAGTGCTTGGAGAGTTATTTTGTTTGGTGTTCAAAGATTTGATGTTGTTATCTTTATTTATTGTTGTTTTTGGAATAGAAGTACTTTGTGTAGTTACTGTAGTAGCAGCATGGGAAGTGTTTGATAATGTAAGAGCAGCGGCGTAAGATGTTGAAGTATTAAGGGGGGGTAGTGTAATTTGTGTACGATAATTATTTCTAGCTTCCATCATAGAGCATTTATTTTTGGTTTTAATAGCTAAAATATCTTTAGCTTGTTTAAATTTTTTGTATTCGTTGGATGATGAAGGATGTGTTTCCGAACAATTAGCACCCATAATGCGACTACAATCGTCTGGTTGATGTGGGGGCAGTGCACATCCAACACATATTGGTTGATTTTTGCACCATTTTGAAGTGTGACCAAGTAGTTGGCACATTTTGCATCGCATGTGATTAGGGATGTGCTCCCTGACCTTCACGGAGTGCCATGATACATCTATTTTGTTAGGCAGTTTGTAGGAGTCAAAAGACAAGAGAAGAACACCACTTGGGCTAGGCTTACCATTGATAAGAGGTAACACCTTGATTGCTGAGTTCCCTTACTATTTCCACGTCTGAAACTTTATTAAGATAAGGGGCGTAGATTCTTCCCTTGGTTGTGTTTAGTGAAGAATGAAAAGAAAACTTAACATGGCACACACCATGTAATTGGGTGGTTGTAAGAAATTTTTGTTCTATTTTTTTGTCTTTAACTAGCAGTAAAAGATTACCATCTCTGAGTTCAGAGATTGATACTACCTCTTTACTTACAAGCTGAATTGCTTTGTGAACCGCAAAACATGAAAAATCAGATATTTTTATTTTCGTCACTGCACGCTAGAACCAGAAACTTAGGATCTACAGCCGCGACACTTGGTAATTCAGGGAAAATATTTAGAGAGGACCCATTTATAAGTTTCTTTTTTTTGCGTGGGGTATCGTTTGCAAGTAGTGCAAAACGATTCTCCCTGTTGTCCGTGGCCCCTGGGGGCATGTTAACTTATAAAAAAACTCACTAAATAAGAAATAGACAAAATAATTTATAATAGAATAGAAATGTATAAAGCAAAGCTTTGTCACTATCAACGAAGAGAAAAAGATAACGGAATGACCCGCACAAAATAACAACAATGATAGCACAGCTAACACGACCAAACACTTTGAATGCTAGACGCAGACTCTGTTAACAACAATTTATTTATTTGCCTTTGACTTTCTACGACGATATAATGGCGAAATTTGCTTATGCATTTACTGCGAAGACAAGCCGGAATTACAACGACAATGAGGCTCTCTTTCAGCAAAGCTCCAAGTTTTAATCAAAGGAGATATTCAATTTTTCCACGACTCGAACAAATATTACGGTTTTAGTTATATACTCGTATACCCACGAACGCGAATTTTTCCAACAATACGAGTTGCGGACTACAGAACCACGTGACCTGCCAGGTTCGTCAAAATTATGTGTATTAAAAAACGAGAAATAGCTCTTTATTATTCAATCACTTGTAGTCAACTTTTTGTACAGAGCCTAGTGAGTTCAAAGAAAAAAGAGAGTGCAAATTAACAATGTAAATGGTGTATTTTTTAGACGTGTGGTTTTCCATCTGGCAATACTTTTTCGGAGTTGGTCTTTTTGATTTATGCTCAGTTTGGTTTGCCATTTCATAATTCCATTCATCAAGCGCGTTCGGTGAATGGGTCTAAAATGAAATGGTCAACCGATTTTCACAAGAAAATTTTGCTCAGCGGAGAAGCTCACTTTTGGTTGAATGGGTACGTTAATAAGCAAAATTGTCGCATTTGGAGTGTCGATAATCCACAAGCCATTGTTGAGACGCCGTTACATCCTCAAAAAGTCACTGTTTGGTGTGCTCTATGGGCAGAGGGAATCATTGGTCCATATTTCTTCAAAATTGAAACCGGCCATACTGTTACAGTCATTGGGGAACGCTATAGAGCCATGATTAATGACTTTATCGTGTCTGAATTGGAGGATGTTGATGTGGACGACCTTTGGTTCCAACAAAACGACGCTACATGCCATACAGCCAACGAAATAATCAATTTATTGAAGGAAACTTTTGGTGAGCGCATTATCTCGCGTCGTGGGCCTGTGGCGTGGCCTACAAGATCGTCCGATTTAACACCGCTGGTCTATTTTTTGTGGGATTATGTGAAGTCGCTTGTCTACGCAGATAAGCCCGAGACGATTGACGCCTTAGAAGAGAATATTCGGCGCGTTATTGCTGACATACGGCCCCAATTGCTGCAAAAAGTGGTCGAAAATTGGGCCTCTCGGCTGGAATTTATTTGAGGCAGCCGGTGCGGCCATTTGCCCGAAATCATTTTTAAAACATAATGGCAAACCCTTATCTTTATAATAAAGCTAAATTCTTGGCCATAACATAAAATTATATTTATTTTATTACTGCTTGAAAACCACACGTCGAAAAAAACACCCTTTATAAGAACGAATAAAAAAATGAATTGAGATTAAAAAATACAAGTTAAATATAAGAGGATTTGTTCCATACAGGGTAGTATGACCCAACAACATAAGTATATCTATGGATAATAAATTAACCTGGGTATTCCAGATACTCTAAAAACACAATCAGACAAAAGACAAACTCTATCAATTCTATTGATTCATCCAAGCTAAATATTGAAAATAAACTTGTACTATATTTTACCATTATTAAACCAATTTGGATCTATGGAGCGCAACTATGAGTAACATCGCAATGTGCAAACATACCATTTATATAACAACAAAAGCAACCCAAATATCTCTGGACAATAATTAATGCACTTTGGTATATCTCAAATATACTATAGACTGCAACAAAAATATACAAACCATCATCGTTTTCAAGCTTGGGAAAAAAAGCATTAACTCATAAAATTTTACTGCTTCAGTTGTCATTGCCGGACAAACTGAATTTGGGGCAGGTCAAGAGAAAGCTATTTGCGATTTTAGTACTTAATTCATTCACGAAGTGTTTCCATACCAAGTGATATGAATCTATTGAGGTGATCTGTAGGGCTTCAAGATATTGTTGTGGAAACCTTTTACCACATTTCCCAATCGAATCTCTGTTGTTACAGGTCCCAGAATTCTTTCTACCTTAAATGGACCTAGCTTTATATGAGAAAACTTATTCTTTTTATTACAGTTACGCAGTAAAACGCTGTCTCCGGATTTAAATTTCGTTGGATTGACAGAAAGATTATATTGCTTCTTTGACATATTTTTCGCCTTTTCCTACGCTTTCTTAGCTAACTCATGTCCTTTTTGTACCTCATGCCTTGAAATATGTGGTTAGTCGGTCAGTATTGTACAATGGCTTGGATTCCGTCTGAAATTCGTTGGAATTTAGGGTTGGAAACAATACAACTGAAGAAATGGGGTTTGGATAGTGGATACGTGCACTGTGTTGTTATGCACATACATTGTTCACGCTAACCATTGATTCAATTCGATCCTCTTTCACAAAATGAAGCAAATATTCAGCTAGCGGCCGTTGACTACGCTCCAACGAGCCATTACCTTGTGGATGGTAGGGAGTAATATGGAGTTTCTTGACTTTTAGCAACTTGAGGGTTTCGGAAAAATCGTTGAAATAAATTGGTGCCATTATCTGTCACTAGTACTCTGGGGACACCCAGATTTACTATCATTGTGATAAAGAAAATCTTTGCTATTGTGGTGGCTTCTGCATCCGGCATGACAACCACTATAAAATTGACAGATCATCTTGAGCATCCAGAAGAAGTCTGCGGCAACGGACCTAACATGTCCAAAAATATCTTATCGAAAGGTTTATTTGCAGTTGCAGTGAGCTGCATGGGCGTTTTTTGAGCCGATAAACTTTGTTCCTCTGACAGCTTGTGCATCAGCAATAAACTTTCGCATATTTGACATCATCCTAGTCCATTTATAGTCCTTGCCTATACGCCTTCATGAAACCCCTAGAGGTGAATTGTGATAGTTCTTCAAGACTGTCTCAATTTCCTTTGGGTCTGTGAGTTATGTTGCCTTATTTGTGGCAGATGGTAATCCTTTAATTCCATTATTGCTTGCTGAGGTCACTTGTTCCTCGGAATCTTTCCTAGACAACGTTTAACTTTTAACACCATTTTCTGATGTGCGTCTAGGGGCTCTATCTGTACACGTGTCTGTATGTTAACCATCTGACGAGACATTTCATCAATCCCTGATATTTTTTGTCGCTTTCCTATCGTTAAATGCCTCTACTCTGGGCTTCAGGAATTTTAATTATATTTTTACCCTTTCTATTTCCACCCATGCTTCGTCAATTCTCTGGGTTGTTGTTGATTGTTTCGTGTGATCTCGTGACACTTTATTTTCCTCTTGATCATTTCTATTCAACCTTCCTGTATTGTTTTTTCTCAATTGACTAATTCTGGCGTGGCTGATGACGATACTCAGAACCTTTTCTGCTTGCGGTGCTCTGCTTAGTGCATCTGTATTTAAATTCGCCTTTTCCGGCTTGTATACAATGTCGAATGTATACTCAGGCAGTTTGTGCCTGACAGTGCCAGTCTGGATATCTGGTCGTTCAAATTAAAGTTGCCATTTAGTGATTGATGGTCAGTAAATATTGTAAATTTCCTCCCCAAGAAATATGATCTGAAGTTATGAGTTGCCCATACTATAGTAGAGTATCTTTTTATACCCTTTACCTTTAAAAAAGGTAAATAGGGTATACTAACTTTGTGTTTTTGAGAGGGGTTGTAATTTCAAGAAGGAGGCGTGGTGGGTATGAACATATATATACAGATATGATCAGAATCACTTTGTATGCAATTTTTATTTTTTCCGTCCGTCTATCCGTCTGTGGCCACTTTTTTTCTACACCGTTACAGCTATCTCAGAATCTCTTAAACCTGTCAATAGAAAAAACACGAACTGGCCTCTTTTCCGGCTCAAACTGGGGTCATGCTTAGCAACGACTCCCCCTATTATCCACAACTGTCCCGACATTGATCGGGCGGTCGACGATCTGTCCACAGCTTTTAAAAAAGCCACTCATATTTCTTGCATCACTCCCGAACCACGGGGCAAACCTAAACCTCCGTGGTGGAATTCGGAAATTGCAAGTCTTCGCAAAACTTGTAGAATGCTTTTCAACAAAGCTAAAGTTACAGCTGAGTGGGCCCCTTTCAAAAATAAACAAAAAGAGTTGAAATACGCCATTAGGCGAGGGAAACGAGCGTCATGGAGGGAATTTTGCGAAAGCATTGAATCGACGTCCGAGGCTAGCCGTCTTCGTAAAATTCTCCACTCCTCTAACAAAGCCCTTGACTGTATCCAAAAACCAGATGGCAGCTGGACTCACTCAAGCGCCGAAACCCTTGATATCCTGCTAGACACCCACTTCCCAGGGAGTTTAGCCTCAGCGGATCAAGCACTCTACCAGGTGGAGCAGGTTTCGCATGATACCCTCCCCACATTCCAAGTGACAAAAAGTCACCTTGAATGGTCCATTCAAACCTTTAAGCCATACAAGTCCCCCGGACCGGACGGCATCATTCCTGCCGATATCCAAAATGGGGAAGAGATTATCCTTCCATGGCTGCTTCAAATATATAATGCAAGCCTCAGACTGCAATACATTCCCTTACGCTGGCGCACGGCTCGGGTCGTCTTCATACCAAAAGTTGGGAAGGCCTCGCACACCAAACCTAAGGATTACAGACCCATAAGTCTAACATCCTTTCTTCTTAAGGTTTTAGAAAGAGCTCTTGACCTACATATCAGGACATCGATCAACCCTTCTCTTCTCTCTGTATCTCAACACGCTTACTCTAAAGGCAAATCGGTTGAAACAGCACTTCATTCTCTCATTTCTCAAGTTGACAAATCCTTGGCGTACAAGGAATTCACACTTGCCATATTTCTGGACATCGAGGGAGCATTCAACAATGTATGCCCCAACGCTGTCATCTCCGCACTCTATAATCTTAACCTGAATTCAGGTCTTCTTAAATTTATAGAGCTTCTACTAAAATCTAGGATCATCACTTCCACGATCGGCAGTGCCCAATCCAGGAGGGTGGTTAACAGGGGCACGCCACAAGGGGGTGTTTTATCACCCCTCCTCTGGAACCTGGCAGTTAACACACTACTGGTGAGATTGGAATCTACTGGATGCAAAGTGATAGCCTATGCGGACGACATAGCAATCGCGGCATCCGGCAAATTCCCACAAACACTTTCCGAAAAACTTAACTATTCACTCTCTATTGTGTCGAACTGGTGTCGCGAATTCGAACTTGGGGTTAACCCATCCAAAACCGAGACTATGCTTTTCACTAGGAAGTACAAAATTCCAAAGTTTACAATGCCTAGTCTAAACGGCACTCCGCTCTCTTTGAGCACACACGTTAAGTACTTAGGCCTGATTCTCGACCCAAAGCTTAATTGGAAAGCCAATCTAGCTGAGAGGGCACGTAAGGCAACATGCGCTATATACTGCTGTAAAAGAGCAGTTGGTGCACGATGGGGACTTCGTCCTCGAGTCGTGCTCTGGCTCTACACGGCCATCGTTGAACCAAACCTGTTATACGGGTCGGTCTTCTGGTGGCAAGCTCTTGAAAAAGCCTGTAATATCAAACCCCTTGATAAAATCAGAAGATCCATTGCTCTACTGATCACTGGCGCTCTTCGTAGCACACCTACGAAAGCCCTTTTTGCCATGCTGCACTGGCTCCCCTCGGGGATCCTGGTTAAGCAACAAGCCAAGCTGACAGCGATTAGACTTAATGCTCTTTCGCACTGGCGCATAACCCTGACAGGCCATGCTTCAATTCTGAATCACGACCCACCTTTCCCCAACTTTATAGATTATATGTCGGTCTATCCCGATTTGAACAGGGAATTCGACCTCACTATTCCAAGTCGAAGCGACTGGACCTCAGAAAACCGAATCGTCGGTGAAACAGTCGAAATCTACACCGACGGTTCCAAGCTTGGAGGTAGAGTCGGCAGCGGTATTTATTCCGACAAGCTGGACTTAAACATCTCCCTACGTCTCCCAGACCATTGCAGCGTTTTTCAAGCTGAGGTCATGGCCATTTACCACGCAGCCAAATGGATGCTGAGTAGTGATATCGGCGCAGTTGACGTATCTATCTTCTCAGACAGCCAGGCCGCCATTAAATCTCTTTTTGGCTCCACGGCCACATCAAGACTAGTTCATGAATGTCGAACATCTTTAAATGAGCTCGCAAGTTACTCTCGGGTGCACCTAGTCTGGGTTCCCGGACACAGCGAAATCCCGGGAAACTGCGAGGCGGACGAGCTTGCCAAGGCAATGCACGACATTCACCCCTCTGTAAACATCGGCATTCCACTGGCAACAGCCAAGCTCGAAATCAAACGGAAATATCTGGCTGACGCCTACAAATCCTGGGCTAACGAGGAATCCTGCCACACGGCTAGACTAACTTGGGCAAGCATGGACAAAAACAGAACCAATCAACTTCTTCGACTTGATCGCGTATCACTGTCGACAACTGTGTCGGTTTTGACCGGCCACTGCATAATGGGACAGCACGCAGAAAGACTGGGCCTACCCTCAAATGACTTTTGCCGAGGCTGTGGCTTCGAGGAGGAGGACGAGACGGTTTTCCACCTCTTATGCCACTGCCCATCCTTGAGCAGAAGCAGAATTCGCACCTTTGGTGCCCCATTTCTTACAAGCCTGACAGAGCTGTCATCCATTAATATTAGGGACATAGCCAGGTTCATCAAAGTATCAGGATGGTTTCCTGAAACATGACAGGGGAGTCGTGCCTTTCCAGGCGCTGTCCTTGCGCTGACTATCACCATCCCAAGTATGGTAACCTTTTTAGTCAGTGCTTGAACGGCGCCACACCGTGGTGTCACAATGGGCCATTATGTGTGCTCAAGTGTGCTTTTGGCAAACTGGGCGGCCACTCCTACCTACCTACCTACAGCTATCTTAATGAAATTTTGCAAAAGTGTAGCCTGCACAAAGATACAGAACCAGATTGCTATATGGGACGATTTGGACAAAGACCACGCCTACCTATCATATAAGGAACTTTTTTCACCTTTTTTAAAGTGACTGATGACGAATGATGAAGTGGGCGGTATATATGAACTGCCACGCCCACTATTAACAAATATTAATAACTTAATATCTGGTAGAGATTTACGGACGAAATTTTACGGGAAGGAACATGTGGACATTATAAAGTTATCTGCAACAATTGGGGCCGATCAGAGAAAATACACGCCCACTTTTGATATAAGGAACTTACGGGTCTAAAATTAAATTTAGCCCACCTGTGCTCGTATTGATGCCAGCGGAATAAAAATTGGCAGAAATATATATGGGGTCCATAATAGTGTGTATGCAGAATATGGAGATCATAATACAACTGCCACGCCCACAATTAGCCAAATATCATTACTGTGTTCCTATTAAAGATTTATCAATAAAATCTAACAGGAAGGTTGCGTGGACTAACACTAAACACCACACAAAAAATGGGCGTGTAATTTCTACAGCCACGCCAACTATTGGCATATTATAATAACTAGCGACCTATACAATATTTTTGAGCGAAATTTTCTATTAGTACGTATATGGACCCTACAAAGCCATATATAAGATTCGGGGTCGATCAGAGGAAGGATACGCCTCCCTCCCATATAATTAACTTTGGGGACCCCACTTAAAGACAATTGCCCTATCTATGCTTCTAGTGATGATATATGAAAACAAATTGGTATATGTATACACTGGGTCAGTACTAGCATGCATTCCAAATATGGGCAGATTTTTACTACTGCCTCGCCCACAATTAACCAAAAATCATTACTAGGTTCCTATTAAATATTTATCAACGAAATTTCATAGGAATGTTGAGGGTACTAACATTAAACACTGCACAAAAAATGGGCGTGTTATTTCTACAGCCACGCCCACTATTGACATATTATTATAACTTTCGACCTATACAATATTTTTGTACGAAATTTTATATAAGTGGTTGTATTGACACTAGAAAGCCATACACAAGAAATGGGGTCGATATAATCATTTCAAGGTACCCTACCAAAAATTACCGTGAATATGTTCCTAATGATGATTTATGAAGAAAACATCCTCATTGTTGAACTCGCACGCACAAGAAAAGGTAAAGGGTATATCGAAGTCGGTCTAACCCGACTTCAGACTCCTGTACTCGTTTCAGTATCATTCAGCGCCCTGCTAGCAAAATCTACGAGGTGATCCCGACCTTCTTGATCTTGCGACAATACTGCTCCTAATGTCTCAGCACTGGTGTCTGTTGACGATCTGAAATGTTCGCCAAAGTCTGGGTAAACCAGGATAGGTAGTGTCGTGATAGCCAACTTCAACTGTTCGAATACGTTCTGACATGACACTGTCCACTCGAATTTTGTGTCTTTATTCAACAATTTATTTATGCAGCGTCATCTGTGCCATATTTTTCACGAACTTCCTATAACAGTTTGCTAAACCCAGGAAACCTGCACCTTCTTCTTATTCTTGGGTTGAACAATATTTTTTTTTGCCATCAATCTTTGTAGGATCAGGAAGTGCACACTTTTCTGTGCACTTACGTCCTAAATACACTACTTCCCGTGATAAAAAAGAACATTTCTTGGTATTTAATTTGAGACCATGTTCCCTAAATCGTTCCAAAACTTTACATAATCTTTTTTTGTGGTCTCCCAAGATTCTTCCGTATACCACTATATCATCTATATATAAAAAACAATCCAGACATTGTAAACCTGTTAGGACACTATTCATCGGGCTCACAGTGCGTCCGAAAGGCATGCGTTTAAACTCAACACGGCCCACTGATGTACTGAACGCTGTTTTCTTTGTCTCCTGCTTCCACTAACACTTGGTGGTATCCACTCGCCAAATCTAGTATAGAGAAATATCTACACGCACCTAATTGGTCAAGAAGTTCGTCTATTCTCGGGATTGGAAAAACTTGTTTTAGTGCGACATCGTTTAGCTTTCTGAAATCGACTACCAGTCTCCATTTTTCAGTGTTGTCTGCTGACTTTTTAGGCACCAGTAACAGAGGTGAATTCTAGGGAAAATTGCTTGGAATTATTATGCCCTCCTCCAACAGTTTATCCACTTGTCCGTTCATTTCTTCCCGATGTGTTTCTGGAGTTCCACATTGCCTCTGATTTATCGGCATTTCGCCTTCCGCGATAGGAATTGTATGCTCTATTGTAGACTTGAAGTGCGTCCCCATTTAGTAGGAAGACATCGTTGTATTTCTCACATATTTTTGTTACAGAGTGTCTGTCCTCACTATTGAGTGTAATCTCTGTTTCCAATTCTTTGAACAACTTATTTATTCTTTCAGTCTTATCTCGTGAATTTTCCCGGATCGTAAAATTTCTTGCCCGCCTTCACTCTTAATTTCGTAGTCTGAGAAATCAAAGCAGGCAGCGTCACAGGTTTGTTCCCATATGACATCTTGCGTCGTCAATGTGTCGCTAATATATATCCCAGCCTTAATCTCCTGTTTATTTAATATTACGAGTCCTGATTTTCTTGATCGTTGTGGCTCTTGCTTTCAACGTGTTATTTTGCTGGTTCCCTTTAAATTTCAGAACTGAATTGTTTTGCGTCGAATTTTGCTATTATTCCTCACTGTATGAGATCTTGTGCAAAATATTAAAGCCTTTACAGCGCCTCTTGCCTTTAGGGTCTTCGAATTCCTCCTTACACACCTGGTAGCATCTCAGCAGCCCCATTATCTCCTCTCTACTCCACCGCTTCCGTTTGCTATTGAACACAAAAAACAACAATTCTAATTTATTTCACTTTCACTTTATAAGTTAATTTCACTTTCATTTTTAATTTAAATTAAAAGTTATTAAATTATTTACAAACCTATTTTCTTTGTTCTCCATTTTATATGACAGCTTTTTATATAATTACAGCGGTTTTCTTGGTTTACTCTTTTTCTCGTTCACAATAGACAAGAAAATGGTTTTGGCAGCACTTATGTTTGAGGTGCTAAACTATAAGCGCATACAAGCACCTTGTCTTAACTAAGCGGGCCATATGAATGGATAAGCGGGCGTTTTATTCAGACTCGCATTGAAAGAAACACAACTACTATCTGCGTCTGTATTTCTGAAGTAGATAATGACATTAGTTTCGCTGGAATAGGTTTGACGTCTGCGTTGTTCTTCTCAATTTAGATTCTCCTTTTCCAACAGTGAAACTGTTTCCTCCGTCTCCTCGAGTCTTCTAGAAAGCTCTTTGCTCTTTTACTCAGATAATCTATATCTGGACGCAGATCGTCCTGTTGTCTGAGAAGTTACGATATTCGTTCCTCCGTTCTGCTCTGAATGGTGGTTAGCATTGTATCAGCTATCCTCTCTTTGCTCACTACTCCCTGCTCTTTCTATAACTCCTTGTTTTCCTTAGACAATCCCATAGAGCGCTGCAAATATCTTCTTAATTATATAAATAAACTGTTAACCCCTCATAAGATAAACCTGCCAATTCTTACGCCCAATTGATCCAATTACTTTCCCATTTATACAGACTTTTTGGTTATTTCATTTTAAATGGTACTAGCTTCATTTGAAAACAACAAGGTTTTTTCATCATCTTTAAGTTTTTTATGAAATTAATTTTTCTTTTCAAATGTAAACGAACTAAATCGCGTAATAATATAAGAATAATCTCCGTTTTACTAAAAATAGAAAGCTATACATTAAAAAATCACAAACAAACATTAATCCGTATATAATTAAAATATAAAAGCAACCCCAGTGTAATGCCGAAAAGAAAACTAAATGATTTCAATTACATAAGTATAAAAATATTACTTAACTAATTAAGCCCTTCTGATTGTGAGTACAAATTTTGCAAATATATTGTATTTCCATTTTTTGCTCGTGTTTTTGAAGAAAACGACAATTTCTACGGAATTCTCCTACTCTTTTCTCTCTCTCAAAATAATTCTGAATTTTGTTCTCTTAATTTCTTTTCTGCTCACTGATTGATTACAAGATTACTAACATGAATTAAACATGCAAATAATAGAAATTGTAGTTTCAGAAGTTAAGCAACAATCCGTGTTGTATGCACCCTATGATGAGATTTATTTTTGCCTAATACCCTAAACTCATTGTATTTAAATGTGTTTAATTAAATATAAAAATGTGTACTTAACAAATGTCCCTAATGACAAACACACACAAAGCCTCTACAAATAAAAATCCTTACAACACAGCCGATCATACTGACGGTTTATGGCGCGATTTTTTTGACCAGCGCTATGTCGCCTTCAGGGTCGCCGAAGTATCTACTTATATTACGCTACATATATTGATGTAGGCACTTTTTTCCTTTTTGATGTCATCTTGTCGGTTGTACGATGCTTTGCCCGCCTCAGAAACAGTTCAAAAACTCGTCCTGGCCTTCCTCCGATTGTTGCTGGGTAATTTTCCTGTTTCAGGATTTCCTACACCCTCGGTCTCCTTCAGTTGTTGCAGGGTAATTTTTCTGCTTCAGGGTTTCCTACACTTAAGGTTTCTTCCTGTTTGCCAATATGTTGCTCCTGGGATGGTTCTTGGACGGTTTGTCCTTAAACAGGCTGCGCCAAAATCTCGTGCCTCTTTTGTGAGTCATAACTGGGGTCCTATGAATTGGTGGGAATTGTTGACGCACTGCATCCAGCTGCTAAAAGTCCCTGTGAATTTACTAAAGGCACTTGTGGAAAAAATGTATAGGTTTATCGACGTGGATTCATATGGCGCACTCTTTTAACGAATCCTATGTAGGAACGAATTTCATGGTATTGAAGAGTATTGTTTAACCATAGTCACATTTGACACTGCATCTGCCCCAATCCGCGTCATACATCAAATTACAGCAGATGAAAAATTACCATATCCTTTGGCTGAGGAGGTTTTGAAAAGGGATATATATGTCGTTGCTACACAAACTTGCAGCCATAGTGTCTTTTCAGCATCGGAAATTCGTGATTAGCTAATTAGAGGCTTACATACAGCCGGAATGGAACTCCGAAAATGGTCTAGCAACTCCTTGGCGATACTACAGAGTACTCCAGCAGAACACAATTGAAACAATTTAGTATTGCAGCTTAACAGTAATGCAACCATTAAACACCTAGGCAACCGAACATCAATGAATTTATGATTGAATTTATGATTAAATTTCTACGTCAACAAAAAGGACAATATTGTCAACGCAATTAATCAATTATTTGACCCACTCGGACTTATAGCACAAATCAATAGAACGTAGTGACGGAAGTACCACATCGGTCGATTGTGATGAACAATTACCACAAGAACTCTCCAACGGCAATAATAATAATTTTCTCACATTAGAATAAATCACTGATCCACGATGGCTAAAATATCACCCACAACTGGCTGAATCCCTGCAGCTTCATCCGTTTTCTGATCGCTTTTTATGCAAATGTAGCGAATGTGTATCTTCGCTTAAAATATATTGCTGGTTCTATAGTAGCTCAGTGTTAACTGGCCAAAACTCGGATTACACCACTGACGATATCCAAGGTCGAACTCTATGGAACACTTTTGGCTACTCAACTCGTATCATGAATTATACTCATATATATGTATCATGTACAGACTTATTTTTGGACAGACGCCAAAAGAATATTGTAATGAATTAACGGCGTACTCAGCAAATGGAAGACGTTTGCGGCAAATACAATTCACAACATTATTAAAATAAGCTCACTACCACAATGGAGTCACGTGAATACAGATGATAATCCATCTGACTGTGCAACACTTGTATAGTACAGCTTTCCTCCTTTGACTTCGTTGTACGGTCCTAAATGAATAACTCAGTCTGAGAACGATTGACAAAAGTTCCATCCTTACACTCAGGAGTCAGAACTAGAAATGGAGTAAAATATATGGACTCTCCATGTAGATCTTGTTCTTTGTATAGAATATATTATCTTTCAATATTTATCCTATATTAAGCTGTTCCGCTCAACTGTCTATTTTCTTCACTTTCGGTTGAACGCATAAAAGAGTAACAGGGATTGTTACAAAATTGGAACAATAACAACCCTCGAATTATAAATCAGTTTGCTCCACCTTATTGGACTGGTGCAACGGGAGTCGCTAGGGAAATAATTGCGGTTGAATCAGTGCAAAGAGCCCCTTTTACATAATAAAACATAAAAACTTAGCTCGTTTCATCGATCAAGATCAGATTCTTCGAGTTCGTCGTTCGACTAAGACAAGCACAGATATCATATAATCAAAGACAACCCAAAACGGCGCCAAGCTCTCATTATTTCATTTATTTAGTCTTTGATAATGCTCACTGGAATACCGTTCATAGAATTCTGCAACTAACCTTAAACAATATCGGACAGGAGTTCTGGATAATTAATTCCTCCAAAACTCTTTGGCAACAGCTCCAAAAATGTATAAAATGCTTTTTTAACAAACTGCAATATACCGTTCAAATAATGGGTGATCTCCCTTATTACCCCGTCAATCCACCTATGAGACCATTTACTGGTGTTGCTTATACAGGCGCAATTAATACGAGGCTTCGATATATTGGGATAATACTGCATGAAAGGGATATTTAGCAGTGTTTATATAAAAATGACATCTGAGAAATTTTTATGAGCACTGCAGCGATTTATTGAGCGTCGTGGTGTATATGAACCACGATTGTGGGCACTGACTTGATCGGAGAAAAAAAGTTCTGCAGTCCAAAGAAAATACATTTATTGAGAATGTTGTAAGAAATTTTTTGACCAGCGCTATGTCGCCTTCAGGGTCGCCGAAGTATCTACTTATATTACGCTACATATATTGATGTAGGCACTTTTTTCCTTTTTGATGTCATCTTGTCGGTTGTACGATGCTTTGCCCGCCTCAGAAACAGTTCAAAAACTCGTCCTGGCCTTCCTCCGATTGTTGCTGGGTAATTTTCCTGTTTCAGGATTTCCTACACCCTCGGTCTCCTTCAGTTGTTGCAGGGTAATTTTTCTGCTTCAGGGTTTCCTACACTTAAGGTTTCTTCCTGTTTGCCAATATGTTGCTCCTGGGATGGTTCTTGGACGGTTTGTCCTTAAACAGGCTGCGCCAAAATCTCGTGCCTCTTTTGTGAGTCATAACTGGGGTCCTATGAATTGGTGGGAATTGTTGACGCACTGCATCCAGCTGCTAAAAGTCCCTGTGAATTTACTAAAGGCACTTGTGGAAAAAATGTATAGGTTTATCGACGTGGATTCATATGGCGCACTCTTTTAACGAATCCTATGTAGGAACGAATTTCATGGTATTGAAGAGTATTGTTTAACCATAGTCACATTTGACACTGCATCTGCCCCAATCCGCGTCATACATCAAATTACAGCAGATGAAAAATTACCATATCCTTTGGCTGAGGAGGTTTTGAAAAGGGATATATATGTCGTTGCTACACAAACTTGCAGCCATAGTGTCTTTTCAGCATCGGAAATTCGTGATTAGCTAATTAGAGGCTTACATACAGCCGGAATGGAACTCCGAAAATGGTCTAGCAACTCCTTGGCGATACTACAGAGTACTCCAGCAGAACACAATTGAAACAATTTAGTATTGCAGCTTAACAGTAATGCAACCATTAAACACCTAGGCAACCGAACATCAATGAATTTATGATTGAATTTATGATTAAATTTCTACGTCAACAAAAAGGACAATATTGTCAACGCAATTAATCAATTATTTGACCCACTCGGACTTATAGCACAAATCAATAGAACGTAGTGACGGAAGTACCACATCGGTCGATTGTGATGAACAATTACCACAAGAACTCTCCAACGGCAATAATAATAATTTTCTCACATTAGAATAAATCACTGATCCACGATGGCTAAAATATCACCCACAACTGGCTGAATCCCTGCAGCTTCATCCGTTTTCTGATCGCTTTTTATGCAAATGTAGCGAATGTGTATCTTCGCTTAAAATATATTGCTGGTTCTATAGTAGCTCAGTGTTAACTGGCCAAAACTCGGATTACACCACTGACGATATCCAAGGTCGAACTCTATGGAACACTTTTGGCTACTCAACTCGTATCATGAATTATACTCATATATATGTATCATGTACAGACTTATTTTTGGACAGACGCCAAAAGAATATTGTAATGAATTAACGGCGTACTCAGCAAATGGAAGACGTTTGCGGCAAATACAATTCACAACATTATTAAAATAAGCTCACTACCACAATGGAGTCACGTGAATACAGATGATAATCCATCTGACTGTGCAACACTTGTATAGTACAGCTTTCCTCCTTTGACTTCGTTGTACGGTCCTAAATGAATAACTCAGTCTGAGAACGATTGACAAAAGTTCCATCCTTACACTCAGGAGTCAGAACTAGAAATGGAGTAAAATATATGGACTCTCCATGTAGATCTTGTTCTTTGTATAGAATATATTATCTTTCAATATTTATCCTATATTAAGCTGTTCCGCTCAACTGTCTATTTTCTTCACTTTCGGTTGAACGCATAAAAGAGTAACAGGGATTGTTACAAAATTGGAACAATAACAACCCTCGAATTATAAATCAGTTTGCTCCACCTTATTGGACTGGTGCAACGGGAGTCGCTAGGGAAATAATTGCGGTTGAATCAGTGCAAAGAGCCCCTTTTACATAATAAAACATAAAAACTTAGCTCGTTTCATCGATCAAGATCAGATTCTTCGAGTTCGTCGTTCGACTAAGACAAGCACAGATATCATATAATCAAAGACAACCCAAAACGGCGCCAAGCTCTCATTATTTCATTTATTTAGTCTTTGATAATGCTCACTGGAATACCGTTCATAGAATTCTGCAACTAACCTTAAACAATATCGGACAGGAGTTCTGGATAATTAATTCCTCCAAAACTCTTTGGCAACAGCTCCAAAAATGTATAAAATGCTTTTTTAACAAACTGCAATATACCGTTCAAATAATGGGTGATCTCCCTTATTACCCCGTCAATCCACCTATGAGACCATTTACTGGTGTTGCTTATACAGGCGCAATTAATACGAGGCTTCGATATATTGGGATAATACTGCATGAAAGGGATATTTAGCAGTGTTTATATAAAAATGACATCTGAGAAATTTTTATGAGCACTGCAGCGATTTATTGAGCGTCGTGGTGTATATGAACCACGATTGTGGGCACTGACTTGATCGGAGAAAAAAAGTTCTGCAGTCCAAAGAAAATACATTTATTGAGAATGTTGTAAGAAACATTGTTTTGGAATTGCATTTTAAGAATATTCAGAACCATTTCAATCCACCATACTACCCTAAATTTGGAGGTATCTGGATACTATAATTAAGCAGTACGCATTACAAGAATACACAGAAGAATATATTCACAAAACATTTATCTTTATTGAAAGCTCACAAAAACTAACTATTTTAGCAGTGTACTGTGCTCCAAGGTTCACCATACCCAAAGAATAATTCGCCTCTTTTTTCAATATCCTCGGAAATTGATTCATTGCAGCAGATGACTATAATGCAAAACATACCCAGTGAGGTTCCACACATATAACGCCAAGGAACAGAAACCTGCTATCTACAATTTTCAATGCAAATCTTGACGTTATATCACCAGAACAACCAACTTATTGGCCAACATATATTAGCAAAATTCCAGTCTTAATCAATTTTGGAGTAACTAAAAACAAAAAAGGGCTCAAATAAAATGTGGAGGATGATTTGACTTATCTTCAGATCACTCTCCTTTATTTGTCTCATTAGTATGACAATAGCTATGGTAGCACCACCACATCACCTCACAAATAAAAATATTAATTGGTTGAGATACCAAAGATATATAAGCTCACACGGTTAAGTATTCTTCTCAAAATTGTGAAAGAAATCGAATTAGCAACTTGCCAGCGTAATAACTGAAGCTGCTACAATTAAACACCCCGAAACCAAAATTAAAATTAATAAAATAATTACAACATTTATGATAGAAAATCGTATCAAAGAAAGGAGAAAGTTAAATAGGGTTGGCAAATCTGCAGCTTAAGAAAACAGCTGAATGCTTCTAAAAAAGGTCAAAGACTATCCTAGCGACCAACAGAGAAGAGAGCTTACAGATCTATCTTCAGTGTATTATAGCCACAAAACAATGTGACTACTCCCGTTGGAAGGGCGTTAAAAGTTCGTGCACTAAAAATTTAATTTATTACTTGCTCAATATTTAAATGCATATATCAAAAATGTTCGATATAGTGAAATTCTTATCTTAAAAGCTAAATGAGACTTACCCCCCTATTCTTACTCAGTCACAAAACTCAACACAGGCACATGTGTCAACCGAGTATCAGTAGAGACTCAGATCTATTCACAGACAAAACTGAAAGCTCTCTGAGTGACACAAGAGATTTTTATTAAGACAACCAAAATTAATTTTTCTTTTTTTATTTAATAATTTATTTTAATCACAAATAAACAATAAAAAATTTATATATATATAAATATATATATATATATATATATATATATATATATATATATATATATATATATATATATATATATATATATATAAATATATATATATATATATATATATATATATATATATATATATATATATATATATATATATATATATATATGTGGCGACACCACTACCCCCACCTAGTTGTCGGGTACGCCGGCGCAAGCAGGCGTTTGTTCCGCGCGCCATCTATTAACACGCCATCTATTAACACAGCGTGTTTATGGGAGGGCCGGAACTGACCAGTGTTGGCTGCTGAGCAACACACTTCGTGTTTCCGGCTTTTCCATTTTTTCCTTTCCGTTCGCAGCGCCGGAGCCGTGCACACGTTCTCATTTTCTGTGCTGAAGCTAGTGTGGAGTGTTATAGATTATATTATGTATACGATATAACAAATACGTCATAGTATATTTTAAATTTATTAAATTAAAAGAAGCATTTTATTTTATATATTTTTTTTTTATTTGATACGCTATACCCGAGCGTAACCCAAATATATATATATATATATATATATATATATATATATATATATATATATATATATATATATATATATATATATATATTTATATATATATATATATATATATATATATATATATATATATATATATATATATATATATATATATATATATTCCAAATGCAAATTTCCTGCATGCAGCTCCGCGTGCCTTTTGTTAAATGCGACATAAAACTGCAGCTGCTGGTGCGTGGTCCTTTGATTTTTGCTGGTTTTAAATAAAAGATAATTACAATTTGCTTCCAGTTTCTAAAATTGAATCCAAAAACTTACATATTCAATTCCGACATTTTTTAAATTCATATTCAATGTGCCCAACTTCATGAATCTGCTAAAAAAATACACAGAGAAACTTTTTCACCACTGGAGGTGAATTTAACGAGCTTTCTGCTTGAGACAGTTGGCTCTGAATAGATGTCACAAAATCGACTGACATAAATCGTGTCTCACTTGAGGTAGATCTCAAGTGAGGCAGCTCGCGCGAATAGAGGGGTTAATCTATGTAAGAGTGCTTTTATTTTTTCGAGATGTATAAAATTAAAACCGTTTTTTATACCCTTTACCTTTAAAAGAGGTTAAAAGTGTATACTAAGTTACTGCGGTTTAGAGGGTTTTCAAGAAGGAGACATGGTAGGTATGAGCATATATGTATGTATAAACATATATAATCGTACTTCTGATCAATTTAAATTTTGTCCGTCCGGCTGTCCATCTATGGCTGGACAAAGATACAGAACCAGATTGTTATACATATGAGCCGATTTGGACAAAGACCACGCTTACCTCCCACCTATGGACATTTTAACCCTTTTTTTAAATGGCTGTAACTGCAGCCGAATTGATGGAATAGGGCCGCAATTTGTAATTATGTAGACGTGGACCCCACTAAACACTATGAAAAATGTGGACGATATACGAGGTGTGATCAAAAAATAACCGTTATTTTCAAATTTCGTGAGTTACGTATGTTCGATGTTCGCATTTTTTTTTTTGTTATGTTGGTACACATGTCTGTTATATATGTTGGCAATACCAACCATTTTGGATTGTCAGTTTGTTTTTGACAGATAAAAAGGTTAGTCGTGTTTTGGTGTGCTCTTCGATTTTGTACTATTCGAAAAAATGGATCAAAGAAACTGTATTCAGTTTTGTGTAAAAAATGAAATTAAATGCGCAAGGACATTTGAAATGTTGACTGTGGCCTTTGGCGAGTCTACTATAAGCAGAACACAAGTTCAATTGTGGTATAACCGGTTTAAGGAAGGCCGAGAAGATGTCAATGACGATGCTCGTCCTGGTCGCCCGAGCACGTCAACAACCGATGAAAACATTGACGCAGTGAAGAAAATGATTTTGGATAATCGTCGAATCACTATCAGAGAGGTTGCTGATGATGTTGGCATATCGTTCGGCTCATGCCAAGCAATTTTTACGGATGTTTTAGGCATGAAACGTCCGGCAGCGAAGATTGTTCCAAAATTGCTAAATTTGGAGCAAAAACAACGTCGCATGGACATCGCTCAGGAGCTGTTGAACATCGTCAACGACGATCCAGATGTCCTCAAAAAGATCATAACTGGTGACGAATCGTGGGTGTATGGCTATGACATTGAAACCAAAGCCCAATCATCCCAATGGAAACGTCCAGATGAGCCAAGACCGAAAAAAGCACGTCAAGTTCGATCGAACCTAAAGGTTTTGCTGACAGTTTTCTTTGATTGCAATGGCGTGGTGCATCATGAATTTTTGCCACTAGGTCGTACGGTCAACAAGGAATACTACCTTGAAGTTATGCGCCGTTTGCGAGAAGCAATTCGTCAGAAACGCCCAGAATTGTGGAAAAACCAATCATGGATTTTGCACCATGATAACGCACCAGCTCACACATCGATGCTTATGCGTAATTTTTTGGTCAAAAACCAAATCGTTATAATGCCTCAACCACCGTATTCACCGGACTTGGCCCCCGCTGACTTTTTCCTCTTTCCAAAACTGAAGACACCGATAAAAGGAAAGCGTTTTGCTACGATTGAGGAGATAAAAGAAAAATCGAAACAGGAGCTGTTGGCGATACCAAAAAAAGCGTTTCAGAAGTGTTTCGAGGATTGGAAAAAACGCTGGCATAAGTGTATTATATCTAAGGGGAATTACTTTGATTGTCCCCTTCAGTTGTTGATGAATAAAAATTGAAAATAACGGTTATGTTTTGATCAAACCTCGTATATTAACTGTCACGCCCACTATTAACAAATATTCATAATTTAAGATCTAATAGACGAAATTTTACGAGAAGCAACATGTGGATATTATAAAACTAACTGCAAGAAATGAGATTGATCAGAGAAAGGACACACCCAATTTTGATATAAGGAACTTTCGGGTCTAAAATTAAGATTAACCTATTGACGCTATTGGAATTAAAATTGGCACAGATGTACTTGGGATCCACCTTGACACGTCGAGTGAAATGGTGCCAACCAACCACCTCCTTGAAAGAAGGCGCCTTGGTTTTTATATGTGACGTGCACTTGCCAAGAAACAAGTGGTGCCGTGGACGAATAGAAAAAACCTACAAAGGAGTTGATGGCCAAGTAAGACGAGCAGATGTACGCACCAGTTCTGGATTGTTGTGTCGACCTATTTCAAAACTAGCCGTTTTGGAAGTGGAATGTGGTCAATTGAAGTGATTGACGGGGTCGGATGTGTAAGAAATATTTGCCGAAGAGTTTCTGACCATTCGTGAATTGCCATCGTGTATTTTGAATGTTGTGTTTCGCTGATCGTGAGCGTGTTGCCGGTTTGCACAGTTGACGATCGACAGCCGAGGAGCACACCACGGTAAGCGACGCACAGCGCATTTTTAATTTGAATTGATTTTTACTTTGTATTTCAGAAATAAATAATAAGTTGCCAATATTAAGCTTTACTCGTCACACTCCCATATAACGAACGTTTTTCACCTTTTTTAAAATGACTATAACTTCGGTCAAATTGACGGAATCGTGACATTATTTGGCAGTTATGGAGATGTGGGTCCTACTAAACACTGTGCAAAAAGTGGGCGGTATATATTAACTGCCACGCCCACTATTAACAAATATTAATAACTTAATCTGCAACAATTGGTTGATCAGAGAAAAGACACGCCCATTTTTGATATAAGGAACTTTCGGGTCTAAAATTAAAATTAGCCTACCTATGCTCGTATTGATGTCAGCGGAACAAAAATTTGCAGAAATATACATGGGGTCCATAATAGTGTGTATGCAAAATATGTGGATCATAATACTACTGCCACGTGCTCAATTAACCAAAAATCATTACTAGGTTCCTATTAATGAGGTATCAACGAAATCACACAGGAAGGTTGCCGGCACTAACATTAAACACCACAAAAACAATGTGCGGGTTGCTTTCGAAGACGCGCCTACTATTGACATATTATTTTAACTTACGATCATAACAATAGTCTCTATTAGTACGTATTTTGACGCTACAAAGCTATACATAAGAAATGGTGTCGATCAGATAGAGGCCACGCATCCCTCCTTTATAAAAATCTCTGCCGAAAAATATGGTATATATGATGATTTATGAAGAAAACATCCGCATTGTTGAACTCGCACACACAGGGAAAGGCAAACGGAATTTCGAAGTCGGTCTAACCCGAGTTCAGACTTCTTTACTCGTTTTTCTTTTCATATTCATCACCACATCTCCCTTTTTATAAGACCTTGGACTTCACCGCTTGGTATTATGTCGAACATTTTAAAAATTGTGATATCTCATAATTAGTCATCATTGACAACCTTTGAAAAATTTATATTTTTTTATTATACTCGTATACCCTGAGTTAAATAAAACGTGTAAAGAAATATTTTCTTCATAAATTAGCATTAGGAGCATATCTATGGTAATTTTCGGGGGAATACCTTGAGTTGATGATATTAGAGGGAAGCGTGGCCTCTACCTGATCGATCCCATTTCTTGTGTAAGGCTTTGTTGCGATAATATACATACTAATATAAATATATAAATATATAAAAAACCCGCCCATTTTTTGTTTTGTGGTTCCTGTTGGTACCCGTTCCTATGAAATTTCGTTGATAAATCTTTAATAGAAACTAGTAATGATTTTTGGTTAATTGTGGGCGTGGTAGTAGTAATAATCTGCCCACATGTTAGTATAGACCTAATGTATACTGCTACAAATTTGTTTTCATATATTATCATTAGAAGCATAGATAGGGTAATTTTTTTTAAGTGGGGTCCCCAAATTCAATATATGGGAGGGAGACGTGTCCATTATCTGATCGACCTTATATCTCGTCCATGGCTTTGTAGCGTCAATATACATACCAATATAAATTTTCGCACAAAAATGTTATATAGGTTGTAAGTTACAAAAATATGTCAATAGTGGGCGTGGCTGTAAAAAGAACCCGTCCATTGTTTGGTCATTAATGTTTGTACCCACAATATTCCTGGGAGATTTCGATTATAAATCTTTAATAGAAACGTTGTAATGATTTTTGGTTAATTGCGGGCGTGGCAGTAGTATTATGATGACCCATATTTTACATACACACTATTATAAACTCCATGTACATTTCTGCTAATTTATTCCGATAGAATCAATGCGAGTATAGGTAGAATCATTTTAGTTTTAGACCTGAAAGTTTCTTATATCAAAAGTGGGCGTATCCTTTCTTTAATCCACTTCATTTTTTGTATATATTCATAATATCCACATGTTGCTTCTCGTAAAATTTCGTTAATAAATCTCCAATAGATCTTAAGTTATGACAGTTTGTTAATAGTGGGCACGGCAGTTAATATATACCGGCCAATTGCGAATTTGCATAGTATTTACTAAGACCGCCGCACAGTGTGTCCTTCCCATACATTCGATGGCCAAAAATAGAAGGAGTTGTACGAGAGTAATGAAATTTGGCACGAGTCCCTAATATAATAGAATTAAGAAAATTTCAAAGTATCGACAAAATTGACCACGCCCATCGCCCACCGCCCATACAAACTAAAATCATTTTTGGCTGTTAAAAATTAACTATTGCTAGAAATTTCCAGAAAATTGCTGGAAGAACATATCTATGCAACACCTTTTAAAAAAAAATTATTTCATCAACATTGACCACGCCCATCGCCCACCTACCATACAAATGATATTTCAAAAATGCCATATCTTCTGTAAATTTATAACTAGAATATTTATTTTTCGCAAAAATGCATACAGCATCTATTAAATGCTGTTTTGAAAATATGAAGAAAATCCGCCCACTGTAACACCCGCCCCCCATACAACCCCCATACAAAAATTTTACAGTTCACTCTATTTCATTTATTAACAACTTTTTCACATCTTCGTGATAATCTAATTTTTTAAGCTTCAATTTCGTTCTTAATGAATTGATGTATGGGTCGGAGGATATCAACAAATGATGCATTACGTCTTCGTTAGTAGAACAGCGCCCAGTCTTGCGCGAGTTATATAGCCTATAACGTTTATAGTCTTTGTTCCTCAGTTGTTCATTTACTCCGGTTATGTCAGCTGTAATTTCAGGGTTTTCAAAAAATCGTCGAGCTGTATTCCCATCGTTGCTGGAACCCATTCCTTGTTTTATTACCACATCAACATTTATTCCCAATACTAATTTAAGGTTTTTTTGAATTGTGGCCTTGGCTTCTTCTTTAATTTCTCTTGTATCTTTATTTGTTCGCCATGCTGCAAAGCTTTTATTGTAAGCGATATGCAATATGCATTCCATAAATTTTATGCGCGCATGCAGAGGTGAAGTACCAAATTTTAAAGCCTCTCCCGAATTTGATCTTGTTGCCAATTCGTCTAAATTGTGCATCTCCCTAGGCTTAGCACCACATATGAAGCACACGGACATAGAAGAGCTGCCAGTTAAAGTTGATGCTATTTTACCATCTATCATAGTCAATGCAAGTTTATGAGTAATAACGAATTTCTTATTAAAAACTTCAATAACTGAATTTTTTAAATTATTTATTTCTTTGTTTACTCCGTTAACTTCTTCATTTATTACGCTTGCTGTCTCCTTAACAAATTCAAATTTTAACGGCCTGCAATGTTTCGTTGAAGATGGCTCTAAATTTTTCCACAAAACTTTTGACTCGTCGTTCCGTTCAGTCATTACCAATGGCACAAGTGACGTCAAGAACAAACTTTTGTCTGAGAAAGTCTCATTCGCAAAGTTTTGGTGATACTCTGAATGTCCTGATGAGCCATCACATCCCCATTTACTCATGAGTTGCATATATTTTGGAAATGATGCTACTTCATTTTCGGATTTTGACTTCATCAGTCTAACTGCCGTGTGATCCAAAAGCTCCTGCAAACTAACTTTGCTTAAATTTTCCTCTACTATAACGTTTGCTGGATAACACGTTTTTTTGGCCGCCAAAACTTTTTTGTAGCTTGGATATATATTACAACCAATATCTTTTGCTGATCTTCGCAGTATTTCATACTGGTGTATTGTCAATGAAGCATCAACAATTAGACTAAGTGCTTTTTCAGGACTAAAACATTTTTGGACTTCATTTTTGTCTCCAATTTTTTTGGCAGCAGATAATATGATATCTTCAGAGTTGTCTTCACAAAATGTAGTCAGCTTTTTCCTTTTCGTTCTTTCATTGCTCTCCTCAAAGGTTTTCGTTGGACGACCACGTTTACCAGGAGTAGACTGGGTTTGCTCTTCGTCATCCACTGTATCATCCACTACTTCATCAGTCAACGTATAAGAGTGTGTTAGCCATTCTTCATTATCACTATAAAATCTTGACGAAGTACGATGACTCTTGTTCCACTTCTTTAAAAATTGAGGCATGAATGTTTGTTTCAAAAACCGACTGAACTTTTCTTGATTTATCTCAGACGCGCTTTTATAATTCACGAAAACTTCACCAATTATAAGATCAATATCTTTTTTACATTTAACAACAATTTCCGAAAGCGTTCTGAAAGATATTTTTGACTTTTCCATTGTTTTTAAGAAATTTGCTTTAATTTCTTAATAAACACTCACTTATTACTTTTCCAACTACAACTGGGAATGACAAAGAAGTAAAGAGCATAAACAAATGACAAAATCGATGCCACCAATGATCAATGATTGTTGTTGTTACAAATATACTATTTATAGTAATAGACATGCACACAGGCAAAACAACAACAAGCAGTAACGAAAGAAAGAGTGCGCAGTTGTTTATGCACGCGTAAAATAACGCATAACGCATATTTTTTACTGTAATTTTTTGGTTTTTCATTGTTTTTTTGGCCGCGGGCAAATTTGGGCAGAATTTTTTTTTGGAATCTGTTAGCTGAGACCCTCAGCTTTAATTTGGTATAGGACTCCATGTTTCGCACTGCTTCGCACACAACTAAAAGTCTAACGGAAAATCATAAATGTTTATTTTTTTTGGCCCAAAATAAAAAAAAAATTAATTTTTTTGTTTCAATTTTTATTTTATTTTTTTTAATTTACATAATGCTTGATGCCTATTTTAAGTGAAAAAAATTTCTATAAGGTACACTCGGTGTATAGTTTATAAGTAACAAGGTTTTAAATATGACATAGAAAACTAACCCATTTGAGACTTGTTCACATATGTCAACTTTGCGCTGCTCGGGTCAGAAAACCAATGGAGATATTTGCATGAAATTTTACACACATGACCTTTAGATAGTTTTTAACCATCTGTGCAAAAATCATCAAAATCGGAGAGCAGGTCCAAAATGATTTATTGCCGCAGCGGACACAGTGTGCGCCGTCTCCATAATTGCCAAATTACATCGCCATTCCATCAATTGGATGGAAGTTATAGTAATTTTAAAAAAGGTGAAAAAGTTCTTTATATGGGAGGTAGGCGTGGCCTTTGTCCAAATCGGCCCATATAGCAATCTGGTTCTGTATCTTTGTCCAGACTATACTTTTGCAAAGTTTCAGTAGGATAGCTCTAGCAGTGTAGAAAATAAGTGGCCGCAGACGGACAGACGGACAGACGGACGGACAAAATTAAAATTCTTCATAAAGTGAGTCTGATCATATCTGTATATAAAAGTCCATGCGTACCATCCTCATTCTTGAAATTGCAACCCCTCTCAAATGCACAAAATTAGTATACCTTTTTACCTTTTTTAAAGGTAAAGGGTTTAGAAATATGGCAATGTGGGTTTCCTAAACGAAACTGAATAATATGTGTTATTAAATCTGTGTAGTGCCACGTTGATTATTTATTTGATATTCCAATAAAGATGCTTAAACATCTGCATATTTTTACGATTCTCGTCCTTTTACTTATTCATTAACTATATATGGGTGCTCATAATATGTGAGTCAAGTAGCAGCTGTGTGAAGGCACTATCAGATGCAGTATATATTCGTACCAGGTTACTCATTTTTAGGAATTTGTTTTTCTAGTTTCCCCACAATTTATGTTACCATGGTGAGGGTATGGAATGGATGAGATGAATCTGAAGTGTAATTTGACTGCAGCTTCGCTAGTATTGGTTACGGGTAGGCGACATATCATGGAAATAGAGCGTTTGTAAGTTCCATACTGCGAGCGCACTGACAACTCTTACGAAATGGTCTTCTTCAGGATACTAACAATGCGTTTAAGTATGCATTCATTATGTGGCAGTCTTTTACTATGACTAAATCTTTGATTTGAGGTTTGGTGTATCGACACTTCATTTTGTGATTCTGAATGAGACAGCCAGCAAATCCGTGTGAGGTCCGGTCGTTCCCTTAATGGGATAGCAGCGAAATTTATTTTTTCAAATTTATCCCATATACTGGCTCATTTTCCATTAGGGAGCGATTAATGACGATGTGGAATTTTAAAACCGAATTTTCAACAAACTTAATCCTATCTTGTCTCGAAAACTGCAAAGAAAACTACAGCCTTTAAAAGTCACGAGGCTAAACAAAGATCAGCTAGCGACCAATAAAGCACTATGTTATGATTTTATCACAATTATTGTTAAATAACTAAAATTTCTTTGAGCGTTTTTTCAAATTTTGGAAAAGGTTCCAAATGATATTAGAGTTGGTAAGATCGCCACTGAAAATGCATCCTATAGACAGGGTTACTTAAAACCTTCAGTCACAAAATTATTTATAATATAATATTGTTTATAATATATTATAGTTGCTTTTAAACAAAATTAAATGAATTCAATTAATCCAAGAACAAATGAGATAAGGATGGAATATAAAAAATACCATTATTACCTCAATGATTTCTCGATGTATAACAGATTTTTGGTAAGGTTTAGCCAAAGCTCATCATCACACCCCAACTAAGTGAAAAAATATCTGGAGGGGGATTGATTAGAATAGTGTTCTCCTTAAGAAAATAAGCGAACCATCGCACAGTGTGCGCTTTCGGCAATCTACGGGGATTTAAATGAAAAAAATTTGATCGCTGAATGAAATTGTTTTCTAATATGTTACTCCAAATTGATTGAATATTACGAAAATTGCACAAAACAAAATGGAAAAGCAATGGCCCATAAGATAACAGCTGTCAAACGCAAATTATTTTTATCAGTGCGGGAGCAATTTTAACATTTGCTTTTTCTATGTAATTTTTCAGAGCTTCTATTTTTCCAATCGGTGTATCTTTTGCAGAACTGTTTTTAATTTTGTAATATTCAATAAAATAGTTTTAATTACAAATATTGTTTGTCGCGCAGTTCACTTGGTAATCATTATTAGAGGCAGACATACATTTAATAGAAAAAAATGTTTATTACATTACAAAATATAGGCTGCAAAAATTATTGGCGCAGTAATTTCTTTAAAAGTATTTTAAAAAAAGTTTGCCCCAACCTGCCCAAAAAAAAATAATGAAAATGAATGCGACCATCTCGCGTACAGCTCGTTTTGAAAATTGGTTGGATAGCAGCAAAAACAGAAAACTGGAGTGTTTAACAAGTTTTGTGGTAAATAAAATCGGCAGGGATGTTGATTAAAAAAAGCTTACAATATGTTTACTTAACTTATGCCAAATTTTCGAAAGAAAATGGTACGAATCTTCACGATACGAGGCACGATTTCGAGAAAGAAATACCGAATGAACATAATTTTTCACAATTTATTTATGCTAATGAGGATGTGAATCCATCCTCATTAGCAGGTACTTCAAAATGAAGACCAGAAAAACAATTCCATAACTGCTGCTCAAAAACCAAAACAAGAAAAGCTCGCGATTTTTCAAATAAAGTTTCTGCAAGTCAGTTGTTCACGACAGCTGAAATGAAACTGTGATCTTCTGGGAAAAGGGATTCTGCATACATATTCAAAAAGCTGTCAAATGCCTCATCCTCAAGCGGGACCGCTATTAAAAAAGCACGGCCTTCCAGTTAAGGGCAAACTTTCTAATCAGAAGATAAAACTCTCGCAATGATTATAGATTGTGGTTTCTCAACGCATCGTTATAAACTAATGATATAGCGTGTCAACGATATAAATTCGAAACTTTATCCGTCATATGAAGTTATAAGACCACTCGATCATACGACTCAGTGATTATATGCAGGAAATTAAGAGATTTTCCTAGCTGTGCCTGATTTCTAATATATGATAGTTAAATGGGGATCTGATGGGGCTGCACAAAACCGTTACAAACAAAAATTTTCGGACGAAAATGATTGTGACGAAAGCCTTTTTAGCATATCATTGGTGTCAATACAGATCTTCTTAACATTAAATAAAAAAAGGGTTGGGTTTTTGGCAAAATCCCTCACCGTTCCCCCCCTAGATGCTGTTGCTCAATTAAATGTATCTCTACTAAAGAAACACGTGAAATGACAATAGATGATGTTAAAAGAATTGAAGAAGGAATTAAAAATTAATTCAAAATGGTAGCAATAAGTTCAAAATAACATCTACTTTTATACTATGTATGATTAATGGAAAGGTTTGCAACGCACTTTCAGAATATAAATCAATACAAGTTTGCTAAAGATATAAATTATGTGAATGCTTTAGAAGAAAAATTAGTCGATGAAAAAATACTTGCTTTACGACTTACGACTTTTACCCTTGCAGTCGTGGATACAAATTTCTGAATGTTTGCTTCCCATTGCATACAGAATCGACATAAAAACTTAGCAAGTAAGAGGCGAAACAAAAAGGTCGTCCAAAAAACCGCTTATTAAGAGAAGATTTAGAAATGAAATGGGGCTTTTAGTAGATATACCAAAAGCTCCAACTGGAAACACAAATGACGGCAATACTGCGGGACGTTTTTTTCGAGACCCTAAATAAACTTCTGAAAAATACAACTTGGGGGTCAATAAGAACCTACCCCTCCGCTTGAGGGTTAAAATTCATTAGAAAAATTATTATTATTATTTTTAAAATCTTTCATAAATAAAAATATCCAATTCTGAATCCAATGTAATGCAAATTCGAATTAAATGTCACCAGATTACCAAAAGCACACAATGGGCATCGTCGTGAAAACATTTGAATAAACCTATTATCTTGTAATTAAAGAGATAACAATCACTCATTATAAAAAAACATAATCCTACAAGACATCCTTACAACGACTTACTTGTAATGATAATTAACAATTCTATATATGGATTGAAAGTATGAAATCCTTATGTGCTCAAAAATAGCTTTTCCGGTGTGCTGTATCTAAATATTTAAGTTTTTCCAGATTTCCTAGCATTTTAAAACTTCTGAATTGCATAGTATTCATGAGGGTATATTGTGGAATGTGGTGATCCAATCACTTCGTTCTATTTATGGAAATTGTTTTAGGAGATAATAATTGTAGTGTATTACACCGGAGATTAATGAAACGCGTTCTTGCTAAGATTGAGTTCAGTTTATGACTGCTTTAATATCTTCAATTGCTTATGGCTATTCTCTTACATTTCTTAATACTAGTATAGGGTTACCATGTTAATGGTTTAAGTAGACATGCCATATTGGCTAAATACCTAACACGCTCCTCCTTGAGCTGTTGAAATATGAACATTTTTAATGTTAGAATGCTTACACAGATTTAGTACAATTCAATTTAATTTCAATTTCATTAATATGAAATATTTTAATATTACAATATTTACAAGGATTTAGTTCAATTTATGTAGTTCAGTATCATAGAACATAGATACGATTTCAAATAAATACAAAATCGATTCTAGGCCTTAATTGTTTTATTCGTGGCTCTTCATCCACTACCAGACTGTTGCAGACTTGACCTGTAGAACCCTGCTCATCGCTACCAAAGTCATCTTCTGCCTTCATTTCATCGTTAGTGTCAATTAACTCTTGGACGTCATTATCATTGTTTTTGTTACTGTTACTTTTACCTACACCACGTATTTGATCTAAGTGCCTCTTAATTTCTCTATTATTATCCGCGAGTGTACATAAATAAGATTGCGTACCAATTTGTCCTTTGAAAGTGGCTGGAGACCAGCTGGGGTTATTGTGATCTCTATAGTCACGTATAATGATATTTTAACCATCTTCAAGCTGTATATTGCGCCTACCTCTATGATTTTTGATACTATTTTCTTGACTAGCTAAAATATTTTCTCTTACTAGTGGTGGTTTTAGGCTGCTAAAGCGAGTTCTTAAAGTTCTGCCAAAAAATAACTTTGCAGGTGACTCATTTGTGCTACAATGCTCAGTGTTACGATAGTCTATCAAAAATCAATTTACAGTAGTGTCCAAATCCGTTTCTCTTTGATGTTTCAAATTTGCCAAAATAGATTTCTTTACTGTTTTGACCAAATTTTCGGCGTGTCCATTTGTCGATGGATGCCCAGGAGCGGTAAGGACGTGCCTTACCTTATTTTTAGACAAAAAATGTTTTAACTTACCGGATGTGAACTAACGCCCGTTGTCACTTACGAGAACATCCACTAAACCATATCTACCGAAAAGTGTTCTAATAGCTTTAATTACAAATGATGAAGTAATTTCCTTAGTCAGCAATACTTCAATCCATTTGCTAAATGAATCTATTATAACAAAAATATATTTACCCTTAATTGGTCCGGCAAAGTTAATATGAATGCGGTTCCAAACTGAGTAAGTTGGTGCCCATGGAACTAAAATGCTCTTTTCAGGGCTTGCTTGCAGTTCCTGACAAGATTTTCAGCTTATTACTAAATCTTCAATGCGTTTATTTATTCCCGGCCACCAAACATAACTTCTTGCCAATGCCTTTGTTTTTACTATCCCAAAGTGTGATGAGTGAAAATTTTGGATGATGGGCTCACGCAATTTCGTAGGAACTACTGTACGATAGCCCCACAAGATACATCCATATTCAACCGAAAATTCAGTTCACTTCTCACGAAACGCTGCATACTCATCACCTTTTTAACTGTTCAATTGACCTCTGTCAATAGCAATAAGTACTTTAGACAAGATTGGATCACGACGTGTCTCTTTAGCAATATATCTGAAATCTAAATTCAAATAATTTTCTTTTTCAGCTAAGTTTATATAATTAATTTCAGTACAATCTTCTGAAGTTTTATGTTGTGGCATTCTTGACAAACTGTCAGCGTCATTTATTGAGCCTTTAACATGTTCGACACTATAATTAAAGCCAGATAAAATTAATGCCCAGCACTGCATACGCGCAGAAGCCATCATAGGTAAGCCTTTGTGCTCCCCAAAAATAGTGAGAAGTGGTTTGTGATCGGTTCGAAAACGAATCGATGTCCTAATAAATATTGTTTTAATTTAATGACAAAGAAAATTATTGCCAACGCTTCCTTTTCTAATGTACTGTAATTCATTTCAGTTTTTGATAGTGCTCTTGAAACAAAAACGATGGGTTTGACTGTATTACTTGGACAAATGTGGGATAAAACACCAGCCACAGCAGTGTTACTTGCATCACAACACAATTGGTAAATTGGGATTGAAATGAACTAAAACTTGTTCAGATGTTACGTCTTTCTTTAATGTTTCATATGCCTCTTGACACGACCTCGACCACTGAAATTTTACACCTTTTTTTAATAAATTGTAAAGTGGAACCATCTTTTTAGCAAAATTCTCGATAAATTTTGAGTAGTAATTTATCAATGGTAAATCCTAAATAGGAAATTTGCTGTAATGTACATTTAGCTTAAGCCCAGCAGACTGTAATTTGTTTAGAACCATCTTCAAGTTCTTGATATGATCATTTAGATCCTTACCAGTGACAGTTATGTCATCTTGCTATACCACGACTCCTGGAATTTCCCTTAACAAGCTCTCTATGGTCTTTTGAAAAATGGCTGCTGCCGTTTTAATACCAAAAGGTAATCTTTTCATTTTTAAAGTCCCTATATGAGTGCTCCATGTACACAAGAGTTGTGACTCTTCAGTTAACACTAATTGATTGTATGCATTCGCTAAATCTAGTTTAGTGAACAAGCAGCCACCCTGTAAAAAAGCGAAAATCTCATCAATCCGTGGAAGCGGATATTGGAAATCAATTAGGGACTTGTTGATTGTGACTTTATAGTCACCACACAAACGCAAATCACCATTAGGTTTTAAAATTGGAACTAATGGTGTGCCCCACTCAGAATGATCCACCTGTTCTAAGATACCATCATCAATTAATTGTTGTAGTTGACTTTCGACTCTTTCCACGCAAGTGGCAACGGGCGTGGCTTAAAAAAAATGGGCTTAATATTTTCGGTAACTAATAAAGAAATTTCGGCACACATATACGTTCCCAACTGATTATTGAACATTTCGAAATACTGATTCTTAATTTCGTCTTCCAAAACATTTACATTAGTTATTTGATTAACTGTTTTGGTTTGAGCCAGATCAAAACTGAACGCACGTAAAAATGTTCTTCCTAACAATGGAGGATTATTCGTATCAGTAACAACAACAATAATTTTCTTAACACAAAATTTGCACCAAACTCACCAATAATCTTAATTTTCTCTCCACTATAGCTTACGTAGTTGTTCTGACATATTTGCAAACGCCTTCTTATTTCATACTCGTCCAGAAATGACCTTGGCAACAAATTACAGGGTGCTCCAGTGTCACAAACTGCCTCCAACTGTACACCTTTAATTATTACTGGCAGTGTATAAAGATCCATCAAATTATTATTAAAAATGCCACAAATAGAAAAATCAAAATCTTTAAATTTATGTTCAGAATCTGATACGTAATTTAAATTTTTCTGAGATTTAAATCTGCAAATGGAAGCCAAATGCCCAACTTTACCACAACAATGACATTTGCTATTTTTAAATTTACATGTGTTGGAGTCATGGTTTCTCCAACCACAATGATAACATGCCGTTTTCATGTTCATGTTAGTGCTGAGGCCTCTGTCGCTGCTATTAGCACCACCTCTGCCGCTGCTACTACCACCGCCTTTGCCGCTGCTACCACTGCCTCCTTTATTGCTACTGCTGCTGTTAAACTTTTTCCAGTTGCACCTTTGTTGACCTTCATTATTACTTTTGTTCTTTACATAATCTACTTCAATTCCATCCACATCTTTTGATAAGTTCATCTTAGTTTCAAATATTAACGCTTTTTTATATGCACTTAACAGGGTTAATTTTTCGTCTTCTTCGCACATTCGCTCGAACATTCTTTTTGGCAGACCCAGTACAAACTGATTTAGCAGGAACGCCTCTAAATTATCTCCAAAACAACAATTTATTGCCAACTTTTTTGCCCGAGCATACCAGCTTGAAATATTTTCTTGCTCATGACATGCCGACTGATGAAATAATCTCTTTTCCTTGAATATTATGGTTTGCGGTGTACGAGTATATTGTGTTTTTAAAGTTTCACACAATTCCTTGTACGTTTTTTGTACTGGTGAAGCAGGACTGCATAAACAATGTAGCATGCTGTATGCCTCGGAACCAATTGCTTTCAATATAGTAGCTTTTTTTTATTTTCTTCATTGCTGTTTATTTCTGCAAAATGAATTTCTAAACGCTCCTTCCACATTAACCAATTATCATTATTCGGCGAAAATTCCGCTACGAATTGAGCCTGGGTATATGTGCCAGCCACTGGATTAGAAACTTCTCTTTCTGTGTTAGGCATTTCAGTTTTTATAATTTTAAAAATTGTGGAATATTAAATTTTTACTTTTGTTCCAGCTTCTTTTTATTTTTGGTTCACTGTATGTATGTACATACGTATGTGTTTTTTGTTTGTTTTTTTTTTTTTTTTTTTTTTTACAGTACTACTCTGTGTTGTTGTGTCTTTAATTTTTATTTTACCGTTTCACGGCTACTCAACACGTTTATTTCATGTAAATTTTACTTTAAACGATATATATTTTTATTATACTATTTTCACAGCGTTCTGAGTTTGTTTTGTTGTTAAAACTTTTTTGTTTGTTTAATATTTAATTCTTATCCTCGTCGCCAATATGTAGTGTATTACACCGGAGATTAATGAAACGCGTTCTTGCTAAGATTGAGTTCAGTTTATGACTGCTTTAATATCTTTAATTGCTTATGGCTATTCTCTTACATTTCTTAATACTAGTATAGGGTTACCATGTTAATGGTTTAAGTAGACATGCCATATTGGCTAAATACCTAACACGCTCCTCCTTGAGCTGTTGAAATATGAACATTTTTAATGTTAGAATGCTTACATAGATTTAGTACAATTCAATTTAATTTCAATTTCATTAATATGAAATATTTTAATATTACAATATTTACAAGGATTTAGTTCAATTTATGTAGTTCAGTATCATAGAACATAGATACGATTTCAAATAAATACAAAATCGATTCTAGGCCTTAATTGTTTTATTCGTGGCTCTTCATCCACTACCAGACTGTTGCAGACTTGACCTGTAGAACCCTGCTCATCGCTACCAAAGTCATCTTCTGCCTTCATTTCATCGTTAGTGTCAATTAACTCTTGGACGTCATTATCATTGTTTTTGTTACTGTTACTTTTACCTACACCACGTATTTGATCTAAGTGCCTCTTAATTTCTCTATTATTATCCGCGAGTGTACATAAATAAGATTGCGTACCAATTTGTCCTTTGACAGTGGCTGGAGACCAGCTGGGGTTATTGTGATCTCTATAGTCACGTATAATGATATTTTAACCATCTTCAAGCTGTATATTGCGCCTACCTCTATGATTTTTGATACTATTTTCTTGACTAGCTAAAATATTTTCTCTTACTAGTGGTGGTTTTAGGCTGCTAAAGCGAGTTCTTAAAGTTCTGCCAAAAAATAACTTTGCAGGTGACTCATTTGTGCTACAATGCTCAGTGTTACGATAGTCTATCAAAAATCAATTTACAGTAGTGTCCAAATCCGTTTCTCTTTGATGTTTCAAATTTGCCAAAATAGATTTCTTTACTGTTTTGACCAAATTTTCGGCGTGTCCATTTGTCGATGGATGCCCAGGAGCGGTAAGGACGTGCCTTACCTTATTTTTAGACAAAAAATGTTTTAACTTACCGGATGTGAACTAACGCCCGTTGTCACTTACGAGAACATCCACTAAACCATATCTACCGAAAAGTGTTCTAATAGCTTTAATTACAAATGATGAAGTAATTTCCTTAGTCAGCAATACTTCAATCCATTTGCTAAATGAATCTATTATAACAAAAATATATTTACCCTTAATTGGTCCGGCAAAGTTAATATGAATGCGGTTCCAAACTGAGTAAGTTGGTGCCCATGGAACTAAAATGCTCTTTTCAGGGCTTGCTTGCAGTTCCTGACAAGATTTTCAGCTTATTACTAAATCTTCAATGCGTTTATTTATTCCCGGCCACCAAACATAACTTCTTGCCAATGCCTTTGTTTTTACTATCCCAAAGTGTGATGAGTGAAAATTTTGGATGATGGGCTCACGCAATTTCGTAGGAACTACTGTACGATAGCCCCACAAGATACATCCATATTCAACCGAAAATTCAGTTCACTTCTCACGAAACGCTGCATACTCATCACCTTTTTAACTGTTCAATTGACCTCTGTCAATAGCAATAAGTACTTTAGACAAGATTGGATCACGACGTGTCTCTTTAGCAATATCTCTGAAATCTAAATTCAAATAATTTTCTTTTTCAGCTAAGTTTATATAATTAATTTCAGTACAATCTTCTGAAGTTTTATGTTGTGGCATTCTTGACAAACTGTCAGCGTCATTTATTGAGCCTTTAACATGTTCGACACTATAATTAAAGCCAGATAAAATTAATGCCCAGCACTGCATACGCGCAGAAGCCATCATAGGTAAGCCTTTGTGCTCCCCAAAAATAGTGAGAAGTGGTTTGTGATCGGTTCGAAAACGAATCGATGTCCTAATAAATATTGTTTTAATTTAATGACAAAGAAAATTATTGCCAACGCTTCCTTTTCTAATGTACTGTAATTCATTTCAGTTTTTGATAGTGCTCTTGAAACAAAAACGATGGGTTTGACTGTATTACTTGGACAAATGTGGGATAAAACACCAGCCACAGCAGTGTTACTTGCATCACAACACAATTGGTAAATTGGGATTGAAATGAACTAAAACTTGTTCAGATGTTACGTCTTTCTTTAATGTTTCATATGCCTCTTGACACGACCTCGACCACTGAAATTTTACACCTTTTTTTAATAAATTTGTAAAGTGGAACCATCTTTTTAGCAAAATTCTCGATAAATTTTGAGTAGTAATTTATCAATGGTAAATCCTAAATAGGAAATTTGCTGTAATGTACATTTAGCTTAAGCCCAGCAGACTGTAATTTGTTTAGAACCATCTTCAAGTTCTTGATATGATCATTTAGATCCTTACCAGTGACAGTTATGTCATCTTGCTATACCACGACTCCTGGAATTTCCCTTAACAAGCTCTCTATGGTCTTTTGAAAAATAACTGCTGCCGTTTTAATACCAAAAGGTAATCTTTTCATTTTTAAAGTCCCTATATGAGTGCTCCATGTACACAAGAGTTGTGACTCTTCAGTTAACACTAATTGATTGTATGCATTCGCTAAATCTAGTTTAGTGAACAAGCAGCCACCCTGTAAAAAAGCGAAAATCTCATCAATCCGTGGAAGCGGATATTGGAAATCAATTAGGGACTTGTTGATTGTGACTTTATAGTCACCACACAAACGCAAATCACCATTAGGTTTTAAAATTGGAACTAATGGTGTGCCCCACTCAGAATGATCCACCTGTTCTAAGATACCATCATCAATTAATTGTTGTAGTTGACTTTCGACTCTTTCCACGCAAGTGGCAACGGGCGTGGCTTAAAAAAAATGGGCTTAATATTTTCGGTAACTAATAAAGAAATTTCGGCACACATATACGTTCCCAACTGATTATTGAACATTTCGAAATACTGATTCTTAATTTCGTCTTCCAAAACATTTACATTAGTTATTTGATTAACTGTTTTGGTTTGAGCCAGATCAAAACTGAACGCACGTAAAAATGTTCTTCCTAACAATGGAGGATTATTCGTATCAGTAACAACAACAATAATTTTCTTAACACAAAATTTGCACCAAACTCACCAATAATCTTAATTTTCTCTCCACTATAGCTTACGTAGTTGTTCTGACATATTTGCAAACGCCTTCTTATTTCATACTCGTCCAGAAATGACCTTGGCAACAAATTACAGGGTGCTCCAGTGTCACAAACTGCCTCCAACTGTACACCTTTAATTATTACTGGCAGTGTATAAAGATCCATCAAATTATTATTAAAAATGCTACAAATAGAAAAATCAAAATCTTTAAATTTATGTTCAGAATCTGATACGTAATTTAAATTTTTCTGAGATTTGAATCTGCAAATGGAAGCCAAATGCCCAACTTTACCACAACAATGACATTTGCTATTTTTAAATTTACATGTGTTGGAGTCATGGTTTCTCCAACCACAATGATAACATGCCGTTTTCATGTTCATGTTAGTGCTGAGGCCTCTGTCGCTGCTATTAGCACCACCTCTGCCGCTGCTACTACCACCGCCTTTGCCGCTGCTACCACTGCCTCCTTTATTGCTACTGCTGCTGTTAAACTTTTTCCAGTTGCACCTTTGTTGACCTTCATTATTACTTTTGTTCTTTACATAATCTACTTCAATTCCATCCACATCTTTTGATAAGTTCATCTTAGTTTCAAATATTAACGCTTTTTTATATGCACTTAACAGGGTTAATTTTTCGTCTTCTTCGCACATTCGCTCGAACATTCTTTTTGGCAGACCCAGTACAAACTGATTTAGCAGGAACGCCTCTAAATTATCTCCAAAACAACAATTTATTGCCAACTTTTTTGCCCGAGCATACCAGCTTGAAATATTTTCTTGCTCATGACATGCCGACTGATGAAATAATCTCTTTTCCTTGAATATTATGGTTTGCGGTGTACGAGTATATTGTGTTTTTAAAGTTTCACACAATTCCTTGTACGTTTTTTGTACTGGTGAAGCAGGACTGCATAAACAATGTAGCATGCTGTATGCCTCGGAACCAATTGCTTTCAATATAGTAGCTTTTTTTTATTTTCTTCATTGCTGTTTATTTCTGCAAAATGAATTTCTAAACGCTCCTTCCACATTAACCAATTATCATTATTCGGCGAAAATTCCGCTACGAATTGAGCCTGGGTATATGTGCCAGCCACTGGATTAGAAACTTCTCTTTCTGTGTTAGGCATTTCAGTTTTTATAATTTTAAAAATTGTGGAATATTAAATTTTTACTTTTGTTCCAGCTTCTTTTTATTTTTGGTTCACTGTATGTATGTACATACGTATGTGTTTTTTGTTTGTTTTTTTTTTTTTTTTTTTTTTACAGTACTACTCTGTGTTGTTGTGTCTTTAATTTTTATTTTACCGTTTCACGGCTACTCAACACGTTTATTTCATGTAAATTTTACTTTAAACGATATATATTTTTATTATACTATTTTCACAGCGTTCTGAGTTTGTTTTGTTGTTAAAACTTTTTTGTTTGTTTAATATTTAATTCTTATCCTCGTCGCCAATATGTAGTGTATTACACCGGAGATTAATGAAACGCGTTCTTGCTAAGATTGAGTTCAGTTTATGACTGCTTTAATATCTTTAATTGCTTATGGATATTCTCTTATGTACATTTCTTAATACTAGTATAGGGTTACCATGTTAATGGTGTAAGTAGACCTGCCATATTGGCTAAATACCTAACAATAATAGTCACTTTTATAAGCAACCGCTATGAAGTTGCTTTGTACTCTACAATGTTTGAAGCTTTTTTTGTCAATAACTCCTATCTATGTACCTATAAAATTTAAAATTTGATTAATTTGATTAAATACAAGTATATGTTTACATATATTAACTTACCATAAATTTAAATTGCAGAAGTAGCATAGAGACATTTGAATCAAAACATGATCTCTCTACACTTTATTTGGCCAAAAAATCCACACATACTGCAAATAACTATTTGCCAATCGATTGCTCTCAGAGAGAGAAATTGAAGATTCAACCAATAAATGATCGAAACTCCCGACTCAAGAAATGCTGCCCGATTGGAGAGAGTGTGAACTTATTTAGAGAAAATCAAAGCGAACAAATGTGTGTCTTAACGGAACATGAATTCAATCCACGTATCATTAATGTCATTTTGTACGACAATTGTATTGAAGATATGGAGAGTAGTCTGTCTCTGCCTGTAGACATTGGCAATCCGTGTAATACGTAAGTCCTGTGTGTCTGCTTTTACTATCTCTTTACAATATTACATAATAATATCATATTCTTGGGTTTACCAGCAGGTCATTTTTGTACAATAAGGCGGATGATACATTCTTTGTGTTGCAAGATGGCACATTACTAATAATGGATGAGTTTGCAAATGACTCGTACGTAGTTGAAAAGCGGTATTGCATGGATATTGACAATGTTTCTGGAATAACATATGCTATCGTCTGCATAACACCTGTGAAAGAGTTTTTGAAAAGAAGCGAGATAATAACTGTAGCAATATTAATGCTAATTTCAATCTCATGCCTGTTACTTGTGTGCTATTTGCACATGACTATCAAAGAATTGCGAACTCTACATGGGGTTTCTCTAAGCGTAATGTCTGTGTGCTTGGCAGCTGGATATTTTCTTTATTTTCTTCTACACATATTTGACTTGGATTCACTAAATATTGGATACGCTATCCAGTTTTCTATACTATCGTATTACTTTTGGTTTTCTTGTCTTTGTTGCAATGTTTGCTTTAATATATGGTAAGATTTTTTTTCGTTCATTTTGTAATTTTAAACTATTAATTCAGGAAGTGTACTGTAAATGACCATTTACGTTGGAACCCTTGCTTACAATCCATAATCAGCATATACTCGTACGAGTACTTCGAAAGCTATATTTTAAAGTATTGATAACTCTAATTTGAAAACTACTCACCGTTTAAAGATTGTAGTTTATAACTTCATAAAACAAAAACATGGAAAAATTATAAGTATGGCGATTCGCTTAAAATATTTAGAAATATTTCAAGAATTATTTCTATATGAAATTAAGGGAATTGAATGCAAATATATTAGAAACACTGCTGTAACCATGACTTTGAAAAACAAATAGACTTACATAATTTTAGTTGGGCCTAGTTAAGTGGCCTAACACATTTTTTTTTTGCTGATTTTATGACAAATTTTTATTACTAAGTTTTTACATAAAAATCATACACAATATGACAATACATGTGTGAGATTGAGATGTTTGTGAGACCGTCGGTTTGAATTCCAGTTATATTCTATATAATCATATTTTACGAAATTTGCCAGTCGACTTGTATATTCTTACTGCAAAGTTAAAATGCTGTTCTAGCTTTCTAGCTTCGTGAGAATGGTTTTGAAATTTCGTATTCGCTTTGGTGGAAGTATTATAATCTAAGCTTACGAACGAATGTGTGGACGATTTCAAATATGGTTTCTAACGCTTCGCTGTAGTATGAAGCAGACACATACATCAGCATTTTATCTATATTGTGAAGGTTGCTTGTATGTCACTCCTCTCCCCTTTAGGAGAGATCGAGTCTTCTCGTACATTAAGTTTTTCATTTTTTAAAATTTTTAATTAGCATAGGAAGTTTTTAATTTAAGTTTGTCTAGGTATAATTATTAAGATTAAAGTTATGATAGATGCGATACAAATGATTTTGACAATATTGTTGTTTTTTAATATTTTGGATAGCGATTTTCAATTCATCTATGCTAACATTTGATATTTTATTCTTTATTTCGTTAACATACTCGTATGGTGTATTAAATACATGATTTTGTTTACTATATGATATTTACTTCTCAATTTTCAAAGTGGATAATATTAGTTTTCTTAATTTTAATTAGTAGGTCATGTACTATGGTTTCTTTAAAATTCATATTTGGTTCGGTAAATAGTATTTCACTATTTCTATTATGTTTAAATTTACAAGTAGTATGATTTTGGTTAAGCAAGTGCCGCACACAATCATCCTTTAGTTCAAGAATTTTATTATTTGTTATTTCGCAAATAATGTTGTAAACTTTTGTCAAAAGGCTATTATAGTTGAAAACTAAAGGCTATTATAATTGTAATCTATGTCGGATGGAATTAGTACGACTTTAATTCATTGCGTTCGTAATTGACAAGACAAAGTATTGATAAATTCAAATATTTTGGAGTCGATATCCTTAATTTGATCCATATCTAATAGTTTGGGGTTGATTATTCCTTGTCTGCCCAAAATTAATCCTAACTGTATATGTTTTAAGTACTCGTAATAGGACTTAACATTATTTAGAATTGCGTCAATTGCTAGTTTCTTGATAAGCTCGTCAATTAAATTGATTAGTAGTTCTGCTCAGATCTTAGACTAATCTAATTTCTTTATTTTCATGGTTTTATATATGTTCAGCATCGCCGTGTGATAGCGAGCTTTCTTCTAAGGTGGAGAATTTTCATATATTTCGTTTCTGTCACTGCTGTCCAGGGTTCCAAAGAGATATTTTAGCCCGCTACCTACAAAATTCATAAGTCTTCTTCTATGTCTCACATGAAATAATTTCCTTTCGCTGTCTGCTAGTTTAAGGTGTATCAATTTATGTATCATTTATGAGACCAGTATCTTTATCTGTTTTTAGTTTCATTAGGGGGCCCATAGAATTAAGTATTTTTAAAAGTGCACGATTTATTTCAAGTCATTTGGAATGACTGAATATTCGACCATTGAGAACTTTGAGTGGACATCAGTGCATGTTAGGTATGTTTCTTTGTCCCATCTCCAAATATCGATAACGTATTTTTCACATATGTAATATGTTGCGGGTGTTACTTTAAATGGCACTTTCCCTTTAGTGTGATCGAAATTGCACTCATTACAAAATACACAATTATTAATAATATGTGATATTTCCTAAATATAATTCGGATAATAGTAATCTTGTCTAAATTCTGTTTTAATTTTATCTATACCCTGATAAGGTGTATGTATACGCCGGTGTAGGGGTTGACTCACTGTGTTTAATTCCGCAACAATCTCCTTGCAACTACTCACAAAATGCTTCAGGTTTTTTTTTGTTTCTGATATTTAATATTGTTAACTTTTCCAATCTTATCGTATATAATTATATTATAATTATTTATTATAGTAGCACTCTGTAATCCATGTGTCCTATACTTGCACAATTCTAGATATATTTTACGTTATTCAAATTTTGTTGTGTCTCCTTTGCCGTCTGATTCCAGTGCTTTTAACTGATTTGCAGCGTGAAAGCTCGTTCGGTTGGCGCGTTCGTAAAGAGACAAAAAAAGATGAGCCCGGTATGAATAGTCCTCGGTTGATGCTCTCGACATCAAGCTACGCGGCGTCGGGAATACTCTCGAAGCCACGCTACCTTTAGCCTAGAGAATCATGGTGACAATGTAGCGGGTCACAGCCATCACGAGGGAGGGTTTGGCTCGAACAGTGTATTTTCAGTATCATTTCTTTAAACTTTTCATAGTCTGTAATGTCCTCGAGTATCTTAGTAGTTCTATATATTTTATAAATAAGCTTTGAGTATACATTTTGGAAGATAATAAAGTCATTGTCGTTTTCCAAATAAACTACATTGGTTATTCCTGCTAACTTATTTAAAACAAAATTTTTCCAAAGGCTTCCGTCATTTGGGTGCAAAGGCTATAGTGTCGGGTATTCTTGAAATAATTTATAATTTTTCTTGGTTATTTTCTGACGATTTAAAAATATACTGTCGTCTCAAAACAAATGTCATACGAACAAATTCGTAGTGGCAATTCTGTGTTGAAAATGGAGTTTTAGGACGACATTCCTCATCCAACTCCACCTGGTGAAATCCCTTCGCTAGGTCAAACGTAGAAAAATACATTGAACCCCCTAAGTTTTCAAGAATGTCGTCAATGTTTGGAATGGGGAAATTGTTGTCCACCCTAAGGTCATTCAATTTCCTATAATCGATGACAATTCTTCATTTTTGTTTGCCAGAGGCCTCCATTTTCTTTGGAACTACCCAATGATTGACTGTGTATAATAATACCTTGTTCGAGCATATCCTTAATTTAATTATTTACCTCGACTTTATGGATTTGGGGGTATCTGTAAGACCTTACAAATATTGGGTCATCGTGTTTTGTGGTGATTTTAAGTTTGACTGTATTTGTGAAGGTCAGTTTTTTTTCTTCCTTAACACTTACTGAATTTATTTAAGATTGTTTTTTAGTTTTTAGTTTTCCTTATTATTTAGGTGGTCTGTACGGAATTGCTTTTCGCTTTCGTTCTCAAAATTCAGTCGAGTTTCTTTCAACATTAAATTATATTCCAACTCTTCTTCAATTGTTTGTAAATCATAAACATTTGTATTTAACGTAATAGTGGTTTTGGGGAACTTATCTCGGCATTTAAAACTTTCAGGATGTCGTATCGTAGCAGGCCGTCAAAATTTCCATTAACCAACGTTGGTTCGTTCAGTTTACTGTTTTTTTTTACAGTTTTTTTACTGTGTTTAGTTCGACGTTGTCTGTAAGTGTTTTAATGTAAAGTGATTTTGCCTTTATAATTTGGTTGGGAAACAAATTTGATCTTATTATACTGATGGGTGATCCTGTGTCTATAAGGAGTTTTATTATCAGGCCTGTTCTGAGTTCCGGATCGATTCGGTTTGGGCGTTGAAACCCATGGGAGGTGTTCAGAAAAAAGTATTTACGGTTTTACATTCAGTTTCAATTTCGGTTTTGTCATTTCGTTGGGTTTTTTAGTGGTAAAAGATAAAACTATGTGCAGAATGTATGTAATATAAATAGAAATTTACTGAAGTTGCATTTTATTAATTAATATTAATGAAAGGGAAAACATAAAACGGAACAGCAATGTGATGAAATTAATTGGAATTGTTGAATGAAGCTGCAGTAAAAAAAATGGATTTATATTTTTTCAGCACATCAATTTATGGATATTTTTACTTATCCTGTTTGTGGCATTTTGAATGGGTTGCTATAGTCCCGAAGAACCTTTCGCTTTACTTTTTCCTCTCTATTTTTATTCGGCTCTATTAAGAGTGCAATAATTACCACCTTCATAATTTCGTTTTGCGATTGCAAATTATTTATAAATAACTTCAGATTTATTTGCCGCCTAGAAGCAAAAACAACTGTGTGGAACTTAAGTCCCACTCGATTTCAATTTCGGTTCCACATGCCAATTCCGATCGATTTACAGACCACCAGGCGAAATCGAATTCGATTTCAACCCGAAAATGAAATGAATCGTTTTTCAGAACAGGCCTGTATACCATGATTAAAATTTAGTTCAATGAATGGAAGTTTGGATTTAAGGCAATTATATGAAAATTTTGGTAATCAACTTGCATTGGCTGTGGAGGACTATATCGTCGAATTGGCGATTGATTTGAATCGTTTTCCTTTTTTCTTTTTGATTGTTGGATGGTTTGGTTTTGGGTATCATTAAATCTGTCACTAAAATTATTGTTGGAATTGGGGTTGGTATAATTAGAACTATAATTTGGATAGTATTATGTATGCATGTATTAAGGAATAAAAGAGTACAGCAGTACTTGTGTGGTCTATACTAGACTGACTTTATTCTTATACTTATCGTTACCTGTTAAGTTTAAACAATACGGAACTTAAAATTAGAATACGGGCTATGAATATATTACTAGGAGTGGAAAAAAGTTAAAATTCCTAGTTGACACCGGTGACAACAAGAATTTTATTCGCCCACTTCTTGCTGAAAATGCAATAAAACTGCAAAAACAGTCAGTCAGCTCAGCTGCTGGATAATAATTAATAAAAAAAATTACAGGAAAATTCTACGAAACCCTTGGTAATAATTCTCCGTTAACGTTTTATGTGTTGCCTAGTTTGGAGTCATTCGATGGAATAATAGGGGCCGACACTGTACGAGAAATAGAAGCAATCATTGACAGGAAGGAAAACTTTCTTATCCTAAGTCCTGGTCAATGTTGGGTGACATACTCTCATATTTATGCTAAAAGCTACCCATACCCAGCTTGCATGAGGGATGAAGTAGTAAAGCAGGTAAACGAGTTGTTACCTGAGGGGATAATTCGACCATCTAAGAGTCCGTACAACTCTCCAATGTGGGTGGTACCCAAGAAACCGAAACCATCCGGGGAGAAACAATATAGAATGGTAATTGACTATAAATGTCCTAATTCAGTCACTTTTGCTGATGCATATCCAATCCCTGATATTAATTCCACTCTTGCCCGTCTAGGGAAAGCGAAATACTTCACCACCATAGATTTAACTTCTGGTTTTCACCAAATTCTCATGAAAACTACAGACATAAAAAACAGTATTTTCCACGATGAATGGAAAATATGAATTTTTCCGTCTTCCTTTTGATTTAAAAAATGCACCCGCTATATTTCAAAGAATGATAGACGATGTGCTAAAACCACATATATTCCACATTTGCTATGTGTACTCGTATATTGGTGACATCATAGTTTTTGGTAATGACATTGACGATCACCTAAATAACGTTGAGACAGTGTTTTCAGAATTACAGACTGCGAATCTTAAAATAAACTTGGAGAAGACGCACTTCCTGAAAATAGAAGTTGAATTAATGAGATACCTTATAACATCGGAGGGCATAAGAGTAGATCCAAAAAAAATTGCTGCTATCAAACAAATCCTACCTCCCGAAAATCTTAAGGATCTGAAAAGATTTCTTGGAATGACGTCCTACTACAGAAAATTTATTCGTGACTACGCTAAGCTCGCGAAGCCACTGACCAATCTCACAAGAGGCGAGAATGCCCAAGTTAAAGCTAACCAATCCAAAAATGTACTCATAACTCTAGATAGTGAAGCGCTTTCAGCATTTAATGATTTGAAAAAAAACTTTAATATCTTCTGAGCATTTGGATTTCCCAGATTTCGAACAGGCCTTTAATCTTACTACCGATGTTTGGAATTATGCTATTGGAGCTGTTCTATCGCAAGGTGAACCAGGGAATGATTAACCTATCGCTTAAATCTCACGTTCTTTGAATAAAACAGAAAAAAATTATGCTACAAATGAAAAAGAGATGTTGGCAATCGTGTGGTCCTTAGATAATCTACGTTCCTATTTGTACGGGGCAAAGAGAATTCGCATTTATACAGATCACTAACCTCTCACATATGCTTTAGTTAATAGGAATTTCAATGCAAAACTAAAGTGCTAAAAAGCGATTGAAGAATATAACTGTGAGCTAATTTACAAACCTGGCAGGTCTAATTTAGATAATGATGCGCTTTCTCGACTGAAAACAGAATTAAACCACTTGGATGGTTCAGAGTCTGCTGAATTGTCCCTTAAAGGACATAATGGTTCCGAGACTGAATCAGCGAGTGAAAGAAGCTCCAAGCTGACCTGACAATTAGCCAAAACTGTTAATTTATTACTAAAAATTTAGTAAAAACTAGCGTTCAAACAGCTAAAATGGTTAACAAATTCCACTTTGCTTAAAATCCATTCAGAATTTGGAAGGCTTCTGAAGTCCTTCGCGCCTTAGTAGGACGCTTGACCCATTACGCCCAAAACGGATACCACGAACCTTCTGCTAAAGCCAAAGCAACAGGAATAGAAAATACACCATTTGACCCTAACTGCACGCAAATACAAATTTACTATTGTATTAAAACAATTGATTATAAATTAATTAAAAAAAAAAGAAAAAAAAATGTTTGCTTGTAAATGCAACATATACCCACTACATAGAATCACTTTAAATACAGCAAAAGTCGCATAGCGCAGCTGTCGTAATAATCATTGAAAACGTAGAAATAACACATAATTAGTAGAAACTGTATGAGAAATAAACAATTATAAAATAACAAAAAAATAATTATAAAGATAATAGTAATGCTAATATGATACTTACAGAACACAAAACACTAAAATGTACTAAAATACAAACATCTAAAAAAACACTATCATTGTACTTACAATATACTACTAACAATTTAAAACACTAAAATACTAATATCTAAAATATAGTTATAAAAAAAGTTATATTATACTTATACATACTACTAAACAATTTTAAATACTAAAATTTATTAACATACTAAAATCTAAAAAGTTATAAAAAAGTTTTAAAACACTATCATACTTAAAACAAATTACTAATAAATTTAAATGATACAATTTATTATAAAAGAAGTTATAAAACACTATCATACTTAAAACAAATTACTAATAAATTTAAATGATACAATTTATTAAAAAAATAACTTTCATATTAGTACCTAACACCTACTAAACACTAACTCATACAAATGCCCAAATATTAAACCTTTTATAATTTTATTTGATGAGTAGATATATCATTAGCATACTATCAGCAGAAGGACTCCATATATTCGAGTAGACAGCTCCCATTGTGTCTATCAAGGATGACAGAGCGTGGATCGTGAATGTCCACTTCAATATGATTCACGTCATTGATCTGGGAAAATTTGAACCATCTGCTGAACGAAACTATGAACGCCATTGGGAACAGAAAACGAGATGAAATTGCTAACAGAATTCCATGCCCAACAAATCACAGACAGGATCAGGATTCCGGTTATTAGCATGCGATCATTTACTCCTGAAGTCGATCGACCACAGCAGTTACCTTGATCTACGGGAAGTAGACTTTTGAAGAGGGAGGCGTTAACACGCCACAGTTCCCGCCACTTTATTAATGACGCCACATTGTGAAATCCATCTCAATGTGACCTATACGAGTAATTATGAAGTATACCTCATTAGATTAATAGTGGAGCTTTCCAGGCGGAATCTCCAATACCTTTTGAAGATGACCGTGCAATTATGTTCCTATATAGATTTTTGGCTAATAAGCAATGATTATAATATTTCCACACATCCAGTGTGGATATATCAAACATTTTAAATTTGTTTTCATTGAATAAATAATAAAAAAAAATTTCATATTGGGACGTAAGAAAGAGATGAAAGACTTGGGTGCCATCTTTATCCTCAAATTTTAGTTTCAACTGCCATTAAGATTATATGGTATCAAAGTCCTACTCTATGCTTCGCCCTTTTAAAAGAAATACTCAAAATTTCAAAGATCCAGCAACAATAAAGACGCTTTAGTTTTCGCTTGTACGTCGCATAATGGAATATTGTTATATTATTTGGAGCCCTTCTTCTGACGAACATTCTAATCGCATCGAAGGAGTCCAAAAGAATATAGTAAGATATGCGCTCAAAAAATTTATTTACCTTCTTACGATAGTAGACGGAAGCTTTTAGGTCTTCAATCCTTAAAAGATAGGAGAATTTTCAACTCCATTTTGGTTTGTGTATCATATATTGACACGTAAAATGAAATGTATACAGCTATCAAATCATTTTCCATTGTATGAAGCCCCTAGAATTCTCAGAAATAACAGATTTTTCGTTGATGGATTTTATAAAACTATTTATGCCTCAAATGATCCTATTAGTAGGTGTTGTTAGTAATTGCGCCCAATGTTGTCCGCCGTGTAGTAATATTTTCAAGTGTCAGTGTTAAGTTGAATTGTTAGTGTAAAACCTTATCGCAGTTTCTATTTCTCCTTCGTGTACTGGAAATTTGCCTCTATTGTCAAAACGGCATTATTAAGCCGCTAGACATTGCGCCGTTGGGCATTTGCTGAAAGTTGAATTTTAGTTGAAGTTTTGATAGCGAAGGAGGAAGAAACTGCGGTAAGGTTATTTTAAAGAGATACATATACGAGGTTTGATCAAAAAATAACCGTTATTTTCAATTTTTTCAAAAAGTATTTATTTATTCATCAACAACTATCTTGTCCCCTCCAAAGTAATTCCCCTCAGATATAATACACTTATGCCAGCGTTTTTTCCAATCCTCGAAACACTTCTGAAACGCTTTTTTGGTATCGCCAACAGCCCCTGTCTCGATTTTTCTTTTATCTCCTCAATCGTAGCAAAACGCTTTCCTTTCATCGGTGTCTTCAGTTTTGGGAAAAGGAAAAAGTCAGCGGGGGCCAAGTCCGGTAAATACGGTGGTTGAGGCATGATAACGGTTTTGTGGCCAAAAACAGCTCCTGAGCGATGTCCATGCGACGTTGTTTTTGCTCAAAATTTAGCAATTTTGGAACAATCTTCGCTGCCGCACGTTTCATGCCTAAAACATCCGTAAAAATTCCTTGGCATGAGCCGAACGATATGCCAACATCATCAGCAACCTCTCTGATAGTGATTCGACGATTATCCAAAATCATTTTCTTCACTGCGTCAATGTTTTCATCGGTTGTTGACGTGCTCGGGCGACCAGGACGAGCATCGTCATTGACATCTTTTCGGCCTTCCTTAAACCGGTTATACCACAATTGAACTTGTGTTCTGCTCATAGTAGACTCGCCAAAGGCCACAGTCAACATTTCAAATGTCCTTGCGCATTTAATTTCATTTTTTACACAAAACTGAATACAGTTTATTTGATCCATTTTATCGAATAGTACAAAATCGAAGAGCACACCAAAACACGACTAACCTTTTTATCCGTCAAAAACAAACTGACAATCCAAAATGGTTGGTATTGCCAACATATATAACAGACATGTGTACCAACATAACAGAAAAAAAATGCGAACATCGAACATACGTAACTCACGAAATTTTAAAATAAGGTTATTTTTTTATCACACCTCGTATGTATATTTTAATTTGTTCCCTTTTTAGAAATAAACACATCGTTAAATTTGCATCCTCCTTGAACTTCAACAGGTGTAGTCGCCCTTTGTTATAAGTATAAGTTTAATTTAGATTAAAATCATTTTATATTATATAATGAAATCAGTAGACTAAATCAAATAAATAAATAAATTAGGCCTTCCTGCCAAATCAAAAGGCTGTGCGATGCTTAAGAGTACCACAGAACAATAATTCTTATCAACCAAAGATTTTCTGATTTCGTTGATAGTCCGGTCTACTTGTTGATTTGGAGAATGCTTCTTAAGGAAACTGAACAGTTAGTTCGAAATAAATGTCTTCAGATGCGTATGAGAAACTATTTTGGAATGTAAAGCATTTTCAAAAATCTTTGACTGTACAGGTAACTGGGTAATAAGTCTATAAGAGGCTGAAAGCGTTGAACCATTTTCAGGTTTGAAAACCTGATCTGTGATGTTTTCCTGTTTTTGGAGAAAAATTCCATTCTGAGAATTGCATTAAAGATAGTTAGAGCTATTTTAATGAAAATTTCTGCCATCTGATTTTCACTTTTTGTGCAGGATCATATCATACCCTGGTGTTTTATTTATCAGTTTTATTTAGCAATATGGCGCTGCTATGAGGATTTTTGGAACTTCAAAACTATTTGATTTTGAATTAGACTACAAGGTGCTCAGGAAAGTTCATGGCTTTTTCGTTACCTCTTCTGAACCACGTCTGATGGAAAGTTCATAGCATTTTTCTGAAAAAAAACATTCTCTCTCAATTCCTTCAAATCATAAAATCTAAAAGATCTGACATTTTTTTGGTGTATTGATCAATTATCGTTGATTACTATTGACTACCTTAGGATAAATTATTATCGAATCCGAGAATACTTGGCATTATAGCCTCCCGTCGCGTTGAATTTTTTCAAGGATATTGAACATCTATTTTAACTGAGGTTTTGTAGCAATGAATATTGGTGGAAAGTATATAGCGCTCTTCCCCCAACAAAGCAGGGAAATGGAAGTACAACCATGTGTTTTGCAATCAGCATGGTTCGTTTTGTGAAATTTGTATCAAAAAAATTTTGAAAGTTATCAAGTGGGTTTCTGAGAGCAGCATATCATCTATTTCATAATTTTTTTGGAAAAAGCTAACCAATTTATTTTCTGTTGGCATTCCAGTGGGTATTTTGTATAAAAAAACAAACTACGTAATCAATTATCGCAGCAGGCTTTAATATGTGGTCTTAGATTGACTAAAATTCATAAAATTCTTTGTGGATGATAAGGAGTAATGTGTAATTTCTTAATCCCTAACATTTTACACGTCTCACAGAACAATTTTGACACGAAATTTGAACCAACATTTTCGATAAAGTGCTACAATTTCGTCAAAAAACCTTTGGCTACCGTACTCACCTCGGCATCAGGTATGGCTACGCATGCCATATACTTTGAAAAATCATATTGGAACGTCAAGATGTAGTTATTTCCCAAAACTGTCTCAGGTAAAATACCTACAATATCCATGTGTACTTTATCAAATGGTGGTTTCGACGTGACAGTCAACACCATTGGCATCTTTGTTAGCCTCGGACTCTTTTTGGCCTGACATTTTGGGAAACTCTTTACATAATTTTTTATAATTCTGATCATACCTGTACCATACCCGTCTGATTCTCTCGTAGGCTTTCCAAGACCCCTGGTGTCCACCTAGAGGCGAATCATGGAAACCCTTCAGTACTTTCACTATGTCATTTTTACTGTTCAGCCGTTCTACTCTTCTAGCTGACTGTGAGGCTTTATCAATACTTTCATCCGCCAGTCTCTCTAGTATTTTATCCCGTTGTTTTTCCTTCCCATTGTTAGCCCTTGTCCTTGCTCTGGTCTGAACTATTGATATCTTTTGTTTTTGCTGCACTCTGCCAAGTGCATCTGCATTTAGGTTCTTTTTCCCAGGATTATATATGATTTCAAAATCATACTTACACTAGTTGTGGCGAAAAAGTGACAACTGAGGGGTCCGATCTTTAAGATTCGCTACAAAAAAGTTTGCTCAAAATCGGGGTGCGCCAAAATCTGTGGCGAGATAATTATTTCTTTTTGAGCCTTTCGAATGCCTTTCAACTGCTCTCTGTCCATTCGAACTTTGCTTCTTTACGTAGACACTTATTAATTGGCAACGCAATTCCGGCTAGTCCTTTTACGAACTTTCTATAATAGTTTGCTAGTCCTAGGAACATTTGAACTTCTTTATTATTTCTCGGAATTGCTAAGTTCTTTACGCATTTCACCTTCTGAGGGTCAGGCAGTGCTCCTGTCTCTGAACAATGCTGGCCAATTAATCCAACTCTCTTTGCAAAAATTGACACTCCTCCGTGTTCAATTTCAAATTGTGGTCTCGTAATTTCTGGAGCACCTTGCACAAGCGTTGCGAATGCTACTGCAAGTTCTTCACATATTTTACAATATCATCTATACACACAAAACAATATAATCCTTGCAAGCCTGTTAGCATATGGTTCTTCAGCCTTTGGAAGGTCGCCGGTGCTCCTGTTAATCCAAACGGCATACTATTGATGTCATAGTGCCCTAAACCGGTGCTAATCGCGGTTTTCTGCTTTTCTTGAGTATCCACCAGAACCTGATGGTAGCCACTTGCTAAATCAAGCGTAGAAAGATATCTACTGTGTCCTAATTGGTCCAGAATTTCTTCTATCCTTGGGATCGGGAATAGTGGCGTCGTTTAATTTTTTAAAATCAACGATCATTCTCCACTTCTTCTGATCCTGAACACCCGTCTTATTAGGCACAAAAATAATTGGTGAATTCCAAGTTGATATATTTGGTGAAATTATGTTGTCTTCTAACATCCTCTGAACCTTTCTATTTACCTCAACTTTGTAATCTTGGGGCAATCTGTACGCAAGCTTGCGCCTTACCTTTGTCAACGTTGCTTATGATTTCTCCCATATACGAGTATACTCGTACACCCTCAGCTAGCTGCTGCTTGTGCAAAACAACCGTCCGAAGTTTCGTGTTTACATGGAGAGTCATTTCTGTCATTGACCTCGCGCCTACAATTTCCGGACTACTATTCGTAACCATATTCACGGTTCCTTCCCTCCACGACTTCAATGGAAATGTCAAAATCCTATTCTTATCCTTGCCAAAAAGTGATAACCCTATAATTACCGCATTCAGAACGAAAGCTGTTAGCACTGACTTGTCAACTTCGTACAATAGCGCTGTATCTCCAACGGCCTTGTAGTTACTTCTCGTTATTTCTATGGCCAGCCACTGCAGTGATCCTAGACGCCTGGCAAAGGCTCGTAAGTCCTCACTTTGCTTAATTTTTTCTAAGCCAATTTCTATTATTTTACCTTTATATTTAAAATGATTAACTTTATTAACTTGTTTAATTGGGGGAATTTCGGGATATATAATTTCTAATATTTCTTTTTATTTTGTTAATAAATCTTGAAAAAAAATTTTGTTTCCAGCAGTTTCCCGATTCTTATTTCTTGAGTTCCATCTTACAGAGTCCTAACCTTCACGTAAGTTCTCCTCAGGAGCACGTACATCTCGTCCGCACTGCCGTATTCCTTTGGCAGCACAAGGTTGTATGCGATTCCGAACTACCCCTGCTTCACACAGCCAAAGAAATCCTGTAATTCATTTGGCCTGATGCTCCTCCTCGCAAGTTCACACCCCTGAATGAACCTACTCACTTCTGACCGTAAGTCTTCTGACGCAGGTCCAATAAACACGGGTACTAACCTGGCCACTGCTTTCGAAATTTCTTCTACCCCCATCTCCGATTATAATTCTTTTCTATTAATTGGGTGTCGTTAATTCCTGGGCCTACTTTAACATCTATTTCCTTCGGTCCTAGAAGGCTCGTGACAAAGGACGGATTTAAGTCAATCGGTCTCCTATGTTCTCCTCGTATCAAAGAATCGGTGATTGCCAAATTGGCACCGTGTTGCCCCTCTTCTATTGAATCTTCCCTAGCAAACTCTGACTCCACTAATGGTGATAAAAGCACAACCCCGTCAGAGTCGTGCTCTGGCTATACACGGTCATCGTTGAACCCAACTTGTTACACGGGTCGGTCTTCTGGTGGCAAGCTCTCGAAAAGCCTGAAATATAAAAGCCCTCGATAAAATCAGAAGATCCAATCGCGCTACTGATCACTGGCGCTCTTCGTAGCACACCTACGAAAGCCCTTTTTGCCATGCTGCACTGGCTCCATTCGGGGCTACTGGTTAAGCAACAAGCCAAGTTGACAGCGATTAGACTTAACGCTCTTTCGCACTGGCGCATAACCCTCACGGGCCATGCCTCTATTCTGAATCAGGATCCACACGTCCCCAACTTTATCGATTAAATGTCAGTTTATCCCGATTTGAACAGGGAATTCGACCTCACTATTCCAAGCAGAAATTACTAGACTTCAAAAGACCTAATCGACGATGAAACGATCGAAGTCTATACCGACGGTTCCAAACTTGGAGGTATAGTCGGCAGCGGTATCTTTTCCGACAAACTGGACTTAAACACCTCCCAGACCATTGCAGCGTCTTTCAAGCTGAGGTTATGGCCATTTATCACGCAGCCAAATGGATGCTGAGTAGAGATATCGACGCAGTCGTCGTATCTATCTTATCAGAAAGCCAAGCCGCCATTAAATCTCTTTTTGCCTCCACGGCCACATCAAGACTCGTTCATGAATGTCGAACATCTTTAAATGAGCTCGCAAGTTACTCTCGGGTGCACCTAGTCTGGGTTCCCGGACGTAGCGAAATCGCGGGAAACTGCCAGGTGGACGAACTTGCCAAGGCAGGCAAGCTACTGCACGAAATTCAGCCCTCCGTAAATATCAGCATTCAACTGGCAACAACCAAGCTCGATATCAAACGGAAATATCTGGCTGACGCCTACAAATCCTGGGTGGATCAGGACCCCTGCCACACGCCTTGACTAACTTGCTTGTTTGCCTTCAACTCCTTTGTATCCTTGAAGGCTTGAAAAAAATTCTCCTCCGTTCGACTCTGAATACTCGCTGCCGCTTCCAAAGTCGACAAGTGCTCACTGTCCCTTGCTAATCTCCCGAGTACCTGGGCTCCACTTTTGTTCGCTCCTGCTTCCAATTGCTCATACAGTTTTTCTGTAAATAATGTTACTTCCGTCTATAATTACCTTAACTTGTCTTGTGCCTTTTCGTCCGGCGAACTAGGACAATCTACTTGTGCTTCCAGTTCTTCCAGATCTAATTTAAACTTCGTCAACCAGCCCCGTGTTAAACCCTTTACATATAACGGATAGTCCTTCGCGAAGTAATCATTGTCACCAACACACTCCTTAAAACGTAACAGCTCCTCGTTATTACGGTTATATGTATCCAATACTCCTTGTAGTTCCGCTATGCGCTTGCGGTAGTTCTCGCTATTCTTCCGAGCCTTGTTGTTCTTTCTACAATTCCTAGTTTTCTGCTGGATTGCCTCGCCCTGCCGTTATAGCACTTCCAGTAGTTTTTTAACTTCTTTTGATACTTCCATAGACGGAATTAAGCTACGAACCCGTGACTACCAACAAATAAATGTTGCAGCTCCTATTTATAATTTTTAACTTGCCTTGATAATTCTATAGAATGCCACTTATTTTATAACTTGAAGGAAAACCATAATCTCATATGACTACGCAGTTTTTTCTACTCTTTTAATTCAACGTTAAATGCTTTCAAGGTATAAATTAGCTAAAACGCATAATAACATAATAATAAACAATCCTAACTACGTGTAGATTTGCGACTGTAATGTAATGCCGAAGAGAAAACAAAATAATTATACCCTTAACCTTTAAAAAATGTAAATAGGGTATAATAATTTTGTGCTTTTGAGACGGGTTGCAATTTCAAGAAGGAGGCGTGGTACTCATGGACTTGTATATGCAGATATGATCAGACTCACTTTCTGTAGAATTTTTATTTTGTCCATCGTTGAACGTCTGTCCCTCTGTGGCCACTTTTTTTCTGCACCTTTATTGCTATCTTAATGAAATTTTGCAAAAGTATGGTCTGGACAAAGATTCAGAACCAGATTGCTATATGGGCCGATTTGGACAAAGACACGCCGACCTCCCATATAAGGAAGTTTTTTCACCTTTTTTAAAATGACTATAACTTCGGTCCAATTTACGGAACGTGACGGAATTTGGCAGTTATGGAGTTGTGGGTCCTATTAAACACTATGCAAAAAGTGGGCGGTATATATTAACTGCCAGGCCCACTATTAACAAATATTAATAACTGAGGTCGGAGAGATTTATGGACGAAATTGTACACGAAGGAGCATGTGGACATAAAGCTATCTACAACAAACAGTGTTGATCAGGGCAGAGACACGCCCACTTTTCGGGTCTAAAAATAAAATTAGCCTACCTATGATGCCATCGGAATAAAAGTTTGTAGAAATATGCATAGGGTCGAAAATAGTTTGTGTGCAGAATATGGAGATCGTAATACTATTGCCACGCCCACAGTTAAACAAAAATCATTACTAGGTTCCTATTAAAGATTCTTCAACGAAATTTCACAGGGAGGTTGCGGGTACTAACACTAAACACCACACAAAAAACGGGCCACGCTCACTATTGATATATTATTATAATTTACGACCTATATAATATTTTTGGACGAAATTTTATATCGAAAGTACGTATATTGACACTACAAAGCCATACACAAGAAATGGTTGATCAGATAAAGGCCACGCCTCCCTCTATTGTAATCAACTCAAAGTACCCTACCGAAAATTACCTAATGATGATTTATGAAGAAAACATACCCATTGTTGAACTCGCACACACAATGAATGGTAAAGAGTATTTTGAAATCGGTCTAACCCGACTTCAGTCTTCTTTACTCGTTTCCATTGCCAAGTATAAAAATTACACCTAATTAGATGCACAACTTCTGAATGTGAATACAAATTATTTATATAAATTTATTGTATTTCCGTTTCTTTTATTATCGTTCTGTATCGTTCTGAATTTTTGTCGGAGAAGACAATCATTATACGAAATTTACTCCCACTTTTCTCTCCATCAATGAGTGCTGAACATATTTGGATTTCTTATATGCTCGTGGAGCAAAATAATAATATCTCCAAAATCAAATTGCGAAGAACGAATGCAGTACTCTTTACATTAATATATAATAATAATCATATTTATTTCAAATCTATTTATATACAAAAAATAATAAAACTAACAGTTCTAGCCCATTCCATCAGCTTATTAATATATAAAACAATTGACATCGTGTAGAACTCGTTTCAGTCTTAACGCAATATATAACATATTAATTAGACATTTATGCGCAAATTGATTTGCAACAACCCGTTTTGTATACAACTCATGATGATAAGATTTAATTTTGTCTAATACCCTAAGCTTATTATATGTAAATATTTCAAAATATGGCGAACAATAAACACACACATTCCCCCCCAAAAAAAAAATCCTCACAACTGTGCTGACATATACTCGTATATACCTTCCGATCATACTGACGGTTTATGGTTGCCAATACAGAATTGTGTGCAACAGCGGAATGGTGCCTGTATGTTGCAACTTCTTCGACCAGCGGTATGGCGCCTTCAGGGTCGCAGAAGTCTATCCTTATACTACGCTATAACAAAAAAAATACTTACAGTTTCCTGTTAGCTCCCTCCATTGCTCAAATGTCTGCTTGTCATTGTTGATTATATTGACGATGCTGATGTTATTGTTACTTGTTTCTTTTTCCTGCTTCAGGTTTTTTCCCACTAATCCTGGGTTTCCTCCGAAGTGGTTCATATATGGTCATGGGACGGTACTTCCTTGTACAGGCTGCACCATTAATATTGTGGTATAGCTTACCCGTGTGCTGTTGCACTGAGGGACATTTACTGAGCGCTAAGAACCTGCCTGAGTTCCCTCCACAAATACACTCTTGGATGTAAAGTGGGCGCTTGGTAGCAGCCTGAGTTCTTTGATTCTATTCGCACGATTAAGAACGCGCTGGAGTTCAGTTGTTAAAATCTCAGCGTTATTTTCAAATCACCTGCTTATACTCGTATACTATTAACATTCGTTGTTAATTCCGAATTGTCAATTGCTCTACTCTTTGGTTTGCACAATCTGCAATTGTTTCCCGATTCGGTTAATGATTGTTCTCCTTTTGGAAAGTGCTGACCGTACATGATAGTAAAAGTTCATTGCAGTTCAATTGTTAAATCGACTTTTGCTTATTAATAACAATTTTATTAAATTTTACGAGCGCCTTAGAAAGAACTAAGCACGTTTATTATTTTTTTAATAATAAAATCTAAGCGTTACTGGGGTTTTGTGAACGTTGTGAGTTTGACTCACAACATGAGTGGTTGGAGATCTCCAGCATCTCCCACTTTTATCTATCTCTCTATCGATGCTTGCACGGGTGCCGGGAGCAGTAGTGTGCTCAGTTCGAGATCTATATCCTCTGCAAATTTTAACAGTGGATGAGCCTATAGATGGCTGCTAATGTATCGACGATATTTTAGCCAACTGGGTTTGCGGTCTGTTATTTTCATTGGCTGTGCATTACGCATGCGGTATTTCTACAAGTTAATTATAATAAGGTAATAAGTTGACGATAAAACGAAACATTCTTCCGCTGAGATGAAGTGTTGGTCAATGTTTCTAGTGGAGACAAAATCGATTAGGTACGGAATTTTTTTAGAATCAGATGGCAGTAGGTGGGTTTGCCAGAAGATACAATATTAAATTTATTTGTAGTTTTAATTACAGAAAAGTACAACCTTCCTTTTGGGTATATATGTCCACAGCCCTAAAGCGTAAGCTTGGGACTATAGTTTCAGCTACCAAAAACTTTGAGCCTAGAGTGTTGAAAAAATCAAGAAATTTACTTTTAGGTTTGTTGTACATTGGAGGGCAATACACTGCGCTTATTACAATTTCATTACCTCAGCACTGCAGCGAGACCGATGTTGCTTGTATGTACTCTTTTGTGTTTTCTTCGATTGCATGATGTTTCTTTAAAGACGGGGCACCCCCGATAGTTGGGCGTGCGATTACCAAAGCAATTACTACATTTTTTTGCTGTAGTGTCACTTTTGTCACGAGCTGTTGGGTATAGATAACCAAAAACTACACAAACTGTTGTTATATAACAATACGACTTGGTATGGCCACATTCCTGGCAATTGAGGCACTGCACTGGTCCCTGCCTCTCACGGTGTTCCCCAACTTCAATTATGCGGTGAAGAAGGTACCTACTCGTAAGATTAGATGCGCTTAATTTTTGGTTAGCTTTTTCGTCTCTGGCTTAAGTTCAATTTTGAACAGCGGTTGGACGTATTGTTTCTGTTTTTGATATAGAACACATATTTGATTGGAAACCCTTAACTTTCCAATGCCTCTTTAACTTCTTTACAGTGAACATTGCTATCTATACCCTTTATTGAAGTCAGCTACTTGCTACATATACTAAGAACTTGTTGTATGGTTATAGAACAATTTAACCCGAATAACTTGAATAGAGAACACTTAAGCAGTTGAGATGATTATATTTCTTTATTGGAATTGTACAATTATTTATATCAATTTTATGCTAATCATGACAAATTGGTTAAAATATAAACATTAATAATATAACAGAAAAATATGCACTGTTGTCAATAACCAGATACGAGCCCACACCATTACATCATTCGCATACATAATTTGGAGCGCATTGCAGCCAAGTTAAATATGATCGCCCAAGTCAATGCACTGGGTAGCTATTTGAAGGGAAATGATTTCAACATGCAAAGTGTAGGCTTTGATAATTTGAAATTTTGGGTTTTTTGTGTGTGGATTTTTCTCAATGGTGCATTTCTGCTGTAATGGTAAAAATAAAAATAAAGTACAATTAATTGCTGATCGCGCTGTTCAGTGTGATTGAACATTCTCCCTGGCGTTGAGTAATTCCCCAATTTTCGATTATATGTCCACAGAGAATGATGATTCATTTGTTTGCTGTCATTTACGTGGCAGAGGTTTGGTGATATTCGGAGGGCTGCGTTTACATTTGAATTTCCACTAGATAATACTGAGGAGAAGAACTGTGGAAATGATAAATGTAGTGTGTGCTGTAGTGTATGATGATGTTGGCTGGACTGTAATAAATTTCGGGGATTGGTGAAGTCTTCACTTGGCAGTTGGTTTTATAGTATGGTGAGTTGTTCCAATTTGGTGTAAAATTTTGTGTAAGTTATATTGAAAATCTCTTTTATGTCCTAAGATGTGTTGATCTTTTGGATGACGGTGATTCTGGCGAATGATGTATGTATGGTACTAGGCGAGGTATGGTGACTACGTTTCCCTTTATTACACAGTTAGACCTTCATTGTTAATATGCCAGATCGCGATAATATTAACTGTGTCAGATTTGTGCCAAAAACTGCTGATATTTCGTAGTCTGACGGAGTTGCAAACATACATTGATTTCTATGATGCTTTTGTGTCCATGACAGGTTTCCTTCCAGTTGTGTAAGTCTGCATTGTGTAATGGGCTTGTCGTTCATCAAGTGAGTTTCGCAGGATCGCATCGATGATTCCTTTCTAAATTTTGGCCTCTTGTTGTCGCAAATGTAGATGTCCTCCTAAGATGTGAAACATGATCTCAGATTGGTTGCACTGAGTGGAATGTACTCATCGCGATGCGCATTTACCTCTAAGAATTGTGTAGCGGTTGCAATGGTGATCATAGTTTTGTTTTTGACCATAGGAATAGGGATGAGATTAAAAAGATCAAAGGTTTGTTGGTCGATTAAAGACAGTTTAATTTCTAATATAACCTCAATCTTGGTTTCTGCTCCCTCCGCCTTCATGATTTTGTAGAACTGCACCATATTATCTTGTTTTATGGCCAGATGTCGAGATGGAGGAAGATGAGATTTGATAATGTTGATTTCATTCTTCAGTTGTTGAGGTGTGAGTAGTAACGGACTGATTTTTCCATGGTGGGTGTCAGTGCGTATACTTATTATTTCTCCTGCAGGTCTACGATATTTGATTTTGTTGTGAGCACATTGTTCTTAATGACATTTATGGTGGAATCAATGATAGGGGTTAGTTTTTTAAGAAGTCTTACAGGGTGAGTTTCATCTTTATTATTTCCGACATCTGCTCCGCATAGTCAAATTCCAGAACGCCGAACAAGGTATGAGCGACATTTTCAACGATATTTGGCGACTTTTCGAAAGCATAATCCTGTCCTGAGTAAGCTCCTTTATTGTGTCGTCAAAATTCTTAATCAAGACGTCGTAGGCGGTATCTTGTTGTAGCCTTGAGCACAGTCGTTGAGGGGTAGCCCTAAACGAAAATATTTTAATTTTTTCCAAAATGGATTCGAATCGTAGTAGACCACTAATTTTCACTCTGCTGTGACAAACTTTGTTATACCAATTCCTTCTAAGTTTATTCCCTGGGTGTGTAGCGAAATTGTGAACCTGAATTGTACTGCCAAGTACTGCAGGAAGTGACAATAGGGATAGAAGGACAAGAATGGTATTGTTAGTTGGTTTTCATCGCTTTCTGGGTATATCATTTAAACTATCAATTTTTAAAGTTAACTGTTGTTGCTCAGGCTACAAATTTTGTGATGAATGTTGATTTATGTCTGGACATTCAGAAACATCCTCACATTCGCTAAACAGTGGTGCAATTCTATGAAGCGTACGTTTCCACACACCTGTTGATGTGTTTACGTCTACTCGAACCATTCCTTGACTCGTTCTACTCTTCCAAGTGGCCATTGTAAGGTAGGCAGGTTGATTTCCTTGATAATAACCATTTCCGCTTCGCGGATATTTCGTGATTGGTGTTTCATTTCTGTTTTTGCTGTAGTTGATTGTTGTATTCATGGGACCAACGATCCCGGAAATCGTGCTTGAACGGCGTCACCAATTCCCGTCAAGTTGTCATGGAGGTCTTGAATCTTGGCGTGCTTCTGTCAATTTGCGCAGTCAATGGATATCCAATTAGAAAATGTACCGGTGTTAATTTTTGTTTAACGACCTAACGATATTGGAGTTAACGGTCGTGAGTTAAGGATTGCTTCTATTTCGACAACGACGATTTCAAGCTCTTCATACGTGAGCGATGCTATTGAAACTCTGAAGAAATAGATGTTTCGTTGATTTGACCGCAGCCTCCCATAAGCCCCCAAAGTGTGGAGCTCTAGGAGATATGAATGATTTTCTCCCGAGAGTCGTTGGTGAAAATGGAGTCGTTTAGCTCTTTTAGTTTGTTTTTAGCTGTGACAAAATCAGTCGCATTGTCAGAGTATATTTTATCACATTGACCACGACGACACGCAACACGTTTTAGTGATACAATGAAGACTTTGGTAGTTAACGCGTTTACTACCTCTAAATGGACTATCTTTGTGGCGAAACAGCAGATGACGGCGATGTAAACCTTACGTGGTCTCTTTCCACGGATTTTGTTGTGAATCCAAAACCCAGTCTGCAATAATCGACACCGGCGTTGACGAATGGTCGTGGTGGAGTAACTCTGGTTGAAGGCAGGTTTCCCATTACTTGATTGTATAGCTTCGGCCTGGCTCTGGTGCAGCGAATGCATTTTTACACAGCATTTCGTGCCATTGTTTTCTTTTCTAACAGGGTCTGTGGGCCGCAATGCAAATTACTCTCATGTATCATGACAAGCATAATTTTTGAAATTGGGTCATTGTATGACAGCACCATTGCGTGTGCACTAACTTGTAGAATGCCATTTTCGTCTATAAAATGGGATAAGCTGCTGAGTGCACTTGCTCTGTCGATTCCATTATGTTTTCTTAACTGTTTGATTTCATGCTCGAACTCAGAGGCCTATATGGTTCTTACTATTATCATTAATTATGCGTCCAACTCCTCAGAAGTTAATGATTTCTATTCTGAACGTTTGTCTCGTGATAGTTTTAAATTTTTAATGAATCTCAGACCATATCCCATGGTTTTTTGTCGAACTTTAAATTAATTGCTATGCTTTACGTTGTAAATGATGTCTTCTAGTCCTCTGCAGGTGGATTTGGTTACTACAGTCGTTCCTCTCTAGTAACTGTTGTAAGCACTTTGTGACCAAATATGGTGCTGGCGATGTTCCATAAGTTATCGTATTAAGCTGATAATACCGTATGGGGTTGTTCTCATTTTCTCTTAACTTTGTGGTAGTACAGTAATGCGGTGGTTAATTTTGCTCATGTGTCCTAATTTATCATATTGCCTCATTAATTCGACGTATCGTGCCTTTAATGGAGGGTTCCTTTCCATTAGCCTTTCTATTGCCAGGAACCTTTTAAATGCAAGTTTTCTTGACTCTCCCACGGTGCTTGGATCTTTCACATTGCTTTTGTGCGAGTGTCAGATTATCATTAGCTTCCAAAATTGCATTATCAATTTGTTGGCTGATACTTCGATCTCACTGTAAACCGCATAAGTTGCTGTGCTTGTCGACTCACCACTGCGTTTTCCATCTACGATCCAACCCAGTGATGTATTTTGTAGCACTTGTAGATCAGTGGATAGTTGGATTGGGCCCGTTGCTATTAAGCTGCAGTAGAACTCAGCACCTAGGAAACATCAAATTTTCCTGGTTGGTGTTCTCCTGGGTCAGCTCATTTTATGTTTTCAGGAATCGGCCATAATGAGACGTCTAACTGTCTACAAAGGCCTCTAGCCTGGTTTCGAAGTAATATATCCTTGATTGTAGTTTCATGTTGATCCGTTGAGTTGCACTCTTTAATCTAATGCCTTCAATACATAACACGGCCTTGGTTGCAGCGACGGCCAATTTTTTAATGAGTCGCTCAGTTACTAGGTGAAGATACCAGATTTTGACTTTAGTTCTGTGCTGGGTTGTTAATTTGAAGTCGCTTATGCTCGACTCCGCCATGAAGCGGAGTCGAGCATATGTTACACTTGGTGCAGCTCCGAGATTTGAAGTCCCGTAAAGTGTGATCATTCTTGAGGCATTTGAAACAGAGCTTTTGATTTTAGCCCAGTTCAGTCGATTTACCGCAGACAGGTCCAGGAATCCCTTGCAATAATACAGAGGGTGGTCGTTGGCGGGCTAAAAGCTGCAAGTGTCAGCCTCTGCTACCAATGCTATAGCTTTAGTTGCGATTTGTATTTCCTTCCCCGAGAGCCTCTAAAGATTGATACCGGTTCTCGAAAAAGTGTTGGATGTCATCAATAGTTTTTAGCTGCTTAGGATTTTCCAATGACTGCTCATATAGTATGTGGCTTTGGCTATCTAGGTTTTTGATGAGAAGATGTAGCTGTAACGGACCCCAAGATGACATAGTTATGCCTGGGTTTTCGATCGCCAACAGACCTTCATATAGCGTCGTGGAGATTTTTGATAGTTATGTCAGATGAGAGACTTGGAAGTCCTATTATTCGCTGAATCAAGGTGGAAGTTAGCACACTCTTGCTGTGGAGCAATTTCTATGCTGTTTCATAGTTGTATTAAGTTAATGTCAGATGCTTGATTATCCGCTCAGCTTCCCTGCCAAATTGCCCTTCAAGTACCATATTTGTGGATCGAGATTAATGGACCATTTCTGTGAATATGTCCTAGAATCGGATCCATTTTATGTAGTCACTATCAACTTTTGGCATGGTGATTTGTGATAACCGGAAGGCTTGTTGGTCAAATGCTTCTGGAATTTCCCTCTTCCCTGATTTTGTGGAAAGCTCTATTAACCGGCAATGTATATGGTTTTCTATCTCGAGATAGGCATTGAAATCGTTGCCCTCCTCTTCTGATGCTGAGGAGTCCTCCCATGCTTTTAAGTTTGTAGTTTCAGTTTCGTTCCCCAATAGCGAGCATTGTTTTCTAGGTAGAATTGGCGTGATTGGCCCTCAGCGATTGACAAGATTTCAGAGAGACGCCGTTGTAGTGACATCATTAATGCGTGTTGTTTACGCAAAGTGCTTGCAATGATGCCTTCTGCAATGAACAATCTGGAGACTTTCTTGGTTGGAATTTAACTAGTCCTGATCCAAGTGCCTCGTGTTGTTTAGTGTTGCTGATCCCAGGTTGAGCTGCTGAGTCCGCTGGTGTCTTAGTGCGACCTAGGTTACTTGTAGTTCCTTCGTTGTAGTAAGTGCTTCGTTATAGGTCACTATAAACTGGATAACTTTAATAGAGAACACTTAAGCAGTTAAGATGATTCTAATTATTTATTGGAATTGTACAATTAATTTATATCAGTTTTATGCTAATCATGATAAATTGGTTAAAATATAAACATCAATAATATAACAGACAAAATTGCACCGTTGTCAATAACCAAACACCAGCCAACACTATTACATTGCATACGCTACATACTTTTTGGGTATGCTCTAGTCATCCCTTTCAACCCCTAAAATACACACGTGAGAAGGCATGTGAAACTGCGTTCGAAGTTTAGTGGATAAGCCACCACACAAGTTTAGTTTATAAGCCACCACACAATTGACGTCGACACAGTGAAACATTGATCGTGGCAGGGTGAACACCATGATAGCAACAGTGGCAGTTGAGCTGTGATCGTGGCAGAGTATACATTGTGATAGCAACAGTGGCAGTTAAACAGAGATCGTGGCCGGGTGTACATCGTGATAGTAACAGCAGCAGTTGAAGTGATCAAATAAATAAGTGTAGTGCAAAACTGACTAAAGTCAACTTTAAGCCAAGACTAAGTGAGCATATAGCAATAAAGCTAGTTGTCCTAGTTTAACCAAGCAATTGTTTGATTGGTTAAACTAGGACATCCAATCCAGCGGTACGAATCCGAGTATTGAGAGTGGTATAAATTATCAGAAGGACAATTCGTAACAATATCATTCCCATACATAATTTGGAGTGCATTGCAACCAAGTGAAATATAATCGCCCAAGTCAATGCACTGGGTAGCTATTTGAAGGGAAACGATTTCAACATGCAAAGTGTTGGCTTTGATAATTTGAAATTTTGGTATTGCGTGAGCGGATTTTTGTCAATGTTGCATTTCTGCTGTAATGGTAAAAATAAAAGTAAAGTGCAATTAATTGCTGATCGCGCCGTTCAGTGTGACTGAACATCCTTAATCACACCGCATTAGCCTTAAGATCACGGAAGACAGACAGCACGTTGTGTGTGTGTGTTGATTGTATGTGAAATATGGTTTTGGTTCAAAAATATGAAGCAAACCCAAAATATATGTACATCCCCGTACCGTGCAAACACATCGCTCGTCCACCAACTAAAATTCGTATAAAATTTTAATTTGAAATCGAATGCACACACTATTTCAATTGTTAAATTCCATTTAGGGCACGTAACTGCAAATTTTTGGTTGCTGTTTGTTCCTTGCGTATGTGTTTCTATAAATTCACAGGATAATTTTCGGTCTCCGTGGTCAAGGGGTAAGCTGCTTGGACTTAGAATCCGTTGGAAGTGGGACCGAATCCTTAAAAAGAATTAATGGGTTCGCATTTTTTTCATTAGTTTTTTTTTAACAATAATTTCAGTATCTACATATGTACGTACATTAAACATATTTCAGTTTATTGTTGAATGAATATAGTAGTGATTTTTCCCTCCAAAGTTTACTCCAGCAAATATAGCATATTATTATGGTTTTATGACTATCTTTATTGGTTCTATCATAAGAACTAAACTTTACAACTTGCAATTCTTAGGAGCTGTTGTACAGAAAAATTGGAGTCTTATAAAAAGTTAATTTCAAATGGAAGCTAGCTGGGATTGGTCTTTGATTAATGGCAGAGTGGAATTCAGCAATTTTCAAATGGAAGCTGCCATGGGATTGCTTTTTGATATTGTCGATCATAAATGCGGCAATATGTGTTTACATTATATGGAATATGTTAGGGTGACCAGTTAACATATCACAAATAAATTAGCAAATTAAGGTGGCCAGTTAGCTTGCTGAATGCGTTAGTTATTATACCTGATAGATATTATATATGACAAATATGATAGTTATTATATATGACTCCACCCTCAGGTTTTTACAGTCCCTGTAAAATATATTCTTTAAATACAATTCTTAAAATTAAGATCTTCTGTACACTTTATTATTTTAAGGGATATCTTTTAGAGGGATTTTTTATATTCTCTGCACTTTTGCTATATATGGTTTTTAATTCAATATTAGTTATAGTTTAATTTTTTGTTTTTGCATGCTTAGGGACGAAAAGTATTAAAATAATACTAAAAGTTATAATTATAGTTACAATTACAGAATATATTGTGGTATTGTGGTTATTTTGCTTGAATTCAATATGTTACAGCAGTTTTCTATTTTCAATAGTCTTTACTCTCAAAACTCCTAACGTTAAGTTATTGAATACTTTTGTGGTGTTCATATTAATTTATTTACTAATAAATAATGGCATTTATTTATTATATGAAGGTTGTTATTTATAACAAAATTTTCATTTACAAGTTTGAAATGTTTGACTTTTTACAGAGGTGAAATACACTTATATAGGATCCGCCAAATAAATTTTTTTTTTTGAAACAGGGCGCAAAACATCGAGTGTAGCTTAGGCTGTGTGGCACGTAGCGCCGTCCTGTTGAAACCAAATGTTGCCAATATCCTCCTCTTCAATTTTTGTGAACAAAAATTCGTTCAACATGGCCCGATAACGATCGCCATTGACTGTACGGCCACTCCTTGCTCATTTTCGAAGAAAAATGGCCCAATTATGCCTCTGGACCAAAATCCGCACCAAACAGTGACTCGTTTTGGGTGCATCGGCTTTTGAATGTATGCGTGCGGGTTTTCTGTGCCCCAAATGCGACAATTTTGCTTGTTTCCATACCCGCCAAGATCAAAATGAGCTTCATCTGAAAAGATGATTTTTTTGGCAAAATCGGCATCTTCTGTAAGTCGATCGCAGGCCCACTTAGCGAAGCGAAAACGCATTGGATGGTTAGTCGGCTTCAACTCATGAATAAATTGGACTTTGTATGGCATCATACCAAGGTCTTTATGCAAAATTCGTCTCAATGATGTCTCCGAAATGTTCAATTGTTGAGAACGACGGTGAATTGATGTTGATGGCGCTTCACGCACACTTTCTGCCACAGCAGCAATATTCTCGGGTGTACGCACTGTTTTTGGCTTTTCACGCTTTGGTTTATCGATGAGGATGCCAGTTTCTTTCACTTTTTTCACAAGATAACGAACATACGGAGCTGACGGTGCTTCTCTTCTTCCAAAACCCGTACGCAATTTTCGCACACATTCTGCAACATTACCATGATTTTCAAAGTAATGTCGCAATATTTCCCAGCATTGTTCAAGCGTATACACAACCATATTCGTTCAGCGGAAGGATAAAACTAATTATCTGTCAAATCAGACATGAGCTAAGTGTTACCATTCACGAAATAAGCACTAGTTGACAAAAAAAACGTTAGATGGCGGACCCGTTATTATTTTCCTCTAGAGAATTTGTCTCATCATTACAATTTTGTAGTGAATCTGTCGTTGGTAAATTCTTTCAAATTATCTGATTGTTCTCCAATTGTGTTACAGACTCTTTTATTTATTTTTTATTAGTATAGTATTATTTTTCTGAAAAATATTCTGTATACAATCATCTTTTGAAAGCCTACAGTTTTATTATTTATCAGAACATTTGTAATGGACATATCAAATTCTTTTCCGTTAGAGTTCGGAAATGGAATTATTGTTGCTTCAAAATATTTTTTATTTATGATTTGTGGAATACAAAATGTAAATATTATTAATTCGTTTACGAAAGTTACGCTTGACCTTATCAATGACATTGTTTCTAATGTCGTATTGTATCTGGTAAGTTCGTCGGTAGTAAATATGTTATGTGCGAGCAAGTTCAGTTGACTCGATACAATAATATCTGAGAATTTCTCAATCAATCTACCAAGTCCCTATATTATTACGCAACCTGGAATATTTGTTGGAATTGCTCTTCCATTAGAAATAAATTGTTAGTGGTGTTTTTAATTTCATATACGACTTTTTCTGTTATTTCTATTTGGTTTGTTATGTGATTTTTTATTTCTTCCCTTGACTTAATTACGTTATTGTTTATTATTACTTGGCTAACAACTGCCTCTATAGTATTATGCATGTTATCATGTACCTAAGTTATTAATGTAGCTGCAAATTTATTGTGCGTCATCGTCGTCCATTGTTCCAAGTATGCACGAGTATTTATAAATTTTTCTTCCAACGTTGAAAAGTCTGCGTTTTAGTAATACTCAAGCAATGTTGAATTGGTTGTCGGTCAAATTTGGCCACATTACAAATTTCACAATTAATTATTTATCTTTGAATTTCTTTTTGTAAATTTGGATGGTAAATTATATTTCTTATTAGTATTAAAGTGCCTCAGTCTGTTCCATTAAGGTACATGATTTTAAAATTTTCAAATTTTTGGTCCCAGCAAAATTGGGAAATATATATATTCCAAGAAAAACTCCATACTTGGTTTGAAAACTGCAACTAATCCTTTATTAGGTAATACTATTCTCATAATCTCCCAAAGGTCACTTGATTCATTTATTACGATTTGCTGTCTTAATCTATTTTTAAACATTATTTTTGTTGTTTTTTTCCAGATAATCGACTTTTGTTTTTTATTTTGAGTTTATCACTATTTTCAGATTTCGAATCTACGCAACTTTCCACTCCATTTGAAAATTCTCAAATACTGTTTCGCTGTAAATCTCTTCCTCTTTAGTTAAGTAGAAGGGTATCTCCGCGGTAGGTGTAATAAGTGGGTGTAATAAGTGGTGTCAAGTGGGCAATGAGATTTTGTCACCCGATAAGTGTTAGCTGATGTGAGTAGGCGGAAATCCAGGCTCGTCATATTTATCTTTGGCGGCGTCTTGTGCAGCGTCTCTTTCCCATGTTGGGGGCGACTGAAACGAAGTAGTGCAATCTGAGAGCACTTCCTTAATCCGTGGTTTTACGGTATCTCCTTGCAGCGGAGGGATACGAAAGCTGTATTTGAACGGAGCCTCTCCGATACCTCATTGCCTTGGAGTAGACTATGACCTTGGCACATTATCGAGGGCTATGATGTGGTGGACATGCAAATCCCCTGCACTCGTGGGAATCAAATGGAAAACACTAAATCAAACAAAAAAAAACACTAAATACCAGATCGTCGGCGAAAACTCAGAATTTAAAAATAAAACAGAAAAATTTAATGGTAATGACCTTGTACAACTCAAATGTACAATGAATAATACTGCGGAGACATTAGGAGAGCCGATAAGTAACTCCTGCTTTATCTGCTTTACCATTAGGTAAGTTCAGTGAGCAACTGTTTTACATATGACACGAGCAAAAATAAAATTCAAACCGGTATCGATCGTTGCATCACAGTGACAAGACAGAGAAGCCTAAAATCAATATTTCCAGGAAATCAATAAAAAAAAATTTGTTGGTGCGGATATTGTCAAATCAAACTGGTTTGCTCTCTTAACTAATAAATATGAAGAGCCAGTCAAACTGGTAAAGACTGCGAAACCTCCTCCAATATATTTGAGAGAACAAAGCTCAACCACCTTAGTCAGGCGCCTGGAAGTCCTTGTAGATAGTGGACAATTTCATGTTATTCCTCTGTTAAAATGGACTATACATGAGACCAAGATTCAAATTTATGAAGAAGGCAATTTTCGTAAATTGATAAAAAAATTTCGATTCTATTAAAAGAAACTACTACACGTATCAAATGAAACCTGCCAAAGGGTTAACAGTTGTCATCAAAGGCATAGAGTATTCTGTTGGTAGTGACGAAATTAATTCTCAAAATGATGAGGGATATTCGGTCAAATGCGTTTTCAACATACGCCATCGTAACAATGTGTCGCAGTCATTATTTAAGGTAGAACTTGAACCAGAGAAAATTAAATTGAAAAAGTGAATCTCACTCCATCTACGCATTAAAGTATCTGATGCATCGCAAAATTACAGTAGAAGAGTCTAGAATGAAAACTGGTCCGGTACAGTGCTATAAACGCGAGGAATATGGGCACACAAAAGCATACTGTACTCTACATGCGTGTGATATACATGCATCTAAAGATTGTGATAAAAAAAAGGGAGATCATACAGTGAAAAAATGCAGTAATTGCGGAAGGAATCACAAGGCAAATTAAAGAGGCTGCTCAGTGCACGCAACCGAGTGGAGAAATCGTTCATACTCAAATCAACATCTATCTACTCATCAAAAAGACAGAGGACAAAGACAAACTACTTTTGGTCCCTTTCACGAGAACCACCACCACGAGAGTTACTCTGATGTTGCTAAACGTGCTATACAACAAAGTGAAACAACAAGTGGCACATTCAATACTGACCGACAGAACCTAATGCAAACTCTTAGGACATTTATGACATCTATTCAAGATATGATGACTATAATGCAACAAATGATGAAAACGCAGGAGTCGCTCCTGCCAAAAATTATTTCGAAGGTATGAATTTATCGCTGATATTATGATTTTGGAACGCAAACGGTTTTACGAACCATAAATTGGAACTGGCTGACTTTCTGACAGCTAAAAAAATAGATATAATGCCCACTTCTCAACAAAAAAACACTTTAGAATTGCAGAATATCCATTTTACGATTCAAAAAGTCCAAACGATAGAGCGCGAAGAGGAAGTAGAATACTTATAAGTAGTAGAATTAAGCATGTAGTCCTTCAAGACGTCAGCGAAGTCTATCCGCAAGCAACTAACATGAAATTTTAGAAGGAAATATCACCATATCCGCCATGTACTGTCCATCAAGATTTTCAATTGAGTCTATAACCTTCCAACGCTTTTTTAAGTCACTCGGGAAGAAGTTCATTGTAGCCGGTGATTTCAATGCAAAGCATTCAGTCTGGGGATCCCGCATTGTCTCACCAACAGGTAGACAACTTTATAATGCCATATGTACCTTGTGTCTAGAGGTTATATCAACCGGGAAGCCAAACTACTGGCCGTCTGATATGAACAAATGACCAGATTTCATAGACGTCGGTGTGTTTAGACACATAAAAAAGGAAAACATTACCGCTGAGAGTTCGTTTGATATTTCGACTGACCACTCGCCAACCTTCATTCATCTGAAAGCCTACCTCATCAGTGTCTTCAAATTCCAACTCTATTCATCTGACAAATAGATGCACTGACTGGCTTAAATACAAAAAATGTATAAGTACTCACAATGTATATCCTATCTAAAAGATGATCGTGACATCGAAAATACATTGAATGACCTGGTAAATGTCTTAAAGGAAGCCGCATATTTATCCACCATATCACGAAAAGCTTTACTATTGTACCGCCCTAGTGATGTGGAAAAACTGGTTATAGCAAAGCAACGTTTCAGAGGAGAATGACAAAATCATCGATCACCAAAATTGAAGAGTGAACTCGCGTGCTGCACGCGTAAACTAAAAAACATATTGAAGCTGAAACACCAAAATCAGTCCTCATGGCGACAATGAGCATTCATTGTAGCGTGCTACTAGGAAGTTCAAAGGACCAATTAAACATAAGTCACCACTTCGTAAAGAGCCCAAGAGCTAAAAGTGATGATGAAAAATGCACTGCCTTCGCATATCACCTGAGTAATGTCTTCTGTCCAAATCCCCCCATTATATCGTTTGAACCTCTTGAAGTACCGAATTGTGGAAACAGTGAGCGGCTGAAAACCTCAAGGAAGTAGGTAAATAACATAATTTTAGACTTAAATCTTAAAAAAGCATCAGAAATGGATCAGATGACAGCAAACATGATAAAAGAATTACCTAATAACTATATCTGAATCTCACTTAGTCACAGTATTCAACGCTATTTTACGCACTGAGCACTATCCTCAATGCTGGAATATTTCGAAAATAATAATGATCCCGAAGCCAGGAAAGGATGTTACACAGGTTTGTTCCTATACACCCATTGGTCTACTGCCCACCTTATCTAAAATCTTCGAAAAAATAGTTCATCGGCAGGTCTTCCAGTATTTAAATAAAAACAATGTAATTCCCTCATACAGGTTCGGCTTCCGTGAAAAGCAAGGAACGATAGAGCAAGTTCATCGCATAGTAAGAGTTATATCCTTCGAACAAAAGAAATACTGCTCTGCTGCATTCCGGGACATTACGCACGCCTTTGTGGCACAAAGGGCTCATATATAAACTTAAAGAAAGTCTTCCAAGAAACTCCACAGACTATTTTAAACCTACATTAAAGGCAGAAAATTCATGGTAACCCAATGTGACTCTAGCTCCGACTATTCTGATATCAAAGCAGGAGTCCCTCAAGGCAGTGTGCTTGGACCACTGCTGTATTTGCTTCTTACAGCCGACATGCCAACTTTCGATCACACGGCTATATTCATATTTACCGATGTTACCGCCATATTGAGTACAAACAGCCCCCATCTTGAATCTTCGCAATGGCTACAGAGCCACTTACTGTCTATTGAACAGTGGCTTAACAAATGGAGAATAAAGGTCATCATCATCATCATAATTGGCGTACAACCATTTCTGATCATTGCCGCGTTATCAGGCTTCGCCAGTCGTCCCTGCTTCGCGCATGCTGGCGCCAATTGGAAACACCAAGTGCAGCCAGGTCCTCTTGAACTCGGTCCTTCCAACGTAGTGGTGGTCTCCCCCTCCTGCGTCCGCCACCCGGCGGCATCGATTCAAACACTTTTTTCACCGGAACACTTTCATCCATTCGCACAACATGTCCCAGCCAGCGCAGCCGGTGTGTTTTAATGCGCTGAACTATATCAATGTCGGCGTACAGCTCATTCAGCTCGTTGTTCGATTTGATTCGATACTCTCCGTAGACGCATATAAGACCATAGAACCTTCGAAGAAATTTTCTTTCGAACGCCCCCAAAGCTCGCTCATCGTTATTTGTCATCGTCCAGGTTTCGGCACCATAAAGCAGGACGGGAAGGATGAGGGCTTTGTATAGCGTAATTTTTGTTCGTCGAGAGAGGTCTCTGCTTCTCAATTGCCTACTGAGCCCAAAGTAACATCTGTTGGCAAAAGTGATTCTTTGCTTGATCTCCTTGCTGACATCGTTCGTGGTGTTGATGCTGGTTCCCAGATAAACGAAGTCCTTCACAACTTCAAAGATTTAGTCGCCAACAGTGACGTGGTGTCCAAGACGCTGAGACTCTCTGTGTGTTGAAACCAAGTACTTCGTTTTGCCCTCGTTTACCGCTAAACCCACTCGCCTCGCTTCTCTCTCCAAGCCGGAAAATGCGCGGCTGTTATGGCCACTGATGTCAATATCATCAGCGTACACTAGTAACATGACACTCTTGTGGAAGATAGTGCCTGTGCGATTTAGATTTGTTGCGCGTACAATTTTTTCCAACCTTAGATTGAAGAAAACACACGATAAGGAGAGTCACCGTGTCTGAATCCTCGCTCAGTAACAAACGGCTCGGACAAGTCATTACCGATTTTAACTGATCCTGTGGTGGTGCTTAGCGTTATTTTGCACAGCCGAATTAGCTTAGCAGGGACGCCAAATTCAGACATAGCGGCGTACAGTTGACTCCTCACAGTGCTGTCGAATGCGGCTTTGAAATCGACGAAAAGTTGGTGTATGTCGATCTGCTTCTCTAGGGTTTTCTCCAGGATTTGGCGTAGTGTGAACATTTGGTCAATGGTGCCTTTACCAGGTCTGAAGCCACACTGATAAGGCCCAATCAGTTCGTTGGCGATTGGCTTCAGCCTTTCACAGAGTACGCTCGACAGGACCTAATATGCGATGTTCAGAAGGCTGATCCCACGGTAGTTGGCACAGATTGCCGGATCACCCTTCTTGTGGATTGGGCAGAGCACACTTAAGTTCCAGTTGCTAGGCATGCATTCCTCCGACCATATTTTTCAGATGAGCTATTGCATGCGTTTCGTGAGCTCATCGCCGCTAGCCTTGAATAGCTCCGCTGGTATACCATCAGCTCCGACGGCTTTGTTGTTTTTGAGCCGCTTAATAGCTAGCAAGACCTCGTCATAGTCGGGGGGCGCTACTTCATGTTCGTCGTCAGCAACTGTGGGGTCGGGTTCATCTTCATTGTTATCATTAGCGCTGTCGCCCTTTCAGCAGCTTCGAGAAGTGTTCCCTCCATAACGTGAGTACGCTCTGGACATCCGTCACTAAATTCCCGTTTTCGTCTTTGCAGGAATTGGAATTGGCTCCGGGCTTAAAACCTTCCGTTTGGCGCCTCACACGTTCCTAGAATTTTCGAGCCATATTCCTGCTGCCAAACATCTCGATTTCCTCGCATTCTCTCTTTTCGGATTCTCGTTTCTTGCGCCTAAAAAGACGCTTGTCTTCCCTTCTCTTCTCTCGATATCGCTCCTTAGCAGCTCGCGTTGCAGCCGATCGCAGGATGAGTTGGTATGCTGCGTCTTTCTCTGCAGCTGCGTTGCGACACTCTTCGTCATACCAGCTTTTTTTCTTCGGGCGGTGATAGCCAATCACCTCTTCAGCGGCCGTGCGCATGGAGTGGGATATAAGCGACCACTGCTCGCAAATATCGAGATCAGGGGGAGAATCCGTCAGCATATTCGAGAGCCGAGAAGCAAATGCGGTAGCTGTCTGTAGCGATTGTAGCTTTCCGGCGTCAAACTTCCTCTGCGAATTAAAGCGAACGTTTTTTGCCGCACTGAGGCGAGTGCGAACCTTAGCTACAACAAGGTAGTTGTCCGAGTCATTGTTGGCACCTCGAATTGTACGTACGTCTAACACGCTGGATGCATGCCTGCCGTCGATCACAACGTGATCAATTTGGTTCCTGGTTTTATGATCAGGGGACAGCCAGGTGGCTTTATGAATATCGGGATGCTGGAATCTAGTACTACTAACTACCATGTTCCGTGCTGCGGCGAAGTCGATCAGCCTCAAACCGTTTTCTGATGACTGCTCGTGGAGGCTGAACTTACCGACGGTTGGTTCAAAAATGCTTTCTTTGCCCACCTTGGCGTTGAAGTCACCTAGCACAATTTTTACACTGTGGCGGGGGCATCGATCGAAGGTTTTGTCTAGTTGATCGTAGAAGGCATCCTTGGTGTTTTCGTGTTTCTCATTCGTCGGAGCATGTGCGCAGATTAGGCTGATGTTAAAGTATTTTGCCTTAATGCGGAGTGTGGCAAGCCTGTCGTCGACTGGGGTAAATCCCAGGACTTCATCTCGCAGTCGTTTGCTTACCACAAAACCTACACCAAGTCTGCGCTTCGTCGCATGGCAGCTGTAGTAGATATCACATGTAGCTTTTTTTGAGCGTCCATGTCCCGTCCATCGCATTTCCTGGAGTGCGGTGACGTCAGCTTTATATTTTTCGATGACGTCAACCAGCTGGATAGAGGCACCTTCCCTATTAAGGGTCCTGACATTCCAGGTGCATATCCTTTAATCGTGTTCCTTATAACGATTGCGGGGGTTGTCGTCAACAGTTGTGGGGTATTTCATCCGAGGCTTCAATCTTATATTCACTGGATTATTTGTTTTTTATGTGTCGGGTTCCAAGCCCAGCGCACAACCCTAAGCTACATGCCCTACATGCGAGACCCCACCTGGCCTCGCACACTTTGATGAATCCTTAAACCGAATATGTCAGAGTGGCCTCACCGAAGCTCCCTCTCTCGTTGGCCCTGACCAAGGATCCCACATGGGTTGGTTACCACATCTTCACCTAGGTTGCTCAGGTTACCAGGGTGCACCACGTGGAGGTGAGAGTAGGAAGATTTAAGAGACATGAGCCGTTAGTAGCAGGAAACCATAACGTGGACCTGTCCCCCTTGGCAACCCCAGAATAAAGGTCTACGAAGCTAAATATGCGCGCTTACATTTGCTTTAAGGAAGCGCACGTGCCCCCTAATCGCATCAATGGTCAAAACATTCCACAACGCTCTGACATAAAGTACCTGGGAATCCACTTAGACAGACGATTAACCTGGACTAAACACATTGACTCAAAGTGTGGTTAGATCAAATTGAAACTCCATACTTTGAACTGGCTATTAAATAAGCATTCAAACCTTGCCTTAGAATATAAGGTACTAATTTATACTAGTGTCATTAAGCCTACATGGACATATGGGATTCAATTGTGGGCACCGCATGTCTGTCAAACAGGGAGAAACTCCAACGCCTCCAATCGAAAATTTTGAGAATGATCACCGGTGTTCCATGGTATTTGAGGTACATAAACACCGTGACATGAATATACCCAAGATTGAAAATTAAATGGTGAACACCTACAAAACCTACGCTTGCATATTGGGAAATCACCCGAACTACTTGACGAGGAGCCTACTAAAGCTTCCCTCTGCAAGACGCCTGAAAAGTATATATACCTTAGACCTTATTTAATAATGTATTATTGCATGCTGTATAATGCCAAATATTCGATGCAGTGGCTGAGGATACTACCTAGATATGTTAATGTAGTATTGTAATCTCAGAAAAATTACTGTTAGTTTCTTGACAAAGAAAGATTCGGTAAATAAATAGATGCAAAAAGAAAATCAAACAGTAAAAATTATTTCTCAAATCAGATTCGAAAAATTCGACATTCAAATTCTTTCTTTCTGCAAAATTCTTTAAAATTTGGTAGCTCGTATACCGAATGAACTTCATAAACTTGACCGAAAGCTCTAATTCTTGCGTTTGTTGTCTTTCATAATTCAGGATTTAGGACTCTATTGACAATACTCGGACTTACCTCTGCTCCAGTATGTATTAATAGATAGTATTGTCTATTGTCTCTAGCAAGTTTTATGTGAGGTAATTTCTTGAGGCTGTTGGACAAAAAATCGAGCTTGCTGGTCCAATGTCCTTTCTTCTGCTTTATTATTCTGGTTCTGCTTTATTAGTATTTCTTGATTGTCCACTGGTTTGTATATGTTGAGTATTATTTCTATTAAATTTCTTGTTTTGTATTATTTTTGTTATTGTATTGTTGGAGTGTATTTTGCGAACGTGAGTGCGACTGATTATTATTCTTTCTGTCATAAATGTACTACATTTGTGAATGTAGTTGTTGTTTATTGTTAGAATTATAGGGTCTGGGCATTTCTAGTCATATTTGAATTCGATTCATTATTATAACTAATTCTACGATAAAAATCATTATGTGAATCAAGGTAATTTAAATTTCTGTTATGAAACTGTCTCTGTTGCAGGTTATTAAATTGTCTTTGTTGAATATTGTTTTTCGATTGCCGACTTCTGTGGCTGGGATAGTCGTTGAGATTTGTTCGAATTTGAGAATACGAATTAACGTTGTTATTTAGAGGTGGGCCAAACTTTGTGTAATGTTGGTTTCTTGCAACAAGAATTAGCTCATAAGCTTTTTCTATATTGTCCGGGCTTTTTAGCAAAGACAATCGATTTTGTCGACTGTGGTAAGTTATCCCTAAATGTTCTTAGGCTTATTGTATTCATTTCAGCTGCCGAGTATATTGTCTCGCTATGAGTTAGTCAACTATTGTTCATCCTTGTCTTTATTTTGTTAATTTTGTAATAGTAGTTTTATATAGTTTCTTTAATTGTTACGGATTTGAGATTATCCATTAAGTCATTGACTTTAAGTTTGTCGCCAGAATTTTTTTTTAAATTTCTTTTAATGTCAGTCAAAGATTCTATTGGGATTTCTTTATGCAGTGCCTCTCTGCTTTTCCCTGTACATTTATTTTTTATAAATGTAAATAATATATGTTTACCATTATTGTTGAATACTACCCGATTCAGAAACAAGCTTTCTAACTATTGCATAAAATGAGGGTAACTGAACCGAGGTTTCCCAATAGAATTCGGTTACTTAATCATATCTAATACGAGTTTGAACATTTGTGTTTGCTCCATTTTGTATTTTTCTCAATTCCCAACTTTTCTTTTAGAACATTTTTTGTTTGTTTATTGATAACTTTCTTAAGCATATATATATATATATATATATATATATATATATATATATATATATATATATATATATATATGCTTAAGAAATTGATAACTTTCTTAAGCATATATATATATATATATATATATATATATATATATATATATATATATATATATATATATGCTTAAGAAAGTTATCAATAAACAAACAAAAAATGTTCTAAAAGAAAAGTTGGGAATTGAGAAAAATACAAAATGGAGCAAACACAAATATATATATATATATATATATATATATATATATATATATATGTATATATATATATATATATATATATATATATATATATATATATATATATATATATATATATATATATATATATATATAAGGCTCATTCGATTCGTCACTTGTATCGAGCTCGTAACGAGTTGTGCGAATAAAACACTACTCGAGTAAGTGGTATACTTGGCAGCACTGTTTCAACTGTTTTTTTTTAAACATTTATGTTCTTTATATTTTTATGCAAACTAGTCATCTGAATATAATTTAAGTCCACAGAATAATAATATTTAAAATCAAAAAACAAAATCCAAAGATTAATTTTTGTTTTCTTTAAATTTAAACAGCTAAAATATAAACATACCAGGGATTTTTATGGATAATTTTTAATCCCGTTGGTTTTCAAGCAATTTTCAATTGGGAAGCATTTTTTTGTCGAGGATAGAAAAATTCGCTTGTTTAATCCGAGTATAATTTACTTGATATTTTTTCCATGCAAATGTCTGTCCTATCGTCGATAGAGTGGCGAATCGAATGCGCCCATTGTTGGATTGTAATTGGTTATGGTCCTGAAATAGGAGTCAGCACGTATTCTGGAATGTCCCTGTTTTGACTCCAATGTATGAATTGTATATGATCTTCTGCTATCTCTTCCCTATTTCCTATACTTTCTACTAAAAGTTCGTATTTTCTAAACGGCTCGTCTATTTCCGAAGGATCTGTCATGACACTTGATATTTTAACGCTATGTGGCTTAGTCCGCATAGTCGCTCTTATCGTAAAACATTCATCCCTCGTATGGTCCAGCTTGTGACAAAATTAACACAGTTGTTGAAACCTCCTTCCTATACTACTCAGATCACTGAATCTACCTTCGCTGACTCCCGCGCCATCCATTCTTCCGGGTGTATTCGACATTATACTGTCGAACTCTCTGCCCCCCGTAAAAGCAGTGGGTATAGTCCCTGCTCCCTATATGATCTGTTCTTCCCCAATGCTAGCCCGGCTACCCTCCACCGAAAAGTGTGCTCTCAAAGACCCCTCCGTCAGTTCTTCGAGAGTGCCTGATACTATATCTAACAGTTGTACCCTGAGGGCGGGCTCTCGTAGACCTACTACAAATGCTGTTACCACTGACTTATCTATCTCATGCAATAGCGCTCGCAATAAAGCTCGAATGTCCTCATTCGCCAGTTGTTTCTCTATTCTGATATCTTGGATCACATCCTCCAGAGTCCACACATTCAAGTAAGTGTTCCTCATCAACGAGTAAAGTTCGTCCGCACTACTGAATTTTTTCGGCACTCGTCAGGCATTATGCCTCTTGCTGCAAGTTTGTCCCGATGCACGAATCTATCCAACTCGGAGTGCAGATCCACCAATTCCGCACTAGTGAACACTGGGACCAACCTGGTCACTGTCTTATATATCGCTTCGATGCCCATCCTTGACTTTCTGCTCCAAGCCCCAGATTTTAGCCTCTAGTTGCTGATTATTGCGCCTGTTCATGGGAGTATTCCCCCCAACGACCAATAACAACATTTAATTATTAATATTTATTTATAAAATAATTACAGTTTTAACAAAAAAAAGCATAAATATTTACTTCTCCGTAGTCGGAGCGCTTCCGGCATCATCAAACCAAATCATTAACGATATCTCCCAAGATACTGGATTCAAACAATAAACAAACAAAACAAAAGACACATGCAGGGTTTGCCGTGGTCACCGCTACTTGACTGTGGTCACACCAGTATAAAAAAAAAAGTTTACTCAAAAAAAAAAATCCTTATCTGCTCATGATTCCTTTACTTCTTCTCCAAAACTCCTTATGTAGGCTGCGCCAAAATGTAGTACTTACTTTAATTTGTGGTGCTTACTTTAATTTGCTGCCTCAGCAGCCCAAATAAAGATACGGTGCTTGTACTCTGGTCAAAATGCAATAAGCAATTCATTTTATTAAAGAATATGTCTTATATACTAATTTTTTTGCTACATCTTTTAACTTACTTCCTATTCGATGCTCTTTTTTTGAGGTTGTCCCAGTTAAGTGTTAATAGCAGCTGTGTACTTACAACCCAGTTATCGAGTTGGCTGTGTTACTTAGTTAACCGTGGCACCCATGAACGGTATATTTACCACACACTTTTATTCTCACGTAACTGAGTATAAAAGTATGCATGTGATACTTACTACTAAACATAGGTGGTTACATATTATCAACATTGTTTAATACAAAGTATACTCAATTCTTAAAATAATATCGTACAGAGTTAGAGAGGCAGACTACTTATGTTGTTGTTAGAAGCAACATAGTTTAATGGCAACACTATTCTACATATGTAACATTCGTTAAGTCTATCAATACGTGGCGCATTCTGATTCGTTATTGCATTCAGATATTTCAACTTTATTATATGACATTTCTAACTGTTCAATTTTTTCCAATCTATATACGTATATAACCTGTAAATAGCTCTCTTCTTTTCTAATCGTCTTTTTAGCATTACGAATAAAGCAACGTGCATATTTAATTGAAATCGCTCGTGTTTTAATTCAACACGTTTTGGGCCCAGCGTGGTTCAATTAAATAAAAGTTAAAGTACATATATATTTGCATTTTTCTTTTGAGTTTTTCTTAATTAATTAAATAAAATAATTCGGTTCAACAAGACTGAGGAATCCATCCATATTTCACACCGATTAAACAACAGCAACTACAGGTTGTGGAAGTTCAATGTTGATGCGGAATTAAAAGGCCAAGGGTTACTAGAAATAGTACAAGGGATATCGAAATTCAATGATTCGGTCTCCCAAGAACAAAAGGATTTGTGGATGAAGCGTGACGGTAAAGTCATGGGAATTCTTATTTCTTCTATCGAAAAAGATCAAGCAAACCATATGCTTTCCTGTACCAGTTCGAACGAAGTGTGTGATAAGTTGAGAAATATCCACGATAAACAAAGTGAAGCAAAGATTATGTGCCTTTATGAAGAATATTTCTCGCTACGAATGTAGGAAGATGAGTTAGTTGCAGCATATGTGTCGAAGGTGTCATCCTTTGCAGCAGAAATAGACGCTTAAGGAGAAAAGTTAATCGACATCATCAAGATAATACGAATTATAAGTAGTTTGCCACCAAGGTACCAAAAGTTCAAAACCGTGTGGTACAACATAAAGGAAGGCAGAACTATAGAAAATTGAATGGCAAAGTTCAACACAAAAAAAACAGAGATGCACAGGGGACAGATCAGATCAATGCAAAATCGCAAACATTCAAGAAGTCATTCGGTGAAAGAAAACGAACATCAAAATGCAATAATAAAATGAGACACTGGGAGGGAGAATGCTGTGCAAAGAAAAGACAAATCATAGAAAAACATGAGAGCGATAAGCAGAGAGACAAAAACCGTGATGAGGTAGCGTTTATTGTGTATTATGTCAGCTTCATATAGTGACGTATGGATAGCGGACTCGGATGCGATAGAGCACATGACTTCACGCAAAGAGTGGTTCGCGGATTTACAGAGTCAAATTCAGACCGGTTTGTTTACATTGCAAATAATGAGAAACTGCTCATTAGAAGTTTCGGCACCATAAAAATCCATGCTGTGGTGAACAACAAGTGGATACCTCGTGTTCTCACAAACGTCCAATACGTTACCGAACTAAGGCTGAACCTGTTTTCTACTGGGTCAGCAACACCAAAAGGCTTCTCAATGTTAATAGAATCCAAATTTTGTGAGTGGACAGATAAAAACCAATACTTGTTGGCATCAAGCATTGGTGACTCCAAAAATCAATTCAACAAAGAAATGATTGTGCAGCAAATTCAGCAAAGCTTGATACACTGCAGCAAAGACATTGCAGACTTGGGCACATAAATGCAACAACAATTGAAACCATGTGCGTCAAACATTTAGTTGACGGCATTAATGTGACGGATAAAAAAGATTTCTTTTGTGAAGATCATCACATGAAACTGTTAAAAACCGCGAAGCAAGTAAATGTGAATATTTTCACATGGATTTATGGATTTATGGCCCTATATCTGAACCTGGTATCGGCGGAATTCGCTATTTCATGTTGTTTAAGGATGAAAGCACATGCTTCAGGTATGTTTATTTTTTATCTAGCAAATCTGAAGTGCTTAAAAAACTGAAAAGTTTCATTTTTATGGTACGCAACATGACTGGCAAATCGGTGCAATACATACGGTGCGACAACGGTACGGAGTTTATAAATGAAGACGTTGCTAAGCTGCTGGCGAATAATGGCATTGTTCTGGAGAAGATCCCGCCATACACCCCAGAACAAAACGGTTTCATCGAAAGGGAAAATAGGACCGTTCAAGAATCAGCTCGAACGATGTTGCTGGCTATGTGGTCTAAACAAATTTGTGTGAACTCAAGCAGTAAGAACGGCAGTCCATATTCTTAATCGGTCAGCATTGATAAATCGGTCAAAAACACCATTCGAGTGCTGGTTTGGTAGAAAGCCAGATTTGAGTCACTAGAAGGTTTTTGGCACCGAATGCATGGTCTACCTGCCCAAACAACCTGGAAGAAAAAAATGGGACGCCAAAGCAAAGAAGATGTTTCTAGTTGGTTATGAACCGTCAAGAAAAAACTTTCGTCTGTACGATCAAGTGGTTGTTAGCTGCGACGTCGAAAAATTAAATAAAGTTGGGCCATTTTACGATGAAGACGACAAACATACAAATAATGGGAGCCATGAACAACAAAATGACACAGATCTTTCATTTTTTCGACAGCATATCTCTAGCACACCAAAGACTACGATAAAAATGGTAGCATCGACACATCCACCAATTCTGCATCTATAGATTCAGTTTATGACACAAGGGAGCACAAGCGGTATGGTTTACGGAGAGAAGTTATACCCCCACAACGTTGAAAAACCCCATGATAAGTATATTATGGGATGCAAATGGATATTTAAAATTCAATCAAACCAATATTTAAAGCACGATTAGTGGCCAAAGGCTATTCGCAAGAAGCTGGTATACACTATAAGGAGACATATTCGCCAGTAGTACGATATAATTCAGTGAAAGTTGCCGTGGCGATAGCTGCCTATGAAGATATGGAAATGATGCAATTTGATGTAAAAACTGTGTTTTTATCTGGCAACCTCAGTGAGGAAATTTATATGAGCATTCCAAAAGGCATCAATGTTACTCCAGGTAAAATTTTGGTTTTTCGTCTCAAAAAGGATCTTTATGGCCTTAAACAAGGTTCTCGCAATTGGAACTCAAAATTTTCTGAAATTTTTACAAACATTTAAAATGAGGCGATCGAGTGCTGACTATTGTGTCTTTTATGGAAATATTCAAAATATTATGATTATTTTGCTTCTTTACGTTGATGATGGGTTGATAATATCTCGAAGCAAAGCTGTTTTACAATTATTTATTGTGGAGTCATATCCCTCAAATCGGATACTATTTCAGGGGTTTGGTAGCGGCTCGTCGGGAAAGTGTCCATTTGTTGCCATGTGGGTATCTCAGTAGTATTGTGAATCGTCTGTTCCCACATTGTCAGCGTGATGTCTGGTAGACGGCTTGAGCAGAGATAAACTACGATTGCGTCCCAATTGGTGAGGGTAATGTGATTGATCACTGGGTGGAGATGTAGTTATTTATTTTCCTCTGCAATCGCTTTATATCCTTTCCTGATTCTTCGGCGTTTGGTATTAGATTGAATAGCAATTTCAATTGCGTATTCACTAGGATGAAGTTGTAGTTAGGAGTAGAAGTCACTGGAGCAGCGCAAACGTATTTTGCAGCGTGATCTTCAAATTCATTACCTTGTATTTGAACTGGAACACATATTTGGGTAATTTTTGGGTGTTTTGCGATCAAAATAGATCTAATGTGTATAGCATAGAAATCATTGTTCTGTGAATTAGATATGGTGGAAGGGAGGAAAAGGAATCGGTATAAATCGCAAAGTTGCCGTATCTGCATTTGGCATATTTTATGGCTTCGTAAATTGCAATTATTTCGGCTGAAAATACATAACTATAGCTAGGGAGCACACCCAATTTAATAACTTTCGTTTCGTCAGTGACGCGGTAGCTTGTAATTTCTTCTGATTTTGAACCGTCTGTATAAATAAAGAAGTGATTTGTTAGTTGTTCCTTTAGCTCAAAGAAATAGGGATCGAAACTGTAAAGGATGTGTATTGGATTTTATGAATTTATATAATGAAGTATTGATTCCTGATGGTTTTAGATGCAGTGCGAGAGTAGTTTATTATTATTAGTGAGAGGGGAGTTTGGAAAATCGCTTTTTGAAGCACTTTTTTAAATTCTTCCTAATGTTGAAGAAATTTTTGGTATGTTAACGTTTTTCTTGAGTCTTTTTACTAGACTCAGAAGAGGAGTATCGTTGCTGTGAAGAATTGATTTCGTTACGAAAAGACCGAAGTGCGATTCTAATCGCCGAGTTGTAGAGACTTTTTAGTTTAGTAAACTACAAAATCCATAAAAAACTAAACCGTATTTAATTTAAGAGATGAGAGATTTTACAACTTGTGTCAGCGAGTAGGTCGAACAGTTAAATTTTGCGCTAGATGGACGGTTTACTACCTTCAGATGTTCCATCTATATCTCTTGTTGATGACTATACCGAGGATTTTTAATTGACTAACCTCGGGTATTTGCAGGCTATTAGCTTTGACGGTGCAGTTGCAAACGTGTTTCCGGCAAATGTGTATGAATTTGCATTTTGTTGTAGAAAGAACAGCGCCGGAGTATTCACACCAGTTAGATATATTTTGAAATAGAGTTGCAAGATCTATTGACGGGTTTTTGTTTGATTGACCTATGATATTCAAATCATCTGCGTAAACGCAGAAGTCGATATGCTTTTGCAATGCTATGGTGGGGCACAGTTTATTATAGGCTATTAGGAAGAGAATTGCCAAGAGAGGTGATCCTTGGGGTATACCGTTGTGGAGTGGTTGAAGATTGGAGGTTTGTTTACCAATTTTAAAGATTTTTTCTATTGGTCATGAAACATTTTACATAGTTGATTACTTTACTTTTGATTACGCTCCATTCGATGAGTTGATCAATGACCGTGTGGATACCTATTTTATGGAAGGTTTTTTCGAAATCTAGTGAAATTATATTTAGGTGTTTCTTTTTGGACAGGTAGATTGCAATCAGATAATCTTGATACAGTAGGATATCGGTTGTCGATTTGCATCTTTTGAATCCCATTTGATTACTATTGAGCAGTTTATTCGTTGTGACAAACCACCATAGTCTATTGGCAATTATGTTGTCGAGTACTTTTGATAAGCATGGGTTCAGGTATATCGGCCTGTATGATTTCGTTTCAATTTTATCAAATGTTGGTTTTAGTACAGGGATTATAAGATTAGTATTTTATTGTTGAGGGATGTATGTAGTTATTAAAAATGTTGTAGTAAAAACTAACCAGTCTGTAATAGTAGCTGCTTTTCGTATCATGGAATAATTGATTTTGTCAATACCGGGCGTATTATCCTTCAATTTGTTTAGAGCTGACGAAAATTCTAGTTGGTTGATTTCTTGATCAATTAAGAGGGCTGTAGTGCATGTTTGGAGGTGTACTAAATTATTAATTGTTTTGTATTTTGCTTGTTGGAACAATGTTGGAAACTTAGAGTCGGAAGAATTGTTAGACCAGTATTCGCTAAAAATATTGGAAATACGTGTTTTATCTGTGATAGGTTGTCAGGAAGAGTTTGGGTCGTGAATGCAATGTATACCATGGGTGCCTTTATAACCACAGAATCGCCTTATATTCGTCCAAATTTTTGCAATTGGCGTCATTGGTTTTATTTCGGCTATAAAATTATTAATTGATTGTTTTTTAGCTAACCTAGATAAATAGATAGATATATTTAAGGGTGTTATACACTGCGACCTGAAAGATCTATTGTGATGCCCCTATTTATTTGAAAGATGAGGATAGACTCATCTATAAATCTTCTATCAGGTTAATTTTCGACAGGAATTCATATATTTTGGAGGAATCAGGATGAGGGATCTTGCTCATATCTAAGATATAATCTCCAAAATACCTGAGTCTATTGTGTGCCAATGGGATGGATTACTCCCCTTGTCCCCCCAGTTTTGCTCACAGTGTCAACATTCTCTCCTTAGTAGAGATGGGAGTTTGTTGAGTTGGTCCCATTTTTGCCCTGGCAGCAGCAGAAGTGGATGGCACATCATCGGAAGAAAGTTTCCGAATTCCTGCACCACCCATCCCGACGACTGTCATTGAGGTCCAACCACTGTTTTGGTCACGGATGAAGGCCTCCGTTCATTGACCGCAGCAGCATTTGATTTGGGCTTAGCGGGTGATCTTACCCCACTAAGCTCTGGCTCATCAGGGATTCTTTGCTCCATCTGATTTGGCAATTGAATTGAGGTGATGTCCCGCCGAATTTTTTGCTTTAATTTATTTTTATTCATGAAAATTCTTTCTTGAAGACAATATAAAGACCACTCGGACAGAGATCCGCAAGATCCGAGCTAGGCTATTACCACCTTTTATTCGGGGGCTCCGTTTACGACTAGACTATTTAACAGGGCCTCTAGCCTGGCAGATCATCTGCACGGGTCGCGTGACACCTTGATCCAGCCTTTACCTTCGAACCATAGTCCAGGTGTATTTTTCAATGTTGTACTTTTAAGGAGTATCAAATACTGAGCGCTACATCCTGACTTTAGCTAGATCCAGAACCATCAGACAATTGCTGCCATTGTAGACCTATTACCAGCCGGTACCCTCGGGGAGGGTTCAGTCGAAAGATTTTCTACCGACCCTTAGCTAACCAAATCTCGGGTTTAGTTTCGCTCTAGCTTTTTTGTAATTAATGATATATGTTAGATTCATGTTTCTTATAAAAGTATGCCAGTATACGTTTTTATTCTTTTTGAGTTGATCTGGTCGTGGGTTCCACCAGAGAACGTTATAATTTCTTTTTATCACGGAGGATTGTGGTATTGACACATTAGCCGATTCGAGAATAATTTTTTTTATATTGGAAGCTTCTTTATTGAGGTTGTAGCTGATGATACGAGTGGAATCGTATTTAATACAATTTTGAATGAATAAAGGCCAATCGGCTGAATCTTTTATGAATCGAGGGCGGGATGTGGAATTTATATGAGTATTTGTGGGAATGAAAACAATAAAAATTGGAAAATGATCACTGCCGGAGAGGTCGTCGCTCACATTCCATTCTGAGTTAGCTGCAAGATTGGGAGAACAGCAAGATAAATCAATGTGAGTGAAAGTATTGTGGGTGCTGAAGTGCGTCGGTGATCCGTTATTGAGTAACACAAGGTTTGATTGATTGATAAATTTAGAAAGAATTGTGCCTTTCTTGTTGTTCTTAGGAAAGCCCCAAGCCAAGTATTCAAATCTCCAGTTATTAATGATGGGTTGCTAAGGGAGTTGAAAATATTTTTAAGTCAGATATTGAAACGTAATTGCCTACTGAAACGTGATTGCACAATTTTAGGATCCCATCTGGAGTTTGAGAATAAGTGTATCCTGTGTATATAAGTCAAGAAAACCCTGTCGATAGTGTAAAGAATGTTCTCGAAAAAATAAACTTCCTTCGAGATGAATATAAGATTCTTGAATGAGCCTCAAACTTCTTGAGTACTGTAGAATTTTCTACTTCAACCATTCGAAGGCTATAAAAACCACCACACTATTCAAAGTCGAACACAGTCGAGCAGAGATCGTAACAGTGTGTTCATCGTGCAGTTTAATCGAGCAGCAGTGTTTGTAATTGTGATTTTGTAAAGTGATGAAATTAATTTTTACATAAAGTGATTAATGACTTATGAAATAAAGTGCATATTATATTAAAGTAAACTTTCAGCCTAATTAAATAAAGTTAGTTATTTCAATTTAACCAGCGATTGTTTGATTATTACACGATCCAGTGGTACGAATCCGAGTACAGAGAGTTAGAGTAAATTGTCAGGAGGGCAATTTCGTAACAGAATAAATTGTCAAGAGGGCAATTTCGTATCAATATATGAAAGTTTATTTGTGGTGATATGTATGCTGATGTTATATTAAATTTGAGCTTCGAGTAGAATTCAATCGTATTGGGATTTGTTTATGCTGGATTGAGTTGTGTACTAGCAAAGCAGCTGTTCCATAAGATGAATTCGAAGTATTTAAAGATTATATGCTGTAATTAATTGGGATTGGGATATTGGAGTGTGGATGGAATTCTTGAAATGAAATATCCTTTGGATTGTATCGTTTGATTAGAATTAATAACTCATTGGAATTATTGGCATATCCACTCATGTTCCATTGGATTATACGGAAAGTAATTTTTGTTATTTAGTGGATAGTACTGATGTGCAATGAATCTTATAAATACAAAGTATTAAGTACATACTAAAGTATTTTAAACGATCAGAGTAGTTACCAATTACAATTATAGGTAATAAAAGTTAACAGTCATCTAGTATCATAGCGTCCTCAGAAGCTGGAACATGTTGTCTACCTGATGGATTAATTTTTCTTTTATTACTAGTGTTGAATGCACACGATTTATGGTCACTCTAATTTTGTTTGTAATAAGCGTTCACTCTAAACATTCTTGCAGGAAGCGTTATGAAATTCGTGTGCAAAGCAAAAGCAACATTGATCTGTATTGCAACTGAAGAAGTTTAAGAGAGACAGCTAATGTCTAAATTGTTTGTAGAAATAACTATTCTTTTGATTTTGCTGTGTACACACGCTTCTAATGAGTTGATTTCTGGTATTTTATTTTCACTGCTTTTAGAAAATTCACCGCGACAAGTTGTGCTTAAAAGAAGCAAATAAAAAATTGAATTAAATTAATATAAAAGTTATTTCTGTTTGTTTCTTTGATGACCCCATATTCCAACAGGTTATTGGCCCAGACACGAATGAACATTATTAGTGTGGCATCTTGTTCGGCGGTGGTTAAAGTTCGGCGTTTGTTATAAAAATTACTGGAAGAAAAGAAAATAAAAAAAATTAAAAAAAAATGGATGAAGTAAAAAGAAACATAAGCCGTTTGATGGCGAAATATATTCAATTTGGAAGTTTCGCGTGCGTGCTCTTTTAGCTGAAAATGGTGCTCTTAATGTTATTGACGCTGAAGTACCAGACAAAATTACTGAACAGTGGGAAAAAACTGAAAGATGTTCAAAAAGCGTTATAATACAGTTTTTAAGTGATTCGTATCTCGGTTTTGCCAATGATCAAAGCACTGCAAAGCAAATTTTTGCAAATTTAGACGCCATTTATGAGCGGAAGAGTTTGGCCTCGCAGCTTTCTGTTCGAAAGCAATTATTATCATTAAAATTAAAGAGTGGTTGTCCACTTGTTAATCATTTCAATATTTTTGATTTTTTAATAACTGAGTTGTCGGCGTCGGGAGCAAAAATCGAAGAGATGGATAAAGTCTCGCACTTGTTGTTAACACTTCCATCCTCTTACGACGGTGTTATAACCACAATCGAAACATTATCTGAAAATAACTTAACTGTGGCTTTTGTGAAAAATCGTTTGCTTGATCATGAGATAAAATTAAAAAGTGCCGGGAGAGACACAAGTTCTAAAATATTGCAAGCTGTGTGCAACAATGTGCAAAACGAATATAAAGTTAATACAAATAATTACAAATATAAAAGCAAGTACAAACCTTTAAAAACAGTTATAAATCTAATTTAAAATGCCATCACAGTGGTAAAATGGGACATTTTAAAAAAGACTGCTTTGTTTTTAAAAAATTATCAAGTGACCAAAACAATGAAAAAACGAAGCAAGCCCAAGTAGCAGTAGTGCAGCCAGATAGAGGTTTTGCTTTTATGATGAGACAAGGGATTAATTTTCCAAAAGTAGGTGACGTATCTTTTATTTTGGACTCTGGAGCATCGGATCATATGATCAACGATAAAAACCTACTTGCTGATTATATCGACTTGGAATCGCCGATCGAGATTGCCGTTGCAAAACGTGGGGAGTATATTTATGCCACTGCTAAAGGCAGACATGATTACCCTGGAAGACGTTTTGTTCTGCAAAGACATTCCGCATAACTTACTTTCGGTACGAAAAATGCAAGTAAGTGGCATGACCATCGAATTTAACTCAGGAGGTGTAAAAGTCTCAAAGAATGGTGAAGTAATTATTGAAGGTATGTGTAGGCAAAATATACCAATTGTTGAATTTAAATTATGCCATAGGGCATATTCAATATATATGAAAGAAAATAAAGAATATCAATTGTGGCATGAAAGATTGGGTCATATTAGCAAGGGTAAGTTTTCATAAATAAAACGAAATTATATGTTTGTAGATATTAACTTTTTAAAGAATGTTCAATTGAATAGTGATTTATGTGTAGCTTGTATAAACGGCAAGCAGGCTAGACTCCCATTTGCAAAATTTAAGGATTAAAGTTATATGCAAAGACCTTTATTCGTAATCCATTGAGATGTTTGTGGTCCAATAACACCTTCCTCTATTGATGGTAAAAACTATTATGTAATTTTTGTTGATCAGTATACACATTATTGTGTTACTTATTTGATGTCCTACAAGTCTGATGTTTTTGCAATGTTCAAAGATTTTATTGCCAAAAGCGAAGCTCATTTCAACCTAAAGGTTGTGAATTTTTATATTGATAATGGTAGAGAGTATTTATCAAATGAAATGCGCGAATATTGTGTTGAAAAAGGCAACACCTATCATTTGACAGTTCCACATACTCCACAATTAAATGGTGTGTCTGAACGTATGATTAGAACATTAACTGAAAAAGCTCGTGCTATGGTTAATGGCGAAAAGCTAGACAAGAGTTTTTGGGGTGAATCTATATTGACAGCAACCTATTTGGTAAATAGAACTCCAAGTAAAGCCTTAGAAGGCAATAAGAAAACTCCTTTTGAAATGTGGCATAATAGAAAACCTAATTTAAAATATTTCAAAGTATTTGGTTCGACTGTATATGTACTCGTACATAATAAAATAAGGAAAAGAAAATTTGATGAAAAATCATTAAAAGGTATTTTAGTTGGGTACGAACCAAATGGTTTTAAATTGTGGGATGTGGAATCCCGAAAATTTATGGTAGCATGAGATGTTATTGTTGATGAAACCAATATGATAAACTCTAGGACTGTAACTACAGATAAAGTACAAATGAAAGACTCAGGGTTCCAAAATGAAGATATGGAACAGGTGGATCATTTCCTGAAGGATAGTACGGAAAAAGATCAGATTAATTTCCCGAATGAGAGTACGGAAAATCTGAGTTCTAAACTCCCGAATGAAAGTACGGAGGAAGTACAATCTAATTTCCAGAATGAGAATACGGAAATTGAACAGTCTGATTTCCCGAATGAGAGTACGGAAGAAATATCTAATATTTTAATATTAGATGGACAGCCTAATGAAAGAGTCACAGCTCAATTGCCATATTCAGAGTTAAATGAAGATGAAAATGAAGTCAGACGAAGTGAACGGTTAAAGGATAGACCACAAAGATCTTATAGATTTTTAAATAGTTGCATAATGAATGCGTATAATTTCTTGAGTAGTATTCCCTGTACATTTGATGAAGTCAAAAATATGAGTAATAGATTATATTGGGAAGAAGCAATTAAAGAAGAATTAGATTCTCATTTGCTTAATAAAACTTGGTCTATTGTACAAAAATCTGAAAATAAAAATATAGTTGATTGTAAATGGGTGTTTACAATAAAGAATGTTGAATATGTCAACCCAGTTAAATACAAAGCAAGGCTTGTGGCGCGTGGTTTCACACAGGAATATTTAATCGACTATGATGAAACATTTGCACCAGTGGCAAGAATTTCTAGTTTTCGATTCATTTTGTTAATTTCAAACCAATATGATTTAAGAGTTCACCATATGGATGTTAAAACTGCATTCTTGAATGGAACATTGAAGGAGGAAATCTATATGATGGTTCCTCAAGTATTACCACATGGAAGTGATAAAGTTTGCAAATTAAATAAATCCATTTATGGACCTAAACAGGCAGCTAGATGTTGGTTTGAGGTGTTTGAGCAAGTATTGAAAGAAATTGGGTTTGTTAATTCTGATGTAGATCGTTGTATCTATATTCTTGAGAAAGGAAATATATTGAAAAACATATACGTATTATTGTATGTGGATGATTTGGTTATAGCAACTGAAAATCTTGAAACAATGTCAAAATTTAAATCTTACCTTATGAGTAAATTCAGAATGACTGACTTAATTGAAATTCGATATTTTATTGGAATTAAAATCGATAGACATGATAATCAACTGGACCTTAGCCAGTCTGCTTATATGAAAAATGTCTTTAAAAAAATTTAATATGGATGAATGTAATGCAGTTAGTACTCCACTTCCAAGTAAGCTTAATTACGTAGCATTAAACGCAGAAGAAAATTGCGATGCACCGTGCCGTAATGTGATTGGGTGCTTAATGTACATTATGTTATGTACACGTCCTGATCTTTGTACATCAGTGAGCATTTTAAGTAGATACACCAATAAAAATAATCATGAATTGTGGCAATGTCTTAAAAGAGTTTTGCAATATCTAAAAGGTACTGTTGATTTGAAATTAACTTTTGTTAAAAATTCAAATTTTAAAAATATTTTTATTGGGTACGTTGATTCTGATTGGGCTGGAAGTGAGAGTGACAGAAAAAGTACTACTGTCTATTTATTTAAAATGTTTGAGTCATGTCTTATTTGCTGGAATACAAAGAAATAAAATTCAGTTGCAGCTTCCTCTACTGAAGCAGAATATATGGCATTGTTTGAAGGCGCTAGGGAAGCTTTATAGCTTAAATCATTAATGAAGGGAATAAAGTTTGAATTAAATGGACCAATGAAAATATTCGAGGACAATCAAGGTTGCATAAGTATAGCTAGTAATCCCTCATGTCACAAGAGATCTAAACATATAGATATTAAATATCATTTCTCAAGAGAACAAGTAGAAAATAAACTAATTTCCGTTGAGTATATTTCCACAGATGACCAGCTCGCTGATATTTTGACAAAGCCGTTACCTGCTGTAAGATTCCTGAATTAGAATCATAAATTTGTTATCAATTTCCACTTGCACAAAAACTTTGTTAGCCAGCGATTTCCTTTTTTGCTGTCATTTTAATATTGTTTTTCATTTAATAAATAATGCAGGATTTCTGCGCTTCCCGTTTCTCCTATCTTTAATTATATTGTATATATTGCTTGTTAAATGCCATTCACTTTCAAGTAGAAAACACATTTAAATTTAATTTAGTTCTGTAAGCATATTATTCCAGAATTAAATCAATGCGAATTCCAATAAATCAAATAAAACTTTTATAAACGGTTGAGTCTGTCAAACTCTCATTTCTGGCAAAGAATTATTTCAAAATTCAGGTTTAAAAAGATATGTTTTATTATCAAATCATATAAAATAAAAAATACTATTGAACCGACTAAAAATCAACCACAACCGTATTTTTCTTAAGTTGCCATAACAGATAAACTTAGTTAGTAAAAAAATAATTTTTAGATAACAAATTTATTATTTGAGTAAAATTTATTTCTGTCATCAACGCTCGATGAAACATCACCTTTTTTGTGCCTTGAAAAAGAGCAATATATTCAGCCTCCAACGTACTTAACACCACCCTTGACTGTGTTTTCGACTCCCAAGCAACAGGACCACCGGACATAAATAGCCCTTAACCAATATAGAATTTTTGGTAATTTCCGTCAAGACCCCAGTCAGCGTCTGAGGAACAAAGAAAATTTTCCCAGTCGGATATTTTCTCAAATATTTCAGAATATGTTTAGCAGCTTGGAAATGCTCTTCATGAGGATGATTGTTGTACTGCGATAACTTCGAAATAACGTGACTAATGTCAGGTATTGATATTACCGCCAGATACATTAACGCTCCATTCAAGCTTTGATAACTTTTCTTATCGTCGGAGGTCTTGGTCGATCAGTACCATTGGCCCATGGGGTCGCAGCTGGTTTACATTTTCCATATCACAGCGCTTCATCAGTTCCTCATTGTAGCGTTTTTGATTAATACATATTGCGCCACTAGATTCGTTTCTATTAATCTCCATACTCAAATAAAATGAGATTGGCCCTCGATATACTCAATTATTTCGAATCTCATCAAATTTTTTCATATAGTCCACGTAAAGCAGAATAAAACAAATGTCATGGTTTTCTTCTTAAAATATATGTGTACCGCGAATAGTTGTCAATAAACGTCATAAAATATGATGCGCCACCCACTGATTTGGAAGACATTGGGCCGACAAGACAATGTGACCGAGTTCTAGTACATTTTCTGTAACTATATTTGGAAAATATTAATACACTTTACTTTTAATTTTGCAGGTGGCACACGTCACACACTCAACCTCTTCTTGCACATTTAGATTAAGTCCGTGCACCATATGATTATTTGATAATGTTCTTAAATCATCTACATTTATATGTCCGGGTCTTTTATGGAACTTTTGACTATTTACCACGTCAATTAAACTGTTCAAACTCTCAACACTCGCTATCGTTTTGGAATTAGCAAAAAATACACCGCACTCCAGACTCTCACAAAATGTATCTTTATTGTTTCTATATTTAACAAATGACTTTCTTTTTATAAACTCATTCCAGCTTCTATCATTTTGCTGATTGAAAATGTGAGTGTAAATTTGGAACGAAATGTGCATTTAATAATAAAGCACTTGTGTTCGGTGATTTAATTTTCACTGTTCCTACACCTTCTGCAAGCACACATTCGCCAGAATTCAAAATTACCTTTTGCTTTTGGTTTTTAAAAGTTACCCGCACTTCTACACATATGGGAGGATGCCCTACTATCCAAAATCCACTTCTCACTCATATTCCCTGTTTCAAATGCATCAAATGCACTTTCTGATTCAGTCATTCCTTTATTTGCTTTGCACTCCGATGGAATACGACCTTTTCTACCGCATCGGGATTATGTAATCTTGTTTGATGCATCATTATTGTTGTTTTAATTACGGTAGGTTATTTGTATTGTCGTTAATATTTCGTTTTGTCCCACTTCGCAAAACCAGTTTTGGCCTTTGATTGTTATTTTTTACCTTGTCGTAATTCCCCTTCAAGGACTTTAGAGGTCAAAACACTAAAGCTCGGTAAACTGTCTCTGCTTTCCATAGCCACAACGAAATTTTCTGGTTTATCTGGAAGGCTACAAAACAAAACTATTAAAATAAGTTCATGAGTTAATAAAATGTTAACTTCTTTTAGTTCATCTACTATAGACGTAAATTAATTTAACTGCTCTGCAAGTTTTTCGTTTGCTTTAATTTTGAAATGTGCAAATTTTTAAAACAATGTAATTTCCCATACCCACTGTTTAATAACCACTGCATTTCAATCACCGACTAACACTTGTGCTGTTAAGACGTGTTTTTTCCGACAGTGTTTGCTCAGTTTCTACGCCTATTGTTCGCGGTTTCCTTTTTTTACGCTTTCAATTATTGTTTTTGTAGTGCTTAAAAAAAAAAAACCTGTTTAAGTTTAGTTAGAGACCGATGGTTCCAGGGCCGCCGGACATTGACGCGAATCGGTTCGCATTGCTATCCAACTCCCCAGTAAAAAATCGAAAAACAGCAAGAAATAAATCCATTGAATATTTCCAACTCTACCTAATCTGTCCCATATCAGCCAAATATCACAACAATTTCGTCAAAAGCACCATTTTCGCCCCCTTTGGAAACAATATATCCGTAAAGGAAATAATTGAGGAATTGGGCTGCCATGGTGTTACAGATGTGTACAAATTTACGAGGAAAATTGATGGGAAGATGCAGCCTAATGTATTGATTACATTACATTTGTATCTCCTTCCGGAAAAAATTGACATCGCTTGGAGAAAGTTTGAAGTAAGACGATACATTCTTAGCCCTATGCGCTGCAAAAATTGCCAATTACTTGGACATTCGCAAAAATTCTGTAAAAGGGCACCTTCACTGTCACTTCTGTGTCACTTGCAACCTAACTCCCCATTCCCTCTCAGATTGTACAAGGACACACTATGCTAACTGTTCAGACCAGCACTCCGCCTCCTGAGTAGAGTGTTCAAAGTTTCAACAGGCAAGAGAAATAATAAAAATTAAAGCCATAAACAAATGCACAATACGTGAGGCCATAAATAAATTCAAAGAACAACTCTCTCCCCCTCCTTCAAACACTTCACCAATATCCTACTCTTCAATCGCTGCATAAGCTAATAAAATCAATGCAAAGAAAAAAACTAATGTACAAAATTCAACACAAAACAACAACAAAATAAATTCAGAAACTATCAACCTCTCTGGCCCCACCGCCACTCCATCAAATAATAACTTTCCAACCGATCCACTCTCCTCAACTGAAAAACCTATACACACAAACTCTGACACACACTCTCTCGCTTCCACTAATACCCGTGCCACCTATAACTTAAACTCTGAACTGCCCTCTCTTGAACTCGCAAACTGTCGTACACACACATACTACAATTACACCTCACTCTGCTATTTCACTCCCAATCACAGCTTACCGCAAACTCACACTGATCCCCCACATCGCAGCTCTCCGAAAACTTTAATAAATGCAACTCAAATCTAAATTCAGTTCACACACCTCCCTTCCACAAGAAAACTCCTTTGTCTAACTTTTGGACACTAGCTTTCACGAGACCAAATAGTGACCTAAATCGGCTTAGCAAATAAAAACTATGGCACAATTATGAACTTCTTAGATCCACTTCAACTTTAATCGCTTTCAAAAAGGCCAAAGCGTTTTTCAAGAAGTCTTCCAAAACTGCCAAGTCAATCTATTTCCAAAAATTTACATCAGAAGTAAATGCAAGCACTTCTATTCAAAGGATATGGTCCGACATCAAAACACTTACAGGGAATAAAACTACTAAGAAGATAAAAATTTTAAACTCTGCCACAAATCAAATTATCTCACCTCTTGAAAAAATTATAATAATTCTCTATAATTATTTTGCTTCGTATTGGTCACAACTCTCAAATGATACAAATTTTCACCCAAATTTTATGACTGAAAAACTACACTACTTTCACCCAAATTTTATGACTGAAAAACAACACTATATCCTATAACCCTAGCAATATATCAACCAAAGCAAAACAAATAGAACAAAAAATTACTAAACTTGAGTTCGGAATAGCACTGTGCAGCGCAAAAGGCAAAACCCCTGGTTTCGACCGTATTTCATATCCGATGGTAAAAAATTGTCCGCCCTACGTAAAAGGTAGAATCCTGAACATGTACAACAACATCCTATACCAAGGTATTTATCCACAAAACTGGAGAACAGCTATCATCATTCCAATCTCCAAACCCTATTAGCCCAATCTCTAAGTTAATAGCTACCGTCCAATATCCCTCCTGCCTTGCATAGGGAAACTTATGGAAAAAATAATATCTCAGAGGATAATCTGGTTAATTTCTAACAACAATCTGATCAACCCTTACCAAGTCGCTTTTCGAAAAAAACAAAGCACAACAGATGTACTACTTCATCTCAACCAATATGTGTCAAACGTTCTTTCAAATAAAAACCACGTAACAATATTGAAAACTGATTTTGAAAGAGCTTTCGACCGCATGGGCGCGCATGTAGTATTGCATCAGCTTGTGACCTGAAAAGTTGGTCCGAAAAACTCTCATTTTTTCAAAGCTTTCTTGACCGGCCGCAGGTTACGAGTTAGAGTTGACTCAGAAATTTCCGGCACGTTCCCGTTCATCAATGGGATACCGCAGGGGTCTCCTCTCTCAGTTGCTCTTTTCATCATTGCCTTTGACCAACTAAGCAAAATTTTAGCCAAATTCAAAAATATTCAACATTCTGCTGATCATGCTATTATCTTTTTTAAACAAAATGATAATAATATCGTTAAAGATACAGTTTCATAAATTTTAGATAACGTTAAAATTCGGGGACTGAACTCGAAAGCTAATGTTTCTATAGAAAAATGCAAATTATTGCACATTTGTAAGAAACATAGATGTAGTAATTTTAATTTAATGTACAACAATGTAAATATATAATTTGTTAACTATTTGAAAATATTAGGAGTTATATTCGACGCAAGATATACATTTAAGCAACATTGTTTAGTATTAAGAAGAAGCCTAGCTGCCCGCTTAAATCTTATAAAGTATTTAACATCCAAAAACTTTTTAATTCATGTTACGACTTTACTGAATATTACCAGATAGCTTGTACTTTCCGAAATCGATTACGCTCTTCCAATATATGGATGGTGCTCCGTTGGTCATTTGAAACAACTGTATGCAGCCTACCACACAGCAGGAGTATAAGCGCTTTCCCCACCACAGCTACTACAAATATCGTAGCAGAAGCAGACTTTCCTTCAATTCTCCATCAAGTTGCGACTAACACACACAATCTCATACCAAAACTTTTAAATTCGAACAACCCACTACTACTAGAGGCCACTAATAACAAATAAATCAACAATCAACGATTGCCTTGAATTTGCCAAGAATCTACAGATCTACATCCGTCCACATAGATTCCAAGGTAACAACCAACCACCGTGGCCCCTAAAAGAGTCCTCATTCATTTTAAATTTACATAGTCTACCTAAACAATCAACTAATCCAATGGTTTATCGACAAAGTTTCAATGAGCATGCGGACATATTAAACCAATGGACATTCATTTACACTGATGGATCGAAAACAGATTACAGCACAACTTTCACCGTGGTTCCACACAATAGCCAATTACTGCCGGGTCTATCGGACTTCACTGTTCCGTTTTTACTGCAGAAGCCCTAGCCTTAAAGATTTCGAACATGCTGCAAAAACGAAAGGAAACGTTTATTATTTGCACCTACAGTACAATCGAAGCTATTCAAAATATTGGCCATTATAGTGCTCGAATTGGGGACATTAGAAAGATTTGCATCAAACATCCAAATAAGATCAGACTAATGTGGGTCCCGATTTATGCGGGCATACCTGGAAATGAGTTTGCTGATGATGCTGCAAATGAAGCCATCCGTTCACCTTCCTTTTTGTTTCACACCTCCGAAGAGAAAGACCTTTTGTGGCTCATCCACAATCATCCAACGTCAATTAGATCCGCTGAGTATTATAACTATAGCCACCGTTACAACAACTTTAACTCCAACTGCCATATAGTCATCTACCCAGCAACCGCATCTCGCCAGCAGACAAAAGTCTTCTCCCGTCTCCGATTGGGGCACACAAAGCTTACCCACCAACATTTGCTGTGTGGAGACCCTGCACCGCCAGCATCTATTGAACATATCTTCATCGATTGCATCCAACTCCGCGTTATCAGAAAAAATGTATTCGGTGTCTCTAATCCTATTGAGTCTCTCAAAACTGTTAGCTTGGAAAATATTATGAAAGTCGAGAAATACCTCCAAGAATGTAACATAATTAATCTTATATAACTATTTATATTAATCTGTAAATTTTTAAATATATTCATATTATTATATACTCCAAATTTATAATTATTCGAGCCGAACGCACTGGCTAGCGCTAATTTTTTTCTTAATCATAATAATTTATTATTGTGATTACTATAATAAATAAATAAATAACCACTGCATTTGAATACTTATTAAATCATGATCGAAGTTCGATCATCGAACACACTCATTGTGCTTAGTTATCGATATATTAAAGCGTCGATATGCGGACAGAAAACATTATTCATTCAAGAATCTACGCTCAATCTGACAACAAAATCGAAGACAAGCTAAAACACGTCCACGCACAATAGCTGTCAAAAACAGACTGAACATTCAAAATGGCCGAGATTGTCAACATAAGTGAGGGTCATGAGTACCAACATAACGCCACAAAAATATCGAAACATCCGTAACACGCGAAAATTCAAAATTTGCGATACGTTTTGAACAGACCTCGTACATATTTATAAGTATTAAAATAATAATAAAAACTATTTGTAATCGTAAAATAAAAATAAATAAATCAGTTTTCAATAACATTTTTGGTCCTTCGAGCCGGATTGAGGTAGAATAGTTCAATAATTGAAAGAGCGCATACACATTGCGAGCAATTCTTTGAAACATCAAAAAACGTAGTGACAGTGCAAAGTGAAAAAATGGACTTTGAAAAAGTGATTTTGAAAAAGTGAAAATTATATTAAAATAACAATTTCTTAACAAAAAGACAAATTGTGAATTCAGTCGTGCTCTACGTCATCATTTCGTAATCATTCAAACACGTAAATACAAACGTGTATGCATAATACAGCAGCAATAGTTGTCCATTCGTTCTAGAAAACAAAAGGCTCAAATTTGAAATTTTGTTAATGATAATGCAGTTGGGATGGTCGGCAAGGTTGTGCTTCCGTTCTAGAAAACAAAAGGTTCAATTTTGAAATACCCTCAGTGGTAATAAAGCAATACAATAGGAAAAGTCGGCAACGTTGTGTTTTTGTTCTAGGAAACAAACAATTCAAAATATTTGAAATTATCATCAGTGGTAATAAAGCATTCTAGAAACCGCGGCACATATACAACGGAAGTGATTGCAAAACGTTGCATGACGACTATTTTCTGCCCACAATGGAAGAGCTCAAGCGTCAACAACAGTCAATAAAGGGAGCTCTGACGAGAGCTTATAATTATATCAACGATCAAGATGCAAACGTTAAAGAGGTGAATGCACGTATTGATCGAAATGCAGAAGAATTCTACAGAAACTAGATGGAAAACAAATATTTATTATGCAATAAAATCACTGTTTCTATCCCGTGGAAATGAAGAAGGAGTCGATCAAACTATTGTCAATGCTCCAACAACGGACCACAATTTAATGACAGCCATGAAGACATTATTAGACAACCAAAGCACAATGTTTGGTCTAAAAGAACGCGGCACGCATTACAACGGATGTATCAATATCAAACGACACTCAGGCAAGGAGTGTATCGACTCAAGAGTCACAACCGGATCAGGAATTGCGACTACCACAAATACAAATCCCAAATTTTGATGGAACAATTACCAGTTGGACACGGTTTCGAGATTTATTTGAAGCAACAATTCACAATAAGACAAACATAGCAAATGTGGAAAAGCTGGAGTACCTTCAAACTAAATTGAAGTGAGAAATTTTATCAATCATCACCCACTAATGCAAATTATGACATTGCTTGGCAATTAATCAAACAAAAATATGATTATTCTGGCAAAGTCAAGAAGGCTTATTTTGAACTGCTGCTCGATCAAAAACAAGTGAAAACATCTGCAGTAAATGACATTAAACGACTACTTAACAATACGTATGAAAGTTTCAACGCCCTTAAGATCTTCAAAGAGCCGGTTGAGCATTGGGATTTAATTCTGCTGTTTCACATGGAGAAGAAGCTGGATCATGACACACTCATCTTGTGGTACAGAGACAGGAAGGCTGATGAGGCAGCAACATTTCAACAATTTTTGAATTTCTTAGAAAAGCGTGTTTTTGAATTAGAAAATACTCAAAGAGAGGCAAAGCATGTAAACGACAAAAGTAGATCGATTGATAGAAGAAACCATCAACATGTTTATACAGTGGTAGCACCATCCTGTCCACTTTGCGCAAAGGATCACATGTTATTCCACTGCAGTCAATTCAAGACAATGAACATAGAGTCAAGATACAAGGTGGTGCGCGGCAGCAACATTTGTTTTAATTGTTTGCAACCGAACCATCAAGCCGCTGACTACAGCCGATCTACCTGCAGACTATGCAAGGAAAAGTACAACACATTGTTGCATTTCACATCAAATGTAAAAGCAATTAGGCAGCAACCACAACAACAGCATTATTCATCACCATATCCACAACGAGAGCTTCAACCATCAGTTGCAATCAATCAAACAAGCACTGTCAATCCAAATTCAAGAAGTCAACATCAGGCGATGCATTGTTACCAACTGCCAAAATAATTATTGGAGATGGACACAACATTGCTGAACCGTGTAGAGCATTGTTAGATTCCGGATCAGAGAGAACACTTATCACAGAAACATGCATACAGCGACTAAAATTGAAACGCTGTTACTATAGAACCTTATTGTCTGGCGTGGCTACAGTCACTGCGAATTCAACGCGAGGCAAAGTTGAAATTCATATAGAAGCACACTAAATCAAAAAAACGATAACTACTGTGGCACTACGTTTACCAAGTTTAACTCAGAACTTGCCTGGAGTCGAAATTGTAAATAAAAAACTTAATTATTTCAAAAATTGTATACTTTGCAAATTCATGTTACCACAAGCTTGGTCGAATTGACGTGATACTGCGTGCCGATATATATTCAAATTGCCTGATACAAGGCCAATTGGAACATCCAAGTGGTTCACCATGTGCACTTAATACTATTTTTGGTTGGGTTTTCCTCGGGAAAGTACCTATCCAGCCAGAGCCTTGCATTACAGTGGCACATACATTCGTCGACTTAGACAAACAACTGAAACAGTTTTGGGAAATGGAAGATCTACCTACTGGTACACATTTTCTGACACCTGATGAAGAGAAGGCAGAACATCATTTCCAGAAACATGTTCAACGGGATTCCAATGGCCGCTATATTATCAAATTCCCTTTGAAGAAGGATACTACACAGTTCGTCGTTTCAAAAACGACAGCAATGAAAAGAGTATATGCTTTGGAACGCCGTCTCAATAACCATTCACAACTTCAGCAGGAGTACACGAAATTCATCCATGAATATATTGACCTGTGACACATGGAATTGGCGTTCGACTCTCCATCAAATCGAACATATTTAATACCACATCACGCAATTCTGAAACCAAACAGCACAAGCTGCGAGTATTTTTTGATGCGTCCTGCAAGTCGACGAAGAATCTGTCACTCTAAGATCAATTATAGGTAGGACCGACAATTCAAAATGATCTATTCAGCATATTGGTCCATTTTCTCAGATTAAGAATTGGATTTATTGGGGACATTGAGAAAATGTACCGCAAGGTTTTAATTCATCCCGATGACCAGTCGCCACAACGTATCTTGTGGAGAGACTCTCAAGAAAATCAGCCCAGAGAGTACAACCTTAAGACAGTCACATACGGGACAGCTTCCGCCCTATTCCTTGCTATACGATGGTTACAACAGATAGCTATTGACAATAGTCAATTGTATCCAGATGCGGCTGCCTCCATTACACAACAATTTTATGTCGATGATTTCATGTCCTGTGCAGACAATCCAGCAAAGGGTATGCATCTGAAAGAAGAGCTGACTAAGATTCTATCTAATTCCGGATTTCATCTAAGAAAATGGCCATCAAATCCACTACAGTTCTTAGAAAGCGTTGATTTGCAAGATAGAGAAATATGTGCAGAAATAGTTATTGATGATTCACAAACTGTAAAAACCCTTGGTTTATTGTAGTCAACGACTGAAGACTGTTTTCAATATAGCGTCAATTTGCCAACCATGCCGCAAGCAGTATCTAAGCGAACAGTTTTGTCTGATATTTCCAAGGTTTTTGATCCATTGGGATGGCTAGCACCAGTCGTCTTTTCAATGAAAATATTTATGCAAACACTGTGGCTTCGAGGCACTGATTGGGATCAAGAATTACCGACGGATTAGTCGATGGTCAGAGTTTCGTAAAGACATTAACAATATGAAAGAGCTACAAATCCCGGGCAAATGTCAGTTACAATCAAAAACACCCATTGATATTACACAAAGATCATCACTTAACCGTGCTCATTATCAGAAACTACCAAGTTCGGCAGGTGCATGTGGGCAATAGACAACTCCAATATTTACTTGCATTGAAATACTGGATTCCAAAGCCTATAAATATGTACTCAGAGAATGGCACAAATTTCTTTGGCACGAATCAATATATACGTGAACTTTATCAATTTTTACATATTACGGTAACGCAACGAAAAATCACAAGAGTTGTCTGGTTGTTGGTGTTGGTGGTGGTTTCTGGGAGGCAGGAGTTAAGATAACAATACATTATTTAAGGCGCATATTGGGTGATGCTTCCGTTACGTTTGAGGAGTTGAGTACAACTTTATGACATTTTGAAAGTTGCCTCAATTCACGACCTCTGTGCATCAAATTTGAGGGTGATGTCGATCCACTCATCCCTGCGCACTTCCTTTCGTCCAATGGTAGCACTACCTGACTAGTCTCTTATCAGCGCAATTAAAAATCACCTACATCGGTGGTAATATTTACAACAATTCGTACACCAGTTTTGGAGAAGATGGTCGATCGACTACAATTCACAATTTCAAACACGCCAAAAATGGTCACAGAAATTATCCAATCTACAGCTCGATGACATAGTTATTCTGAAATATGACAATCTTCCTCCAGCGCCATGGTCAATTGGGAGAATCACTGACATTTACCCAGGGTCTGATGGTCTAGTGAGAGTTGTCTTATTCAAGCGTCCAATAGTCCACTTTGCCCTCTTTTCATGGACGTTTGAAAGGATAACCTTTCGAAGAGGGCCAGAATATTGAAGTACCCCTGCATTTAAATATTTAATAAATAATGATCGAACACACTCATTGTGCTTAGTTATCGATATATTAAAGCGTCGATTAGCAGACAGAACAAATTATTCAATGAAAATTCTAGCCTCAATCTGACGACAGCATACATATTTATGTGTTAAAAAAAACAAATCGTAAAATAAATAAATCAGTTTTCAAGAACACACACTTTCAGCTCCTTATAAAGCGCGTAGTGCGCTTCATGCACCTTTTGCTAGGGTGCAATTTTTTTATTTGAAATAACTCACTAGGCTTTAGATATAAAGTTATAGTAGCAAGAGCCTTTTGATTGGCGATGCTCCATGCTATTTTAGCAACATCTTCATTAGGGACACTTTCAGCGACAACGTACCACACATCTAAAGTTATCAATAAATTGTTTGTTTCTATAGACCATGTCGCTTAATTTTCAGAGTTGAGTTTTTCAATATTAGCTAATGAGCCAGACTTTGCTCTTTGTTTTTAACAAAATAAATTTCTAGTACCCGCGAAATCAAACTAGCCACTCTGTGCCCATAACCGATATTAGAGGATTTCGAGGATGAAAGCGGTAGCCGTTATTAAAACGCATATAATCAGTTTGTCTGATCTACTTCAACTCCTATGTATATTCGTTATATAAGTAAAATGGTAACAATGTGTAGGTACATACAAATAAATAAATATATTAAGCACGTATTGCAGAGTTATATTATTAACATCTCAGGAACAATTTTGGGAGATCTCCCTGGGGAGTACAATGGGAGTAGTGATTGTCTTTCATATTTTATTGTAAAACTTTTTTGCTCTTAGAAGCAATTGCGTATTGCTTTTGATATCAAGCTTCTTGTGCATGTGAGCTAAATTCCTTCTCTTCTACTCGCTCTATATAATTGAAAATTTAAAGATTCAATTTGCTTCTTGTGCCTTTATTGTTCGGCTTTTAGTGGCTTCGGAAAAGCGAGTGTTTGGTAAAAATTTATTTTTTAATATTGATTGTAATAACAATTTTTTTTTAAATATTCGATAAAATGTTAAATAAATTAAATTGTTTGATTTTGTTATAATTTTTTTTATAATGTGGAAACTGGAAGGGATCGAAAATTTATTTTTCATTGGAGTAATCTCTTTGGACTCTCATGTCAGTTGAGAAATAGCACTCCCCTCATGCCCCGAAAGGAGAAAGGGGGTACTCCCTTTGTACTCCCAAAGGATGTTAAAGGGAGTTCTCTCATAAGCTTATTAGATTTTAATCGTTCGTTTGTTAAATAAAAAGCGACACACAACTTTATTGTTCAACGTTTATTGAGAGAGTAAATAATATTAGAAATATAGAAAGGAGAAGGAGTTGCCAAAATACAATCCAAAAGCAAATGCAAAGATTCGATTCCAAAACAAAAAAAAACAGAATTCATGTTACAGTGATGGCTAATTCATTATAAATACAGTAGAGTCAAATATATTGTATTGCACGTAATATTATCTTTAACACTCCTTCTCAATACAAACATATTTGATTGCATATTAAAAATAAATAAAAAATTAATACAATCCCATTTCTCTTGTAAATTTACAGTCTTTAAACCTTTGCAAATTTTTGGTTAAAATATCAGATATCATTTCTTCAGTACAAACATAGTTTAAAGTTATCTCGGAATTTTCATACAAATTACGAATATAATGAAATTTAATATCTATATGTTCACTTCTAGAGTGATATATGGGATTCTTTACTAAACTTTGTGCGCTTTGGTTATCGCCATTCAAAACCATCGGACGATTTTCGCCAAAACCTATTTCATTTAACAATTTTTTGATATAAACAGCTTCTTTGGCCGCTGCCGAGAGAGCCACATACTCCGCTTCCGTACTGCTGAGTGAAACTACGCTCTGTTTTTTGCTTTCCCATGAAAACACGCTGCCTGCTGCAATAAAGGCACAACCCGTATACGACTTTCTGTCACTGGTGTCACTACTCCAGTCGGCATCTACATAGCACTCTATAGGCTTACCAGTCTTGCTGTAATGGATTTTTAAATCGACGGTTCCTTTTAAATATCTTAGGATATGCTTCAATGCAGCCTCATGCTCTGAATGAGGATCGGTGTTTCTCTGTGACAGCTTTGAAATCGAATGGAGTATATCTGGTCGCGTTGAAATGGCTAAATACATCAAGGCACCAACTAGAGACTGATACTCCGTTTGATTCGCCTTTCTGCAACTTTCAACTCCGCAGCTCACTTGAAACCCTGGAATTAACGGTGTTGATACAGGTTTGCAATTGTCCATACCATACTGCTTTAGAAGATCAAGGATGTATTTTCGCTGACAAACAGCTAAAGGACCTGTTTCACCTTCGCGGCATATTTCCATGCCCAGGAAATATTTAAGTGGACCTCCATCCACAACATCAAACTCTTCTGCGATTTGTGTTTTGATTGCAGATAAATCTTCAAGTTTTGAGCACCCTATAATGAGATCGTCTACGTACACAGCAATTATATTATAGTTACCATTTTCATTTTTTGTGTACACGCAGGGCTCACTGACACACGGTGAAAACCCAATTTTCTTTAGAACTCCATCAAGCGTCGCATTCCATTCACGCCCACTCTGCTTCAGCCCATATAACGCCTTGTTTAACCTCAGCACTCGATTTGGAAATTTCTGGCTAACAAAACCTTCGGGCTGCCTCATATATACGATGTCATGCAAATCGCTGTTTAAATACGCTGATGACACATCCATTTGATGTAAATAGAGCTCATGTTCGCATGCTAGCGCAAATAGCATACGGATGGTCCCGTATCTTACCACTGGTGAAAATGTTTCAGTAAAATTTACTCCGAATTGTTGACTGCAGCCTTTTGCCACCAAACGACTCTTAGAGCGCTGAATACTACCATCTGCATTTCTCTTTATGTTGTACACCCATTTACAATTGATAACTTTTTCACCTGCTGGCAACTGTACAAGTGTCCAAGTATTATTCTCCACTAACGCATCATACTCCTTCTGCATGGAGTCTTTCCAGTGCTTTGAATGTTCGCTACTCAAAGCCTCATCTACACACGACGGTATTTTTAGTTCCTTGCTTTCAATAAAATTTAATATATGGCGCTCCTTGCGTGGGCGCCCTGGTTCCCCGGTGTGAATAATTCTGGGACGACCAGGACCATATCTTACTGGTTCAGCATCTTTGATCATATCTGCTGCACAGCTCTCATCTTCTTCGTTTGGGCTAACACTTTCAGTAGATCCAGCTGCAATGTCTTCAGTGTCCAAGATTGTTAAGTCGCTCTGAATTTCTTTGTTGTTGTTGAACCGCTCTTCAAAAAATATAACGTCTGGATCCATTAAACGATAAGCTTTAGAAGTTTCGGAATAGCCTACCATAATAAACTCTCTGCCTTTTGGTCTGAATTTATTTGATTGGGTTTTATCAATTGCAATCGCCGTTGACCCAAAAATTTTCAAATGTGACACACTTGGTTTCTTACAAACCCATGCTTCGTATGGCGTTTCATTTAGAAGTGATTTCGTTGCAGCTCTATTTCTCAAATAGACTGCAGCTGCCACCGCCTCTGCCCAAAAGCTTTCATCAAGTCTGCTATGCTCTAACATGCTGCGCGCCATCTCCACCAATGTGCGATTAGCACGCTCTGCCACGCCATTCTGTTGCGGTGTATGCGGAACAGTCAACTGCCGCCTGATACCGTTCTTGTCTAAAAAATCATCAAAACTTTTACTAATAAATTCACCGCCATTGTCACTTCGCAGTATTTTTAATTTTTGACCAGTCTGTTTTTCTGCCATGGCTTTAAATGAAATAAATGTGTCTAGCACTTGGTCTTTTTTCTTTAAAAAATAAACAAAAATATAACGTGACTTGTCGTCTATGAAAGATACAAAATATCGTGAGCCACCAATTGAGTCTTTGTTTATTGGCCCGCACACATCACTATGAACCACTTCTAATAAATTTTTAGCACGATTCTCCGACGAACGAGGGAATGGCTTTACGCAAATTTTGCTTTTCGCACATGTTATGCATTCATCTTTATTTGAAAAATCTTTTATGTTAAGTCCAAACACCAATTTTTTATTTAACATTTCATTCAAGCTACCGAAATTCAAATGTCCATAGCGCCTATGCCAAACCATTGCATTATTTGCTGCATCTGTTGTCACAAAACACTTATTTATTTTTGAGGTAAATGTAAATAAACCACCATCTTCAATGCCTCTAATCAAAATGTCATTTTTGTCGCGTATGACTACTTGTTCTTTTTCAAAGTTCACAGAAAGTTTATTTTGGCACGCTTTGGAAACTGAAACAAAATTACATCGCAGCTCTGGCACTTACAAAACATTTTTCAAATTTATGCGAAAACCATTGCTCTCCACGTCAACGTCTCCTCGCCCTTCTGCTTCAATAAATTTGTTGCCCACGAGATCTATTCTTTCCTTGCGCTCTTCAAATGAGACAAACAATGAACGGTCGCAGCATAAATGTGATGTAGCGCCGCTGTCAATAATCCACTTGTCGCAACGAAAATCATGCGTAGATGAATTAGCAAGAAAAGCAAAAGATTTGGAATTTTCTTGTTCCTTTTGTTGCGATTTTCGTTTCTCTCTGCAGTTTGCAGCAAAGTGTCCGCGACGACCGCAGTTGAAACACTTGCCTTGTATGCGTTTTTTATGGTTGCTGACCCCGCTGTTGCTGTAACTGTTGTTTGTATATGCTGATTTTTTCGAATTCTCTTGCACTACATACGCTTGCTGACTGTTGCAAGTTACCGTTTGTTCCTTTTTGTCATGCCGTCTTTCTCCCTCTTCTAGCAGCTTAACCTTGAGCATATTTAAATCAGGCAACGCATCACGTGTCTCTATGGCTACAATGAAATTTTCGAACGACTTGGGCAAACTTGACAACAAAATAATAACTAACATTTCCTCCGGTACAGTCACGCCAATCTCCGCAAGCATCTCCACCGCTCCCAGGAACTCAATCAGATGATCAGAAACGCTGCTGCCCTCAGACAAACTGAGGTACAGCAATTTTTTAAATAACATTATTTTACGTGCCGGCCCTGCCGGTCTATAAACTTCCTCCAACTTTGTCCAGGCCTCTTTTGCCGTTTTGCAGTGCTGAATATAGTTGATCTGCGAAGGTTTTACGCACAGCATAATGCTTGCCAACGCCTTTTCATCCTTTGCATCAAACGCATCCTCCTCCGCACTCATTGCAGTCTCTGACTTGACCACTTTTCCAATGGTGATCCTCCAAAGCTCCGCGTGAATTAGAACGCTTTTCATAGTTATCGACCACGACGCGTAATTACTTTCGTCGAGTTTTTCGATTGATAACAACCCGGCACCGCTCATGTTAAAAAAAAAAATTTTTTTTTTTTTTTACCTTTTTCGACTCTCTCAAATCCACTTTAAATATAAAATAATTATTTAAAAATCTTCACCAAATTACTTTATTTATTTTTTTTATATGTGGCCTGGGCCCATAACCTATTAGATTTTAATCGTTCGTTTGTTAAATAAAAAGCGACACACAACTTTATTGTTCAACGTTTATTGAGAGTGTAAATATTATTAGAAATATAGAAAGGAGAAGGAGTTGCCAAAATACAATCCAAAAGCAAATGCAAAGATTCGATTCCAAAACAAAAAAAACAGAATTCATGTTACAGTGATGGCTAATTCATTATAAATACAGTAGAGTCAAATATATTGTATTGCACGTAATATTATCTTTAACAAAGCTCACAGCTTTTTAACTTTCGCTCTGTACTCCCCTGCGTATGTAAGAAGGAGGCCAAAGGGAGTAAAAAAGATGTCTTCAATGACATGCTTACGTAAAAAGAAGGCCAAAGAAAGTACTCCAGGGAGCAATGACATCTCTTCTTGGAAACTACGGGGAGTACTCCGAGGATGACCCCCTTTCCTGCTGGGATAATATATTCTAACTCTAAGTTATAAATCTAGCCGATGTTAACTTTAAGTTTTGAGCCAATGCTAATGAAACTTAATTAAAAAAAAAAAATAAAGAATTAAAAACTGTGGTGATTTTGTTTGTTCTTCTGAACATTTAAAAATTTAAATACGAAAGGTTATGTTTATGAACCGGTTGTCTTCTTATTCTTTTTAACATAATATCTATTCATATTTAAATACAATTCTTAATGGTTTAATAAATAATTATCGTAACAATGTAAGTGCATACTCGTATATGAACAATTTTTTTTTTTTACTTTTAGGCTCCAAGTACCACTAAATAGGAGAAGTACAAAACTGTTCAAGTATTTAAATTTTGGCATATACTGTTTAATATCGTTTGGTGGCCCTTTGGGGTTAGTTACATTGACAGTACAAACCGGTTTCCCAGGAATGCCTTCTTATTTTATCAGAGGGTTCACTGAATGTAAGTACAATGTTTACTTATGACATATTTTTATATTAAAAGTACAAAATGTGACTGTTTACTTTAAATATTCATTATTTTAAATTTTAGGTACGTAGGACATTTTCTACCATATCTGAAAAAGAAACAACCCACTAAGATAGTAAAAAAATACTTAATTTATAGACTTAAACTGTGTTAACATATACTTGACAATTTTTGTGATGGTTTATAGGCAACTTAACTGACGACGTTTTTCTCATCTATTTTCAACATTTTCTCTTCTCGTCTAAGTATTTTTTGATATCACAAGTACTATCGTTGCGTTCGAAAGTGTTTTTTGTGCGCTCCGCATTTGTCTTGTTTGTAATACCTTTAACAATATTGTAATATTTCAACCCATATAAACAGCCAGAATAAATAAGTCCAAAGCCTAGATTGGTTAAAATCAAAAGAGGATATTGGTAGTCATTTTTCTATAAGAGCTGAAGTAAAGCCTGCAGATGATACAGATAACAATATTCATATTTTTAACTCCATGCTAGCCACTGCAGCCGTAAAGACAACGCCACAAACTACTTCTAAACTGGCCAAGTATGCCCGCACAAATAGCCAAATTGAGCAACTCGTAGCACAGAAACGACGGTTGCACCGAGTATGGAAGACCCATGACTCACCCATCTTAAAACATAAACTAAATGCATCAGAAAAGGCTCTTATAATGGAGGAGAATAAAAACCTAAAAGAGTACCTGAAGAAGATAACCCGAAAATCTACAGAAAGGTATTCCCTCTGGAATGGATAAAAAAACTTTAAGCCTCCGATGGAAGGTATAAAACCCCTAAGAAACCAGATCGGCGCGTGGGCTCGAAGCGATAAAGGAAAAGCACTCAACATCATGCAGCCGAATGTGGCTACAAACGCCTTCGCATTTCCTGCCTTATCTTGCAATACTGACATTGCTCAGCCTGTTAAAATTTCCGTTGCTGAAATAGCCAAACACATTCATAAAATTCAACAAATCACCTGGATACGATAATATTACCCCGAAAATGCTAAAAGAGTTACCAGATTCTGCATCTGCATTTCTTTGTAAGCATTTTTTTTTCCAATTTTGAACATCTGTTACTATCCGAATGCATGGAAGAAATCACAGATATGCATGATAGCTAAACCTGGAAAAGACGCAACCCTCCCGTCATCATATAGACGTATCAGCCTGTTGCCTTCCCAAATTGTTTGATAAACTACTACTATATAAACTATCTCCTTTACTTCATGAACATAGCGTAATATCAATTCGGTTTTCGAGAAAAGCACAATACTATTGAGCAAGTAAATCTAATTAAAAATAAAATAAGAAAAGCATTTGAACTTGGATAGTTTTACTCTGCAATATTCATTGACGTGGCTCAAGCATTTGATAAGGTATGGCATCAAAGACTGATGTTTAAAATCAAAAAGTTTCTCCCAAAAAGCTATCTTAAAATTCTTGAGTCCTACTTATAATAGACTTTTCAGTGTAAAAGTAAACGAATTTACTTCGACGATTTTCCAATTTAAGCCGGTGTGCCCCAAGGCAGTGTTAGGCCATACATTATATGTAGTATTTACTTCTCATATTCCTTTAAGTGAAAACACATTAATTTCAACATTTGCGGATGACACCGCCATATTTAGTTGCAATAAATGTTCGATAAAGGCGTCGAGGGCACTACAATTGCACTTACTTGGTGCAAAATAATTGCTAGGAATGTGGTGTATAAAAGTTAATGAGCAAAAAAGCGAGCACTTAACATTCTCTTTGAAGCCTTGTACTTGCCCAGATTCAGCAAGCTAATTAAGTCCCTTATCTCGATATTCATTTAGATGCACATTTCAGCTAAAATTTTACATATGAAGTTGAAGGTCGCCAATCTGGCTAATTAACCATAAATCCACCTTAAGTCTGCAATATAAAGTCCTCCACTACAATCTAGTTATTAAGCCGATATGACTGTACGGCATTCAACTGTTGGGTAATGCATCCGCTTCTAGCATTGCCATAATTAAAAGGTTTCAATTAAAGATACTTAGGTTAATACCGGGTGCTCCATGGTAATCCATACCGATAATATTCACAAAGACCTGAAAATATTTACAATTATCACATTAGAGTTTATAATTTATAAATATTCGAATAATGTGACCAGAGGATTTTATTTTCAACCTATTTTTTGTTGAAGCGGGATTGTTTGATGAGGGCGATTTCGATACAAGTTTACCTGCTGAATCGCATTTTTCTAATGGTAAGGAATGCGTTGTCGACATTCGATGTAGCCGTGTTGGCCGATTAGCTCTGATTATTATTTTATTAGCGTATTCACATGGATATAGTATTGCTTATGCCTCCGCCAAAAGTTGTCGAGCTACTTTGTGCTTTGTCCATTATTTTGTTAGATCGGCCAGTACCTTTTTATCAGGTGGTATTTTACTTTTCGTGTCTCGTATCTCTCATAGTTGACAATTACTATAATTGGCTGGCAATTTCCAATTACATATCCTTTCTTTATGGTTCTAGTGGTATTTGGAAGATTGACCACTCCTACTGCGATTATTCGGTTCTACTGTTCTTCTACGAGTGGCTTTCAAGTATTACATCGTATATTTGAAATTTGCTATCAGCCTCCAACATCCAAAACTTGTTCTTATATACGTCTCCGTCCATTTTGGTCTCTATAATTGCCTCTGACTTTGATCGCCTCGATAAAATGGTTTCTTTGACACCTACATACTTATCCTCACCAACGAATCACGGTATTTTAATGTTCGCATATTTCAACATTCGGCTTTTCACTTCTAACGTGAATCTATTCCGTATCATAAAATCCACACATATCCTCTAGAAGGAAATCGTGCGTAACTGTTGTGGTACCGATAATAATTTTTCGCGTGTATTTACCAAATTCTGGTGCATCGTCTCCAATTGTCGTACGCAATCGTACTCCCAGAAACGGCTCGAATTCCCGAACGAGATTCCTTCTGATTATTGAATGTGAAGTCCAGTTTAATAAACTGTTACGAAATTGCCCTCGTGACAATTTATACCAACTCTCAATACTCGAATACATACGGCTGGATTGTGCCGTAATCATACAATCGCATGGTTGAATTAGAATAATTATCTTTATTTATTTATTGCAATTTACAGTCTTAATCTTGGGTTGAAAGTTACTTTTAATAAAAATTTTTGGATTTTATTTCATTTTCATATAATCAACTATATTCCTTTTTAATACTGTTATCTGTTACTATTGAAATTAACGATGTATGCACTGTATGTTGACTTTAACTGTGGTGGCTCTTATACACCTCGTGTGTTGAACTAGACCATTTTAAAATATTCCCCACAATTCGAAAGAAGTTGCGAAAATAATGTAGAGCATGCTTTTACGCGTAGAAAAAACTCAGAGCTTATGCTACAGGTAAGAACATACACTACGAAATTCTGCGAATAAAAACACAGAGTATATCCATAATGTAAAGTTAGGTTATATGCCTGTGCTTAGACTCACTTAGGCCTGTTCAAGGCCCATTGTGGACCATCCTGTGTACGCTACGCTACGTATAAGAACGTATTCTGCGAATAAAAACATATGTTGCCAATAGAGTATACCCATAATGTAAAGTTAGATTATGTGCCTGTCCTTAGGCTCAATTAGGCCTGTTCAAGGCACATTGTGGACCATCCTGTGTATTTGATAAAAGTAGCCACTTTCGTTAGCTTCAGTCGGGAAACCTCCTCCATACTCGAATCCAAGCGCGACAATCCTTTGTCTGTATAGAGTCATGCATCTACACAGGAGGTGTTCCACGGTTTCCGCTTCCTCGATATTTTGACAGCTCCTACAAAAGTCATAATGGGGTATCTTAAGTATATTTGCATGGCTACCAATTAAACAATGATCTGTCAGTACCCCTATCGGATTTTGTACGTCAAGCCTATTAAATTTCAACAGCTGTTTAGTTTGGCCGCGGTTCCATTCCGGTCTGATTGGCCTACTTATTAGGCAAGATGATAACTGTATCCATCGGGCATTTGCGACTTCGACAATATATCCATCTATTAACATTTTGCATGTATCTAAAGCAATGGGTACAGCAATTTTTCCAAGAGTATAGTTAACGACCCCTAGCAAGTTCATCAACTTAGCAATTCTATATTTCTAAGTCCCGGTACCCAGACCAGATTTTTAAGTATTCCGATAATTCGCTTCATAATTTAATTCCATTAATTACTACCACTACTAAATTACTATTAGTACCAACGTTTTGGCTGTCCACTACAATGATCCGGAAGCGGAAGGGTAAACTGTTGCCTAACTTTTCAGAATATACAAGTCCACCCACCCGATCATACAGTTTTGAACCATCAGTATAAATGCTAACTTCATTCTTATAGTTCATAATACCACTATCCCAATCCTCCTTTGAGGGGAATATAGTGGTGAGGGATTTGCTTACATTCAGCTCTACACTCGATTATAATAATCTGTAGTTGCGGGAATACTAGAAAATTGTTCTGCTATGGTCGAATGACCTCTGTTACTCATAGTTAAAAGGGAGAGTTCCCTGGGTCTAAGCTCCGCTTCTACATAAACTAGCTGCTCTCTGAATATGATCTAATCTGTTGACAGCATAGCTTTTATCAAGTGCTGGCCACCATACTATTGTGCCGTAAATCAAAATCGGTCTAACTACTGCTGTATACAGCCAATGTACTACACGAGGGCCATGCCCTATTTTAATCCTACGGCCACCTTACACGAATAGAGGGCTACTGATGATTTGCTTACTCTATCCTTTACACTTAATTTCCAATTAAGCTTCTTGTCCAGAATCAGTCCTAGGTAGCGTGCTTTACCATTAACCCCAATACCCATAAATTATTGCTTACTTTTAGGATCTCATTTATGTTTCACTACCCCGAACTTAATCCTATTCGTCGCGAACAAGTATAGTACTGCAAGCTTTATTAGGAGCTAGCCACTCCAGATGAACGACTTTCATTTTGGTCCTGACAATTTTCGCCAACTAGATATGTTATACTACATCGTTTCTCTGCTTTATCAACCTATAAGGAACTTCCCAGTGTGTTAGCAGTTTTGTCGATAATCCCTTTTTCCTTTGTGAATTAAGAGAATGAATAACCACATGCCCTTCCTGAAATATCTTGGAGTTTGCTCGTACATAATATCTGGCTTTCATTTTATCACTCATCAGTTGTGTGCGGTTTCTGATATTACTGTGAATTTCAATCAACGGTTTTTGTTTCCAGTTATAAAGGTGCGGCTTAACTGCTAAATATAGGCACCGAATTTTAGATGTACAGGTAATATTATATCACAACTGAAAATGACCCTGGCTGGTTTTCTAGATGTTGTGTCGTAAGTTTGCAGAATGGCATACCATTAGGAACAGGGATATGTGTTGGTCCCAATCTTTCTGATTACTGTCCACGACTTTCCTTAAATATTCCTTCAGCGTACGATTAAATATATCCACCATTCCATCGGATTGCGGGTGTAAAGCGGTTGTGCGAGTTTTGAGTATGCCCATCAATTCACTCATTTCATTGAATATCGCTGCCACGAAAATTATGTTTGCATTCCACACTGTAAGGACGTGATTATGCGTTAGCATTCCCATAGCTTCCGCCTCTGCGATGACCTATTTGTGGAATCAATCATAGCTTTGTCTCTCAATTCATCTCGCCAGCTGACCTTCGAGATTTTTGAACTGTAATAGCCAGTGCAGAGCAGACTAATCCGTTCTCAACAAGAAGTTTTGGCAATTTGACAAATACTTCTTAAAATGCCTCACGAACTGCATAACCGCCAAATATTCTCTATGTATTATACAATAATTTTATGCAGGCTTTCATGAGATCTTGCTCTTTCATGTTCATCCCTAACTTGGGGCAGCAAACAACTCATACCGATGCCATTTGCATTTGTGTCCAAAATAAATTTTTCGCCAAGAATTGGATTCGCAAGGCTCGAGCTTCCCATAGAAGCTCTTTCAGTATATTAAATACATGCTGCTGCTCAATTTTCTACTCAAAAGGACGATTCTCCCTCGTTATCCTATACATACGATACATACCAGCAACGTCTGCGAAGGTTGGAACATAGAATCTGTAATACGTGCAGATACCAAAAAAGGCACACAGTTTACTTATACTATCATATGTGGTTCTTCAACCGTGAAGCTCCTCTTCGCAATAATAATTATTCAAAATTAAAGTGGTCATCGAAACCCGTTCCCAAAATGATTATGTCATCCAGGTACACCACACAAGCTTTCCAGTGGAGGCTCCTTAGTATGCATGTCCCGTTAGGCGTTCAAACGCAGCTGGACCATATATCGTCCGAATGACATCACCAAAAATTACCATAGTCCATCACCGGCACTGAATGCTATATTTCCTCATCTTCTTCGTCTATTACCACTTAGCAATGTAATGTCTCCTGTAAATCCAAGAGTGAAATCAAATTTGATCCAGATTGTGTGTCCAAGGTATCATCTATGCGATATGGACAATATTGTTCTTTGTTACCTCATTAAGTTTCCGATCATCTACACTCTGTTTCCGATAATCTACACTCTATTCTTGTCTTTTTACTATAGGGACTGTTCTTGACGCTTGACAAATGCGCTTTGCATCACCAATGTTGATTGTGCCTTTGACCATTTTTATCTCTCTTCATTTTTTACCTTTTTTAGAAAAAGATGACTAATGTCTGCCAAAAGTTGTCCAGCTGTTTTGTGCTGTTCTTTGGATAACTCTTTAGTACATTATTATGTTAGATAGTCCAGTACCTTTTTTTCAGCTGGTATTTTACTTTCGTGTCTTGTGGTTGGCTCTCATAGTTTACAATTGCTAAAATTGTCTGACAATTTTTAATTAAATGTCCTTTTTCTATGGTTCTAGCGGTATTTATAATATTTACCACTCTTGTTGCAACTATTCGGCTCTGATTTTGTTCTAAGAGGGTTTTTCTAATTATGATGCCGTCTACTAAATATTTTTTCTTTTAAACGTGCCCGACCATTTTGGCCCATTTGGTGGGATTTTAAAAATCCAGACCTAGGATCATTTATTCCACAATATCCGCTACAAGGAAATCGTGAGTAACTGTTGTGGCACCGATCGTAATTTTGCTCGTATATATTCCATGTATCGGTGCTTCAATACCTCTAGCCTTACGAAATCTTATTGCTAGAAGCGGTTTGATACCCCGAACGAGATTCCTTCTGATTATTAAATGTGTGTGCCCGTATCCAATTTACTACGATTTTTCTCCAGTTTGTTGCACTCTCGACAATTAGGTTATCGATTTTCCGTACTATCTGAGAAACGAAGATTCTGGGGCCACATATTGTAGGTGTAATTTCAGGACCCTCGAGACTGATTCCATTTGTTGAAGGCTTGACACCATGCTGCGTTTCCGTATTTCAGAATCTGACTTACTTTGGCGATTTTTCCGGCGAGCCTGATGTAGAACTTTTCGTCTCGACTAACATACGTACCTTCGTGATGAGCAGTCACTTTGTCGTGGTACAAAGGTTTAAATGATTGCAATGACGAAATGCGTTGGGATGGTAGAATTTAGGCTCTTATGGGATTACCCTAGCCAGACTGAATACTGCGGAGAAATCTAACTAAGAGCTGTCTCTCTCATAATACAGGGTGCTCTTGTGATCGTTCCCATTGGATGTTGTTTTGCAGCCAGGAGGTAAATTAGGCTGTATTTTAAAGGAGCTTCCCTTCCTGATACCAGGCTGCTTCAGGTAGTAACGGTTGCCTTGCTGTGGTACGGGGCACTGCCACGGTTGACCAACCCTTTACTTCTAAGATTTTTTTACTGCCTTGCTTCATCCGTTGAGCGGGTAGCCGTACGATCCAGATGAATAAATTAAACCCAAAAGACTGACGCGCAGTCTTTAAACGCTACCTCGGATGAAAAGCTAAAATCGGCCGCGCACTCTGCGGCGGCAGTAGCAGCTAAGGACAATGAGCCTGGCACAAGCAATACCACTTGCGGTAGTGTCGCAACACCGACGCCCAAGAGGGTGTATACAAAACGAAAGTCTGCTCTCCGGACGGTAGAGCGCTTGTAGCGTATTCCAAAGAAGGAGACGACGGTGGAGCAGAAGGCTTCCCTCGGGCTGGCGACGAAAGTCTTAATCTCCCTCACGCAGATTTCGAAGCGTCAGCGGTCCCTAGAGGAGACCACCCACCCAGATCCCAAAAATTTAAGAAGCGCGGTGCTGTCAACACGAAATCTTTCAGCGAAGTGCTGAAAGGATGGCATCAAGTAATGGCGGTCATAGACCGTAGTGATTCTGATGGCAGCATCTCTGGTGGAAGAAGGTAGAGGTCAACCTTTCAAAGCTCTACCAACAGCTTATTAAGGAATTCTCGACCAGTTTTCTCTCCTTTCGCGACTGTCACGGTCATGCGAACCTGATCGCCTGTGCAGATCAAAGGTCAGTAGACCTATACAGAATTGCGATCTTCAGGATCGACTAGGCATAGTCAGCGCAAAGCTTGAAGTTGTATCTATGGAGATGATCTCTAATAGATTTAGAGCACGCGCATGGATCATAGCCGAACCATTTGAACCAGAAGCAATCTTGGAGATCTTTAGGATGAGCAACAGTAGCTCCCGACGAAAACTTGAAAGGTTACCAAAGTAGAGGAACCAAGAGGGGATCTCAGGTCAATAAACCTTGTGATGAACGCCGAGTCTGTGGCGACTCTAGCTGAAGCCAAGGGTATGGATTCTCATCCAAAATCCTCAAGAACGGGCTCCTGATCCTACTTCTTCTGTGGACTCTGCCATGCATCCTAAACGTAGTGACTCTGTGTCAACTAGGGGGGATTTGGAGAATCAGCTGGGTAAAACCACACTCAGTGAGGAGAGTATCCATCTGGAATCAGACACAGAGGAGTCTGATGCGGACGTCAGCGTGGTGCTATGACGACAGCGCTATAAGTAGCAGAGATGCTACCTAATACTGCAGATTTACTTCCATCACTCGAAGGCTGCGTTTTCCAACCTTACGCTCCGACTTGCATTCTCATAAAGAATACTTTTAGCTCGTTTATTGTACCCAATTACAGCAACAAGGATTTGACGGCCGTCTGCCTTGAAACTGGCAGGAGACGGTGCTGGCTGGTGTCGGCCTATATGGCGCATGACCATGATGTCCTTCCAGAAGCCAACCTATAGAAGCATGTTGTGGATGCAAAGGGAGAATGGGTGGCTGCTATCATTGGATGGCCAGCACGGATGTCTATGCACGCGGTGAGTCATTTAATGTAACGACTAACATTCTTATCTGTAACAAGGGATCAGAACCCATTTTCATTACTGCTAACCGGAAAGAGGTCTTTGACATTACCCTGCCTCCGAATCAATTTTTGACCGGATTTCAAATTGGAGAGTTCTAGAGGAACACTCCTTTTCGGATGATAGGGTTATTCAGTTCGATTTTTTAGATAGTCTACCTAGCCCGAGGCCTATAAGAAATATCAGGAAGGTAAACTGGGACTACTATAGGGTAACCGTAGCTAGACTTCTACCTCAGAACCCCATAGGCACAGTTACGTGTGACGAAATTGACAGGTCTGTAGAGGTTCTTACGGATGCTCTTAATAACGCTCTTTCAGCCTCTTGGGCCCTCAGTAGACCCTTGGGGAATCAAAACCCCACTTGGTGGGGGGAGGAATATAGGGGACTCAGGAAAAACTGTAGGAGATTTTTAACAACGCAAAAAACACAGATAGTGCAGACTGAGTATATTATACAAAGCAGCTCTTAGAACTTTCAATGGTAAGCTTAGGAAGATAGAAAGAGAATCGTGGAGAAACTTTTGCGTTTCCATAGAATTTCTGAGACGTCTAGGCTTAGGAAGATTCTATCAATTGCTCCAATGTTACCTCATTACCTGAGGAGTGGGGATGGATTTTGAACATCAAAAAGTAATGAGACTCCAGAGTTTCTTTAGAGAACTACTTCCCTGGTTGCTCGAGCACCATTCCGTTGCGAACGGTGTCCAGCAATGGGCTATCCATAGCTTCAAATCATATAAAGCATCTGGCCCAGATGGCGTAGCTCCAATTGGGATTCAGAAGTCAGAGAATCTTATTATAGAGTGGCTGATCAATAGTTGTCTTAAATTAGCATATATTCTAGAGTTATGAAAGCATCCAAGGGTAATTTTTATACCCAAGGCCGGCAAAAGCTCTCACACAACTCCAGGGAATTTAAAACCCATCAATCTGTCCTCCTTTTGTCTGAAAATTCTGGAAAGGTTGTTAGACTTTCATTTGAAGCTCACCACTCTTCGTGTCTCTGCATGCCTACTTCAAGTGTAAATCAGTAGAGACCGCATTACAATATTTAGTCTCTAGTATTCAGTACTCCCTGCATAACAAGAAGTTATCCCTAGTGGCTTTCCTGGACATTGAAGAAGCTTTTAACAACATCAAATTAAACGCAATAATCGGTGCGATGCGAGCCTTGAGGGTGGAACCGGCGATTAGCATGTGGATTGAAAATATGCTCAGGAGCATCTCAAGATAAAGTTCTTTCACCCCTACTTTGGAATCTGGAAGGAGGGATGCAAGGTGGTTGCATATGCAGACGATGATGCCATCAGCACATCTCGGGAAAACATATATCTACTTTGAGAGACTTGATGCAACGCATGTTAAGCATTCTCTCTTAATAGATTGTGGGTTGGGGGTCAATCCGACCAATTATTATTATTATTATTGACAGGCTAAAAGAACACCGCGACCTAAAAGATCTATTGTGCAGCCTCGTACCCAACTAAAACAGTCCTAGACTGTTTATAAATCTCGTAACTGCTGTGGGCTTAATTTTAACTAGGTGATTTGGAGATATGAACCCACTGCCTAGGTACTTATGTCTGCGTCTTGCCACCGCTGGGCAAGTGCATAGAATGTGTTCTGCCGTTTCCTGCTTCTCTTGACAGAGTCGACAAGAATCGTCTTCTACCACGCCTATTTTCTTCAGGTGGTAATTTAGTTTACAGTGTCCTGTTAAAAGTTCAGTGTATAGTTTGATGTCATTTCTGCTGAGGTTTAAAGAAGCATCTACCCTTATGTGTTCAGGATCAATGAGTAGTCTCGACTGCCGCATGCCTTTTTGGGCTCTCCAGTAGTTTAGCAGACTTCGTTTTTCCTGTTCGCACAACAAGTTATTTGTGAAGCTACTGTTTACCCCACAGAAGGGTTCTGGGCCTATAAAGGCAGTGTCTGCACCCTTTTTTGCTAAAGAATCTGCCATTTCGTTGCCCTCATGTCCCTCGTGTCCCGGTACCCACATTAGCGTAACAGAGTTTCTCGCTGCTAGGGTATTGAGAAGTTTACAGCATTCCCAGACCAGCTTTGATTGGAATGAGAAGTTTATTAATGATTTTAGAGCTGCCTGGCTATCTGAGAGTATGCATATTTTGGTGTTGCGTGTACCCCTGCGTAGACATTCCCTAGCACATAACTCTAAAGCGTGGACCTCCGCCAGAAAAATGGAAGCTGTTTTTCCCATTGCAATTGCTTTTTGGAAATTTGGCCCTACAATTCCAGCTCCTGCACTGCCATCTTCCATTTTGGACCCATCTGTATACCACAACTGTGAGTCCTGTTTTATTATTATGTCCTTGTTTCTCCAAGCTGAACGGTCACTGATGACCACTTTGAATTGCTTTGAGAAGTCTAATTTTCTGTCCATTTTGTCGAAGACCATGAGGCACGGAGAATTCCAGACAGTGTCCAGAATCTTTGCGTGCCCCGAAAGGTTGCCTTCTTTAAGATGGGCTAGATTAGGTAGCCTTAGGGCCGCGCTGGCCGCCATCCTTTTAACTACAAGGTGTAGAGGAGTCAGTCCAGTGATCACTCCCAAAGCTAGTGTGGGGCACGTTCTCATTGCTCCCGTCACACTCAAACAGCCTATACGGTGAATCTTGTTAAGAGTCCTCTGAGCTCCTGTTTGGTTGACTTTTGGCCACCATACCAACGACGCATAAGTAATCATTGGTACTATTATTGTTTTATATGACCACGCCATCATTTTTGGCCGTAGTCCCCATGTTTTACCGTACAACCTCTGGCAAGCATAGGTTGCTCTTAAGGCTTTACTAGTTATGTATGATAAGTGGTTTTTCCAAGTTAGAGTTTTGTCCAGGATTACTCCCAGATATTTCATTTCATTGGACATTGTTAAGTTTGTGGTCCCTAAACTTAAGGTCCCCAGATTCAGTTTCCTTCTTTTGGTGAAGGGTACCACGTTTGTTTTATTCGGATTTATCGATAGTCCTTTCTCCTGACACCAGTTTTGAGTGATATCAAGAGCTAGTTGCATGCGATCTGTTATGGTAGAGTCAAACTTGCCTCTGACCATAATTACCAAATCATCCGCAAAGCCCTGAACTTCGTATCCGAGGTCATTGAGAGTTTGTAAGAGCTCGTCGATAACCAATAACCATAGGAGTGGCGATAGGACGCCCCCCTGGGGACATCCTTTGGTTGACCTGACAATTTGCTTTGCTGTCCCTGTTTCAAAGATTGTCGTTCTGTTTTTCAGCATATTGAGAACCCATGTTATGATCAGTCTTTGTATACCTTTCCTGTTCATCCCCTCCTCAATTGATCTGAAAGTAGCATTGTCAAAAGCCCCCGTAATGTCAACCGATGTACAGAGAGCTATTTTTTTACCCTCAAACGCCTTTTCAATTTTGCTTGTTAAGCTATGTATGGCTGTCTCAGTCGATTTGCCTGATTGGTAAGCGTATTGTTCAATATGAAGAGGAGAATCTTTAAGATAAGTTTCCCTGATATATTGGTCCAGAATTTTTTCCATAACTTTTAGCAGGAATGACGTCAGGCTAATGGGCCGATAGGCTTTTGGCGTGTGGTCCGCCTTTTTGCCTGCTTTCGGTATGAAAGCCACCCTAGCCTTCGTCCAAGGTTTAGGCACTATGCCTAGCTCCAGGCTTATCCTGAAAATGTTTGTTAGCACAGGTGCTAATACATCAACACCTTGCCGAAGTAGGCACGGTTGTATATTATCGACACCTGGCGATTTGAATGGTCTAAAAGTGGAGATAGCCCATTTGGTTTTATTGACGGTGAAGATTCTGCGAGCCAGTGAGAGTTCCCTCCGTGTAGGCATCAAGAAACGAGTATTCTCGATGATTTCACTATCCTCTCCGCTAGTGGCACAGCCTGGAAAGTGAGTGTCCAACAAAAGCTGTCCCGTCTCTTCCAGGCTCTCCGTAAAATTTCCGTCAGGCTTCTTGAGTGTAGAAAGTCCGTTTGAGTGATCTTTATTGAGTGACTTCTGGAGTCGGGTAGCTGCTGGGAGGGTTTCAATCTCCTCACAGTACTTTTTCCATGAGTCTCTCTTAGATCTTCTCAACTCATTATTATAGGCCGTTAAGGCACTTCTATAAGATGCCCAGTCACCATTAGACTTGGCCCTATTAAAGAGTTGACGGGCTTTTTTGCGCAAAACATTTAGCTCCCCGCTCCACCAGGGTACGTTCCTAGAACGTTTCTTCACAACTAAATTGCAGCTACTTTCAAAAGCCTCGATTATTATATTATTTAATTTGTTAACTTCAAGATCTAGTTCCTGAGAGTTACTTATTTTTTCACTAAGGCACGCAATATTTTGCTATAAGTAAAAGTTATATATCCACCAGTTGGTCTTCCTAACATTTCTCATTTTGAAGGTGCCTCCAATCTCCCCCCCCAGATCAAAGCAAATGTACCTATGGTCCGACAAGGAGACCTCATTAAGCACCCTCCAATTAGAAATGTTATTTGATATGAATGCGCTAGTTAGGGTGAGATCTAACACCTCCCCCCTTATCGCATTCATAAAGGTAGGCTCGTCACCCCTATTTACCACCACCAGATTGTTTGTCGTAATAAAATCAAGAAGTGACTCACCTCGCCCGTTCGTGTCCGTGCTTCCCCATACCGTGTGGTGCGCGTTTGCGTCGCAGCACACCACCCACTGTAGACTGCGAGTGCGACAGTACTCCGTAAGCTGCTGGAGCTCGCGCGATACCGCGTCCTCTGTGTCGCCAGGTAAGTACATGGAGGCCAGGACTACCGTTCTCCTCCCTTTGGCACTAGGCACTTCTGCCTGTACTGCCACCAGATCGCGTTGTAGAAGCTCTGAAATTGGGAGGAATTTAATATTTTTGTTGATCATGATCGCTGCCCTCGGTCGGTCAACATTATTATCATAGATCAACTTACATGTTTTTGTCTGCAGACCATTTATGCGCCCATTTGTGGCCCATGGTTCTTGAATGGCTACGAAGTCCAGACTCTGGTGTTCCACCAAGGCACTGAGCCTGTCAGAGGCTGCTATAGCCCTGTGGAGATTTATTTGGAGACAGTGAAGCTGCTTCCAAGAGTTTTGCGTTCGTGATGGGGCCTGGGACATTATTTCCCAGACCGATCCTTGCGGATCTTACCACCCTTTGTGCTCTGCAAAGTTTCCGCAGCCTCCGGGTCTTTTCTCTCCCATTTCCTGAGCCTACCAGAGAGAGCAGATGGTCCTGGACGTTGGACACGTGTGTTGCCTCTCTCCGCTCTCGGTACTGGCTTTGTGAAAATGGGCCCCGTTTTCGGCTTCTGGCTACTCTGCTTTGCCCGCGCTGCAACAGATGTTGTTGGTTGCTCTTCAACACCAACAGCAGATTTTGCCCTGTTCCCCTTCAGTCTAGGTCGGAGCTGGGCACTGCCAAAGCCATAGTAGACTTTGTTACCCAGTGTGTCAACCCTTTCAGACGAGATGGGGTCCAGAGCAATTGCCAGCTCGACCTGGTCACCTTTTTGTAGGCGATGGAGCACCCGCCACTCGCTGACACTAATGCCCGAATTCTGCGACTCCACTTGCCCCAGAATTCGGTCATTTTGCCAAGATACCGAGCCGGGAAAGTAGCCAACGAAGATCTTGGCCTTTGGCACTTTTGCCTCGTCCACCACCTTCAACTCAGCCCCCTCCCATGGCTTCATGGCTGGTATCCATTCTTCAGCCCAGGCTACGGTTTCGTCGTCCAGACAGTTGATCGTCAACCATCCAGGCTTGAAACTACAGCCTGCAAAGTGTGGCTTCACTGGGCCCCCACGAGTCTCGAACATCTTGTCGAGAATGCACCGTTGTACCTTCCCAATTTCTTCAGTGGACCATATGCCCTCCGGGAAATTGCTAGGTATAACCCCTATCTTTTTGGAGCAGACTGTCTCCGCTAGAGTAGGCTTTGAGCAGGGGACCCCCAAGGAGGCGCCCTGCACGCCATGTCTTTCAGAGACACTCGCCACCCTCTTACTGGGACCAGGTTCGCCCCCAAGTAAGGTCTCCGCCTCCTTCATCTCACCACACACCGGCGGGTCCGGTGGGGGCACTATTGACATTTTATCAATGTTTTTGTTGCCCTCTTGTGCAAACCGCTTTGTCGGCCTGGAGTTCGATGTCGGCGTGGAGCCATCTGAACGGGATCTTTTAGGGGTCCATCGCGCAGACACGTTCGCTGGATTTGCCGCCAAGGACCGAGCTGTTTCCAGCGATATGCCCCTGGCAAGCAAAGCCTTAAAACGTTTACGTCCAGCTCCGGACAGCTTCACCCTAAGTTTTGGAATCTTCTCTGGAGCAGGTTCAAGAAGATTTCTCTCCTGTTCCGAGGAGATAGACACCCCAGCCGATTCCTGGCTAAGTGGGATGTCCATCTCCTCCGGCCTGTCGGTTAAGGGACCGGGTGCCCCCCCCAACAGGTCGTGCTCCATGCTTTCATTGTCGATGGGACCAGATGCCCCCTCGGCCAATGATGGCTGTTGGCTCATTGTAGCCACAATATGCACATTTGAAGGTGTGCAGTCCATTTTTTTTTTTCATATAGGCTTAAGTTTTCCATATATTTTTCTTTAGTTTTCTTTTGCGTTTTGGTCACCCACGGGCGCCCCCGTGGTAAGGCTAATTAAAACCGTAGGTTCGCCGGACCTCGTACGGAGTTCGCTATTAAGCTTGACTCTACCCCGTCAAGCAAGCTCACTGGCATAGCTGTTCCACCGTGAATTTAGGGTGTTTTTTTTTTTATGGGCCAATATGTCTGGTGAACCCTGCCCCAGGGAGTTTTCTCTCTCCCCCGCCCGGCAATCGGCGACCCAAGTCCAGCAGAGACATGACCGTACTGAAAGTGGGCCATTGGTCTGTAAAGTAATTGCCGCACTTCCCCGAAGGGCTGACCAATTGTTAGTGTCTAGGCGATCCGGCGGTCTCAGTGAGACGTTCGATATTGGCCAGTACGACTACTAACTAGCCTTAACGACTGAGCAGGAATCGTAGAAAACTACTTTCAACCTGTGCGTTGAAGGTAGTTCTTAGTTTGCGTAACTGGACCATGTCACCGTCTTTCATGTGCCATGTTCCAGCACACAGTAAGCCCCTACACCGCAACAAGGTGACTACCCAGCGTAGGGGAATCCGACCAATACTAAGCTGGTGCTTTTCACTAGGAAGTATAAAATTCCTCAGTTTATCGCTGCAAAACTAATGGGTGTAGATATTAGTCTTGTCGAGGAAGCGAAAGATCTGGGCGTGATCCTAGATAGGAAGCTGAACTGGAAGGCTAATATAGGTGAGCGTATTAGAAAGGCTCAGGTAGCTCTGTACTCTTGCAAAAGAGATGTGGGAAAAGAAGGGGTTTACAGCCTAAGATAGCCTATTGGATATACACAGCTGTGGCACGACCAGTCATTTTCTATGGGGTGCTTGCTTGGTGGACAGCCCTAAGTAAGTCCACATACAATAGGCTGATAACAAAGGTACAAAGAACGGCAGAGGTATTCATAAGTAGTGCCGTTAGAACGACTCCAACGGCAGCATTGGACATTATGCTCAATCTGCTACCTGTTAGACTTTTCGGTAAACAATCTCAGCTGTAAGGCTAAAAGCTACGCATCAATGGGTTGCCAGGAATGTAGGTCATGCGTCTATTTTAAGATATTTTGAGGGTATGCCTGATTCTGATTCCGATTACATCACACCAATTTATGCCTTCAATACTATTGCAGGATCTCCATTCCCTCCAGGGACGCATGGATGGATGGCATCCCCCTTCATGTACTACACAGATTACAGAGTAGGTTTGGAGGTGGTGTATTTCAGAAGATTTGGACATTAACACGTCTGCAGTGTTTTTCAAGCAGAGGTCGCGGCTATAGAGGCAGTACTGTCTTGGCTAAAGAAGAATAAGTTATCTGAACAAGATACTTGTATTCTGTCTGACAGCCTAGCAGCGAGAGCTGCCGCAAATCTTTAGACGCGATAGCTAATTAGACCCGTCTGCATCTCTGGCGGGTTCCCGGCCACAGGGATATCCAAGGGAACTGCAAAGTGGTTGGAATTGCATACCTATTGAACCAGATAGGTCAAACCTTGGTATTCCTATTGCCACATGTAAGCTCTTAATAAATACAATATCCTTAGGTACAGCGGGCAGGCGCTGGTCTGAAGGTACAGGATGAAAAATAGCTTGACAGACTTGGCCAGTTTTAACTATCAAGCGCTCAAGGGATTTAGTATCTCTAAATAGACTGATTAGTCTAGTTCCGTAGTTACTGTGCTCACTGGAAACTGGACCCTGGGTACTCACGGCAGTAGGCTAGGGGTTTGCCTCTAATGACTTCTGCTGGACTTGCAGGGACGAGGAGGAGCAAGAGTCCATTGAACACTTCCTATGCACATGTCCGGCGTTGTATAGAAGGAGACGCACTTTCCTGGGTGAGCACTTTCTGGACTCTTTCCGCATCGCGAATGCCATATACGAAGGTGTCCCTCATACAGCTCTCAATAATCTCTCCTGGATGGCCAATTTGCCCAATCGTTCCACTTTCGTCGCTAACTGTAATAAAGAGACTCACCACTCTTCTTGAACGTAGCTCTACTTGGTTCACCTGCTTAGGATATTGGCTTGAACGGCGTCATCAAGCTTTCATAACAGTCTTACATCATTACATCAGCAATTGAACCTCTGAATGGCGGGGTTAATGCAGTCACTTTTTCACGTTATTCCCCCCCCGTTTTTACTCAAACCATTTGTTCTATCAGTAGCCTCGAACTGCATTTTGAAGATGCTGAATGTTATGGTACTATCAACGGTACATAAGCAATGAACCTTCCTGTAGTTTGTGGATCTTTTGTATTGTATTTGTTTAAATTCATTCTGATTTTGTTCGTCTCAAATTCCCCAACCCATCTACCTGTCTACCATCGCAGATATTTCTATTATCTGTTGTCGGTTTTGTACCGTCAGTTGAGTCTTGTTTCGCTATGATGCAGCTATTCTTTTTTACGAATTACAAAAAAAAAATTTTTTTTAGACAGTTCATTTATTTATTGAATTCACCTGCTTGACAGTGGCGTCGTTCAATTTCCTAAAATTGGCGACCATTCTCCACTTCGTCTGACCCTGAGTGTCCCCTTTCTTTGGTACTATAATTATTGGTGAGTTCCAAGACGAGATACTACTTCGTAGTGTATGTGTTGCCTATGGTGATTTACACCCTACATCAAAATGTACCAAGACCAGAACTGACATTGCTACTAGAAAGTGCCGTAATTGTGGCAGTAACCATACTGCCAATTACAGAGGTTGCCTTTTTTATCAGGAAATTAGGAATAAGAACTCTCAGCTAAAGAACAAGCGAACTTAAGTTAGCTGAAATATTCCTGTCATTTCGCAACCACAGAAGCCAATTTTATATTGCGGACAACGTACGCTGGGGTGCTTAAGTCAAGGGGCGACCCGCAGATGGGTAGCGGTACAAATCATCAGAACTTTGAAGGAATGATAACAACGCTTACCCAATGCTATCTCAGAAATAAGCGTGTGGAAAATCTGTCAATGCAAATGATTTAAGCCATCATTACATCAGCAATTGAACCTCTGAATGGCGGGGTTAATGCAGTCACTTTTTCACGTTATTCCCCCCCCGTTTTTACTCAAACCATTTGTTCTATCAGTAGCCTCGAACTGCATTTTGAAGATGCTGAATGTTATGGTACTATCAACGGTACATAAGCAATGAACCTTCCTGTAGTTTGTGGATCTTTTGTATTGTATTTGTTTAAATTCATTCTGATTTTGTTCGTCTCAAATTCCCCAACCCATCTACCTGTCTACCATCGCAGATATTTCTATTATCTGTTGTCGGTTTTGTACCGTCAGTTGAGTCTTGTTTCGCTATGATGCAGCTATTCTTTTTTACGAATTACAAAAAAAAAATTTTTTTTAGACAGTTCATTTATTTATTGAATTCACCTGCTTGACAGTGGCGTCGTTCAATTTCCTAAAATCGGCGACCATTCTCCACTTCGTCTGACCCTGAGTGTCCCCTTTCTTTGGTACTATAATTATTGGTGAGTTCCAAGACGAGATACTACTTCGTAGTGTATGTGTTGCCTATGGTGATTTACACCCTACATCAAAATGTACCAAGACCAGAACTGACATTGCTACTAGAAAGTGCCGTAATTGTGGCGGTAACCATACTGCCAATTACAGAGGTTGCCTTTTTTATCAGGAAATTAGGAATAAGAACTCTCAGCTAAAGAACAAGCGAACTTAAGTTAGCTGAAATATTCCTGTCATTTCGCAACCACAGAAGCCAATTTTATATTGCGGACAACGTACGCTGGGGTGCTTAAGTCAAGGGGCGACCCGCAGATGGGTAGCGGTACAAATCATCAGAACTTTGAAGGAATGATAACAACGCTTACCCAATGCTATCTCAGAAATAAGCGTGTGGAAAATCTGTCAATGCAAATGATTTAAGCCATCATTACATCAGCAATTGAACCTCTGAATGGCGGGGTTAATGCAGTCACTTTTTCACGTTATTCCCCCCCCGTTTTTACTCAAACCATTTGTTCTATCAGTAGCCTCGAACTGCATTTTGAAGATGCTGAATGTTATGGTACTATCAACGGTACATAAGCAATGAACCTTCCTGTAGTTTGTGGATCTTTTGTATTGTATTTGTTTAAATTCATTCTGATTTTGTTCGTCTCAAATTCCCCAACCCATCTACCTGTCTACCATCGCAGATATTTCTATTATCTGTTGTCGGTTTTGTACCGTCAGTTGAGTCTTGTTTCGCTATGATGCAGCTATTCTTTTTTACGAATTACAAAAAAAAAATTTTTTTTAGACAGTTCATTTATTTATTGAATTCACCTGCTTGACAGTGGCGTCGTTCAATTTCCTAAAATCGGCGACCATTCTCCACTTCGTCTGACCCTGAGTGTCCCCTTTCTTTGGTACTATAATTATTGGTGAGTTCCAAGACGAGATACTACTTCGTAGTGTATGTGTTGCCTATGGTGATTTACACCCTACATCAAAATGTACCAAGACCAGAACTGACATTGCTACTAGAAAGTGCCGTAATTGTGGCGGTAACCATACTGCCAATTACAGAGGTTGCCTTTTTTATCAGGAAATTAGGAATAAGAACTCTCAGCTAAAGAACAAGCGAACTTAAGTTAGCTGAAATATTCCTGTCATTTCGCAACCACAGAAGCCAATTTTATATTGCGGACAACGTACGCTGGGGTGCTTAAGTCAAGGGGCGACCCGCAGATGGGTAGCGGTACAAATCATCAGAACTTTGAAGGAATGATAACAACGCTTACCCAATGCTATCTCAGAAATAAGCGTGTGGAAAATCTGTCAATGCAAACGATTTAAGCCAGCATAAGTTAGAAGTCAACAACTTTTTACTCTCGAATGAAATTGATATACTTCTCATATCGGAAACACACCGAAAACTAAAATTTTTGCATACCAGGTTATAAATTTTATAACACAAAGCATCCCCCTGGTAAAGTACATGGTGGCACTGGAATTTTAATAAAAAATAAAATAAAACATTTTGCTACGGAAGAGTACCTACAAGCAACATCAATTTGTTTGGTCGGATGGGATGATAACATAACTATCTCCGCTGTGTACTGTCCTCCAATATTCAGAATATCAACAAATCAGTTTTCAGATTCCTTCTCTTCACTGGAAACAAGTTTCCTAGCTGCTGGCGACTAAAATGCTAAACACACCCACTGGGGCTCACGGCTATCAACGCCAAAAGGAAAACAACTGTATATGTTCATGCTTTCTGACACCAAGATAGATATCATCTCTTCAGGAAGACCCACGTAAGATCCCTGACCTTATAGATTTTGGAGTCACTAGAAACATAAAACGAGAGCAATTAAAAGTGGAAACCCTTTTCGACCTCTCTTCAGATCACTCCCCTATAATAATATACCTCAACAAAAAATTACACCCTTCATTCGATTTCACACCCCTTTGAACCAATTGGCTATAATACAGAATATACGTTAGCTCTCATCTCGTTCTTAATCCACGTCTCAAAACTAATGAACAATTAGAAACATTTCTGGAGCTATTTACATCTAACCTAAGACTAGTTGTGCTTCACGAATCGTACAAACCCGAAAATACCTGTGACAACTCTAGACACACAACAAATTCAACTCAAATTGATCTTCTTCTTACAAAAAAAAAGGAGGACATGTCGACAATGGCAAAAATTCAGATCTCCTTTCTAAAACGGAAGTTATCTGTTGCCACCGAAAACTTAAGAAACGCCTTGCGTCAAGAATCAGAACGCAGTTTGGATAGGTATATTCAAAATCTTTCTCCAGCTGACGTTGCCAACTACTCCCTATAGAAAGCTGTCAAGCAAATTAAATCACCTATGCGCGGAATTCCATCCATTCGAACAACTAACGGGAAATGGGCAAGAACTGATGAAGAAAAGTCTGCTGTTTCCGCAGAACATTTAAGGCATGTTTTTACACCAATCCTACCTCGCAGTAACAACAATTTATTAACAAAACAAAAAGAAATAAGTGACGCAATTAGAAACCTTGCTGCCAACAAAGCATCAGGACACAACCTCATTACTGGGAAAATGATCAAGGAGTTGCCACAAATAGCGATCATCGTGCTTACCTTAATATTTAATGGATTGCTTCGCCTAGGATACTTCCCTGATACCTGGAAATTATCAATAGTATCAAAGATTCCGAAACCAGGAAAAGATCTGTCCCAATCGGCATCCTATAGAGCGATTAGGGTACTGCCTATCATGTCAAATCTATTCGAAACACTTCTTCTTGGTAAATTAATGCCACTTCTCAATGAAAAAGGCATTATTCCTCATCAACAATTTGGATTTCGCGAATATCATAGCAGTAGAGCAGGTTCATCGGATAGTTAGCGAAATAAAAAATTCCATCTTTTTAGACGTAGCCCAGGCGTTTGACAAAGTACGGCACGAGGGGCTTATCTTCAAAATTAACAAACTATTGCCTGCAAAATCACACTAAATACTGGAATCGTATCTTAGGGGCAGAAAATTCAAAGTGAGAAATATTAATGCTTACTCTAAAAACTATTACATCAAAACCGGCGCACCACAAGGAAGGTGCTAGTACTTAATATATACTTTGGATCTGCCTACAGACAAACATTTAACAACAGCAACTTTTGCCGATGACACTGCTATCGTTAACACTCACCCAAATCCCAAAATTGCACCTCGTAATCTAGAAGACCATCTCGTACTAGTAGAAAATTGGTTGGCAGACTGGCAAATTAATGTCAATAAATCAAAATGTACGCAGATCACATTTACTCTAAAAAAAGGTGAATGTCCAGTTATAAAACTAAATAATATTTCTGTTCCGCAAGCAAAAGAAATGAAATACCTAGAAATTCTTCTTGGCAGACGTTTGGCTTGGAACCGCCACATCGAGACAAAGAAAATGCATATGATACTAGAAGCTAATAGTCTACATTGGCTTATGCACAATAAGTCCAGATTGAGTTTAGAATACAAAATACTCTTGTACAAAGTTATTATAAATCCAATGTGGACTTACGGAAGCCAGTTGACCTGAACATACCACTCGTGAAAAAAGAAATGTATGATTCCGACCTGATAAAAAAATCAAGAGTCATCCAAACCACCTAGCTAAAACCCTGGTATATAATAGGGTCCCTAGTCGCCTAAAACGGACTGAAACAACACCACTACAATCTGTTTAAATTTATACTTATGTACTAGTACAAATTCTATGGATTTCATTTATTTTTAGTAACTTATACGAGTATAAACAGAACACTGATATTTAAAATACACTAAGCACTGGCAATGTGTATTATTGCTAATTAATTAGTTTGTAATATTTTCCTACTTATAGTTAGTCTATTGTTAAAAGATACTATAAATAAACATATGGAATTTAAAAAAAAAATTTATTAATTTTAACTTCTCGATATGCACACTGCTACGATAACTATTCGACTTTCTAATAACTTTTGTTGTGATGGCTTATATACACTTAGTGTGTAGAACTACGCCATTCTAGAATAGTCCCTAAACTTCGGAAGAATAATCCAGAGCGTTGTTCAAAAAGAGTTTGCATGGTTTTATTTACGCGTAGAAAATCCCGAATTAAGCTACGAATAAATACGTACGCTACGAATATATCATATCCATAAAATATTGCATACATATGTTCCACTAGCCTCCACTTAATTTTTTTTGTTCCGAGCAAGTATAGTACTGCAACTTTTATAAGGAGCTAGCCTCACCACAAAAGGCCTTGGCCAGTGCTCCAGATATTGTGTCGTGCATTGCAAACCGGTATACCATTTGGAAATTGTTCGAGTTTTGCCTATACCTATCAATTCATTAATTTCCTTGAATATATTAATTTCTTTGAATATATATATGCATTTCCTTCAGCGACACATTCACCTCTCTCTCCGTTCCAGACGCTTGACAAATGGGCCAGTGTTGATTGTGAGTTTCACCATTTTTGTTCTGTATTAGTTTTTACCTTTTTCAGCAAATACTGAATAATATCTTGTCAAAAGTTGTCCATGTGTTTCGTTCTGTTCAGTGGGCATAACTTTAGTAATTCTTTTGTCAGATCATCCAGTATGTTTTAATCAGCAGGTGTATCATTTTTCGTGTCTCGCTGTTGGCTGATAGGGTTTATAGCTGGATGTAAAATCGCTAGTTAACGCATCGCGACTGCCGTATACGAAAGTGACCATCATATATCTCTCAGTAATCTCTCCTGGATGGCCAATTTGCCACAACCGTTCCACTTTCGCCGCTAGCTATAATATAGAGACTCACCACTCTTCTTGTACGTAGCTCTACTTGATATAACTGATTACAATGTTTACTATCATACTTGCTCCGAACGGCGTCATCAAGCTCTCATAACAGTCTGGCTCGCTTTCTAAGATAATTTGAAGTACATCAGCAGCTGGACCTTTAAATGGCGGGGTTAATGCAGCCACTTTTTCACGTTATTGCCGCCACTTTTTTACTTCAACTATTTGTTCGATCCGTACCCTCGAATTCCCTTTTGAAGATGCTGAATGTCGTGGTGCCATCATAGGTGCATAAGCAATGAATCTTCCTGTGCTTCCAGCATCTTTTGTTCTATTTGTTGTTTAAATTCAAGCTGGTTTTGTTCGTTCTCCACACATTTTTATTCTGCAGATTTTTCGAACAAATCCTGCCGCGTCTCAATTCCCCAACCCCTTTGCCTCTCTATCATCTCCGATATTTCTCTTATCTGCTGTGGGTTTTGTACCGCTAGTTGAGTAAGTCTTGTTTCGCTTTACTGCAAGTATTTCTTGACGTCTTGTTTAAATAATTCTATATTTTGTTATTCTATTATTATATTGTTATTCTCATCGCTTTGCTGAAGTTACCGATGTAACTGATTTTTGACATCCTATTTAACGGATATAGCACTCTGTTATATGGATTCAGCATTTTGTTGTAACTGCAGATGCATTATCCCGATGAGTGTGCTCATGTTGACGTTAGTCGTATAGTGCCTTGCGATGCGCAGTGGAGGATTTTCGACATTTAGCAGAACTAAATTAATAACTTTGTTTCAAATGGAAAAATTACAATGCTGAAGACCCGTTTTAATGAATTCGGATAGCTTAAATAAAAAATGCAAATATTGTGTTGGTAGCTTTTTTAGGTCTTAGGTTATACCCATTTCTGCTTTTTAAAATGACATTTGTTTATTTATTGAATAGAGAAAATAAAAACAATTCATAACAAATATGATTATAAATATTGAAAAGACTTTTGGAGGTACAGAGTTATGGACTTTTCGTGGAAGTGATCGCAAAATTATTATAACAGGATCAGACGTTATCAATAATGCGTTCAATATGTCTGTGTTCGAGCCAATCCTTGACATTTTGCTAGAAAAGGTGAAAGATGTTGATCATAGTTATTCCTAAAATCACCTTTGTGCTTCAAGAAGCAAAGTTGTAGTAGTAGTCCCGATTATGGGAAGGGTAGCAAACATATCTGTGAATTTCTGCTCAATCGGTTAAGTAGTTTATGAGTTATGAAAATTTTGTTCAGCGTAACCTAGTATATGTTTATAAAATTATTATCGAAGCCTTACTGCCATCGAATCTGCAAATTTCAGCGCAATCAGATCAGTAGTTTTTAAGATATGCATATTTTGTTCAGTGCCCCCTAGTGTAAGTTTTTAAAACTACTATAGAAACCTTACTGGCATCGAATAAAATATATCCTGCAAATTTCAGCTAATCGATACAGTAGTTACCGAGTTTATCCTGGACATACAGATATGAAATTTATATATATTGTTACGAAATTGCCCTCTTGACAATTTACTCTGTTACAAAATTGCCCTCCTGACAATTTCTCTAACTCTCTGTACTCGGACTCGTACCACTGGATTGTGTAGTAATTAAACAATAGCTGGTTAAATTAAAAAATTAACTTGATTTAATTATTGCAATTTTTTTTGTTATTTTATTTTTTTATTTTTTTATTTAAGTTACTTCAACGATGAAGAATTATTTGGCCAAACTTGGACAGTTATAACGCCACCACCATAAAATTTGAAACTTAATTTTTATATATAGATATCAATATCCTTTAAAAAGTCGGTGATTATTTTGAAGGCGTGGTCTTCTTTAGCCTGGATTAGGGTTCTTAGAGAGTTGAATTGTATAAGTGCTGGGAAAGAATTTCTTGCCAAATTATATTTAGTACAATGAAAGATGATGTGTTCTGGGTCTTCAGGGCATTGGCAAACTTCACAATTTCCATCTTCAATTACTCTTAGTTTCTTCAGCGTCTTGTTACAGAAAGCGTGTCCTGATAGGATGCGGTTAATTTGCTTGACTTCTTTAGGATTCAAGTTTTTATTTTTTTTAAACCAAGGATTTTTCAGAATATCGGGAAACAGTTCTCCATACTTCGTGCCTTTTTCAGAAATTAGATTGACATATTCCCTTTTCCATTGTTGTTGGATTTCATGCTGTATCTTGTTTATTGCATCTTGGAGTGGCCATGGGAAGTCAACTTCCTCACCTTCATGACCTGCATTTTTGGCTTCTTTATCGACTCGCTCGTTGAGATTTTTTTTGCTGTGGCCTGGGATATAATGAATATATAGTGACTCCATAGTGCTATTTTAATTTTTGATATTATTTGTGAAGCAATGAAATTATTGGAATTGTGGTTTAGGAGATTTAGTGCTCCACTTTTGCTATCTGTAAGTATGGCGATTTTTGTTTGGTTATTTTCAATTGCAAAGTCTACGGCTTTGTCAATGGCCAAGAGTTCCGCTGACATTGATGATAGTTTCTTTTTAATATAGAAACTTTTCGTTGAGTTGGAGTTTACATGCAGAAAAGCAGCCCCTGAGAGATCATCTTTGACGGAGCCATCAGTAAAAAATATTTCAAAATTATTTGAATAGAGAAAGTTCATTTTTCCTTTGAATAAGGCATTGATGACGGTCTCGTTCCCTTAATTTTTGTTTTTTTGAGTCCCTTTGAAGAAGTCAAGATCACAATTTAATTTCTTTGTAGAAGGAAGTAGATCCTGGATGATACCAATGTCTGTGAAAATTGTTTTAAATTCTTTGAATATGCAACCATAGCTTGATTTTAATCGGTCATTGAGAAATAAAATATTGGTGATTGGAAGATTTAGTGCAAAGCATTTCGCTAACTCCTTCGCAGTGTTCAGTTTTAATCTGAATTTTATCGATAGTACGGCTGCCATATGATGATGTGAATGGGGGTTGAACAGATGAGTCCCATACACCTTCTGAGGTTCGCGTTACAACAAGTTTGGAGTTTTTTCAATGCTGTTTTATTAATGTTTGCAAAAGTAGATGTCGCATATTCTAGTTTAGCACGAGAAAAGCTTTGTAAAGATACAAGGCTTTAATTGGTTGTATGCCAAAGTTACAACCGCTGAGTATGTTCAGAAAGTTGTATTTTTGGTTTGTGGCTGAAACTATTTGATTTACGTGTTCCGTTGCTGCATTATTTGATGTAATGTATCTTCCTAAGTATTTGATTTTCTGTACTTGTTTGATGGTAATATTATTTAGTTGAATGACTGTGTTTTTACTCCTATTGTAGAAGTGGATGATGTTGGATTGTTGAAAGTTGAAAGAAAGGTCAAGATTTTTACATAGTTGGGCGAAGGTTTGGATTTTCTCCTTTATAATGTGTATAGCATTATCTACATTTTTGTGGTGTACAGTGAAGAAGAAATCATCTGCAAATTGGAATATATTGCAGTTGTCATCAGTAATTTGATGGAGAGAGGCTGTATAAAGGTTGAAGAGAATGGGACTGAGCCCACTGCCTTGGCATACACCTTGATTTGTGTTTAATGCGGCAGTTCTCAGGGTTAGCGTTCTATTTAAAAGAAAATCGCAGATCCAGTTGATTATTTTGTTATCAAAGTTCATATTATTGAGGATGTTATGAAGTTTATAAATATTAACGCAATCGAAAGCTTTGCTAATATCTAGAACCATCTGTCGGTAATATCAAAAAGAATATTCTCGACTTCTGTCGAAGTGGATCGAAAATTCTAGAAAATACGAGAATGGCGTAGAATTTTCTACTCCAACCTTTCGAAAACTATAAAAGCGACAAGACTGTTCAAAGTCGAATGCAGTAGATCAGAGACCATAACAGTGTGTACATCTAGCATTATAATCAAAGCAGCAGTATTTGAAATTGTGTAAAGTGGTGAAATTCATTAGTAAATAAAGTGACTAATGGTTTGTGAAATAAAGTGCAAGTAATAACTAAGTAAACTTTAAGCCTAATATTAAATGTGTAAATTGCAATAATTAAATAAAGCTAATTATTTTAATTTAACCAGCTATTGTTTAATTACTACACAATCCAGTGGTACGAGTCCGAGTACAGAGAGTTAGAGGAATTGTCAGGAGGGCAATTTTGTAACAGAGTAAATTGTCAACAGGGCAATTTCGTAACAATTGATGTCAGCAGTGGGATTGTGTATCTGTGATAAACAATGGTTAAATTTGAAAAACTGAGATTGGAGCAGCTCAAGAAGGAGCTTGAGCGTTTAAATTTGCAAACACAAGGGCTTAAAGCGGAGCTGCAGGTGCGATTAAGAAGCGCTTTAGAGGAGCAGGGTATAGATGTCGATGAGCATGAATTCCAATGTGAAGAGGCAACGACAACTCGACACGAAGAAACACCGCAAGAAACTAACACGGGTAACTTTGACATGAGTGCACTTATCGGGGTAATACAGATGCAGCTACAACAAAGTGCTCAAGCAGCCGAAGAGAGGATGCAGCAGCAGTTACAGCAAAATGCTAAATCCGTCGAAAAGAGTGTTGCATCCGTCGAAAAGAGTGTTGCATTCGTCGAAAAGAATGTTGCATCCGTCAAACAAGATGTCAAAGGACAGTTGCAGCAGAGTGAAACACGACTTGCTCTATTAGCGGAACAAAACTCACAGCAGATGAAAGAAATGTCCGAAATGGTAGACAGGAAGATTTGTGATATTCAGACACGGCAGGAATCGTTCAAAAAATGTGTAGAACAAAAATTCATTGCGAACGAGCAAAAGCAAAACGAATTTAAGCAACAAATAGAGCAAAGAATTCACCTACTACAGGAAGGTGCATTGCCTGTGCCAGCTTTAACTTCAATAAAACTGAAGCCTCCTACCTATGATGGAACCACGAAATTTAGCGTCTTCAGAATGCAGTTTGAGACTACCGCTAGCACAAATGGTTGGAGTGCTCGCGAAAAAGTGGCTGCATTCACAGTTTCGTTGAAAGGTGCTGCCGCTGATGTGCTTCAAACTATCTCAGAAAGTGAGCGAGACTGCTATGAAAGCTTAATGAATGCCGTTCAGCGCAAGTATGGTAGTGAACACCGGAAGCAGATGAACCAAGTAGAGCTACAAACACGGGTACAGAAGAGTGGTGAATCTCTACAACAGTTTACGGCGGAAGTGGAACGGTTGGCTCATCTTGCCTACCCAGGAGAGATCACTGAGAGGTGTATGATGGACACCTTCGTATATGGCATTCGCGATGCGGAGATAAAGCGTTCTGCAATAACTAATCCGAAAGCTACATATATGGAGACAGTAGCTAGCGCTTTAACTTCAGAGACAGCAGCCTTGGTGTGCCAGCCAGTATACAGAGCCCGTCAGGTACAAGTCGAAAGCGGCCAAAGTTTCACGGGCAAATGCTTCACCTGCGGAGAGGCCGGACACATGGCACGTAATTGCCAATCGAGACGGAAACGTTCTAGATCACGCTCACCGGTAAGACCTCCAAAGCAAGTCAGATTCCAAAATAGGGAATCAGAAAATGTTGAAAAGCCGTCGACAAACTAGATGGAGTCAGTCTCGAGGGGCTTGATCTGACTCCCACAACATGTAGCCCCAGAATCTTCGTTTCTCAGATGGCACGGAAAATCAACAGCCTAACTGTCGACAGCGTAGTAAATGGAAGAAAAATCGTGGTAACATTGGATACGGGTGCATCACATTCCATAATTAGAAGGGATCTCGTTCGGGGAATCGAGACGCTTCTGGGAATAAGATTGCGTACGGCAACTTGAGATGATGCACCGGTACTGGGAAAAGTTACACGGAAAAGAACTATCGGCACCACAACAGTGACGCACGAGTTTGTAGTTGTGGATATTGTGCACGAATTAATCTTAGGTGTGGATTTTATGATTCGGAATGGATTCACCCTAGATTTGAAATGCCGAATGTTGAAGTATGCGAACACCGAAATACCGTTATCCGTTGGTGAGGATAAGTATGGAGGTATCCGACAAGCCATTGTATCGCGGCGGACAAAAATCCCAGCAAAGTCAGAGGCAGTCATATGGGCCAAAATGGACGGAGATGTGGAGAAGAACAAGTTGTGGGTTGTGGAGACTGATGAAAAATTTACACTGGATGACATCATAATTGGAAAAACCCTCGTAGAAGAACAGCAGAACAGAATAGTGCCAGTAAGAGTGGTCAATCTTGCAAATGCCGCTAAGACCATAGAGAAAGGACAGATAATTGGAAATTGCCGGGCAATTTCGGCAATTGTTATCTGTGAAAGCCAGCCGCAAGACACAAAAAGTAAGATACCAGCTGATAAAAAGGTACTCGATGATCTCACGAAAGAATGGAGCAAAGACTTATCCACAGAGCAGAGGAAGACTGCCAGCCAACTTTTGGTAAGACATTGGTCAGTATTTGCTGAAAAGGGTAAAAACGAAGGCAGAACAAAGATGGTGAAACACACAATCAACACTGGTGATGCCAAACCCATTCGTCAGGCGTCAAGAAGAGTGCCTCTGGCAAAGAGAGAAGAGGTGAATGTATTGCTGAAGGAAATGCATCAGAACAACGTCATAGAGCCATCAGCGAGCCCCTGGAGTTCTCCAGTGGTATTAGTCAAGAAGAAGGATGGCTCCACACGTTTCTGTGTAGATTATCGTAAACTAAATGAGGTAACGAAGAAAGATAGTTATCCATTACCTCGAATCGACGATACGTTGGACACACTTTCTGGTTCAAATTGGTTCTCAACGCTGGATTTACAAAGCGGATATTGGCAAGTGGCAGTAGACGATCAAGACAAGGAAAATACAGCATTCAGCGTCGGTGATGGACTATGGCAATTTTTGGTGATGCCATTCGGACTGTGTAATGCTCCAGCTACATTTGAACGACTAATGGAACATGTGCTAAAGGGTCTTCACTGGAAAACGTGTCTGGTGTACCTAGATGACATCATCGTTATGGGAAAGGACTTCGAGGACCACTTGAAGAATTTGGAAGAAGTATTGATGCGATTAGGAGCTTCAGGGTTGAAGCTGAGCGCAAAGAAATGCTCGTTCTTCAAGAAAGAAGTCAAGTACCTTGGACATAAAGTCACACCTGAAGGAGTACACACAGATCTAGATAAGATAGACTCAGTAAGGGAGTGGCCAAGACCAACTAGTTTGCATGAGCTACGCAGCTTCTTGGGTCTTTGCACCTATTACAGACGCTTTGTTCCAGGTTTTGCAAACGTGGCTGCTAGTCTGCATGCATTAACGAGGAAAAATTGTCCTTTTGAGTGGAAAAGCGAACAGGAGAAGGCATTCAGCAGATTGAAAGAGCTATTGTGTACAGCTCCGATCCTTGAGTATCCAATACCTGGCGAAAAATTTATTTTGGATACAGATTCAAGTGGATTCGGGATTGAAGGTGTCCTGTCGCAAGTTATTGACGTACATGAAAGAGTAATAGCCTACTTCAGCAAGATCTTATCAAAGCCAGAGCGAAATTACTGTGTAACATGGAGAGAACTTTTGGCGGTTATGCAGTGCGTGGAGCACTTTAACAAGTACTTGTATGGACAAAAGTTCTTGTTGAGAACGGATCACGCTGCTCTGCGCTGGCTATTACAGTTCAAAAATCCCGAAGGTCAGGTTGCGAGATGGATTGAGAGACTCCAAAGCTACGATTTCACAATAGAACATCGCAAAGGCGGAAGCCACGGGAATGCTGATGCACTATCACGACGTCCTTGCAGTATGGAATGTAAGCACTGTTCTAAAGCTGAAGGGAAAGAAGGAGTAGTCGATGTGCGCTTAATGGCTGTTTTACCAGACGATGAATGGACAGCGGAAAAGGTAAAAGAAGAACAACGAAATGACCCAGATTTGCAAAAATCGTATCAAGTAAGAATGAAGGAAAACGGCCTGATTGGAACGAAATCTCGACTGAAAGTCCCATAACTAAAGCATATTGGGCTCAATGGAATAGCTTAAAGCCGCAAGATGGATGCCTATTCCGCCTGTGGGAGAGCGAAGATGGAAAAACCACGAAGAACTTGATTGTGGTACCCAAGACAAGAAAAAGCGAAATTCTCAAGGAAAACCATAGTGGGCCAAGCGGAGGACATTTGGGAATAACAAAAACAGTCGAGAAAATTAAAACACGATTTTATTGGGTTGGTTGCCAGCAATCGGTAGATGACTGGATTAGTGCTTGTGAAAAGTGTACAGCAGCCAAGGGACCGAGCCGTCGCAGTCAGGGGAAGCTGCATTTATACAACGTGGGAGCGCCATTTGAGCGTATTGCAATGGACATAGCAGGTCCGTTTCCAATTAGTGATTCCGGCAACAAATATGTTCTCGTCGTAATCGACTATTGTAGTAAATGGCCAGAAGTATACCCCATTTCCGATCAAGAAGCTAAGACCGTTGCAGATGCATTTATCAATAATTGGGTCTGCAGATTTGGAGCTCCCCTCGAGTTGCACTCGGATCAAGGCAGAAATTTCGAGTCAACAATATTCAGGGAAATGAGTGAATTGATGGGCACACGCAAAACTCGTACAACCCCTTTGCACCCACAATCTGATGGAATGGTTGAAAGATTTAATCGTACGCTTGAGGAACACCTAAGGAAAGTCGTGGACAGAAACCAGAAAGATTGGGACCAACACATACCCCTCTTCTTAATGGCATACCGATCGGCAACTCACGATACAACATCTACAACACCAGCTAAGGCTATTTTCGGTTGTGACATAAGATTACCTGCAGATCTGAAATTCGGTGCCTACTCACGGAAGTTTCATGTAGCAGTTATGTAGCTGACAAACGAAGACAGCTGAATGAAATTCATGGAACCATCCGAAAGCGCACACAACTGATGAGTGATAAAATGAAAGCCAGAAGCTACGAGCAAACTCCAAGGGATTTCAGGAAGCGCAGCTAGTTATGCTTCATAATCCGCAAAGGAAAAAGGGATCCAGTTGGCGAGAAATGCCAGGAGCAAAATGAAAGTCGTTAATTTAGAGAGGTTATCTCCTTATAAAGGTTGCAGCAGTATCCTTGTTCGGGACGAACAAGATTAAGCGGAGGGCAGTGAAACGTGATTGCATATCAGTGAAACGGGATTGCATACTTTTAGGATCCCATCTGGAGAATGAGTGCCCCCTGTGAGTCAAGATGCGAACTATTCGAATAAAAGCTTATTCAAGAACTATCTGTCGGTAATATCAAAGAGAATATTCTCGACTTCTATCGAAGTGTATCGAAAATTCTAGAAAATACGAGAATGGAGTAGAATTTTCTACTCCAACCTTTCGAAAACTATAAAAGCGACAAGACTGTTCAAAGTCGAATGCAGTAGATCAGAGACCGTAACAGTGTGTACATCTAGCATTATAATCAAAGCAGCAGTATTTGTAATTGTGTAAAGTGGTGAAATTCATTAGTAAATAAAGTGACTAATGGTTTCTAGATAAAGTGCAAGTAATAACTAAGTAAACTTTAAGCCTAATATTAAATGTGTAAATAGCAATAATTAAAGAAAGCTAATTATTTTAATTTAACCAGCGATTGTCTAATTACTACACAATCCAGTGGTGCGAGTCCGAGTACAGAGAGTTAGAGGAATTGTCAGGAGGGCAATTTTGTAACAGAGTAAATTGTCAAGAGGGCAATTTCGTAACAATATATACGAGTATAAAGAAAATATTTGATAATATCAATTTAATGTTTTATTATATGAATATATATACAGCTCATTGTTAAAGTAAATTTTCACCGCTCCGCGAAATTAACAAACCCTTCTGAATAAAGTTAGCAATAATTTCCATTCGAGTGTGATTTTTGAGATCTATGACATCATGATCAGTTTCACTGACTCTTTTCGCGTTCTCAATTATACGTCTGGTAGTTGACAAAATGGTTTTAGTCTCTCTGAAACTGAAGAACATTGCTGTTGCTTCTGCTACATATAGTCTTGTATATATTTTATAATAATCAATTCATATTAGCTGTATTTCTTTCTAGGTGATTCTGGAAAAAAACGACATTCGCTTACAATTGCAGTAATTGGTACTTTGACATTTAAAATGCTCATACATTACACAAGGTCTCCTCTATAGTCCACCGCTTCCGTTTGATATTAAATACAAGGAAAATTAACAATTTCAAATTAATTTAAAATAATCAAAATAATTATCGATTTCATTTTAAAAGTGAAACTCTATTTTTTATTTAAATTTGAAATTATTAAAGATTTGATAACTCCATACCACTTTTCTTCATTCATCATTTTTTTTATATACTCGTACAATTACAGCAGTTTATTTTTGGTTTAATCTGTTTCCTCGTTCATAATAGACAAGAAAATGGTCTTGGCAGCACTTCTGTCTGAGCTGCTTAACTAATAAGCGGATTCAAACAGCTTGCATTAAATAAACGAATATTTTTTCAGACTTGCTTAGAAAGAAACAGTTATTATAAAATATCAGATTAGAATATCGAATCTTAGGTACATCATTTTCATATTTATGGAATAAAAGTGCATTGGCCTGTCTGAAGACCGTACCGTTTGTTATCACTCATAGTGGGAATCTGCATTACTCTAGTTCGCCCTCCGCGTCCGTATTACATTGAGGGTATGTTAGAGCAATTGTTTTGAAAACATTGCTAGAAATGTTTCGATATGAAAGCGGCTCCTTAGCCAATAGTACTCCAATGGATCCACCCAATATGAGTGTATTCTTTGTAATTACTGCTGCGAGGAAATTCTCCTAAATGTTCATTTGAATCGTTCAAAACAAGGACTCGGCCTCGTATTCGTTCCCCATAATTATGTCATGCGATGCGAAATCATGTCCTAGCAGAACTTGTTTGCATAAACATGTCGTTATATTACACGATACAGTATTGACAAATAATCCTTCTTTCAAGCAATCAAATTTTACTTCTTGTATTCATAGATTTTCATAAAAGTGGGACGAGGTAATACGAATTGATATTACAAGTCATGAATGGGGAAAATAGACTTTTCATAAAATTAATTTGACTTAAATTGAAAGATGTATAACTCAGTACAATTTAAAGAAATAACTATATATAAATGAAATGTGAACGAAATCTCTTTGGCCGAATCTGGCTTAGATGAAGAGTAAAATTGTCCACAGATAATTTAGACAAAGAAGAAAAATTAAAAATTGAAGCTAAAGCTCATGAATTCATATATCATCAATAGGAGTAACGTTAGGCTAACTTTCAGTAAGTCTCCAGAGTTGTTTATATAGGAGGGAGTTCTGTATGGCTTGTAACTTCAATACACATATTCATATCAAATTTCCTCCGCAAATTTTTCTATAGGTCGTTAAGTAATGAACATGTGTCAATAGTGAGCGCTTCTCTGAAAACAACGCACCCATTATTTGTTTGGTGTTTTATACTGTTTTATTCTGACCCATGTATAGGTACCCAATAATAAATATTGGTTAATTGCGGGTGTGGCGTATTAATATGAAGTCGGGTTAGACCGACTTCGAAATACCCTTTACCTTTTCTTGTGCGTGCAAGTTCAACAATGGGGATGTTTTCTTCATAAATCATCATTAGGAGCATATTCACGGTCATTTTTGGTAGGGTACCTTGAAATGATTATATCGGCCCCATTTCTTGTGTATGGCTTTGTAGTGTCAATATAATAACAAATATAAAATTTCGTCAAAAAATATTGTATAGGTCGAAAGTTATAAAAATATGCCAATAGTGGGCGTGGCTGTAAAAATAATGTTAGTACCCGCAACATTCCTATGAAATTTCGTTGATAAATCTTTAATAGGAGCCTGGTAATGATTTTTGGTTAATTGTGGGCGTGGCAGTAGTAATAATCTGCCCATATTTGGAATGCATGCTAGTACAGACCCAGTACAGACATCTACCAATTTGTGTTCATATATCATCACTAGAAGCATAGATAGGGTATTTGTCTTTCAGTGGGGTCCCCAAAGTTCATTATATGGAAAGGAAGCGTATCCTTCCTCTGATCGACCCCGAATCTTGTATATAACTTTGTAGGGTCCATATACGTACTAAAGTAAAATTTCGTCCAAAAATATTGTATAGGTCGTAAGTTATAATAATATGTGAATAGTAGGCATGGCTGTAGAAATAACACGCCTATTTTTTATGTGGTGTTTAATGTTAGTAACTGCAACATTCCTGTGAAATTTCGTTGATAAATCTTTAATAGGAACACAGTAATGATTTTTGGCTAATTGTGGGCGTGGGTAATAGTAATTTTAAAAAAGGTGAGAAAAGTTCCTTATATGGGAGGTAGGCGTGGTCTTTGTCCAAATCGGCCCTTACAGCAATCTGGTTCTGTAGCTTTGTCCAGACTATACTTTTGCAAAATTTCATTAAGATAGCTCTAACGGTGTAGAAAAAAAGTGGCCACAGACGGACATACGGACGGACAAAATAAAAATTGCTTAGAAAGTGATTCTTATCATATCTGTATATATATATATGTCCATACCTACCACGCCTCCTTCTTGAAATTGCAACCCCTCTCAAAAGCAAAAAATTAGTATACCCTATTTACCTTTTTTAAAGGTAAAGGGTATAAAAATCCGAGGGAATTTTTATGGGTAATTTTTAATCTCGTTGGTTTTCCAGCAATTTTCAATTTGGAAGCACTTTTCTGTTGAGGATGGAAAAACTCGCTTGTTCAATCCGAGTATAATTTACTCGATTTCTTTTCCATACAAATGTCTGTCCTATCATCGATAGAGTGGCGCATCGAATGCGCCTGTTGTTACCTTTTCTGGTGTATTTATCAAATTTTTTTTATATAGGTTTATTTTTTGGAATTTGTCTATTTTTTTCAATATAATTTAAGTAATTTGCTTCATGATTTCTACTTTGGTTTAATTTAATAGTTTTCTGAATTTTTTGCATTTCGAATTCTTTACTTAAATTTTGTATATATTCTTTACCAAAATTTTTTATTATGAAATCAATAATAACTGAATATTTTGAATAGATTTTCTTCTAAGTCTAAATTTTTATTATTTTTATCTGCCTCCATTATCCTTAGATGTTCGTTTAATGTACCGTGTAGGCGTTTAATGTCCGAATTACCAGTCTTTAAATAGAGAGTGGTTGTATGTGTTTCAATGTGTTCTTCCTTTAAAAATAAATGAACAGTGCTGTGTTATATACATCTATCATTATCAAATATGAGTTTGTTCATTTTACCTAAGTATTGCATGCGTTGTTTTATAGCTTCTTAAATTGCGACCCAATTTCTATCATTTAGATTGTGAAATCTGGCATATTCTGAAAATGTATCAGTTGTTAAATACATTTTATTTCTACATGGACACCAAATATCTATGTGTACTATATTATTGAAAAGTGATGGAGTTTCTGTAATCTTAAAAGGAATTTGTATGGGGTTTCTGTCGTGTTTAGACACTTTACAAATTTCCCAATTATTTACTATTAATGTTATTGTCTTGTATAATTTTGGATAAAAATATTTATTTTTTAGTTCTAGAAAAACTTCTTGAATTCCCCTGTGGTTATTAAGCAGATGCTCATTTTCTGTGGTCGATCTATATAAAATAAGGTTACTGATGTGGAAAAAATTTACGTAAATATTTTGAAAGTTTAGAAATAGTTGATCATTTTCACAGAATATGTCATCATTTTCACATAAGTCCTTCGTTTATTAACCTGCTTTCCATGCATTTTTTTAGGTCAGATTTTTTTGTTACTGTAATGTGATTTTGACACTTTTTGTTACCAATTTTCATAAGAAAATTTTCGTATTGTCCTTAGCTTAAACAAATTTGATTTTTATAATAATTAATAGGTTTTTCAGTAATAAGTATATAATCAAGATTGTCTTCAAGAGCACTCTGAGTAGTAGTATGTGTGGATCGAATTTCTATACCCTCGTAAGTTTCTTCAGTGCATTTATGTTCTTGCTGGTTATTAAATATATTCACCCTTTCACCATTTATATCTTTTTTCCAGATATCTACATAAAGTATCAGCGACTGCATTATCTTTTCCAATGTAGGTAATGTCGAAATCATACTCATTGAGAAGTACTTTCCACCTTTGCAATTTCATGTTCGGTTCTTGAATGTTATGCAACCAAAATAAAGGCTTATGATCGGTTTGTATGGAAAATTTTCGACCATACAAGTATGTGCGAAAATGTTTTACAGACCAAACCACAGCAAGTGCTTCTTTCTCGATCTTAGAATATCTTATTTCATGATCAACTAAGGTGCGAGATGCATAACATATCAGGTGGCCATTTTAGCTTAACACTGCACCGATAGCAAATTGGGATGTAACTGTCGTTACTGTAAATTTCTTAGTAAAGTCTGGTGATATCAATACTGGTTCAATTGTAATTAATTTTTTTCAAATTACAAAAGAGTTAAAAAATCCTTATTCTTAAAATCTAGCTTTGCACCTTGTTTCAAAAAGCGAAACATTTTTGAATTTTCTTTACGTTAGTTGGTGGATGCATTGCGTTAATAGCTTCTATTTTTGCTGGATCAGGTTTGACACCATCACTTGACACAACATGACGTAGAAATATTGTTGTTAATCCGGCAAACTGACACTTATTAAACAGAATTTTCAAATTAGATGCACAAAGTGTATTTAATATTATTTTATTAGAGTCAATATGCTCTTCTAAGCTTGTAGAAAATATAAGAATATCGTCCAAGTATACGACGCAAATCTTATTTCTGTGTTCTCAGCCTTTGAAAAGTTGCAGGCCGTTGTAAGCCAAAAGGCATATGCGTAAATTCGTAATGACGATCTGTCGTAGAAAATGCTGTTTTGGTTCTATCATCGGGATGAACCTCTATTTGATAAAACCCTTTTGCTAGATCGATCGCACTAAAATAGCTATATTTTCCCAATTTATCAAATATGTCCTCCATTATCAGCTTTTTTTGGTACCACCCACAAAGGCGAATTGTAAGGACTACTATTTGGTACTATTATTTCATTAGCTAATATTTCTTGTATTTTATTTGCCGTTCTACTTCTGACCGGTGTATGACGGGATATCTATATAATGTAATATATATTGGGATATCGGTTTTAGTTATTATTATATGTTGTATTTCTTCAGTGTAAGGAAGGTTCTCTCCATGTTTGTAAAATTGATGTTGATAATTATTTAAAACACTTCTTAAAATATTTTCGTCTGCTGCATTTAAATGTTTTGCAACTAGGCTATATAATGGGTCATCCTTTCTTTCTTCTTCAGAAATAAATATTTGTAAATCTTGACTATTTATATAATCGTCTACACTTAATTCTTTTCCTTCGCTAAAAAATATTGGTAATGTAAAAGTTTCTGTTATCAACTTTCTGATTTTCTAATCATCTATGGCTCTTAAGATGTCTGTTTTTATAATCAACTATAGCTCTCAAATTAAGTAGTATATTGTTACCGTCGAAATATTTACGGAATGAAAGCCCAAGGAAGTTACCAAATAAATTACGATTTTTAAATTCTTTAAAAAGTAGTATTCTGTATTCAATATTTATTGGTACATTCTGATTAATGCTTTTAATGCAGATATAGATGAATTTACTCTCCATTTCGGATTGCAGATTTTCGGGTAAATGATACTGTATTCTGCAACAGTATCTATAATGAACCTAAGCTTTTTAATATGGGTCTCTATTAAGCTTAGGTCTCCTAAGCTTGGGTCTCCTAAGCTTTTTAATATGGGTCTCTACTACACTATTGTAGTAGTAATGTAATTTTCGTGTGCGCCAAATTGAAAATTTTCATAGTTTTGGTTATTATTGTTGTAAGTTTGTCTAGACTCTGAAGCAAAATTAGTATTACTTTGTTGACTATGCTCTTGTTCGTATCCATTTTTATTGTTATTGTAATACTGCTGATATTGTACCGGACTACGGTAATTTATATTATTATTTCCACGTTGCTGTGCATTATCTCTACTATTACTTTGAACTTGTGAATTGTTAGAAGTTAAATTGATTTTTATTATATTTTAAGTATCCATTGGTTTTAATGATGTCATACGGTTCTTTCAGATTTTTAGGGTTTCTGCTGACAATTATGCTTTTTACAGGTTCAGGCAAACCATGTTTAAATGAATTTAGAGCGATTCTTGCATTACTTTCACTATTAACTTCTGGGAATCTATTTGCACTAAAATACAATGCGTTATTTAAACGACATAATAGTGAATTTAATTGGTTATAAAAGTTTTCGATTGTTGCATCGACAAGCTCTAACGTTATAGATCAATTCATCGACTAAAAATCTTTCGGCGTGATTATCAATCAATATTTGTTTGATAAGTGGCCAAGTATTAGGAGTGACCTTCTGGCATTACCTCTAATTTTATCTTTAATATTTTCCATTAACAAAGATGCAGTAAAAAAACTAAAAAAAACGAGTGCAGAAGTCTGAAGTCGGGTTAGACCGACTTCGAAATACCCTTTACCTTTTCTTGTGCGTGCGAGTTCAACAATGGGGATGTTTTCCGTTGTAAGCCAAAACATCATTTTCGTTGTAAACTAGTGTTATCTGTTTGTAAAATTGAAATTTGAAAAAATGGAAAAGCAATTGAAGCGGAAAAGAATTATGCCAAACAGGAAGATACAATTCGAGGAGGTAAAAATAATGAATTTTCTTTAAGGAAATATTTCATTTGAAGTAAGTACAAACACATTTGTTTTCTTTACGGCATCTCAGTTATCAAGCAGAAACCAACGGCACAAGCATTTTATATAAAGTAGTCTTCGCTGTCCTCGCTGCCAACACTGCCTAAATAAAGCAACGAATAAGCAATTGTTTTCAGAAGTTGGCAAAGTACACACAATTCTTTAAATTCATATAAATTAAACTATTAACGTGTTGCAAGCAAAAAGCTTGAAAAATTTTCTCCTTTTCTGTCGGCCTTGGTATTATTTAAACACATTTCAAACCCAAAGAAATGACAATTCAGTGGCACAACTAGACACAGCTAATGCAAATACCATGTTCGAAAATTTCAGATGCTCACAAAGTGGTATATTTAAAGCTCGAATATACGCGTTCGAAAATACCAACAGAGCTTCTGAATACCCTTATTATTTCTACTTTAACTGTCAAACGCGCGACCGACATAAAGCAGCCCATAGTGTCGTGTCTTCATATATCGTGTGGCCAAAAATAGTAAATGTTCAATTTTAACGAAATTTGGTATACACCAATTTTTTGTCTAATTAAGAAAAATATGAAAATTTTTTTAAATCAAACTACTGTCACTCCCACCGCCCATACAAATAAATAGATTATTATAGCCGGGCTGTGACGCCTACTTTTAGAAACTTGCATATCTTCTAAAAAAGCAGTATATAGACAGAATGTGGCACTAATTAAACCTTTTGCGAAATAACTTAATACAATATTTATTTCATGGTCCTCTTAAAATGTTATGTAAAAATTATATAATACATCAATAATTAGATTCAACGTTATCCTCGGAGTCACAACTAGCTGTTGATATGTTAGAAACAAAGTCTTCAAAGTCTTCTTCTTAGTCGCTAGAACTGTCCTGAATTATGTATATAACTAACAATTTCGGCTATCTCATTTCTTTTACTTTTATTTTGTTTGTGGATTGAAAAAGTGGGCTCAGACATCAATAACAGGTGTTCTAGCAAGTCTTTGTTTGTCGTTTCTCTACTAATTTTTCTGCAGGTAGAAAGTCGACTTCTACGTAGTATTTTGTGGTTTCCCTCCAAAGCTTCTTCAGATAATAATCCTATTGGGAGATTAAAATTTTGAATGATATCTATTTCGTGAACAAGAATTTTATGAACAGTAACGGACATATTATTATATTATTATTAACGGGCTAAAAGAACACCGCGACCTAAAAGATCTATTGTGCAGCCTCGTACCCAACTAAAACAGTCCTAGACTGTTTAAAAATCTCGTAACTGCTGTGGGCTTAATTTTAACTAGTTGATTTGGAGATATGAACCCACTGCCTAGGTAATTATGTCTGCGTCTTGCCACCGCTGGGCAAGTGCATAGAATGTGTTCTGCCGTTTCCTGCTCCTCTTGACAGAGTCGACAGGAATCGTCTTCTACCACGCTTTTTTTCAGATGGTAATTTAATCTACAGTGTCCTGTTAAAAGTTCAGTGTAGAGTTTGATGTCATTTCTGCTGAGGTATAAAGAAGCATCTACCCTGATGTGTTCAGGATCAATGAGTAGTCTCGACTGCCGCATGCCTTTTTGGGCTCTCCAGTAGTTTAGCAGACCTCGTTTTTCCTGTTCGCAGAACAAGTTATTTGTGAAGCTACTGTTTACCCCACAGAAGGGTTCTGAGCCTATAAAGGCAGTGTCTGCACCCCTTTTTGCTAAAGAATCTGCCATTTCGTTGCCCACATGTCCCTCGTGTCCCGGTACCCACAATAGCGTAACAGAGTTTCTCGCTGCTAGGGTAATGAGAAGTTTACAGCATTCCCAGACCAGCTTTGATTGGAATGAGAAGTTTATTAATGATTTTAGACCTGCCTGGCTATCTGAGAGTATGCATATTTTGGTGTTGCGTGTACCCCTGCGTAGACATTCCCTAGCACATAACTCTAAAGCGTGGACCTCCGCCAGAAAAATGGAAGCTGTTTTTCCCATTGCAATTGCTTTTTGGAAATTTGGCCCTACAATTCCAGCTCCTGCACTGCCATCTTCCATTTTGGACCCATCTGTATACCACAACTGTGAGTCCTGTTTTATTATTATGTCCTTGTTTCTCCAAGCTGAACGGTCACTGATGACCACTTTGAATTGCTTTGAGAAGTCTAATTTTCTGTCCATTTTGTCGAAGACCATGAGGCACGGAGAATTCCAGACAGTGTCCAGAATCTTTGCGTGCCCCGAAAGGTTGCCTTCTTTAAGATGGGCTAGATTAGGTAGCCGAAGGGCCGCGCTGGCCGCCATCCTTTTAACTACAAGGTGTAGAGGAGTCAGTCCAGTGATCACTCCCAAAGCTAGTGTGGAGCACGTTCTCATTGCTTCCGTCACACTCAAACAGGCTATACGGTGAATCTTGTTAAGAGTCATCTGAGCTCTTGTTTGGTTTACTTTTAGCCACCATACCAACGACGCATAAGTAATCATTGGTACTATTATTGTTTTATATGACCACGCCATCATTTTTGGCCGTAGTCCCCATGTTTTACCGTACAACCTCTGGCAAGCATAGGTTGCTCTTAAGGCTTTACTAGTTATGTATGATAAGTGGTTTTTCCAAGTTAGAGTTTTGTCCAGGATTACTCCCAGATATTTCATTTCATTGGACATTGTTAAGTTTGTGGTCCCTAAACTTAAGGTCCCCAGATTTAGTTTCCTTCTTTTGGTGAAGGGTACTACGTTTGTTTTATTCGGATTTATCGATAGTCCTTTCTCCTGACACCAGTTTTGAGTGATATCAAGAGCTAGTTGCATGCGATCTGTTATGGTAGAGTCAAACTTGCCTCTGACCATAATTACCAAATCATCCGCAAAGCCCTGAACTTCGTATCCGAGGTCATTGAGAGTTTGTAAGAGCTCGTCGATAACCAATAACCATAGGAGTGGCGATAGGACGCCCCCCTGGGGACATCCTTTGGTTGACCTGACAATTTGCTTTGCTGTCCCTGTTTCAAAGATTGTCGTTCTGTTTTTCAGCATATTGAGAACCCATGTTATGATCAGTCTTTGTATACCTTTCCTGTTCATCCCCTCCTCAATTGATCTGAAAGTAGCATTGTCAAAAGCCCCCGTAATGTCAACCGATGTACAGAAAGCTATTTCTTTACCCTCAAACGCCTTTTCAATTTTGCTTGTTAAGCTATGTATGGCTGTCTCAGTCGATTTGCCTGATTGGTAAGCGTATTGTTCAATATGAAGAGGAGAATCTTTAAGATAAGTTTCCCTGATATATTGGTCCAGAATTTTTTCCATAACTTTTAGCAGGAATGACGTCAGGCTAATGGGCCGATAGGCTTTTGGCGTGTGGTCCGCCTTTTTGCCTGCTTTCGGTATGAAAGCCACCCTAGCCTTCGTCCAAGGTTTAGGCACTATGCCTAGCTCCAGGCTTATCCTGAAAATGTTTGTTAGCACAGGTCCTAATACATCAACACCTTGCCGAAGTAGGCACGGTTGTATATTATCGACACCTGGCGATTTGAATGGTCTAAAAGTGGAGATAGCCCATTTGGTTTTATTGACGGTGAAGATTCTGCGAGCCAGTGAGAGTTCCCTCCGTGTAGGCATCAAGAAACGAGTATTCTCGATGATTTCACTATCCTCTCCGCTAGTGGCACAGCCTGGAAAGTGAGTGTCCAACAAAAGCTGTCCCGTCTCTTCCAGGCTCTCCGTAAAATTTCCGTCAGGCTTCTTGAGTGTAGAAAGTCCGTTTGAGTGATCTTTATTGAGTGACTTCTGGAGTCGGGTAGCTGCTGGGAGGGTTTCAATCTCCTCACAGTACTTTTTCCATGAGTCTCTCTTAGATCTTCTCAACTCATTATTATAGGCCGTTAAGGCACTTCTATAAGATGCCCAGTCACCATTAGACTTGGCTCTATTAAAGAGTTGACGGGCTTTTTTGCGCAAAACATTTAGCTCCCCGCTCCACCAGGGTACGTTCCTAGAACGTTTCTACACAATTAAATTGCAACTACTTTCAAAAGCCTCGATTATTATATTATTTAATTTTTTAACTTCAAGATCTAGTTCCTGAGAGTTAGTTAATTTTTCACTAAGGCACGCAATATTTTGCTCTAAGTAAAAGTTATATATCGACCAGTTGGTCTTCCTAACATTTCTCATTTCGATGGTGCCTTCAATCCAGTCTCGAACATCTTGTCTAGAAAACACTGTTGTACCTTCCCAATTTCTTCAGTGGACCAAATGCCCTCCGGGAAATTGCTAGGTATAACCCCTATCTTTTTGGAGCAGACTGTCTCCGCTTTGAGCAGGGAACCCCCAAGGAGGCGCCCTGCACGCCATGTCTTTCAGAGACACTCGCCACCCTCTTACTGGGACCAGGTTCGCCCCCAAGTAAGGTCTCCACCTCCTCCATCTCACCACACACCGGCGGGTCCGCTGGAGGCACTATTGACATTTTATAAATGTATTTGTTGCCCTCTTGTGCAAACTGCTTTGTCGGCCTGGAGTTCGATGTCGGCGTGGAGCCATCTGAACGGGATCTTTTAGGGGTCCATCGCGCAGACACGTGGACCGAGCTGTTTCCAGCGATATGCCCCTGGCAAGCAAAGCCTTAAACCGTTTACGTCTAGCGCCGGACAGCTTCACCCAAAGTTTTGGAATCTTCTCTGGAGCAGGTTCAAGAAGATTTCTCTCCTGTTCCGAGGAGATAGACACCCGAGCCGATTCCTGGCTAAGTGGGATGTCCATCTCATCCGGCCTGTCGAGTAAGGGACCGGGTGCCCCCCCCCCCACCCCAACAGGTCGTGCTCCATGCTTTCATTGTCTATGGGACCAGATGCCCCCTCGGCCAATGATGGCTGTTGGCTCATTGTAGCCACACTATGCACATTTGAAGGTGTGCAGTCCATTTTTTTTTCATATAGACTTAAGTTTTCCATATATTTTTCTCTGATTTTCTTTTGCGTTTTGGTCACCCACGGGCGAACCCGTGGTAAGGCGAATTAAAACCGTTGGTTCGCCGGACCTCGTACGGAGTTCGCTATTAGGCTTGACTCTACCCCGTCAAGCAAGCTCACTGGCATAGCTGTTCCACCGTGAATTTAGGGTGTTTTTTTTTTTGGGTCAATAGGTCTGGTGAACCCTGCCCCAGGGAGTTTTCTCTCTCCCCCGCCCGGCAATCGGCGACCCAAGTCCAGCAGAGACATGACCGTACTGAAAGTGGGCCATTGGTCTGTAAAGGAATTGCCGCACTTCCCCGAAGGGCTGCCCAATTGTTAGTGTCTAGGCGATCCGGCGGTCTCAGTGAGACGTTCGGACATATAAGTTTTGTCTCGTTAAGTAAATGCTGAAATGTTACAGTATTAATGTTATAACTACTATATATAGTACGAAGTATTAATGAAAAATTCTTTATAAATTTGTAATCCAAATTTGTAATTGAGACAGCTAAATGTGGATTTTGGAAAAATTTCCTAGCTGTATTGCCATCATTGGAAGTACCATATCCAGTTTTTACTTGATCGATAATGAGTCCCAATTGAAATCTGAACTGCTCTTGTGTCCTTCTTTTATTCTCGTTGAATACACTTTTGCTCTCATTTTTCATTCTTCTACATATAGCCCATTCTCTAGAAAACCGTGTCTCAATGAAATTTATTTCCTTTTTTAATATTTCCAAATTTAATTCGGTGGAAACAGCATTTTTCACAAACTCTTCCAATTGCAAAATGACTTCACAACGATTTCTGCATTTCACTTGCAACCACAACTCGAAAATTTGTCGAATTTTTACAGAGGTTTCCACTGAAATATTAAATAATTATTAAAGTTGCAGTTTGTTGCAGCTACACTTTTGTTTACTTGTTAATACATACTTTTTGCAATTAGTAGACTAAATTTGCCAAATATATTTTTATATAATTTTATTTAAATCACTCCGAAAGCTTAATACAAAGTAACACATGTGCGACAAAAAATATATTTTAAAATAACGGTACCACGAATATGCCAAAGGCATAAGAAACATAAAAAGAGTGCTGCCATATTGTACATTCGTACATACACAGCTTTGAAAAAATATTTTTTCATGGGAAAATTTTATACTTAACTTGCGGGTGATGAAGAAACTCAAACACCTTAAAAAAATTTTCATAAATAATCTGAAACTTTGAGCTTCGCCTGCTAGCCTCATATGTTAAATAATGAAAAAATTGTATTACTTTTGTTTCACTACAACTATTAGTTATAAATGTACAAATAAATTTTTACGAATAGTAAATGTTAAATTTTTACAATTTTGGCCACACTCGTTACACTGTGTGGCCCCGATACGATACTGCATTGCTTACATCATCCTCATGTGTGTGTGCAGTATCTCAGCACCGACTCCTTACTGCATACGCTTCAATCATTCATTTTTCGTTTACTCTTTCGGTGTGCGGACGACAATGTCAGATGCGGATAAAATAATTTTGACTGCGGTTGCGGTTGTTGAAAAACAAAAGCAACGAAAAAAAGAATTTAGATGGAAAATAAAATACTCATAAAAATTTTCTCATCACAAATTTTGTGGTAAATTCGATGAAATATGTTTTTCTCCGCTTTCCGGCATGACGTCCGAACGCTATGAAATTCTGCTTCGAATGACGTATTGACTGAACACACCGCATGCATTCAGCAAAATCCAAATCATTTGGATTTTGCTTACTGCAGGGCTTCATTCATTGTATGTGAGACGCAGCTACTTCACTAATACATCTTTACGATTCTGTACATCATGCAGTATCGTGTCGGGGCCGCTTAATGCTCCATTGTGATATAGCTTTTATATTTTTCGTGCTTATTTGTTTTTTGTTTCAGTATTCAAATTAACCAATTTACTTCATTCTTTTTACAAGAAATGCGTACTTGATTCGAATCCGACTGCGCCAAAATTCAAATGACTGTCTTTTTGCATTATTAATTGTCCTAGCGAATGCAAATAGCATCGGAAATTGTAGTCGCTTGAAATCTAACGTTATCTCAGTTGGTACTATCGGTATTTTTGGTAAAAGTATTTTACATCATTTCCTTTATATTTTTCGGTTATAATTGTCGCTTCAATCAAATTTTTGGTCAACTTTTTCACAGTCGAGTGCCATTACTGTGAGGAGCAAATTTTAGGCGTAAATTTGCCCCTACATATTTAGTTTTGCCATAACGCCCCAAACGTGTATATTTAAAATAGGGGCCAAGTGCTTAAACAACCAACCCTAAAATATACACGTTAATAGTCCTAAGATTTTGGCACCTCCCACCTGCATTACTAAAAAGCACATACATAGCAGCCATCATACAAGTGAGTCTAAGACACCTCCCACCATAGTAATGCTTCCAACAACAAGTGTTTTAATCTGCATTGGGAGGACAGAAGACACAGCCACAATTAAGTGAGACAGTGGAACCCTGTGATAAGCGACGAAAAACATGCAACGAAGAACGTGCACAGGAGAATATCACACAAACAATTGTGCAACCGGCTGACCACAGTTAAAATAATATGAATGTACAACCATAGTGCCCAACGCACTGATATGAATTTACAACAACAGTGCCTAACGCAATGTTAGAAATTTACAAGAGATCGCGACAGAAGTTGCCGACTGCATTAGTTCGGAAAATAGCGCACTAACAACACCCAAAAACGAAGGCAAAGCACAAAGTGAAACACGACAGACCGATCGCTAAGCACACCAAAAGGCCGGACAAAGCATAAAGAGGAGAAGCAGAATTAAATATCCAATATTTAATATTTTTAAATATTTTATGCCATCGATAGAAAATATCAACAAAGTGCTGAAGGTGGCCGAAGGACAAATAGCAACAACAACAAACAACACAAGGAACAACAACAAGGTAAATCATCACAACAACAACACAATATTGAAGGTGGCCCAAGGGCAAAAACTTACAAGAACAACAGCGAGAAAGCAACAACAATGTGCTGAAGGTGGCCCAAGGTCACATTCAAACGAGAAGAACAATGCGGGAAACCGTAGCAACATGCCACAACAAACTACAGTTCCCGCACAACAACAACTATTGGATGATCTACACTAAACCTGGAGCATAAAAGCAGGAGCAACTGGCAACCCAGCCTCTTTCTTTCATTCGGCATCAGGTAGACGAGACGCTCTTTCTTTATTTCGGCATCAGGCAGACCAGACGCATCGTACTAAACAGAGTTATACACACTGACAAACGCAACAGAAGCTAGGGGAATCTAGAGGAGATTATGGTTTATAATCGATTCTCTGCTAGAGACCCACACTGACAAACGCAACAGAAGCTAGGGGAATCTAGAGGAGATTATGGTTTATAATCGATTCTCTGCTAGAAACCCACACTGACAAACGCAACAGAAGCTAGGGGAATCTAGAGGAGATTATGGTTTATAATCGATTCTCTGCTAGAGACCCACACTGAACAACGCAACAGAAGCTAGGGGAATCTAGAGGAGACTATGGCTCATAATCGATTCTCTGCTAGAAACCCACACTGACAAACGCAACAGAAGCTAGGGGAATCTAGAGGAGATTATGGTTTATAATAGATTCTCTGCTAGAAACCCACACTGACAAACGCTACAGAAGCTAGGGGAATCTAGAGGAGATTATGGTTTATAATCGATTCTCTGCTAGAGACCCACACTGACAAACGCAACAGAAGCTAGGGGGACATAGAGTTCAACTGTGTCCGTATTTAAGTTTAGTAAAAATAATTGTATCAAGTAGTTAAGCCTTTTTTTAAAATTAATAAATAAATAAAATAATTAAATCAACGTAAACAAGCTTTGACTACTTTAGAGATTTTCTGTAAACGACTCCTGGCAATCCGGCGAGCTTACCCCGGCGAAAACGAGTCGTTATAGTGGCGCCCGAGCAGGGACTAATAAAAAAACAGAAGTTCAACGCATCGAACTTATAACAAAAAACACAAAAGAAATTCAACGCATAGGTAATAAATCCACAGAGTAACAGAGAACTACGCCGATCTACGCAGTCACGCAGAGGAGTGCCGAATTAGCACCAGCTTAAACACACACCCATTGTCTTCATCATCATCTAAGACGAGCACAGGATGGTGAAAACAAGTTGGTTGTATTTGCTACGCAAGGAGGAGCTGGTGATTTTTGCCGAGGAATTCGGTGTGGAAGCTGCAGGTACCGTGGAAGAACTCCGTAAGCGACTATCAGAGTTCTTCACTGAGACAGACCTGACTCAAGATCAGCAAAACCGTCTAGAGATGCTGCAATCCATGTACGTTAGGAGCACGTCACCAAGGCTGGCTACGTCCATAGTTACCCGCGAAACGTTGGAAGTGGACAGGCCAGGCACATTCACAGGTGCAACACCAAAGGCATGGGATACAGAGTTTCGGAGAACAAACGCACAGCGTAGCTGCACCATACGCAGGCATCGTTGACCAGGTGAGGAAGTGGTCTCTCAACTTTGACGGAGGGCGTGATCCGTTAGCATTTATAGAGCGAGTCGAGGAATTAGCAGAAGTGTACGACATAAATAAGAATTTCCTCCCGCGTACTATGCCAGAACTGTTGAGAGAGCGCGCACTTATGTGGTACAGGAACAACAATCGTGCGTGGCGCGATTGGACCTCGTACAGGAGAGACTTTCTTAAGTTCTTCCTACCGGCCCGCTACATGGAGAAACTCGAAGACCAGATTCGACAGCGTTACCAGAGACCTAGAGAAGCGTTCAAGCAGTGTGTGGTTGAACTGCAGAATCTCATGCGGTAAGTGGATTATTCAGAGGAGCAGAAACTGGAAAGAATCTTCCAGAACAGCCTGCCACAATTCCAGTTATACGTGCGCCGTAGAGATTTCGAATCGCTACAAGAGCTGGTAGAGATGGCCGAAGATTTGGAGTGCATTCGGGGAGAAGGCGAACTACTAACAATGCCACCCACAGAACGTAGAAGAGAGCAAGGTCCACCACGAGAGGTACGGAGTGCATTCGGGGAGAAGGCGAACTACTAACAATGCCACCCACAGAACGTAGAAGAGAGCAAGGTCCACCACGAGAGGTACGGAACCGTCAGGTGATGCTAGAGAGCAGAGCGGCACCCATAGATCCCAGAACAGCCTGCAGGCGTTGTGGCCAAAATGGTCATATAGCTCGACAATGTCGCAACGCGCAGATGCTGTTTTGTTTTTGGGGGTGCGGGCGTAGGGAAGTGAGGACGATCGAGTGCTGCAAACAGAGAGCACCACCCAACCGAAGACTACAGTCAGGAGGACAGCACAGTTCAGAATAGCGGCACCAAACCTCACAATTGGAAAAAGCATTGCACTGTGTCGGGCAGCGAATCTGCGCCACCGTTTCCATTGGCACAGAAACCATTACCGCGACACTGGACACAGGTGCAACTAACAGTTTTGTGAGCAGAGCACTAGTACGAAAGCTACGCGCTTCCACCAGCAAATTGGGAAAATCCCATACTAGAGTGCGTATGGCAGACGGCAGTAGTAGGACAGTCAGAGAGACGTGTGTAACGAATGTTAGGCTTGGAGAGAAGGCATGCAATCTAGAGCTACTGGTCATGCCGGACTCCAGTGAAGATCTGCTCCTGGGAATAGACTTCATGACAAGCCTGGGAACAACATGGAAATGCGGTGATAAGGAGATCACATTGGGACCTCATAACAGTTGCGTGCAACCCCGAGAAATTGCAACGTGCACGACAATTCGTGTTGAGAATCTCCCTCATTTCAATGCATCCCATTCCAAGAAGCACACCAACGTCAGAGATTATAAGCAACAGACGCACAGCAAAGAATACACAGAAACGCAACGCAGTCGAAGACACACACCTCCAGGAACAAATATGACTCACGCAAACGAATTCACCTGCCACGGACTCTGCCGAGCGAAAGCGGACAACGTATCCCACAAAGGCATAGAGAAAAGGACCTCCCAGGAATCAACACACGGACCTCGGAAAAAGGACGCGAGAGCCCCCCAGAGCAAGAAGGTCGCACACCGAAGGCGACCCACCATCAGAGCAATCAGCGTACCTACTAGATCAGCACCAGTGAGAAACAGCCGAGACATACCACGTAGACACAACGACAGATGAAGGGACAACCAGGGTGCAATCGAGTGCACCAACAATAGCAGAAGCGACGACAAGAGAGACAAACGTAACTCCAAAAGCCACCACAGCAAAAGAATTAAACAATGGAACGGCGCTACATGGAGAACGCCAACAGAGAAACGGATGCCAATCACAGGCGAGCTTACCCCGGCGAAAACGAGTCGTTACATTACACAGACTTGGAGCATCAATGTTTATTTGCAATATAATAGACACGATAATTTTAAATTGTAAGCTGAGTGGTAGGAATCCTGGCACATCGATTGAATTGAAGAATTCTATTAGATAGTTGACGGAATTATTTTGATTTATGTCATTATATAGTTGTCACTATGTTTCCAGCAATTCGGTTTCAGATAATATTGTTTATTGAATCGATTTCCCAATTTGTGTGTGCTAATAGTGCTCGTTCACTTCAATTGATTAATTCATGCACATTCAACGCCAACGTACAGAAGTCATTTGGTAATGTTTGCTGTGTCATCAACGACCATTTTCCCATTTTCAAAATCCAATAATTGCTTTGAAAAGCGTTCTCCCGTTATGTCGCATTGCAGTTATACACAAATTTTTATTGTTAAAATCAGCACTTTTACGTTGCACCAAATTGAAGAAAATTTCAAGCATATATGGAATTCAGCTGCGGGTGTAGATCGCGGAATTACTGGCAATGTTTGACGAAAATCTGCTGCCATCAAAATCAGAGCTCCGCCAAATAGTTTGTTGTTTCGTAGATCTTGTAATAATCGATTAAGCGCTTCCAATGATTTTTTGTGTGACATCGCACATTCATCCCAAATAATAATTTTAGATTTTCCCATTCCAGAATTTTTTTCACATTCCGTCAGTGGTAACTTGAGTGCTGAATACGCCGGTCGTCCTCCATCCAACAGTGTAGCTGCAATACCGTATAATGCAATTGCTAATGCAATTTTGGTTTTGCGAACGAACTTAAGCAGTTGCCCAGTTCCGCAAGGCGTATCAAGGAAATACAAACTACCGGTCTCATTTCGAATGACTGCTGCAATGGTATTGTATACTGTTTGTTGTTGCAGTTGTAGTTGTTGCAACATTTTTTGCTAGGAGTGCTGTTAGTGCGGTTGCATTATAATGGCTTTCTCGTCGCAGATATTTGTCAAATGCATTATTACATGATCCAATTGGTGCAATCATTCCAACCTGATTGAGTATTTTATTCAAAATCACCAAGCATCTGTCTTCGAGTTCAATCAGTGCTTCGTTGTACATTGCTTCGGAGTCATCTAGTGTTGCATCATTTGCTTCTTGCAGCACGCGATGTAATATGTCGTGGGTCATGTCATTGTTGAACTTGTGCCACAATTCTTTTGGATTCGATGGGAGATATGTTGTGGTGTTCGTCGTAGCATTGATGAATCGCCAGGCAGATCGCTTATCACTTCTAGCTGCGTCTTCGGTTTACATCTATAAAGAATAAATATATGGAAATATTCTGACGAGCCCCGTAAATACAAATAGACATTTTCCTTATGCTATTATGAAGGCTGTAAGGTAACCCAGCCAATGATTGTGCAAACCTTCGTTTGCCGAAATGTTTCTTTATTTTTGAGGCGTGAACACCGAGCAGAGTAAAAGCAATGTTGTTGCTGTGATCTTTGTTCAAAAGGAACTGTTTTATTATACAAATCAGCGCGTTTTTTTTTATTAAAATCTTAGTCTAATTTTGTTTACCTAAACATTCTTATTTATGGTCAATAACTTATCCTAAATTATATGCGAAATATGAAACCCTATGCCGCACACTTGCATTGGTCCGCAATTGCTTGTGCTCGGCATATATTTGGGTTCCATGCATTTTTGTCCTTCACACCAAATGCCCGCTTGTGCCGCGTTTGCATTGCTGTCAAGTGTTTGCATGTACGGTACGGTTGGACGTTAGGCAGTGTTGGTTGAAATGCATTGTAGTATTTTGGGTACACTAAAATGTCACCAATATAATTTCTAATAATGCGCGTATATACTTTGGATTAATGGTCAATGATGCATCATGCAATGTTGCCTCCCAGTGTGTGTCATTTTCCAGAAACTCCAACTTTTGGCACGTTTCACGATATGTTGCACATATTTAAACATTGACGGTGCGAATGAATGTTTTCAAGTAATGTGGGTCCTCCTACAGAAATGAGCAGCATTCTCAAATAGAAACACTTATTGTTTTGTGGGTGAACAGTACACCTTCTTCCAATTGTGTTAGAGCTTTACAAATTTTGCCAACCATCAACTGCTGTTCCCTGTTTTCACCGCTGAAACTTTTTCGAAGATGCGATCCATGTGGAATAGGCTGGTATTTCAAGAACAACGGTTTAGTAAACATATCGGAATTGCATAAATCGGAAAATGCAGTCAATGTTGTTATTGGTGGGGACGTTCATGTATCTGCTAACGTGAAAACAACACGCGAGTTAGAGTCGCCCGACTTATTTGCCTGACATCACTAAGTATTCCAAACATACTTGCATGGCGCCGATAGTATTGCTGCCCAAAAAGCGCTCCCTAGTGCTGGTGGCCGCTGATGCCACGGTCGAGGAACTGTATTTATTTTGCGACTGCTGCGACTTCGTCTGTGTCTGCGCCCATTGGCGTTGTTCGGCCAAACTGGCCCTCGTAACCGATCATCTGGCGCCTCTTGGCCGTCGGCACCATGTGAGTTGGAGACAGATCTGAGCGATTGCTACAGCCGCCCAGTAACACTAACTACACACTTATTCTATATTAACTCTACATACCTGCTATCTTTTCCTTCTCTTTTTAAACCGCTATCCGTAAGTTAAGAATACAATTTACAAATATTACTAACAAATCATTTTTAATAAAGTTTATAACGTTGAACTGACAAGTTGTGCCTTTTACTTTGAGATCGGTTGACTAGGACTTTAAATATTCTTAGTGTCCATATATTTTTTTTATAAATGGGCATCTACAAAACTTAAGTGGCGCAGTCGGTAGTCCGGTGAACTGTTGTTCAATAAAAAAAAAAGTGCAAAACATAAATTTGTCGTCAAATAATCACTGTATCGCACAGTATAGATTATATTGAACATTGAATCGCTCAATGATAGTAGTAATTTAGAAAGTCCATATATCCATATGTCCATAAGTCCATAAAATTGTTGTCAAATAATCACTGTATCGCACAGTATAGATTATATTGAACATTGAATCGCTCAATGATAGTGGCAATTTAGAAAGTGCAAAGCATAAATTTGTAGTCGAATAATCACTGTATCGTACAGTATAAATTATATCGAACACCAGTAGTAGTGACACAAAAAAAAAATTGAAGTGCACCAGCAGCTTTCGAGCTCTTATCACCGATGAACAAAAAGAACCAATAGAACAGTAAGTGTATAAGTTGTATGTATAAAAAAAAATAAATAATAATAATAATAATAAAAAAAAAATAAATAAATTTTTATAATGATAATAAATATATCTAACCCAAATAAGCGAAAGAGAAATCTAACCCTTTTTCCATATGCACTAAGAAGACTTTCTAGAAGTCTATCCTCTATACCTGAAGGTACAGACATTAGCTTAAACGAAAGTTTTATTGAAAACTTTGCAACAAATCAATCGGGTATAATGAGTCAAGAAAGTCAACCTATTCCCCAAGCACAACCCTTAATAACACCGCAGACTCATAGCCAAATATTTGACGCTCTAAGAATACCCGACGCTATAAACGACTTGCCGAAGTTCGATGGAAACCCACGACTTCTCCATGAATTCCTTAACAATGTGGAAGAAATCCTCCTTCACATCCGAGGAACCGACAATACCCCACAGGGACAAATACTACTTAGAGCGATTAGAAACAAAATTGAGGGACAAGCTAACGAAGTCCTGAACATGTACGGCACCCCTTTAATATGGGACAACATAAAACAAAATTTAATCTTACACTACTCTGACAAACGTACAGAAACCTCGTTAATCCGTGATTTGCACAATATTAAACAGTATGAAGACGCTATCGAGACATTCTATAGTAAAATCATAGAAATACAATCAGCTTTATGTAACAACATAATGATCCATGAAACTGATACAAATGTCATCAAAGCAAAGAAGGATTTATTCTCCGAAATGTGTCTCAACTCCTTTTTAAGGGGTATAAAAGAACCACTAGGTTCCAGAATAAGAGCCATGCAACCAAATACAATGGCAGAAGCCTTCTCACAATGCATAAAGGAACAAAATGTTTCTTACTTCAGGAAAAGCTCACAACAATTTAGAAACAGATTTAATAATCAACTCAACTCGTATAGTTTTAACCGATACAATAATAACACAGCCCGCAATAACCCTTTCTGGCAACAACAATTTAGACAACAAACATCAATGAATAATAACTCTTATAAGCCTTTTCAAAACCCTAATCAAGAATTTAACAATAGACATGCAGCAGATAGACCTACTTATTAAAGACAGTTTAACAATCAATATAATAGATATCAGAAACCAGAGCTAATGGACACAACAAACTGCAACATGTTTAGAAACTATCCGAAACCAGAAACCACTCAAAATGTGCGCACACAAACTGTACGAAATTCAAATTTCAAATTTGAAGAAATGCATAATTTAAACAACAACAGTCACCAATACCAACAAAATTTGGACACATTTTTCGATAATGATGAAGGAAATCCCACTAACATCGAAGAGGACGAAAATTTTCCCACATTGGCCTCAAACGTCCGACAGGGTATGTAGAACTAAATAAAAACGGAAAAACATTGCCCTACATAACCATCCAGTCACCCTTCGGAAGACTATTAAGATTTCTCCTAGACACCGGCGCATCTGCATCATTCATCAATCCGGAATACATACCTAATAGTCAACAATTTAATTGCGAACCAACAACAATAACTACTGTATTTAAAAAATATGAACTGAACAAACATTCTATTATACCCATTTTCACAGAATTTAATCAACCAGGCCATTTTAAGTTCCTTCTATTCCAGTTCCACAACTATTTCGATGGACTTTTAGGTCTAGATTCCCTTACACTACTTAAAGCAAAAATTGACATAGAAAAAAATATTTTAGTGACACAAAATGCAACAAATAGTATTAAACTCAAACCTAACTTTACTTCTGGCGAAATAAAAATCCATGCTAAGACAAAAACATTAGCAAAACTATCTGTGGATAACCAAAATGGCAACATATATGTCCCTACAATAGAAATTCAACCCAATATCTATATAACAGAAGGTCTATATAATTCAACAAATTGGTACAGCATAATATAAATAACTAATTACTCCAATCAAGATCATATTTTATTTTTGGAACAACCCTTAAAAGTAGAGTCATACGAATCTTCAAATTTCATTGAAGTACAAAACTTCAATAACATAGAAGATAACTTTGAAACTCCAAAAGATACATATAACACAATAAGAACAGACCATCTTAATGAAGAGGAATGCAAAAAACTACGCAAATTGTGCAAATTTTATGAAGAAATATTTTATAAAGACGGCAATAAATTAACCTTTACTAATCAAATAAAACACCAAATTAACACCACAGATACAATACCAATATACACCAAATCTTACAGGTATCCATATGTCCACAAACAAGAGGTTCAGAAACAAATTAGTAATATGTTAGAGCATGGTATCATTCGTCATAGTTATTCCCCTTGGAGCTCCCCAGTATGGGTAGTCCCAAAAAAATGAGATGCTAGTGGGAAACAAAAGTGGCGACTAGTAATGGATTACAGGAAGGTCAACGACAAAACAATATCCGTTCGCTATCCTCTACCAAATATAAGTGAAATATTGGACAAATTAGGGAAATTTCTATATTTTTCAACTCTCGATCTAGCATCCGGCTTCCATCAGATTGAAATGGACACAAAAGACATTCCTAAAACTGCGTTTACAGTTGAAGGTGGTCATTTCCAATACGTTCAAATGCCATTCGGCCTAAAAATAGCACCATCATCTATTCTACATCCTTCCAAGAACACTTAGAAAATTTGAAACTAGTATTCGAAAAACTCAAAGAGTCAAATTTTAAAATCCAGTTAGACAAGTCAGAATTTCTAAAAAAAGAGATTGCATATTTAGGTCATGTAATTACCACGGAAGGAATAAAACCCAACCCCATGAAAATCCATGCTATAAAAAATTTCCCACTACCCAAAACACGAACTGAAATTAAATCCTTCATAGGCCTAATAAGTTATTATAGAAAATTTATAAAAGATTTGGCTAAACTAACTAAACCCCTTACTAATTGTCTAAAAAAAGGAAACGCAATCACAATTAACAACCAATATATGGAAGCATTTGAGACACGTAAAAGCATCCTGACAAATGACCCAATAATAATTCATCCAGATTTTTCCAAACCCTTTGTCCTTACTACAGACGCCAGTAACTATGCCTTGGGCGCTATCTTATCACAGGGCAGAGTAGGAAGCGATAAACCTATTTGCTTCGCTAGCCGAACGTTATCTGAAAGTGAAACAAATTATTCAACCATTGAAAAAGAACTTCTAGCTATTGTGTGGGCAACAAAATACTCCCGCCCTCACCTCTTTGGTAGGAAATTTCAAATAGTTACAGACCACAAACCGTTAACGTGGCTCATGAGTATTAAGGAGCCAAACTCAAAACTGGTAAGCTGTCGTTTAAAACTAGAGGAATTTGATTACGAAATATTGTCTAAAAACGGAAAAACAAACACAAATGCGGACGCATTAAGCAGAATAAGGATTAAAAATAAAAAAAAAATCAATGCCCATGAACTTAATGCTAACGACGCAGATAATCTAACCACTATCCACAGCAGCGATGAAAATTTAAATGATGGGATAGAAATATCTGAAAGGCCGCTAAACGATTTCAATCTACAACTCATACTAGAAGTAACCAACAAAGGATCACCAATGACAGTAGAAACATTGTTCAAGAACAAGCAGAGAAGAATAATTCGCAATCTCCTATTCGATGAACACTCACTGATAAATATATTCAAAATACTTATACCACCAAATTACTGCCATATTCTGTGACGATAATATCTTCCGTATAGTACAGTCAACTTTTTCGAAATATTTTTCTGAAAACAAACTATTTCGTTTGATAAGATGTACAGAGAAAGTTAAAGACATTAGATCCGAAGAAGAACAAGAAAAAACTATCAAAGACTATCATGAACGTTCCAACCACAGAGGTATCAATGAAACTCTTGCGCATCTCAAACGACAATTTTATTTCCCTCTAATGAAAAATAAAATAACTAATATTATTAATAACTGTGAAAAGTGTAAAAAACTTCAAATATGATAGACACCCACCCAAACCACATTATAATATAACAGAAATACCCTCTAAACCTTTAGACACCATTCATATAGATATTTACAGTATAAATCATCATCAGATACTAACACTAGTTGAGAAATTTTCAAAGTTCGCTGCTGGTTACACCCTGTCTAATAGAAGTAGTATCACAGTCCTTAATTCAATAAAACAGTTTATTAGACTTTATGGCGTACTAAAGAAAATTGATCAAGGTACAGAATTCACCGCAATAATATTTCAAGGATTCTGCAAACAATAGGAAATCGATCTACACATAACCTCCTTTCAACAAACAAGCAGCAATGGTCCTGTAGAAAGACTACACTCAACACTCACTGAAATATACCGTCTTATACTATCATAACGAAAATAAAATAAATTAACAATAGAACACGAAGAAATCCTATCAGAAGTCTTAATAACTTATAATAATGCAATCCATTCTTTAACTAAAACCATACGAACTTCTTCTTCTTCGGAAGACCTTACAAATTTTCCAAAAATATGAAGTTCACAACTGAACACGACTATCTACGAAATTAAATGAATTTCTTGATGAATTGTACCCGCAAATTAAAGAAAAAAATAAACAATATAGTCACAAAACGGACTAAAAAATAAAATGAAACTAGAGAAAACCTAGAAACTAGGCTAGAAAATGAGGTAATCTTCAGAAAGGAAGCAAGGCGTAATAAACTTACTCCTAGATTCTCAAAACACACTATAGCAAAAGATAATAAATTAACCGTGATAACAAAAAAAAAAAAACAAAAAAATACACAAAGGCAAGCTTAGACGAAAACAAACAATAAAAAAAGAAACACAATCGTAAATTCCTGTTAACATCTATCTCAGATGTTGTATCCATCGCGGATATACACAGAATCAAAAACTCACACTGCGATCTCACTGAATATGAGCACTCCAGTATAACAAATTCAAACACGAAACCTAGTGCCTCAAAAAGCCAGATTTCCATGTCATATAAAACAAACCATTTTTTCTTCATCGACAATCTACATTCACAATGATGAATACAAATACAAAAGGAAACAAACACAGTACTTAAATCAAATCAATTACAACATAGACTTATTAATGAACCGTTTATCAAACATTACAGAAGCAATTATTTTAAGTAAACTAAACGTCATTCCAAAATTCTTATTAAATCAAGAAGAACTAGATGAAATTGAAAATGTCTTAAAGAAACAAAACATAAACATTGTCTAAAATGAACACATTTATGAATTGCTTGAACTACAAGCGTATTACAATAAATCAAATATTATATTCAATATACGCATACCAAATATGCTACCCAACTAATATTATTTTTATAATATAATTCCACTTCAAATAAACAAAACAAAATCGATAACAACAAAACCATTTATAACCTATAATGAATATAACATACAACTTTGCCCCAAACACGATGCCCCAAAATAGAAGACACTTACTACCGCGCCGAATCCAACACCCATGAGAGAACTAGCTCTTCAAACTGCATAGGAAAATTGATGAACAATCAACCTGCTTATTGCCCAATAGATCAAATAGGAAATATCGAATCAATTAAACAACCAGAACATAATTGTTGAGAAGGCAGGTGGCCGGAGCTAATGGATTCCACAGGGATTTTGAATAAAACGCAGTAAGCTTCACAAAAGACTTGATTTATTTCACAGGCTGGGTTTATATTAAAATTCCTATTTATAAACAATAATATAAGAATTTATGCAAAAAAAATGTATGAAATTATAACCTACTTTTTGGTATGGAAACCACTAGAAACTCTTTTTAAATTAATTAAATAAAGCCCTCCAATGGCACTGCATTTAAACCAACTTGCTCTTATGGATTTATGTGAAAAATGGCGAAAGCCAAGCGACGCTACTTGACAATTACAAAGTTTCGTTAAAAAGGCAATAAAAAAAAATTTACTTTTACAAAGTTATCGATTACAAATTTTTAGAGTTGCCAGATCTTAAATAAATCATGCGGATTTTCGAGGTAGCGCCAACAATAATTATATATTATTTGTAAATGTTCCAAAAACTAATAAATTCTACTTGCAGCACTAAACCACACACTATAGAAGGAACAGTATTACTTCACTATCAGCACTGCTCTGTCGAAATAAACCGAATAATCTTAAACTTGAACCCATCTCAGCAATCGTCATTCTAAACATCAGAGCATCGATAGCATGGTACAGCTTAAAACAGGCAACATATGGACCTGAACCACCGAGCCTGCAACATTTCGCTCCTGCCCCGGCGTCATCCTTCTGGCCGTCGCTCTACTCCAAGGGGGAGGAGTTACAGTCGCCCGACTTATTTGCCTGACATCACTAAGTATTCCAAACATACTTGCATGGCGCCGATAGTATTGGTGCCCGAAAAGTGCTCCCTGGTGCTGGTGGCCGCTGACGCCACGGTCGAGGAACTGTATTGATTTTGCGACTGCTGCGACTGCGTCGGTGTCTGCGTTGTTCGGCCAAACTGGCCCTCGTAACCGATCATCTGGCGCCTCTTGGCCGTCGGCACCATGTGAGTTGAAGACAGATCTGAGCGATTGCTACAGCCGCCCAGTAACACTAACTACACACTTATTCTATATTAACTCTACATACCTGCTATCTTTTCCTTCTCTTTTTAAACCGCTATCCGTAAGTTAAGAATACAATTTACAAATATTACTAACAAATCATTTTTAATAAAGTTTATAACGTTGAACTGACAAGTTGTGCCTTTTACTTTGAGATCGGTTGACTAGGACTTTAAATATTCTTAGTGTCCATATATTTTTTTTATAAATGGGCATCTACAAAACTTAAGTCGCGCTACCCACTTTCCAAATGAACAGCTGCTGGATGACGTTCATGTATTGGGAAGCCAAATATGCGCACTATTGCTTCATTACTGCTGATGTATCGTGCCATTTGGCATTTTATGATTTCATCGTTTTGCTTTCGTACCGTAAAAATTGCCATATCTTTTCATTTCGTCACGTATTTGCAAATGTATTTTATGGACCTGGCTGGCTTTCAGTATTCCATATTGATGTATACTTTGAATTTTTTCGATATAAATGGACAGGATGGTACAATCTATCGGTAATCAACATCGATAATTGGATTATGGCGCATGTTCAAACCAATCATTTGACCTCTATCATCCACCAATCGTCTTCGGTATAGAGGATATCCATCAATGCCTGTGGTAGTTTCTAGTTGCAACTGGCGTGGATATTTCGTCGTTAATTGATTGATAATGCTGCATGGTCCTTGAATAATTTTTTTTGTGACAATATCATCCCATTCTGGGTCCATGTTTCGATTAGGTATTTCCGTTGAAAAGAAATCATCGAGGAGATCAGCCGCTATTTTCTCTTTCAACCAACTGAGAATATGTGCATTCAGCAATCCTCGCTTTTGCCACTCCACCGAATACATCTAACAACGTGTCTTTTCGAATGCATGCGATTTGACCATGAATTCCATACGAGATTTTAATTTCTGCCTGCATACTCTCGTAATTATATTCCTGAATACTGCCGCAAATATTTTCCGGCTGTAAGCGATTTCTGTTGTTTTGTCGTATCAGGTGATACGCATAAAATCCATACTGGTGACTTTTATATTGGTTGGTTGATCTGCATAATTATAAGTATTAAAATTGTCGTTACTTTTTGACTTTTTTATGAATTTTAATTTGTACGGATTGTTGGATTTATTTCCCGAATATTAAAATGAGAGCCATCTTTGCCGTACGGAAAAAAGATTGGATACTGAAGAGCATGATATGATCGATGTGTTTCCGATATTCTTTGCAGTCATTCATTTTCATGTCTTCGATAAATGACTATGTTACTTTCAGTTGCTGGATCACCAACCAATAATATTGCCACGTCATTCAGAGTTGGTACATTAAAACGTCAAGGATGTTGTCCTGCCGGTGTTTTTTCCGCGTCAATTTATATTCAGTGGTCATCCGATGCATATAGGAATCGATCTTTAGTTTGAAAAACAGGACCAACTGATCGTTATCATGCAGCATAATTTGAAATTCAGCGACTTGGTGTTGTTTCTGTTATTGTTATGTCGTTGTTGTTCTTGTTCGTTGTCGTCTGAATCTTCCATTAAAAGTAATTTAATGGATGTCATTTGAAAACATGAATTATAATTGCATATTTTGGCAAGGAAATGAGCGCTATCAACATACGAGTATGTACCAGATATCAATGACAATAATGGTTCCGGCGGCGATTGTAGCATTGGTAATTCATTTTTCCCATTCGCGCAACACATTCATGGTGTTTGGTTTTTAAATTTCAGAACATTGCAATAACGACAGACTACATCCATGTCGCCAATAGTAATAGAAGGCAGCTAACTGTAATGAATTGTGTGATCGTATGGAAATGCTCTATTTTTTAAATCTGCTCTAATGTCTAACGCGCCCTCTTGGTGCGGAACTTGCTCTTCTTTCATTTGTTTGTCGGTGTAGGCGCTGCTCCATTAATTCATTTGATCATTCTGTTCATTCTGCAATTTTTTGTAGTCGCAAATATCTCTGCACATCGGTTTCTATGGCACGTTGTTGTTTTTGTCGCGCTGTTTTGATTTGCCGTTGCCATGCTTTTTGTTCTTCTGTTGCACTTGCATTAAGTCTTGTTGCGCGTATTGCATTAGCTTCTAGGCGCATTGCTCTCTGCTCTTCTGTTTCGTGTGCATGGGCTGTTGCAAAATGCAAGATTGAATGAATGCGAAGAAGAAAGAGATACATGCAGGCAAAACGCAAGAGAACCAAGTGAATTTTGTTGCCTGTCATGTCTTCCAAATTTCGCGCGTCCTCTTCGTGGTATAATTTCTCCGTGAAATATGTTAATTATTAAGCGGACAGTTCAAATATTGATTTTACAAATCATCACATTTTTGTGTCGTTAGACAATATTGAACAATGAATCAGCTGGATTGGCTTTGTGCGGTTATTTGTCATTGTTTTGTGAACTGTGACCAGCTACTGTACACAAAATCTAGTTGGTTTTTTGTTTATTTTCCACGCAATTAGAGTATTTTGACATTTGCAGTGGGCGGACAGTGCTGAATGTGTAATAAATGAAAGTTTACCTGCTGGCCCCATTTTTGTTTTTTCTGTATTTATATTAGCCACATCCCGAGTAGTTTCATATGGGATTTGAGATACTTGAAAGCCCTCCACATCTTCAACTAAATACCTAATGTTTCCCAAAACTTTCTTTATTCCTTTATAAGGTCCTTTGTATTTTGATACGATTTTTTCGAAACTCCTGGCGTGCTTATAAAATTGTTTACCATCACATAGTCCCCTACAGCATAGACCCTTGCAATTCATCTGTTTCTATCTATCATTTTTCTGTTATAACTTTGTAATTGTGTTTGCTTTGCAACTGCTCTACTTCTCAGATTGTATAAATCTCTATTAATTTTTGATGCAGCATTCTCATCTAAATATTCACCAACAAAATCAATTATTTTTCCTCTTTGCTTTACCCCATACAAAAGCTGACTAGGTGTAGTACCGATACTGCGATGAAATATATTATTCATTGAAAATTCAATTACAGGTAATATATTGCCCAAACTGGCGAAGGATTTCCCACTCGCTAATTTTGCTATCATTGATGCCAACGTTCTATTAATTCTTTCAACCTGTCCACCATCCTTGTGGTGAACCGGTAGCTATTTTTACGTGCGGAACATTATTTTCGTTGAGAAACATTTCAAAATCTTTCGATGTAAAGCTACTGCCCCTATCTGATATTAATATTTTCCGGCGACTGTACGTCTGAAAAGAAGACTTCAAGTGGCTAATAACTTCTTTTGAATTTGTTGTTTGTGCTGGAAACCATTTTACGTATTTAGTAATCGCAACGACAACCAATAGAACACATTTTTTTTTTTAAGTCGCTACAGAAATGGGCCCAAAATGATCTACGTGAATAGTATTGAAACGAATATCTCCCTTTGAAATATTATTCAGCATCCCTTCATGTTTTCCGGATTTAGAAACTTAGAATTTTTCTTTCATATTTGGAAACCAGTATGTTTTAGTTACAGCGTCCTGTACTTTGTCGCGTCCAACATGTCCTAGCTCATTGTGATATTTATGAAGTATGTGAATTTCCATATCAGTTGGTACATAAAAAAGAATACTATTTTTTTTTTATAAATTAACCCAATGCATTTCGTAAAGTTTACTCTCGGAATTTTCTAACTGTTGGCGAATACCGCTTATAACTTTATCTTTGTGCTGGCAAATTGGAAGGTTCTGCTGAAGTTAATTTCTTCTAGGGCTAAAATGTTTGTTGTACGACTTAAGGCATCGGTATGCTGCATTCGTCTACCATTTCTATGCTCCAAAATGTAATCATAGTTTTGTAATTGTAAAACCCACCGAGCTATTCGTGGGTCTATGTCTTTCTAATTTAACGTTAGAGTTAAAGAGTTACAGTCCGTTACTATTTTAAATTTTATTCCATGTAAATAGATTCGAAACCGTTCTAATCCATATATAATTGCTAAGGTTTCAAGCTGATAGCTGTGATACTTTGATTCACACTCAGTCGCTCTTCTGAAAAAATTAAAAATTGGATGGAATATTCCGTCTGCATCAAAATAGCTCCGAACCCCAGCGAACTTGCGTCGCAATGTAGCTCCGCTTCATCACGAGGGTCATATATTGACAAAGTAGGTGCTTCTATCAGCTTTTGTTTAGGAGTTTCGAAACATTTTCATTCACCGTCGCCCATTTGAAATTGTACCGACTTCCTTATCAAATTATAAAGTAGCTGAGCAATCGTTGAAAAATTTTAAATAAATCTTCTAAAATATGAACACAACCCTAAAAAGCTGTGGACTGTCTTGAAATTGCACGATAATGGAAAGTCTTTTATCGGTTGTATTCCCTTCTCGTCTGGGCGAATTCCTTCAGCAGATACTGTATAGCCCAAATATTTTACTTCATTTTGCATAAACTTGCATTTGTCTAACTCAGAATTGTCCTACTCAGAACCTCTTTTAAACTAACTTATTCTCGTCAACAGTTTTAGTCGCGACCAGTATATCATCTAAATATACAGTTACTTTTCCCCTACTAATTAAGTCATTGAATATTTTATTGATGTATCGTTGACATATTGAGGGTGCATTCTTTTAACCGAATGGCATTCTCAGAAACTCGTATTGACCTGTTGATGTCACAAAAGATATATATTTAATTTAATCCACACTAACATACACGTGATAAAACGCACTCTTTAAATCCAAAATCATAAAAATACTCTTGTTAACCAAGCTATCTAAGAGATCATCTATAAGTGGGAGTGGATAGTTATCCCTCAACGTCATCTTATTTAGCACGCGATAATCAATGCAAAATCGCAGTTCTCCCGTTTTCTTTTTTACAAAACAATTTGCGAGGAGTACTCTGAGTTCTAGCCCCAATAATTTCTTTTTCTATTAAGCCATTTATAACTTCGTCTAACTTTCCCTTTTCGAAAAAGGACAACCTCCTAGGGGTACAATGAAATGGCTTTTTGTCGGTTAAACACAATTTCATTTCGAACTTTGTATCCGGTACTTCGGGACGTTTACAGCCAACATAGCATTGATCAAACATATCAATTTAATCATTATTAATTTTACATGTTATTTTTTCATTGATATTCAAACTTAATTCATTATAATCAACTTCCATTGAATTTAATTCATGAATTGCATTATTTAAACACTTATTTTCATCAACACTACAACTATTAAGACTTACTTCTAAATTATTCTTTAATTCATTTTTATAATCATTTCTATCTGTACACCATTTCCTTTTTTCCAAATATAGCCCTGCTATCGATAAAAAATCTCTTCCTAGCACCAAGGGGTAGAACATTGTTATATTGAGTGATGAGTCTTAGTGAGTAGATGTGTTTGTTTTGTGCTAACGAGTTGAGAGCGGTTTTTGTACTATTTGCCAGAGATCTTGATCTGATAATTCGCATACTAAGCTAGAAGTTGTGACTGAGTGTCGGTGTTTGTGTTTTTTCTTTCTATATAGTCGATCTAAAATAAAGAAACCTGTTTTTACAAAGATGTCATTGGCAACAAGACAGGCAGCACAAAGAAGAGAGAAACAAAATTTGGCGCCAAGTTTGCACTCAACACCAAATGCGAACAAAGCAACTGCAGATAGGCTCCATTAGCCATTTTTCTCTGATTTGTCGTTGCGTGTAATTGACTATGACTATTATATTGTGTGTGGGGATTTTAATGTAAATCTGCTCTCTGCTGATGCTGTTTCGGATAAACTTTGTGACCTTGTTAGTGCGTCTGGCCTCTCTGTTGTGAACTCCATCATGCCTACTAAATTTGAAAGTAATGCTGGTCCTAGCTTACTTGACCTCTTTATTATATCTGACATTTCAATGCTACTTATCTTTCATCAGCTCACTTCTATTTCTGATCATGACTTGATATTCTGTACACTAAATGTTAATATTGGTCGAAAAATTAATACTACCTCTATCTCGTACTGTGATTATAAGTCCATTGACTTGACTTCTTTGTTTAGGGAGCTTTCCCAAATAAGATGGGACGACAGCTGGTTTTCTAGCGGCATTGATCAGAAGTTGAATGGTTTTGTGAGTCGGATCTGTGATGTTTTCAACACATATGTCCCGATTCGCAACTATTCAAGTAAAAAATAAAGCGTGTCCTTGGTTTGACGCGCTAGTGAAGCAGCATCTTAAGAATAGGAACCGATTGCATGTTAGATGGAGAAAATTTCCAACCGATCAGAATTGGGATTCTTACTGTAATGAGGCTGTAGCTGCTGTGAGGCTAGCAAAGAAAAATTATTTCTCCTCTAAGCTTGATGCATATCTTCCATCTAAACAATTATGGAAGAATCTAAAACGGTTTGGTGTTCATGGCAAGAATAATACTGATTGTGTAGTGGAACCGAATGAATTAAATAATCATTTCCTGAATGGGTGAATGGGTTCCCCCTGAGAATTCTAGTGAGTGAGAGCAGTCTATTGTTCATGGACTTGTCTGTGAAAGTTTATTTGAGTTTCATGCAGTTGGTGAGTGTGATGTACACAGAGGGATTATGCGGATAAAATCTAACGGTGCAGGTCCTGATGGAGTCTTTATTAGGTTTATAAAATTAATTATTCCGTTTGTCTTGAGTCCATTAACTCACATTATAAATCACTGCTTTACCACTTCGTGCTTCCCAAGTCTATGGAAATTAGCGACTGTTGTGCCGGTTGCAAAAAAGGCATCTGCCGCTGCTCCTAGTGATTTTCGGCCCATTAGTATGCTCTCATGTCTTTCTAAGGTGTGTGAGTCGCTTATGGCTGATCAGATATCTCGACACCTGAATGAGTTTAATGAGCTGTCACCATTACAGTCTGGTTTTCGTAAGGGTCAAGTTGTTGATGATATTCTGATATCATTTGATGATGAGCAAGTAACTCTGCTCTGGTTATTGGACTTTTCCAAGGCTTTCGATAGTGTCAACAATAGATTATTATGTTTTAAGTGTTTTAAGACTTATTTTGGCTTTTCTGGCAATGCCTTGTTGCTTATGACGAGCTATTTGACTGAAGATTGGTGATATCTTCTCTGATTGCAGGCCAGTTTTTTCTGGGAAACCACAGGGGTCAATTCTTGGACCAGTGCTTTTCAGTATGTTCATCAATGACATTTTTTCACTTGATTGTAATGGAGTGATGCATGCTTATGCCGATGACATTCATATCTGTCACGCAGGGTAGGCCTTATGGATGATCTGGTTTGTAGACTTAATGAGGACCTTGATATTCTTAGTGGTTGGGCTCGTAGCAATGATCTGTGTCTAAATCCGGCGAAATCTTTTGTTCTGCCTATTTACAAAGACAATATACTTTTTACTGAGAGCCCTCCGATGTTTATTGCCGCCTTACACTTGTTAACAAGACTGTTGTGCTTGGGTTTCATTTGAACTCGTCATTGACTTGCTCGGATCATATCAACCATGTGGTTTGCAGAATGTATATGACTCTGCGCTGTTTGAGGATTTGCTCGATTTACTCCCGTTGAAACCAGGCGCAGGTTGGTTGTGCAATTGCTATAATGTATATGTATAGTGGTTTGGACTCTCGGTCTTTAAATAAGCTGCGAGTGTCATTCAATAATACTCCTCGTTATGTATATGGCTTGCGCAAATTTGACCATATCTCATCTTGGAGTAAAATGGTTCTGGGTTGCGATATTGAGAGCTATTTAAAGGCAAAAAATTTTATATTTATGCATAAATTAATATACTCTAAGGCTCCGCTATAACTTTATGACAAGTGGCGCTTCAGCCTGTCGAATCGTTGCAAAAATCTCATTATGCCGAGGTTTACATTCCGAAACTCGGCTAGAATGTTTTTCGTTGGCACCACTAGACTATGGAACTCTTTACCTAATGATTTAAAAAATGTTGTGAGTCACAGCAACTTCAAGCATCTTATTTATCTTTATCTTCGTCCTATTTTCCTTCCTAGTTCTACTACCCTCTTTCTTTTTTATATTTATCTTTTGTTTTTTTGTTATATTTGCTATATTTGTTTGTCGATTTTTAATGATTGTCAATAGTATTAATTTTAGCTTTAAGTTTTTAATTTAAGATACAATTGTGGCTAAGTTTAATGTACAGCACAAGTTTTTATAACTTCTTGTATGATTATATAAATAAAATTAAATTGTTCATCCGATATCACAAAAACAGTCATCGGCACATTTTTATCTTCAAATGAGATATTTATTTAAATTTTCCAAAAATTATAAGTTTTTTTTTTTTTTTAATTCGAAAATAATTAAATTTATTACTTTTCATTTTTAAACTCAAATGTAGATGCGGAACAAATTTTCGTCGGCTGAAACTTATGGCACTTCCCGTGTCAATTAGGCATTCTAACAAAGATATATTTTTATTTTTTACTATATTAAAATTAATATATAAATTTCTTACAAATAAGTTATCCTCCTGGTTCTCGATATGGTGAATAAGTTCTTCTTTTTTGTTTTTCGGGCACTGCGCAGCATGGTGTCCGAGCTGGCCACAGGCGTGACATGCACCGAATTCTCTTTTCGGGTTGCGACATGTCCAATTGAGTTGCAATTGTAGCATCGTAGACAATTTTTCCGCTCTACAACTGCTCTGTCTACCTTTGGGAGAGACACATCCGAAAACGCTTGGTTTTTATTTTGAAACCTATGCATTTTCGCTTGCGAACGCAACTGCTGGGCGGGAATTCCCTCGACGATGTACTGAACCAGTTCATCTTCTGCTACTCCAACGTTGTTATCCAATATAATTTTATCATGAAAAACCATTTTCAAATTGTCGTCGCAGTGCTAACTTTCCAATTCGATTGTCGAAAATATATTTATTTTCGTGAATCAGTACATCAACATCAATTGTGGCTACGTCTACTCTCGAATGTAACCACTTTAAAGCTTCATAATCAAAAATTGTCCCCTTCGCCACAATATTCCAGCAAAAGTTGTTTAAACATTGTTAGCTCGTTTTCATTCGTTTCCTGCACTTCATTTATTTCAAATCTTTTCTCTTTCTGTCTGCTCTCTTTTCTCTCTTTAGTAAAGTAATCTCTCTTTGTTGCAATTCCATTTCCTTTTTCATCATTTTCATATCCCACATCATTTGTTTCATTCCACTCATTTGAATACCGTTTCGTTGCGTTCTGTTTTCGCTTTCATTCTCGCCAACGTCGAAAACTTCCGTTAAGTTGTTGACGCAGGCAGCAAAGACTTATACGCTGCGGCTTGCTTCTGCTGCAAAAACATCCCTGGCCGCGCCTACGTGCTCTGCTGAGAGCGCCAGCTCTGCTTGGAGCGCTAGTTCTGCTGAAAGCACAAGCTCGTCATCCACCGGCAGCACATTCTCGTCCAATTCAGGCACTTCACCTCGTGTGTCTACAACATTGTAAACTAAAATTTAAGTATAAAAGAGGCTAATTTGAAAAATAAAGATTCAGTTCTGATACATAATTCGATCTCTATTGAGCTGACTTCTACAGTCGCTTTAACATTAAACATTTGGCTGCCTCTTTAGGCGCAGAGATCAAAGTGCGCAAGCTCTCGCGCAACTCAAAATTATCACATGAGCCCATCAACCTCGTAGGCAATACAAATAATAGTTTACAACTTACAATATATACGATATATATATATATATATATATATATATATATATATATATATACGTATATATACGATTATATACATATATCAACTCTCACATCAATTATTCAACATAAAATTATAACACAAAATTATAAGCAATACAAGAACTATATACGAGTATATGAGGTTATACCGGAACCCTTTCTAAACCGAGTTCAAAAAATATCGACGCTTCTCGAAAATAAAAGTAGATAATAATGGATGGCTGCCGAAAACACAATAATATAACTATCAACGAAAAACACCACGAACTTAATATAAAAGACGATCACAGTTTTCATTTTGAACCGCGCAAGTGCAAGATGCCGCTGAAAATACTATTACACAATAGTGTGTATAGGAATTCATACGCATACCATTTGGTGTCAAGAAACCACCTTCTTTCCGAAAGGTAACGACTTAAGTTTTGAACAAACTAATTATACATTTCTTGTAGGTCTATTTGGATGATGTTTTCACAAAATCTTTTCAATAGTATATAATTCACATAAAAAAGTTTTAGAGAAAGTGTAACGAACTTACTTATGCTGAAGTATCCTCAGCGGTGTACAGTGGCTTGTAACAGAATAAATTTGTCTGAGCACGTATAATTTTATATATATTGAAGAAGTGTATATGACGAAGAAGTGTTACTTAAATATTCTTCAAAGTTTTCAGAATTTCCGCTTCAGTGACCCTCAGAATTCCGAAAAGTTAAAATACAAAATGTGTCAGGACAATAACCCTAAGCACAAATCGCTCTTGTGTAGGACGTGGTTGCTATATAATTGGATATATACAGTCATAGACTCACCAGCGCAAAGACTGGGCGCACCTTAAAAAACAGTTGCAAAACGGGTTCCAACCAATAAAAACGCTTGTAATTAAAATTATAAGGGAGGAATGGATAAAGGTGCCCGAAGAATACGATTTACAAATCTTTTTGCGTGTATGCCAAAAAGGTTGCAAGGCTAATGGTGTTTACACAAACTAACTATTTTATACGAGTATATGCAGTTTCTTTTTTTTTCTGCAATTCTGTGCACACTTTTGTTCTGCATGTACATTTTGGTCTTTTTTACGTCTTTTTTCGCATATTTCACTCTACTTGAATCTATTTTTCAATTCGGGAGGAGTCTCTAATTATTGTGGTACAATTTTCTTAAAATAATGTGTATGTTTAATGTATTCATTTGTTAAAATTTTTCTTGCAATATATATAATTAAATACTAAAAATAAAGATTTATATTTTGTTACATTTACAAATAGCGCAACGAGTTTGACAATTGTACCTAATTTCTAACCAACGAGTCCACACTTTTATAGTTTTTTCTGCTGGTGGATCCTTTAAGTGTTTATTGTCCAGTTCTTCACTCTACGCCCAGTTGCGATCCTTTCGCCGAAATATATTTCCATATATTATACCACTAAGCAAACAATACATATAGAAAGCTCAAATCGCGACAATTGGAAAGCTCAAAACGCTGTGCATTGGGATCTAGCACTGAGCCATTTTTTAAAACATTATTTTCGCCGTTTGAACTTTCTATAAATATTGTTTGCTGAGTGATTATACTCAGATAACTGAAAAATCTGCACAAAATGTTACAGAGAAGCAACAAATTTTGACGGGAATAACAAGCAAATTATATTTTAAAATACAAACATACACACAATAGTCACGTGCTGATTTATTATTCACAAATTATTACAAAAGACAAGCATTATGGAAGACATAAAGTCTTATGATTTATTAAAAGAAATAACAGAAGATTTTCATTTTGTACCGACTCAATTTTGCCAATTTTGAATAAAAAAATTCCAGTTCAAGTAGATTTCAAATCAAAGTGAAAAAGGATATTCTTCCCGAAATATAGCAGTTAAATTAAAGATATGTCACCGGACAGTTAATTTTATCGCACCTATCAGTCGTGAAGCTTGGCCAAGGTTGTTGGCGCAGTGGCCTGCACAAAGCCCAGATTTAAATCCAATTGGAAATTTGTGGGTCATAGTAAAAAGAATGCTTTCGCACCACGAACGTGCTCCAACAAATAACGTCAAACTCTGGGAAAGATTTAATACTGAATGGGCCGAAATTCCACCCCAAAGACTACAAAATTTTGTGGAAAGTGTGCCTAAACGTATTGAAAGTATTTTAGCAAAAAGAGGATTTTTGACTAAGTACTAATTTGTTAAACAACTAAAATGGACAAAACTGGATAAATGCTGTTTACGAAGAATTTTGAATTTTGTTTGCTTTTTTTATTTTAATTGGCATTGCTTTTTGATTTTAATTAAAGAAGAATGTTTAAAGTATACAACGTAAAAAGATTTACTTGTTTATCTCTAAAAAAAAAGTTATACCAAATTTACAAAAAATTTTGTATCCACTTTTGCCCACCACTGTATGTTGTTGAAGTTGAAAGGAGAATCCAAAGTTTAACGCATCACGAAGAATCTGGACAATAAAATAGCATACGGATGGCAGTTGATGGTGGTTTTATTTCTGTCTAAATATATACAAATAATATTAGAGAAATAAATTAAATATATAATTAACTTCCATACAGTTTCTTCCTCCTTCAAATACGAAAGCAAAGTTTTTCTTACCCGCAAAAGCCAGCAAATAACTTCCCAATGTTTTACACTAACAAATTCAATATATACAGTGACACTAAAATATCTTCCCACAGCAAGCAAGTAGTTGGCATTATTATTAATAATATATATACAGTTTGACAAGAAAGTGTTTTGACACGGTAAAAAATTCGTCAATTAGATTTTCTCCGTACATAATATAGTACTTCTTCATAGTTCTGATTCATTTTTTTAATTCATTTCATTTAATTAATGTATTTACTAATGAACAGTAACAACAAAAAAACTAAAATTAAAATTAAGAAACAAAAAAGATAACAAAAACCAAAAGTAGTCAAAAAATTTGCTGTCAAGAAAGTGTTTTACAAATCACAACTTATTTATAAAAATGAAAAACAAAAGAAAATTAGCACTATAAAAGGTTTTAATATTTTGTATGGCCCCTTTAGCATCTATAACGACTTGTAGTATTCTCCTCATGGAATAAATCACATCGTACTCGCTTGGTATTTTATTTCATTCCTCTAGTATCGTAGTTTCGAACTTTGCTCCACCGTTTGGTTGCCTCTCGGCAGCTTTTTTTCTCAAAAATTTTGAATGGGGTTCAAGTGTGGATACGGCAGCCCAGAGTATCTAACACTTTATTGAAATTATAAAGAACCCATATCCATACCATATATGCCTTATGTTTTGGGGCATTATCTTGTTAAAATTTGAATTGCGGATTGTTATCAATATTGAACCCACCATGATCTGCGCTGTTTACCAAATAACGTTTGGAAATATCCAAATATCCGTTTTATTCTCTATGAAAGCTAGTTCTCCTACTTCTTTACTAGATATGCACCCCGTTACCATGACAGAAAGTTTGCCTAATTTAAATATAAATATAATTTTTCGTTTTTCCAATCCATTTAACGGTTGTCGCCACACTCTACGATATTAGGCCCATAATTATCGTAAAGCATGATTTTGGTATCATCGCAAAATATAGCGTCATCCCAATAGGTTTGACAAAGTACATCCTAGCGAAAGACAATTGCTTTTCAATGTATTGTGTTGAAAGCATTGGTTTTTTCGAGCAACTCTTGACTGGTACTTTATCAGGAGTTGCCTTACTGTTTCGAAGGTAACAGCAGTATCACAATCTTCTTTGAGTTGACTTGAAAGAGTTCTCGTAGAAATCTGCGTATTTTCGCCTACTTTCCTTACCAAAATGAGTTCTTTTCTATCTGATATTTTGTGCGAACGGATGTGCGAAGGTTTTGGCAACAGACTTTTTCTTATTTACGCGATTTTAAATATTATAAATAGTCTGGTCAAAGAAATCATCTCAGACAAATCTTGTACACTTTTTCGGATGCGTTGGATACTGTAAACAAACTGAGTCATATCAAATTACGTTCTTTTACCAGACGTCTTAAATTCACAATAATTTTGCTAAAAATGCTAACAACTATTTTTTTCAATCTCATAACGGTAAATGCATTGCGCAGCTAAATTTGTTCCAAAGAGAATTGTAAAAATACTTTCTTGACAGCAAAATTTTGGACTATTTTTGTTTTTGTTATGTTTTTTGTACCTTAAGTTTAATAATTCTCTTCTTTTTTTGTTAAAAGAAATGAATGAAAAAAATTTATCAAAACAATAAAGAAGTATTATATTTTGTAGGGGAGAAATCAAATTCACTATTTTTTTAACTTTTCAAAACACTTTCTTGACAAACTGTATGAAAAATAACCATGTACACAGCTATTAAACAGTTGACATTGAAAATTACTACATGCTACTTGGTTATTACAATGGGATATCGATTATAAACAATAAATCCCATGAAATCTGGATAGTTTACTTGAGCAGTTGAAATCTTAGATCTCAGTAGAATAGCGATTGCAGACCATTATTTCCACAGAGTCAGAATATATAATTCGTTGAAGTATTGTAAGACGTAGTCAGCAAATGTCATAACGTCTCCACTTTTTGTAGCTAAGTGAGTGGGGACCGCTGCCACTTTTCTCAGAAATCCGCCGCTTTTATCCATTTTGAACCTGGGCCACATTCAATATTGGAATATTTAGAAACAGAATTTGCGGATATGTATAAACCTTAGTTCATACGAAAAAAGTCATAGTTAGGGCTCTAAAATATTTATTTAGAACAATAGATGAAGCTATTATCTACAATAAACTAAATGCTTTGGTGAGAGACTACTTGGCATAAGACCTATATTGATAAAATCCTCTACCATGTCAAGAAAATAAAAAATTGAAGAACTGCGAAATATTTCGAACGTTTTGCAAAACCCACTCACACTAGCAATAACTACAGACGCTTTTCTACTTGATGTACAGATATACTGTGAAAACTTGAAAGAAATACAATTAGGAAATTTTTTTTGGACAGACAAGGAATACTTAATAATACATAAACTAATCAAATCAGGTAAACTCAAAACCTCGATTCCACATAATGCGAATTTATTCAGTCTTTTACAGTTTGTTCTTTCAATGCCCAATGAAGTGACTACTCTTCCTTCTATCAAAATAATACTAGTTCCATTTCGTTGGAGTACACAGAATTTTTCTTTCAAAGTAATGTCAAACTGACGCAAGTAAATACCACAATATATAAAGTAATTGGCATACACGTTTTGGAGGTAAATTATCAATGTATCTGAAATTTGTCAAACATAAAATCCAATCAATTGTTACTGTAGATAGATAGATAGATATATTAAATGGTGTTATATACTGTGACCTGAAAGATCTATTGTGATACCCCTATTTATTTGAAAGATGAGGATTGTCATAGTATAGAAAGATCTGGCATCACTCAAAAACATGAATTACAAAATGGAAGTGTGGCAATCACATGAATGAGACCAACGATTGCATCAGCCAAACTGAAGGAAAACCAACGTGCTTTTTTCATAAGAAAATCTTGACTACCTTCCATTAAATAAACATCTCAATAAGTATACATTTAAATATATCCTTGTTTTATTAACACTATAACATGGTGTCAGATGTGGGAAAATTTTTTGAAAAATTTTAATACCTACTGTAAAAACAACAGTAAAATGAGTGAAGTAGCAGAATTAAAACAACAGATTGCGTCCTTACGGGCAGAAATTAATAAGGCATCAATTAGAAGTACACAGCCGACTCAAAGTATTCTACCACAAATACCACTACCGGGACCACTAAAGATAGGAGATAGGGACATAAGTGAAAATTTTAAATACTTCAAACAACAATGGGAAAACTATTTAACAGCAACAGGTTTAGTCTCACAATCTGAAGAGGCCAAAAATGCAATTTTGTTAACAGCCATCGGTGATGACGCATTTAGAAGATACACCAATATGCCAATAAAAGATGAGGATAGACGAACCGTAAGTGGTCTATTAAACGAGCTAGAAAAAAATCTAACACCAACACTCAACAAAAGATACATTAGAGCTGTATTTAACATGGCCAAACAAGACCCGGAAGAGTCATATGACGAGTATTTCAACAGATTGAGGAGTCTTATAAAGAATGCACAATATGGTCCACTAGAGGAAGACCTCCTACTCGACAAGATAATATGTTCTATCAAAGACCCTGATCTAAAGCAAAAACTATGGCTCGACAACAACATAACTTTGACAAAGGCTATTGAAATATGCAGATCAAAGGAAACTACGGAACAACAGCTACGTGGTATAGAGAACAAACAATTTGATATAAACAAGCTACAACAGATACCACATAGAGCCAGAAATCAACAACAAAAACAAAATAGATTTGAACACAATTGGAAATTTGTGGGTCATAGTAAAAAGAATGCTTTCGCACCACGAACGTGCTCCAACAAATAACGTCAAACTCTGGGAAAGATTTAATACTGAATGGGCCGAAATTCCACCCCAAAGACTACAAAATTTTGTGGAAAGTGTGCCTAAACGTATTGAAAGTATTTTAGCAAAAAGAGGATTTTTGACTAAGTACTAATTTGTTAAACAACTAAAATGGACAAAACTGGATAAATGCTGTTTACGAAGAATTTTGAATTTTGTTTGCTTTTTTTATTTTAATTAGCATTGCTTTTTGATTTTAATTAAAGAAGAATGTTTAAAGTATACAACGTAAAAAGATTTACTTGTTTATCTCTAAAAAAAAAAGTTATACCAAATTTACAAAAAATTTTGTATCCACTTTTGCCCACCACTGTATGTTGTTGAAGTTGAAAGGAGAATCCAAAGTTTAACGCATCACGAAGAATCTGGACAATAAAATAGCATACGGATGGCAGTTGATGGTGGTTTTATTTCTGTCTAAATATATACAAATAATATTAGAGAAATAAATTAAATATATCATTAACTTCCATACAGTTTCTTCCTCCTTCAAATACGAAAGCAAAGTTTTTCTTACCCGCAATAGCCAGCAAATAACTTCCCAATGTTTTACACTAACAAATTCAATATATACAGTGACACTAAAATATCTTCCCACAGCAAGCAAGTAGTTGGCATTATTATTAATAATATATATACAGTTTGACAAGAAAGTGTTTTGACACGGTAAAAAATTCGTCAATTAGATTTTCTCCGTACATAATATAGTACTTCTTCATAGTTCTGATTCATTTTTTTAATTCATTTCATTTAATTAATGTATTTACTAATGAACAGTAACAACAAAAAAACTAAAATTAAAATTAAGAAACAAAAAAGATAACAAAAACCAAAAGTAGTCAAAAAATTTGCTGTCAAGAAAGTGTTTTACAAATCACAACTTATTTATAAAAATGAAAAACAAAAGAAAATTAGCACTATAAAAGGTTTTAATATTTTGTATGGCCCCTTTAGCATCTATAACGACTTGTAGTATTCTCCTCATGGAATAAATCACATCGTACTCGCTTGGTATTTTATTTCATTCCTCTAGTATCGTAGTTTCGAACTTTGCTCCACCGTTTGGTTGCCTCTCGGCAGCTTTTTTTCTCAAAAATTTTGAATGGGGTTCAAGTGTGGATACGGCAGCCCAGAGTATCTAACACTTTATTGAAATTATAAAGAACCCATATCCATACCATATATGCCTTATGTTTTGGGGCATTATCTTGTTAAAATTTGAATTGCGGATTGTTATCAATATTGAACCCACCATGATCTGCGCTGTTTACCAAATAACGTTTGGAAATATCCAAATATCCGTTTTATTCTCTATGAAAGCTAGTTCTCCTACTTCTTTACTAGATATGCACCCCGTTACCATGACAGAAAGTTTGCCTAATTTAAATATAAATATAATTTTTCGTTTTTCCAATCCATTTAACGGTTGTCGCCACACTCTACGATATTAGGCCCATAATTATCGTAAAGCATGATTTTGGTATCATCGCAAAATATAGCGTCATCCCAATAGGTTTGACAAAGTACATCCTAGCGAAAGACAATTGCTTTTCAATGTATTGTGTTGAAAGCATTGGTTTTTTCGAGCAACTCTTGACTGGTACTTTATCAGGAGTTGCCTTACTGTTTCGAAGGTAACAGCAGTATCACAATCTTCTTTGAGTTGACTTGAAAGAGTTCTCGTAGAAATCTGCGTATTTTCGCCTACTTTCCTTACCAAAATGAGTTCTTTTCTATCTGATATTTTGTGCGAACGGATGTGCGAAGGTTTTGGCAACAGACTTTTTCTTATTTACGCGATTTTAAATATTATAAATAGTCTGGTCAAAGAAATCATCTCAGACAAATCTTGTACACTTTTTCGGATGCGTTGGATACTGTAAACAAACTGAGTCATATCAAATTACGTTCTTTTACCAGACGTCTTAAATTCACAATAATTTTGCTAAAAATGCTAACAACTATTTTTTTCAATCTCATAACGGTAAATGCATTGCGCAGCTAAATTTGTTCCAAAGAGAATTGTAAAAATACTTTCTTGACAGCAAAATTTTGGACTATTTTTGTTTTTGTTATGTTTTTTGTACCTTAAGTTTAATAATTCTCTTCTTTTTTTGTTAAAAGAAATGAATGAAAAAAATTTATCAAAACAATAAAGAAGTATTATATTTTGTAGGGGAGAAATCAAATTCACTATTTTTTTAACTTTTCAAAACACTTTCTTGACAAACTGTATGAAAAATAACCATGTACACAGCTATTAAACAGTTGACATTGAAAATTACTACATGCTACTTGGTTATTACAATGGGATATCGATTATAAACAATAAATCCCATGAAATCTGGATAGTTTACTTGAGCAGTTGAAATCTTAGATCTCAGTAGAATAGCGATTGCAGACCATTATTTCCACAGAGTCAGAATATATAATTCGTTGAAGTATTGTAAGACGTAGTCAGCAAATGTCATAACGTCTCCACTTTTTGTAGCTAAGTGAGTGGGGACCGCTGCCACTTTTCTCAGAAATCCGCCGCTTTTATCCATTTTGAACCTGGGCCACATTCAATATTGGAATATTTAGAAACAGAATTTGCGGATATGTATAAACCTTAGTTCATACGAAAAAAGTCATAGTTAGGGCTCTAAAATATTTATTTAGAACAATAGATGAAGCTATTATCTACAATAAACTAAATGCTTTGGTGAGAGACTACTTGGCATAAGACCTATATTGATAAAATCCTCTACCATGTCAAGAAAATAAAAAATTGAAGAACTGCGAAATATTTCGAACGTTTTGCAAAACCCACTCACACTAGCAATAACTACAGACGCTTTTCTACTTGATGTACAGATATACTGTGAAAACTTGAAAGAAATACAATTAGGAAATTTTTTTTGAACAGACAAGGAATACTTAATAATACATAAACTAATCAAATCAGGTAAACTCAAAACCTCGATTCCACATAATGCGAATTTATTCAGTCTTTTACAGTTTGTTCTTTCAATGCCCAATGAAGTGACTACTCTTCCTTCTATCAAAATAATACTAGTTCCATTTCGTTGGAGTACACAGAATTTTTCTTTCAAAGTAATGTCAAACTGACGCAAGTAAATACCACAATATATAAAGTAATTGGCATACACGTTTTGGAGGTAAATTATCAATGTATCTGAAATTTGTCAAACATAAAATCCAATCAATTGTTACTGTAGATAGATAGATAGATATATTAAATGGTGTTATATACTGTGACCTGAAAGATCTATTGTGATACCCCTATTTATTTGAAAGATGAGGATTGTCATAGTATAGAAAGATCTGGCATCACTCAAAAACATGAATTACAAAATGGAAGTGTGGCAATCACATGAATGAGACCAACGATTGCATCAGCCAAACTGAAGGAAAACCAACGTGCTTTTTTCATAAGAAAATCTTGACTACCTTCCATTAAATAAACATCTCAATAAGTATACATTTAAATATATCCTTGTTTTATTAACACTATAACATGGTGTCAGATGTGGGAAAATTTTTTGAAAAATTTTAATACCTACTGTAAAAACAACAGTAAAATGAGTGAAGTAGCAGAATTAAAACAACAGATTGCGTCCTTACGGGCAGAAATTAATAAGGCATCAATTAGAAGTACACAGCCGACTCAAAGTATTCTACCACAAATACCACTACCGGGACCACTAAAGATAGGAGATAGGGACATAAGTGAAAATTTTAAATACTTCAAACAACAATGGGAAAACTATTTAACAGCAACAGGTTTAGTCTCACAATCTGAAGAGGCCAAAAATGCAATTTTGTTAACAGCCATCGGTGATGACGCATTTAGAAGATACACCAATATGCCAATAAAAGATGAGGATAGACGAACCGTAAGTGGTCTATTAAACGAGCTAGAAAAAAATCTAACACCAACACTCAACAAAAGATACATTAGAGCTGTATTTAACATGGCCAAACAAGACCCGGAAGAGTCATATGACGAGTATTTCAACAGATTGAGGAGTCTTATAAAGAATGCACAATATGGTCCACTAGAGGAAGACCTCCTACTCGACAAGATAATATGTTCTATCAAAGACCCTGATCTAAAGCAAAAACTATGGCTCGACAACAACATAACTTTGACAAAGGCTATTGAAATATGCAGATCAAAGGAAACTACGGAACAACAGCTACGTGGTATAGAGAACAAACAATTTGATATAAACAAGCTACAACAGATACCACATAGAGCCAGAAATCAACAACAAAAACAAAATAGATTTGAACACAAATTATGCAAATTTTGTGGCAACGAATATCACAACACATTGGAACAGTGTCTGGCTAGAAAATTAAAATGCCATAAATGTAATAGAAGAGGTCATTACGCTCGAGTTTGCATGTCAGCTTATAACAACAACAAACAAGGCCACACTGCAAGGGCAATCAAAGAGGTGGTAACATCAACCAATAGTGACGAGGAAACATCAGAAATAGACGAAGAATTTGTACTGAACACCGTATTAAACAACAACAGCAAAGGACTTTACTTGGAACTGAAGATTTACAACAACAACAACGTTGCGTATCACACAAAATATCACCTTGATACCGGCGCAACCTGTAACATCATAGGAATCTACAATTTGAAGGAGATAGAAGCAACACCAACAATTAACAAGACGCAAACGAAGCTTAGAACCATAGAAGGAACGCAAATTACACCAATCGGAACAACACAGTTGAAAATTGAGAGGAACAGGGCTGAATATATATTATTATTTTACATAATAGAAAATAATCACTGTCCTTTACTCTCATTACAAACATGTCAATCGTTGAAGCTCATAGAATTATGTAAAAAGGTTGAAAGTCACTCTGCCGAACAGGAACAAGGTTATAAAATCATTAACAGATATGACGATGTATTTCAAGGTCTAGGCAAACTGAAAGGCAACATAACATTGGAAATAGACAACAGCATAACACCCAAAAATGAGCCTCCAAGAAGAATACCTATAGCATTACGAGAACAGCTGAGGGAAACACTGAAAGAAATGGAGAACATGAAGGTCATAGTTAGAGAACCAGAACATACCAATTGGACGAGTAATATGGTACTAGTGAAGAGAAATGACAAACTAAGAGTATGCATCGATCCAAAGGGTTTAAACGAAGCTCGCAAAGATGTAAAGTATCAGCTTTCCACGGTAGAGGGAATTCTAACCGAATTAACAGATGCCAAGATATTTTCCATACTGGATGCTAAACATGGTTTTTGGCAACTCGAATTGGATAAAGCAAGCAGTAAATTAACATCATTTTGGACACCCTTTGGTAAATATCGATTTAACCGTGTACCCTTAGGAATAAAGCCAGCAATGTAAATATTCCAAATGCGGCAAAACCAGGTTATAGCTGGATTGAAAGGCGTAGTTTGCATAGCTGACGATATGTTAGTATTTGGAAAGGGTTATACCAAAAGTGAGGCAATTGAGAACCATAACGAAAATTTAGACAAATTATTACAACTTCTACGTGAAGAAAACTTGAAAATTAACAAGACGAAGATGAGAATATGTCAGGAGAAAGTAAAATTTTTTGGACACGTCCTAACCAACGAGGGATTAAAACCCGATCCGGACAAAATAAGTGCCATAATAAACATGCCATCACCTAACGATAAAAAGGATACCCTACGATTCCTGGGACATGTAACAGACGTGAGTAAGTTTATACCTGATATGTCAGAAGTAACCGAACCCTTAAGAAGAGTTACACATGTAAAGACAAATTTTGAGTGGAGGGCAGAACAGGAGGAAGCATTTAAAAACCTAAAAAAACTAATAACGGAAACTCCTGTATTACAATACTACAATGCAAGGAAACCGGTTGTAATACAGACGGACGCATCATCGTTTGCGCTTGGTTGTACTTTATTACAAGATGATCATCCCATAATATATGCCTCAAAGACCCTGACACAAACACAACGAAACTATGCTCAGATAGAAAAAGAGATGTTAGCAGTGCTATTTGCGTGTAAACGATTTGACCAATACATTTGTGGAAGGAAGAACGTAACAATAGAAACCGATTATTCTCCTTTGGTAAACATTTTTAGAAAACCATTACTCAAAACACCGAAAAGGTTACAGTCCATGATTTTGGCATTACAACGTTACAATTTCAACATTAAATATACGAAGGGAAGCGAAATGTATATTGCCGATACTCTACCTCGAGCACCGTGTCAATTGGAGAAATCACTCGACATATACAACATTGAGATGGAATTAGAACAGCTAAATGAATGCAGTGACGTCGACGAAAAGCGAATATGTTTGACAACGATTAACAAAATTAAATAGGCAACATCTTGCGACAACATTATGAAAACCCTTATGGCAACAATAAGAGAAGGTTGGCCTGAAGACAAAAGTAATGTGAATGAAAATATAAAGCAATACTGGAATATAAGAGACGAGCTCGTCATCAGCAGCGATTTGATTTTTAAAGGAAACCGATTACTTATACCACAGCAAATGCGACGTGAAATATTAAGCAGATTACATCAACCCCATTTGGGCATTGAATCAACATTAAAATTGGCAAGGGAAACGGTGTACTGGCGAGGAATAACAGACGAAATTAAACAGATGATACAAGGATGTGATATATGCAACATATATGCAAGGAAACAACAAAGAGAAGCCCTAGTTATACCAGAAATTCCAACAACACCTTTCGAAATTATATCTATGGACGTATGTGAACTTCAAGTTAAAGGCAAAACTCGATATTTCCTGATAACAGTAGACCATTACTCCGACTTTTTTGAAATCGACGAAATAAACAATTTATCAGCAAAGACAACTATAAACACATGTAGAAAAAACTTCAGCAGATACGGTATACCCATAAAGGTGATTACGGACAATGGAACAAATTTGGTCAACTCCGAGTTCAAAAATTTTACAATAGAGTGGGAGTTTGACCAGCGAATCTAGCCCTCACTATCAACAGGCGAATGGTAAAGCTGAAGCGGCTGTAAAAATTGCAAAGCATTTACTGAAAAAAGCAGTGGCTTCAAACACAGAATTTTACAAAGCATTGCTCTTATGGAGAAATACCCCAAACAAAATTGGTTCCAGCCCGACTAAACGATTGTTTTGTAGATGGTTGCGATGTAACTTACCATCATCGAATTTAAATCTCGAAATAGTACAAAACGTACCTAAACAAAATCATCCCATACAAAGAGCTAGAAGAGAAACTAAACTACCACGACGATTGGACGATCATGAAGTTTACTAATATTTATAAAACAAAGGGGATGTCATAGTATAGAAAGATCTGGCATCACTCAAAAACATGAATTACAAAATGGAAGTGTGGCAATCACATGAATGAGACCAACGATTGCATCAGCCAAACTGAAGGAAAACCAACGTGCTTTTTTCATAAGAAAATTTTGACTACCTTCCATTAAATAAACATCTCATAAGTATACATTTAAATATATCCTTGTTTTATTAACACTATAACAAGGATAGTCTCATCTATAAATCTTCTTTCAGGTTAATTTTCGACAGGAATTCATATATTTTGGAGGAATCAAAATGAGGGATTTTGCTCATATCTAAGATATATTCTCCAAAACACCTGAGTCTATTGTGTGCCAATGGTCAGCAGTCAGTGATCAGGTGCAGTGAGGTTTCGTCACTTTCTCCACAGAATCGACAGATAGCATCTGAAAATATACCCAACTTATTCAAATGGTAGTTGAGTCTACAATGTCCGCTTAAAATGCCTGTGATGATTCTTAATTTACTCCGAGGCATATTTATTAACTCCTTAGTTCTTTTAGGATTAAAATCTCCCAGAAGAGCTTTGGACTGTCTTAGTTCCGGAAGAGTTTTCCAGGTTTGACTTCTTCTTGCATCTGCACACTTCTTCAGCAGACCTCCAATGGAATTGCTTGATAATCAACAGAAGGGTTCAGGGCCGTTGAACTGAGAGGCCGCAGCCTTCCTAGCTAAGCTACCAGCCTTCTCATTTCCCTCTACTCCTAAATGGCCTGGTACCCACATTAGAGATAACTTGTTCATACTGCCTAGGGAGTTTGGCTTCCCAATACAGTCCCATACAAGTTTAGACCTCACCAAAGGTGAGCTCAGACTCTTGAGTGCTGCTTGACTATCAGATAGTATCACGATGTTTTTCACCCGATATTTCCTGTCAATGTTGATCTGGGCACATCTTTCAATTGCGTGAATTTCCGCTTGAAAAATGCTTGGGATAGAACCCATTGGTTCCCAGTAGTTGGTTCTAGGCCCAAATACTCCTGCCCCAGTTTCGTCCATTGTCTTAGAACCGTCAGTATACTATAAGAGGGAATTTTCTCTAATTTTATACGCCTCAGTTAGACCTTTCCATTCTTTTGTGCAACTCATCATTGTACTGTATTTCTGGGCAAAATTGTATTTTCTTGGCATAAAATCCTTGTGAGATTTTAGAATACCATATTCTGGAGTAGAATTTTTACCCCATATATTTTGGGTGTAATTTGATTCAATCGAAATAATTTCGTGTATTCTGGTAAGAGATTTCATAGCAGAGTCTGGAATTACTAGATGTAAGTGTGTTAGATCTGCAAGGTGCGCATAGCTCCAGTGATAACAAGGAAGGCAGGGCGTTGTACTTTACTTAATGCAGATTTCGCTGTCTTAAGTCTGACTTTGACCAGGCTACAGAACCATAGGTGATGCTTGGTCTCACCATCATGGTATACATCCAGCGTACGATTTTTGGGTTACATCCCCAAGATTTACCAGCAAGCCGTCTACATATCATTAAGGAAGCTGTAGCCCTCTTGGTGGTTGCTGTCAGATGAGCCTTCCACAATAACTTTTTGTCGAAAATAACTCCAAGGTCTTTGGTCTCAGAACTAATATCGACCTGTGTACCATTTAGAAGAATAGGTTTCATATATGGTAGAGATCTTTTTCTAGTGAACGGCACAATGGTGGTCTTTGAGCCATTGATTTTCAATCCTGTTCCCCTACACCATTCACTAGCTGGTAATAAGCCCCACTGGATAACATTACAAAGAGTGGATTCAGATTTTCCTCTAGCTATTATCACAATTTCGTCCGCATATGCTTGACATGATATGCCTAGATTTGTGACTTTTACCAGAAGATCATCAACTACTATGCTCTACAAAATGGGTGATAATACCCCACCTTGCGGACATCCTTTATTGACTTTGACTTTAACAGTTTTGTCACCTGCTTCAGCTTCAGTCAATCTACTGTTGATTAAAGCTCGTATCTAATTGGAAGTGGTATTATCTATACCTCTATTGTTAATAGCCCTAATCACATATTCGTGAGAAGTGTTGTCAGAAGCCCCCTCAATATCGAGAAAGGCACAAAGTGCTATTTCTTTTTTATCCAGTGCTGACTGAATAAAATCAGTCAGATGGTTTAGTGCGGTCTCATTCGATTTTCCCGCAATATATGCAAACTGACAAGGATGTAAAGGCTCCCTCAAGGAGATGTATATCAACTATAAGGATGGGAAAATAACATCCGCACCCGGCGATTTATATGGCTGAAAAGAGCTGATGGCCCATCTCAACTTCTCAGTAGTTATGATTTCTTTGGCCACCCTCATTCCACAATGAGCCATTGTATGTGCTTAAGTGTGCTTTTGCGTAGAAGGCTGCCACTCCTAACTTGGCCACCTTCCAGCCAATTTTGCTCGTTCTTCTAGGAAGAGCATCCATCTGCAAAGATGGCGGTAACTGGATCGAGCTCACAGGCAGGAAAAGGAGAATGCGATCCTCTTCATTCGCCGTGAACGTCCCATGCTTAGATCTCAACGCCAGCTTTAAATCGACTTTGTTTTTCGCAAGAGCTCTATGGTGTCGTGCTACTTCAAGAATCGATTCTACACTTTCACAAAAGGATCTAAAGCTAGTCCTTTTGGCTTTTCTGATCTCTTTGTTATATATCGTCAACTCTTTTTATATTCTTCCGAGTCCCCCGTACGCTTAGCTAGATTGAATAGCTTTCGCAGCTTAGTTCGTCCAGTAGCCAGACTAGAGTTCCACCAAGGAACATTCCTGCTGTTTTTCTTTGTTCTTAAAGGACACGATAGGATTCGGAAATAATTTCACTCAGCTAATTGACACCCTCCTCTAGCTCCACCGGATTTATATATATTCTTTGGATGTTTGAGGATGAGAGTAGTAAAGGCACTAAACTATCGAAGAATTCCCAGTTAGTATATCTAGGATTTCTAAAAACTACTATTTATTTACTTTTCCATGATGGGTGTGAGATCTAGCGACATGAATTCTGAAAGACAAAAGTAATTAATATCATTTCCAATCAGGATATAGGAGCGGGGAATGTCAGCATTGTCAACCCATATTACCCTTGTATACTTACTTGAAAGGCCCCTAATTTGACCTTTGCAATGCTCTTGAATGTGGGCCAGTCCCATGTTATTTTTGGCAAACACCCAAAGAGAGAAAGAGAGATTTCTGGGCCACGATCTCTGGTTCAGCCTTACCTGATGGAAGGCTACCACTCGTAATTACCTTCGATAGATGTGGGATGTTTGTCTCCCCTAATTCCACTGCTTTGTGATTTTCTTGAATACGTTTGGAAAAACCGACCTTGACCTTGCCAAATCGGTAGTTCAACGCTTACCCCGAATTCTTGATTATTTGTATGGACCCATCATCTATTTCCACGGACAACAACTGTTCGTTGCTCTCGTCCTTGCAACTCCATATTCTCCAGAAATTGGTGTTTAGCCCAATATTTTGGCTGGAGAGAAGCTTAAGTGACACTCTTGTGACCTCTTGTCCGCTACTACGAGGGAGGAAGAGCAAGATTGTGATCGTGGGATGTTGTCTCCCACTCTGGCGACCAAACTGACGCCCTCTCTCACTGAAAGCTGCATCACGACCGCTTTCAATCATTCTTCCGAATCCGTCGAACAGCAGTCGATGTTCAGGAAGCCAGGGTTGAAGTGGATACCATCGAAGGAGAATTCTTTGGTTCACTCTCCAACCAGCCTCTCAAGCAACATCTGCTTAACACTTGTCAGCTCCTTGCTAGTCAGGATGGTGTTCGGATAGTCCGCAGCAACAACAGCCACCTTGGTGACGGATGCCACCTTAGCGTAGCTACCTGCTGCCTTGGATCCTCCATGACTAGGTGGCTTCGACGGTGTTGCCGTCTTCCTCTCTTTGGCTGGGTCAGGATTAGGAGAAAAGGTGTTTCGTACCTTTTTCTTCAGGTTCTTGTTTACGTTCGGTTGTGATGTTGTGCCAGCCGAGTCCCTTACAACCCTCTGCTCCTTTGCCTTGGCAAGAGCATCATCTGGTTGCAAACCCTGAGACAGGTAGGTGAAGTACCATCTGATTCCAGCTCCACTTAGCTCCTTTCTTCTCGGGTCACCCAAACCCCCAGGTTGACCACGATCATGAAATCATGTTTGAAGCAATTTTTTCAATTTTCATTTCTTGTCATAACTGCTTATGTTTTGTTATATTACTGAATTACTAATTTTGGTAAATAAAACCCATTCAAATATTTATGTAAAAATGTATATAAATTTTCAACGCAGTGCATAATAAAGCCGACTTGCTTAAATATTTTTTTATGAAAAGTATCAAAAACTGAAACAAATATAAAATATATATATTATTATATATTCGTATCCCCATATCGCGCTAGCACATCGCTACTGCACAAGCTAACAGGGTTAAATCATTTATTTTTTTTATTGAAAAATGCACAGAAGTGTCAAGTGAAAAATAAATTTGTAGTATTACCATATTAATATATAATAATATTAATATTAAAATATAAAATAGAAGGTGTATTAGACGAAATATTATTATATATGAGTATATATGTACGAGTATATATGAGTATACATTACATTTTAAAGTTTAAACTTCAAGTAAATTAATTGCCACCTCTGTAATTTGTTTTGCTTAAGTCAGATACATAGATAATAGAGATATCCAATTTCCTTTTTAACATTGCATATTTCGTTCTGACTCGGTTCCCTTGTTCAATTGTTCCATGTTTTCTCCGAAAGTAAAATTGGTGACTTGGATCAAGTTGTCAACATTCGGCTGCATTTTGTTCAAAAATATTTTTTCAAACAGCTTGGAAAGTACAGACAATAGGCTGATAGTTCTGAATAGGAATATGTGGGTTCTTTTCCCAGCTTGCTAATCGTTTTTCATACTGAAAATTTCCAAAGTTTTGGGAAGTATCCTTCTCGAAGAACTGCATTGAACAAGTTTAGAATGATGCGGATTGGTAAGTGCGCTATCATCTCTGACGTTATCATGTCATCGCCTGGAGCCACGGCTGCCAAGACCAGAAGTGCCCTAATTTCGTCAACAAGGAATTCTATCGGGTTTTTCAATAAGAGCGCTACAAAAGTTTTTTTTAAATAAAACAAAACCGGTTTTAGATATCAATGAAATTCTTTATTCCTGTGAAAGTACGTTCGATGCCATTATGTATGGAACTCGATTTCTTGTGCATGGCCACCACGGGCACGCTTGCAGAAGTCCAGACGCTGAACCCAATTTTCAACGGTTTTCAAGCATAAATCGGCCGATACTGCTGCAATTTCACGTTCGATATTCGTACGAAGTTCATCAATCGTCGCTGGCTTGTTGGCATAGACCATAGACTTGACGTAGCCCCACAGGAAAAAATCTAACGGCGTCAAATCGCACGACCGAGGCGGCCAATCGACTGGGCCATTTCGTGAGATAACACGTTCACCAAACTTGGTTTGCAGTAAATTGATTGTGGCATTTGCTGTGTAGCTTGTGGCCCCGTCCTGTTGGAACCACATGTCCTCCAAGTCCATATTATCCAATTGGGGCCAAAAATATTCGGTTATCATTGAACGGTAGCGATTCGCATTCACAGTAATGTGCCGGTCTTGATCATCATGGAAGAAGTACGGCCCAATGACGCCGCCGGCCCATAAACCGCACCAAACCGTAATTTTTTCGGGATGCAATGATGACTCATGGAGTACGTGTGGATTGCTGTCTAACCAATAACGCATATTTTGCTTATTGACGAAGCCATTCAGCCAGAAATGAGCCTCATCATAAATTGGACGTAGCGGTCTTAAAGTTGAGGCGACTGACTCCGAATTTCGGTAGTAAATTTTAATAATTTCGACTCGTTGTTGGCTCGTATATCTTTAGATGATGGAATGGCAAACCTTACTGAAGAGAAATGTCAAAAGAGCGGGAAAAAATATGGCGTCGTTTGCTGTCACTATCGATTTACTTTTGTAGCGTTTCTTTTGAAAAACCCTTTATATACCAGTGGATCGGCCATTAGATGACTGCTAATGTATCGACGATATTTTAGTCAACTAAATTCATCACCTGCTGCGCGACCGATGTTGCTTGTACGTACTCTTTTGTGTATTCTTCGATTGCATGGTATTTAATATGGTTTTTTCCATTCCGTGTTCCACGATTTATGTTATAAAATTGATAGCATAACAGGTTAAAATAGTTGTTTATTGTATTATAGTGTATTGATTAAATGGGTTGCAGATACCAGCAGTATGTTAATTTCATTTGTTTGCAGGAAATTGGAACTTCGTTTTTACTTTTGCAAATACCATTGGCATTCCAATGACATATTTTTAAAATGTTCATTGTTGGGATAAAAGTAATTGCATCAACTGATTTTAGGATTCAACAAATTCTTGATACATATTTTGCATGGCGTTCATGAATTGAGTCATCCAGCACTTTAAATTGGCAATGAGAGCTTCTAAAGACGGAGAGAAAGATGTCTCTTTAGATTGTTCGTTTGGCATACCTCTAGCAATTTCGGAATATGATGGCTTTCCAGCCAATGTGTTGTTTGGAGCGATATTTATTGGTACGTATCGATAAATGTTTTCCGCTACACTTCGTTCCGGTCTTTGCATTTGAGATTCTTTTTTTAAAGACGGGACACCCCCGATAGCTGGCAGTATGATTACCAGTGCAATTATTACCCATTTTTCCTGTAGTGACACTTTTGTCACGAGAGCATTAAGCTATTCGATGTAGATAACCACAAACTACACAAACTGATGTAATAGTGCAATTCGACTTGGTGTGGCCGTATTCTTGGCAACTTTTCAGTATAGAAGGTAGGTAAGACTGTATAATGGATGCGCTTAAATTTTTGGTAGCTTTTTCGTCTCGGGCTCAAGCTCATTTTTGAACAGCGGTTGGAGGATATTGTTTCTGTTTTTTAAATAGAAAATATAGCTTCTCAATGCCTCTTTAACTTCTTTGAAGTCAACATTGCTGTCTATACCCTTAATCACCTCTACTACTTTTTAGTTGGTAAGTATAACCTGTTCCCTTCAAATTGATCAATAATTTTGGGGAAACCGTTTTCAGTGGCTGCTTGGATCTTCGTCTCCTTTATGACATATTTAAGTATTGAGACGATGTCGAAATCGCTACCTAGCCTAACCTACTAGTCGCGATAGTTAAGCGACTATCTTGTTTGTGCACTGTTTTCGCAAATATATGTGGTTTATATGGCTTGGCTGTAGTAGATAGATAGATAAAAAGATATGTGATGAGCTGGAATTAAGCAGAGCATTCAGTAAGAGGGACCATTGTACTATACTCTGGATAGATTCTGGAGAAAGATTAGAGAGATAGAAAAGGTCTCAGTAGGGGAAGAAGAAAAGGGTCAATCTTCTTTGATCTTCCTTCTTCCTTTCATTAATGAACCTAAGAATATCGGGAGGAGGAAGAGTATGATCAATATTCATACTGAATACATCACCACCCGACAGCCGTAAGCTTCTTCTTGCAAAAGCTGGACTACTAGAAGTGTCATCCTGCTCAAGAGAGGATTGGCAAGTCGGATAGTTGATGATACCCAGTTTTGGCCATTTGCTGACCACATGTGTCATGCCCAGTGATTACACCTAACAGGAGTCTCAGGTCCATCCTACAGAGTTTTAGAAGAAGGGTCACTAAATTCCAGTCTGGTTGTTTCACGAAGCACTTAGCAATTCTCCATGATCTCTGCTCGGAGCACTTCCTTTGACCATTACAGAACTGATACCAAAGCAAGTTTCCGGAATCGATGGTGAAATTGCAGAGTCTTCATTGGCCAACTTGTCAGCCATCTCATTCTCATCAATACTATAATGCTCCGGAGCCCAGATAAGACATAACATATTGTGTTTTGTAACACTGTTCAGTTTTGTCTTACATTTATTGACCAATACTGAACAGACAGGGTTAACAAGGGACTTCAGTGCAGCTTGGCTCTCCATGCAGATGCCTATGCGCTCCTTTACTCTTTCCTCTCAATTACCCAGCACGCCATGTTCAGGATAGCGAATACCTTCGCTAAGAAGACTGTCGTCATCTTTCCGGTGGCAATAAAGTACTTAGTTTCATCATCTAAGTACCAACCGGAACCGCTACCATTTAAAGTTTTAGATCCGTCAGTGTAAAAGAGATGATGTAGACCCCAAAGAAAAATGTTTGGACTCAACCATTGGTCTCGTTTCAGTAACCTCACTTCATATCTCATTCCGAAGCAGCCAGACGGCACCCGATTATCCACTGGCAACCTGAAAAGTATACACTGTTCACAGGCTGAGCCCAAAAGTCTACTTCGTCTTGCCAGGCCCCATTTATTCTGAGTCTGTACGCCGCTGTCATTGATCCTTTCGGTTCAGAATATCCAGGTGAAGCAAATTCAGAAGGGCATTGAGGCCGTCACTTGACGTAGTGCTCATTGCACTAGTGATACCCAAGTACACACTTTCAGCATCCTGTCAGAGAAGGACTTAACCATAGTGGCTCTTCACCATACTACCGAGGGATATGTTATAATAAGTTCAGTGTACATCCAGTACACGACCGCTGGACTTAGACCCCAAGTCTTACCTTTTGAATACGAGAGACCTTTTCTCGGCATGACTCTTCCAGGTCAATTTACTATCTAGGGTAAACCCTTGATATTTGACCTCAGAAGACAGCTGCAGTGTCTTTCATCGTTGGTAGTAAAAGGCCTTCCATCTTGCGTCTCCTTGTAAAGAGCACTAAAGTGATCTTATTGGGATACACTGAAAGACTCTGCAAATCGCATCAATGCTTGATATTGTCCAGGACTACATTTTACTGCACACTGTCGGTAAGGACCGTTCGGAGATCAGTACATACACATCGTCAGCATACGCTTGAACGTGACCTCCAACATACCAATGAGTCCACAACCAAGCCCTACAGTAGAGGAGAAAGTAGTCCCCCTTGGGGCATCCTTTCCTCACCTCTACCTTGACACTGTCGTCATTTCCTTCTTCTGTGATAAGCACTGCTTTGGACAACATGGAGTTAATCCATCGTACGATTGCTTCCTCTACTCTAAGATTAATTGCTGAGTACCACATTGAGTCAAAAGTAGCATTGTCAGAGGCACCCTCAATATTAACAAATAACCCCAGAGTGAAGTCTCTCGTCTCCAGCCCTTTTTAAACTATGCTAGCATGGTCGTGAAAAGCCACTCTGATATGCATGCCGTCTGGCATTAAGTGGACTCCGTCTCAAAAACTTAAATCCAATATGCTTCTCAACCATACTTTCCAGACTTTTAAGCAGAAACGATGTTAAGTTTATTGGTGTGAAACTTTTCGGTAAAGCGTAGTCGTCCTTCGCCGGCATAGGAACAAAAAGTACTGTGACCGATCGCCAAAGGCGTAGCATATATCCATGAGCGCGACAGGCAATGAACATATTTTTCAGAACCTCATGAGCTTTGTCCCTCCTCGCTTCAGCATGAGTGGATAAACACCATCGGGTCTTATAGACTTGAAGTTATCGAATGACGATATGGCATACCTTAATGTTTTATCGGTAACTATCTTAGAGGCAATGAATCAATCAAGCCTAGTGGTGGCAACTCCAGCCTGATCAGAAGTGTTTATGGCGCTCTGTGGAGCAGCAATCCAGCAGCCATGTGTTCCAAGGAGTACATCGTTTACTTCCGATCTTGAGCTGGTGTTGGCGCAATCGGGCTTCCACAGTTAATCAAGCTTGACTGTCCGGTCCTTTTGAAAAACTTTACATAGCCTTGCTGAAGTCTTCTGATCTTCCATGCAAACGTTTCTATAAGAGTCCAGTTTAGGGAATTTAAAATTCTTCTTATATTCTTTCTTCAGCTTACGGTAGGCAAGCCAGTTCTGGACACACCATATTATAGCATTCAAACAAGATTCGCCCTATAGACTATAAGCTACTTCAATTGACTCTATTGTCCGGAGTTCGGGAACGTCACAAGTTCTTTTTCCAACAGGATTACCGGATCGTGTCCAATCTGCTTTTCGAGGATTATGACCTGTGGGAGTCGTCTCTGTCATGGCCGCAAACCGAAACTCTATGTAGGATTGGTCCTATAATGAGAACTTCGAGTACTCGCCAGCCGGTGATATGCTCCTCCGCTATGTTATTTAACAGCTTCAGATCATTCACTTCCTGTCTTCTACTAGTAAAAAAAGTAATACTCGTGCCAACATTCTGTAAAGTCATTCGGGAGGACAAGATGAAATCCATCAGCTTATTCCCCCTGAGGTTACAGTTAGTGCTACCCAAAAGAGTGTTCTAGGAATTTGCATCACAGCCCACCATTAAGACTAAATTTATAGATTCTTCGTATTGTACGATTGCCACTATCTCCCTCGTATCATGATAGAGTCGTAGGGGAGATAAGCCGAAACAATATTAGTATCTGCTTCCCTTCTCCATTCACGATACTTTATTTTAACCGCAACCAACCCTTGGCAGCAGAATTGCCTTGACGTTATGTAGTCCGCCGCTTTCGGCATAACAATGCAGGAATGCGGACGGACCTCTCCTTCACAGTAAATGACGGACAATAACTTAATTCATCCTTAGCCACATATGCGTCTATTCGACTCCCATGGTGCTTGTATTAGATTTATGTGAGAATTTGTGTGCAGTTTCGAATGGCTGCTGCATAGAAGAGTAGTAGCCGATTTGGTATGCTGCAAGTTCATTTACTTGAAAGTAATGTTTAGCATCATAGGGACAGTCAACTTTACTTTATATCTCCTTATCTGAGTCAGAATGTAGTTCCGAAACGAGTAAGCGTCTTAAATTAAGATACATGGTACGAATAGCACCGATAGTGTGCACACTGGTGGCTTCTTGTCCTGCAGCTGGTTAGGTTATCGTGGTAGCCGGTCCACGGACCAGCTCAATCAGACCACCATGGGTCCATTGTGATACCACCGCGAAACAACGCTCCTCTGATTTATTCGTCGAACCATTTCGAAGCCCTAATAAAGCGATGGATTTGTTTGAACTTCGCGCCAGACATTTCTATAAGAGAATTAAAAGCTTATTTCCATAAAGAGCCCGCTCTGCTTCTAGCCAGAGAGGGGCACCTACAGAAAAGATGTTCCACAGTCTCCTTCTCCTCCTCATCCCTACAGCTTCTGCAGTATTCATGAGAGAATACTCCCAGCCTGAGAGTATGCCTGCCGAATAGCCTATGACAAGTTATATAAATCACAACCTGAGAGATATCATCTCTCGACAGGACAAGCAAGTCTCTAGATTTCCTTCTATTAGCCTGGCCGTTAAGCCAGTGCCCTCGTGTGCCCAAGACCCATTCGCCTCACGCACGACCCTATCCTTCAGCATCAGTTTACAGGAGGCAATTGGTATTCCAACCTCGCATCTGTCCGTGCATAAAGGAAGGTTGGTGCCCCGTCTGGCTAACTCATCAGCCCTACAGTTCGCCTCAATATCCCTATGTCCCGGAACCCACAAAAGGTGTACCGTGAAAATGGTACTGATATCATTTAGGGCTGCAGACCTGAGCAACCTTTGATTTCAGTGCTACCGAGTTCATTGACATGATGGCCGCCTGGCTATCCGAGTAGATATTTCTAATATTCTTTGTTACAGCATTTCTATTTAAGTAGACGGCTACCTCCGTTTTGGCTAGTACCTATGCTTGATAAACACTGCAGTGGTCGGGGAGACAGAAACAAAGTTCCAGTCTTTTGAGAAAACTCAAAAACCTACTCTATCGTCAAGTTTGAATCCGCCAGTGTAGAAATTCGGTTCTCCCCTTCTCCATGGCATTGGTATTTGCCACTCTCTTCTAGATGTAATAAGTGTCTGGAAGTGCCTATCGAAGTTGAGATTAGGTATACAGTGGTCAATGTATTGGGAAGAACTACTCCAGGTATGCGCGTTAGTCGAGGGAACAATCTGCCGATCATGCTATAACGCCTCACATTTTAGCCTTAGTGCTGATGCGGCGGCCATTTGTTTCCCTACCGGCTTTAATGTAGGTAGGTTGAGTATCACTTCTAATGCTTTAGTTGGAGTGGGCCTGAAAGCACCAGATATGCACAGAAAAGCCATTCTTTGGACCTTGCTCAGAAGCTTCAAATAGCTTTGTTCCTGAGTGGCTGGTCACCATACCAGTATTCCAGATAGCAATATAGGTCTGACCACCGAAAAGTACAGCCAATGCCAATGGCATGGCCCCCACTATCTAGTACTAATCCCAAATATTTGACTGTCTTCTTCATCGGAATTTCCACCCTTTGTATGTTTGTTAGCGGGGAGACTGTAGGATATCTATTTTTCTTGGAAAAGAGGATTAATTCCATTTTATCGGGGTTTAACCCTAACCCCCTTCTTCCTGTCCAACGAGCAAGCGTGGCCATGCTGTGCGCAAAATATCCATAAGAGTGTTTGGATATTTCCCTCTAATCACAATATCCAAATCGTCAGCATAAGCGATGACGTGGCAACCCCCCTCTCAAGGGCTAGCATTAAAAAATTTCCGCAAAATTCTAAAGCAGGGGGTTGAGAACTCCTCCATGAGCAGTGTCTCTGCACACCTGTCTGATTAAACTGCAGGTACCTAAGCTGGCAGTTACCTTTCTGCTGACGAGTCTCTATCAGCGCAACCACATTAGGATCAACGCCCAGAGCTTCTAACGCTTCCGTAATGGCGTTTGCACTTATTTTCTTAAACGCGCGTTCTATGTCAATGAACGCCGCCAGTGCAAAATCCTTCTGCTAGATGGCTTTTTCCACTATACCAATGAGTACGTGTAACGCCGTCTCTGTCGATTTGCACTTTGGGTATGTATGCTGTGCCGAGGAGATTCTACCATAGCTTCCCGTAAGTGTGCATCAATCAATCTCTCCAATGTTTTTAGGAGGAAAGAGGTGAGACTGATTGGTCTGTAGTCATTAGGATTTACATGTGAGGACCTGCCCGCTTTGGGTATAAAGGAAACCTTCGTTTCTCTCCATCTTAGCGGAATATAGTCCAGGTTAAGACAGCTTCTAATTGCAGTCACAACCTAGGTCTTAATTATGTCCCATGATTGTTGCAATTCTGCTAGGTAAATTCCATCCAGACCCGGAGATTTGTATGGACCAAAGGTGTTAATGGCCTACTCAACTGTCGACTGTAACTATCACATTTCCTATCTCAGACTGCCTGCCCTTAGATGTCGAGTTATTACCCTCCACCGTGTTAGTGCCTGGAAAGTGCGTATCTAAAAGAAGAGCCAAAGATCCCTCGCTCAATTCGCTCCACACATCACCCGGACCTTTTAGGTAGCCCAAGCTGTGTGGTGTCGTCGCTAGGATTCGTTTTAGTCAAGCCGCTTGCGATGTTTCTTCCACATCCCTACAATAAATTTGCCAGGACTCTCGTTGCGCAGTTCTGGTTGCTTTCTTGTATATTTTTAGCTCTTATGGGCTTCCCAGTTCGAGGTCAGAGTAATGTCCAAAACTTCCTTCCTGTTATTTGTTATAAAAGTCGGCTCTAAGCCACTAAACTAATTTTCTATAATAAAGTCTAAAACTGACTTGTATTAGTGTCTGTGCTTCCCAACAATGTATTGTGAGCGTTTACGTCGCTGGAGACAACAAAGTTCCTGTTGGCTTCGGCGGTCTCCATAACCAATGCCCGAACCTCCTTCGGTGGAGCGTCCTTATCATGTGGCATATATGCAGAGGCTACCAAGAAACTGCTATTTTGCATCTCAATGCTTCCCGCCACGGTATCCGCATTGCTTAACTTAGGGAGCAGCAAGATGTGAATGTTACCCTTTGCTAATATATAAGCACGAGGCTTACCTGTGCTGTGAGCAGCTATCATCTTGAAACCTCTCATCTTTAGACCGCAGATTTTGTTGCCGCATATCCACGGCTCTTGGATGAGGGCCACATCAAAACCACCGGAACCCAGGCGGTTCATCAAATTCGCGGAGGCGAGTCTACAATGGTGGAGGTTGATTTGGATTAGCTTCATAGGAATCTGTCCTTCTTACTTCCACCATCGTAACGTCCGCGTCCTCCTATCCTTCGGTGTTCTCAAGGAGGTCGTCTTCCTCAAGGAGCTGCCAGACACGGCTCAGCTCCTCTGAGTCAGTTGAACTTTGGCTGCTGGACAACCCTTCTTCACCATCGCCACACAAGCTAGCCTTGTCACCCTCTCTCTCCTCCGGTTCCAAAGCTTGTTCGTCGCTGCGGTAGCTCCGAACGGTTGCGTCAACGGACCCGAACCTGACTACCCCTTTTCTCTGTGCCAGTGGTTCAAGGGACTCAGCATTGAGTATTAACAACACCTGTCTCTTACCTTCTACTGGCTCCTCAAGCTTCGCCAACCTCCAGTTATGGGTTGGCAAGTCTCTGTTGCAAGATCTAAAGATCTTCTCTATTTTCGCCGGTTCAACTGGCTTTGCCGGGATCCAGACCCGGGCTCTGAGTCCCGGCCAAATCTCGCCAACATTGCTTACCGAAATCTTGTAAATTTTGGCTGACCTGCTGTCATTGCATGCGATGAGCTTGGCCCGGCCCTGATAACAGCCCGCATCGTGACAGAAAGGAGGGGGTCCAGGGTTTTCCTCTAAGACCTGGAGGTAGACTTCGGCAATCGGTTGCTCCACCCACCTCCACTTCTCTTTGGGTATGACCCCTTCCTCCTCGTTCCGGTCTATGATGGCCATCATCTCACCCCCACCTTTGACCACTTCGCTGTAGGACGGGTATTTCTGGTCGCCGACTCTTTGTCCTTTAGCGATTTCACCCGTCTCTTCAGCCGAACGTTGTCTTTTTGGGGCTGTACTCGCCGGTTTACCCAAGCCGGATAGCATACCCCTTGCCCACTTTACCGATTTGGCCTGCTCCTCAGTGAGCTGATCAGTAGGTAGAGCTTCATATTTGGCCATTACCCTCATGGCCGCCTTCTTGTCGTAAAAGGACTGCTTAGACGGACGAAAATGTTTATCCGACCCCCTGGCCTACCCCAGCAACCTTCTTTGAGCTGCTGGGCCCCTCTACTGTCTGCTGCCGATTGATCCCAGGCGAAACTCCCCGCCCCCTGATCACAGTCAGCGTTTGGGGTTTCACCACATCCAGGTTTGCACCAGGGTTAGCCATTACACCTGCGGCCGCCGGAGACTGTGCCGGAGCGGTAGTGTGAATATGTGCCGTACCCATATCCTTGCTACGTCCCAGCTCCCCCGAGCCATCTTTGATTCCTCTGTACTAGCAACATTTTCATCCAGCAATAGGCGATCGATTTAGTGACGAAGCCAGGCGAGGATACATCATATGAAATATGAGTATACACAACCTTGGCAGTGGTAGTGTCGTATGTTTTAACAAATTTTGCTGTTTGGCTAGTATTTTTATTTTGGGGATATAGTTTTCTCTTTGATTGCGCTAGAATGTAGCGGTCAAGTCCTGTCTGCATTGCCGGGATAATGTTTTTACTGCAGCTTCATCAGTGTGTGTTAAGTTTTAAGTAAAAAGCTTTTTGATTTTACTTACTCTGAGAGGAAGAGCTTTCGATGCATTTTGAGAGAGCTTATTGTTATTGTTTGTGTGGGTGTTTACGATAAGTGATTGCTTGTTGACAGTTTGAGTAGTACCAGGTGCTTTGGAATCGGGAGTACGGCATTGTGCACTTCACGCCGAAATTAGTTTCACTTGTGGCTTGATAGAAGCGAGCGCCTCAGCGTAGCCGACCACGTGAAGGGACCCATATGAAGGAGCCGGCGAAACACCAAGTAGATGTTTAAGCGTCTGTTGTTACTGCACGTCTTTACGTTCATGTAGAGAATGGTGCAAGCTTGAACCGCTCGAGTGCATGCTTTCGGAGCAGTGCTCTAAGCACGCTTTGAACAAAGGTAGCGGAGTGGCAGGCACTTTCGACACACTATGAGAGCGCATGCGCTGGCAGAGAGCGCTTGTGGGCTGAGTAGGAGAGCGGAGTGCGCTCATCTGTTGACCGTTGCAAACCGTTTATTTTTATTCACTTTTCAATTTGCTTTTCAATTATTAAATATATAGTTCACTTTGCAACGTCTCTAGTTTCAGCACAAACTAGTATTGCAACCACTTGTATGCGTCTGTATTCTTTGTTTTGAGTTAGGTATTTCAGCTTGTACTGTGGAAATAAATTAAGACACTTGAAAGTGAGCAGCGGACAAAATCAGGACCTCATACTTTAGCTTTCGCAAACGCAGAATTTCTCTGAATTTATATTTGATTTTGTAAGTTTTATTATAATAGAAATAAATAATGTCTTCTTTGTATTGAGTATTTGAGCCACTCATACCAGGGGAACAGAAAAAGTAAACAGCATGAGACTTCATGTTTCATAATATTCAATTGGACCCTTTACCTTTAAAAAAGGTTAATAGGGTATACTAATTTTGTGCTTTTGAGAGGGGTTGCAATTTCAAGAAGGAGGCGTGGTTGGTATGGACATATATATATATACAGATATGATCAGAATCACTTTCTAAGCAATTTTGATTTTGTCCGTCCGTCTGCCCGCCTGTCCGTCTGTCCGTCTATGGCCACTTTTTTTCTACACCTTTAGAGCTATCTTCATGAAATTTTGCAAAAGTATAGTCTGGACAAAGATACAGAACCAGATTGCAATAAGGGCCGATTTGGACAAAGACCACGCCTACTTCCCATAATAAGAACTTTTTTCACCTTTTTTAAAATGACTATTACTTCGGTCCAATTGAAGGAATCGTGACATTATTTGGCACTTATGGAGATGCGGGTCCTACTAAACACTGTGCAAATTGGGCGGTATATATTAACTGCCACGCCCACTATTAACAAATATTAATAACTTAAGATCTGGTAGAGATTTACGGACGAAATTTTACGGGAAGGAACATGGGGACATTATAAAGCTATCTGAAACAAATGGGGCTGATCAGAGAAAAGACACACCCACTTTTGATATAAGGAACTTTCAGGTCTAAAATTAAAATTAGCCTACCTATGCTCGTATTGATGTCAGCGGAATAAAAATTTGCCGAAACATACATGGGGTCCATAATAGTATGTGTGCAGAATATGGAGATCATAATAGAACTGCGACGCCCACAATTAGCCAAAATCATTACTGTGTCCTTATTAAAGATTTATCAACGAAATTTCACAAGAATGTTGCAGGTACTAACATTAAACACCACACAAAAAATGGGCGTGGTATTTCTACAGCCACGCCTTATTAGAAATTACGCATATTCACATATTATTATAACTTGACAAAATTTTATCCTAGTACGTATATGGACCCTACAAAGTCATATACAAGATTCGGGGTCGATCAAAGAAAGGATACGCCTCCCTCCCATATTATTAACTTTGGGGACCCCACTTAAAGACAGTTACCCTAATTATGTTTCTAGTGATGATATAAGAAAACAAATTCGTAGATGTATACACTGGGTCTGTACTAGTATGCATTCCAAATATGGGCAGATTATTACTAATTCCATGCCCACAATTAACCAAAAATCGTTACTAGGCTCCTATTAAAGATTTATCAACGAAATTTCACAGGAATGTTGCGGGTACTAACATTAAACACCGCACAAAAAATGTGCGTGTTATTTTTATAGCCACGCCCACTATTGGCATATTATTATAACTTTCGACCTATACAATATTTTCTGACGAAATTTTATATTAGTGGTTATATTGACACTACAAATGGGGTCGATATAATCATATCAAGGTACCCTACCAAAAATTACCGTGAATATGTTCCTAATGATGATTTATGAAGAAAACATCCCCATTGTTGAACTTGCACGCACAAGAAAAGGTAAAGGGTATTTCGAAGTCGGTCTAACCCGACTTCAGACTTCTGTACTCGTTTTATATTGATTTTAACCGCAACCAACCCTTGGCAGCAGAATTGCCTTGACGTTATGTAGTCCGCCGCTTTCGGCATAACAATGCAGGAATGCGGACGGACCTCTCCTTCACAGTAAATGACGGACAATAACTTAATTCATCCTTAGCCACATATGCGTCTATTCGACTCCCATGGTGCTTGTATTAGATTTATGTGAGAATTTGTGTGCAGTTTCGAATGGCTGCTGCATAGAAGAGTAGTAGCCGATTTGGTATGCTGCAAGTTCATTTACTTGAAAGTAATGTTTAGCATCATAGGGACAGTCAACTTTACTTTATATCTCCTTATCTGAGTCAGAATGTAGTTCCGAAACGAGTAAGCGTCTTAAATTAAGATACATGGTACGAATAGCACCGATAGTGTGCACACTGGTGGCTTCTTGTCCTGCAGCTGGTTAGGTTATCGTGGTAGCCGGTCCACGGACCAGCTCAATCAGACCACCATGGGTCCATTGTGATACCACCGCGAAACAACGCTCCTCTGATTTATTCGTCGAACCATTTCGAAGCCCTAATAAAGCGATGGATTTGTTTGAACTTCGCGCCAGACATTTCTATAAGAGAATTAAAAGCTTATTTCCATAAAGAGCCCGCTCTGCTTCTAGCCAGAGAGGGGCACCTACAGAAAAGATGTTCCACAGTCTCCTTCTCCTCCTCATCCCTACAGCTTCTGCAGTATTCATGAGAGAATACTCCCAGCCTGAGAGTATGCCTGCCGAATAGCCTATGACAAGTTATATAAATCACAACCTGAGAGATATCATCTCTCGACAGGACAAGCAAGTCTCTAGATTTCCTTCTATTAGCCTGGCCGTTAAGCCAGTGCCCTCGTGTGCCCAAGACCCATTCGCCTCACGCACGACCCTATCCTTCAGCATCAGTTTACAGGAGGCAATTGGTATTCCAACCTCGCATCTGTCCGTGCATAAAGGAAGGTTGGTGCCCCGTCTGGCTAACTCATCAGCCCTACAGTTCGCCTCAATATCCCTATGTCCCGGAACCCACAAAAGGTGTACCGTGAAAATGGTACTGATATCATTTAGGGCTGCAGACCTGAGCAACCTTTGATTTCAGTGCTACCGAGTTCATTGACATGATGGCCGCCTGGCTATCCGAGTAGATATTTCTAATATTCTTTGTTACAGCATTTCTATTTAAGTAGACGGCTACCTCCGTTTTGGCTAGTACCTATGCTTGATAAACACTGCAGTGGTCGGGGAGACAGAAACAAAGTTCCAGTCTTTTGAGAAAACTCAAAAACCTACTCTATCGTCAAGTTTGAATCCGCCAGTGTAGAAATTCGGTTCTCCCCTTCTCCATGGCATTGGTATTTGCCACTCTCTTCTAGATGTAATAAGTGTCTGGAAGTGCCTATCGAAGTTGAGATTAGGTATACAGTGGTCAATGTATTGGGAAGAACTACTCCAGGTATGCGCGTTAGTCGAGGGAACAATCTGCCGATCATGCTATAACGCCTCACATTTTAGCCTTAGTGCTGATGCGGCGGCCATTTGTTTCCCTACCGGCTTTAATGTAGGTAGGTTGAGTATCACTTCTAATGCTTTAGTTGGAGTGGGCCTGAAAGCACCAGATATGCACAGAAAAGCCATTCTTTGGACCTTGCTCAGAAGCTTCAAATAGCTTTGTTCCTGAGTGGCTGGTCACCATACCAGTATTCCAGATAGCAATATAGGTCTGACCACCGAAAAGTACAGCCAATGCCAATGGCATGGCCCCCACTATCTAGTACTAATCCCAAATATTTGACTGTCTTCTTCATCGGAATTTCCACCCTTTGTATGTTTGTTAGCGGGGAGACTGTAGGATATCTATTTTTCTTGGAAAAGAGGATTAATTCCATTTTATCGGGGTTTAACCCTAACCCCCTTCTTCCTGTCCAACGAGCAAGCGTGGCCATGCTGTGCGCAAAATATCCATAAGAGTGTTTGGATATTTCCCTCTAATCACAATATCCAAATCGTCAGCATAAGCGATGACGTGGCAACCCCCCTCTCAAGGGCTAGCATTAAAAAATTTCCGCAAAATTCTAAAGCAGGGGGTTGAGAACTCCTCCATGAGCAGTGTCTCTGCACACCTGTCTGATTAAACTGCAGGTACCTAAGCTGGCAGTTACCTTTCTGCTGACGAGTCTCTATCAGCGCAACCACATTAGGATCAACGCCCAGAGCTTCTAACGCTTCCGTAATGGCGTTTGCACTTATTTTCTTAAACGCGCGTTCTATGTCAATGAACGCCGCCAGTGCAAAATCCTTCTGCTAGATGGCTTTTTCCACTATACCAATGAGTACGTGTAACGCCGTCTCTGTCGATTTGCACTTTGGGTATGTATGCTGTGCCGAGGAGATTCTACCATAGCTTCCCGTAAGTGTGCATCAATCAATCTCTCCAATGTTTTTAGGAGGAAAGAGGTGAGACTGATTGGTCTGTAGTCATTAGGATTTACATGTGAGGACCTGCCCGCTTTGGGTATAAAGGAAACCTTCGTTTCTCTCCATCTTAGCGGAATATAGTCCAGGTTAAGACAGCTTCTAATTGCAGTCACAACCTAGGTCTTAATTATGTCCCATGATTGTTGCAATTCTGCTAGGTAAATTCCATCCAGACCCGGAGATTTGTATGGACCAAAGGTGTTAATGGCCTACTCAACTGTCGACTGTAACTATCACATTTCCTATCTCAGACTGCCTGCCCTTAGATGTCGAGTTATTACCCTCCACCGTGTTAGTGCCTGGAAAGTGCGTATCTAAAAGAAGAGCCAAAGATCCCTCGCTCAATTCGCTCCACACATCACCCGGACCTTTTAGGTAGCCCAAGCTGTGTGGTGTCGTCGCTAGGATTCGTTTTAGTCAAGCCGCTTGCGATGTTTCTTCCACATCCCTACAATAAATTTGCCAGGACTCTCGTTGCGCAGTTCTGGTTGCTTTCTTGTATATTTTTAGCTCTTATGGGCTTCCCAGTTCGAGGTCAGAGTAATGTCCAAAACTTCCTTCCTGTTATTTGTTATAAAAGTCGGCTCTAAGCCACTAAACTAATTTTCTATAATAAAGTCTAAAACTGACTTGTATTAGTGTCTGTGCTTCCCAACAATGTATTGTGAGCGTTTACGTCGCTGGAGACAACAAAGTTCCTGTTGGCTTCGGCGGTCTCCATAACCAATGCCCGAACCTCCTTCGGTGGAGCGTCCTTATCATGTGGCATATATGCAGAGGCTACCAAGAAACTGCTATTTTGCATCTCAATGCTTCCCGCCACGGTATCCGCATTGCTTAACTTAGGGAGCAGCAAGATGTGAATGTTACCCTTTGCTAATATATAAGCACGAGGCTTACCTGTGCTGTGAGCAGCTATCATCTTGAAACCTCTCATCTTTAGACCGCAGATTTTGTTGCCGCATATCCACGGCTCTTGGATGAGGGCCACATCAAAACCACCGGAACCCAGGCGGTTCATCAAATTCGCGGAGGCGAGTCTACAATGGTGGAGGTTGATTTGGATTAGCTTCATAGGAATCTGTCCTTCTTACTTCCACCATCGTAACGTCCGCGTCCTCCTATCCTTCGGTGTTCTCAAGGAGGTCGTCTTCCTCAAGGAGCTGCCAGACACGGCTCAGCTCCTCTGAGTCAGTTGAACTTTGGCTGCTGGACAACCCTTCTTCACCATCGCCACACAAGCTAGCCTTGTCACCCTCTCTCTCCTCCGGTTCCAAAGCTTGTTCGTCGCTGCGGTAGCTCCGAACGGTTGCGTCAACGGACCCGAACCTGACTACCCCTTTTCTCTGTGCCAGTGGTTCAAGGGACTCAGCATTGAGTATTAACAACACCTGTCTCTTACCTTCTACTGGCTCCTCAAGCTTCGCCAACCTCCAGTTATGGGTTGGCAAGTCTCTGTTGCAAGATCTAAAGATCTTCTCTATTTTCGCCGGTTCAACTGGCTTTGCCGGGATCCAGACCCGGGCTCTGAGTCCCGGCCAAATCTCGCCAACATTGCTTACCGAAATCTTGTAAATTTTGGCTGACCTGCTGTCATTGCATGCGATGAGCTTGGCCCGGCCCTGATAACAGCCCGCATCGTGACAGAAAGGAGGGGGTCCAGGGTTTTCCTCTAAGACCTGGAGGTAGACTTCGGCAAAGTATGACCCCTTCCTCCTCGTTCCGGTCTATGATGGCCATCATCTCACCCCCACCTTTGACCACTTCGCTGTAGGACGGGTATTTCTGGTCGCCGACTCTTTGTCCTTTAGCGATTTCACCCGTCTCTTCAGCCGAACGTTGTCTTTTTGGGGCTGTACTCGCCGGTTTACCCAAGCCGGATAGCATACCCCTTGCCCACTTTACCGATTTGGCCTGCTCCTCAGTGAGCTGATCAGTAGGTAGAGCTTCATATTTGGCCATTACCCTCATGGCCGCCTTCTTGTCGTAAAAGGACTGCTTAGACGGACGAAAATGTTTATCCGACCCCCTGGCCTACCCCAGCAACCTTCTTTGAGCTGCTGGGCCCCTCTACTGTCTGCTGCCGATTGATCCCAGGCGAAACTCCCCGCCCCCTGATCACAGTCAGCGTTTGGGGTTTCACCACATCCAGGTTTGCACCAGGGTTAGCCATTACACCTGCGGCCGCCGGAGACTGTGCCGGAGCGGTAGTGTGAATATGTGCCGTACCCATATCCTTGCTACGTCCCAGCTCCCCCGAGCCATCTTTGATTCCTCTGTACTAGCAACATTTTCATCCAGCAATAGGCGATCGATTTAGTGACGAAGCCAGGCGAGGATACATCATATGAAATATGAGTATACACAACCTTGGCAGTGGTAGTGTCGTATGTTTTAACAAATTTTGCTGTTTGGCTAGTATTTTTATTTTGGGGATATAGTTTTCTCTTTGATTGCGCTAGAATGTAGCGGTCAAGTCCTGTCTGCATTGCCGGGATAATGTTTTTACTGCAGCTTCATCAGTGTGTGTTAAGTTTTAAGTAAAAAGCTTTTTGATTTTACTTACTCTGAGAGGAAGAGCTTTCGATGCATTTTGAGAGAGCTTATTGTTATTGTTTGTGTGGGTGTTTACGATAAGTGATTGCTTGTTGACAGTTTGAGTAGTACCAGGTGCTTTGGAATCGGGAGTACGGCATTGTGCACTTCACGCCGAAATTAGTTTCACTTGTGGCTTGATAGAAGCGAGCGCCTCAGCGTAGCCGACCACGTGAAGGGACCCATATGAAGGAGCCGGCGAAACACCAAGTAGATGTTTAAGCGTCTGTTGTTACTGCACGTCTTTACGTTCATGTAGAGAATGGTGCAAGCTTGAACCGCTCGAGTGCATGCTTTCGGAGCAGTGCTCTAAGCACGCTTTGAACAAAGGTAGCGGAGTGGCAGGCACTTTCGACACACTATGAGAGCGCATGCGCTGGCAGAGAGCGCTTGTGGGCTGAGTAGGAGAGCGGAGTGCGCTCATCTGTTGACCGTTGCAAACCGTTTATTTTTATTCACTTTTCAATTTGCTTTTCAATTATTAAATATATAGTTCACTTTGCAACGTCTCTAGTTTCAGCACAAACTAGTATTGCAACCACTTGTATGCGTCTGTATTCTTTGTTTTGAGTTAGGTATTTCAGCTTGTACTGTGGAAATAAATTAAGACACTTGAAAGTGAGCAGCGGACAAAATCAGGACCTCATACTTTAGCTTTCGCAAACGCAGAATTTCTCTGAATTTATATTTGATTTTGTAAGTTTTATTATAATAGAAATAAATAATGTCTTCTTTGTATTGAGTATTTGAGCCACTCATACCAGGGGAACAGAAAAAGTAAACAGCATGAGACTTCATGTTTCATAATATTCAATTGGACCCTTTACCTTTAAAAAAGGTTAATAGGGTATACTAATTTTGTGCTTTTGAGAGGGGTTGCAATTTCAAGAAGGAGGCGTGGTTGGTATGGACATATATATATATACAGATATGATCAGAATCACTTTCTAAGCAATTTTGATTTTGTCCGTCCGTCTGCCCGCCTGTCCGTCTGTCCGTCTATGGCCACTTTTTTTCTACACCTTTAGAGCTATCTTCATGAAATTTTGCAAAAGTATAGTCTGGACAAAGATACAGAACCAGATTGCAATAAGGGCCGATTTGGACAAAGACCACGCCTACTTCCCATAATAAGAACTTTTTTCACCTTTTTTAAAATGACTATTACTTCGGTCCAATTGAAGGAATCGTGACATTATTTGGCACTTATGGAGATGCGGGTCCTACTAAACACTGTGCAAATTGGGCGGTATATATTAACTGCCACGCCCACTATTAACAAATATTAATAACTTAAGATCTGGTAGAGATTTACGGACGAAATTTTACGGGAAGGAACATGGGGACATTATAAAGCTATCTGAAACAAATGGGGCTGATCAGAGAAAAGACACACCCACTTTTGATATAAGGAACTTTCAGGTCTAAAATTAAAATTAGCCTACCTATGCTCGTATTGATGTCAGCGGAATAAAAATTTGCCGAAACATACATGGGGTCCATAATAGTATGTGTGCAGAATATGGAGATCATAATAGAACTGCGACGCCCACAATTAGCCAAAATCATTACTGTGTCCTTATTAAAGATTTATCAACGAAATTTCACAAGAATGTTGCAGGTACTAACATTAAACACCACACAAAAAATGGGCGTGGTATTTCTACAGCCACGCCTTATTAGAAATTACGCATATTCACATATTATTATAACTTGACAAAATTTTATCCTAGTACGTATATGGACCCTACAAAGTCATATACAAGATTCGGGGTCGATCAAAGAAAGGATACGCCTCCCTCCCATATTATTAACTTTGGGGACCCCACTTAAAGACAGTTACCCTAATTATGTTTCTAGTGATGATATAAGAAAACAAATTCGTAGATGTATACACTGGGTCTGTACTAGTATGCATTCCAAATATGGGCAGATTATTACTAATTCCATGCCCACAATTAACCAAAAATCGTTACTAGGCTCCTATTAAAGATTTATCAACGAAATTTCACAGGAATGTTGCGGGTACTAACATTAAACACCGCACAAAAAATGTGCGTGTTATTTTTATAGCCACGCCCACTATTGGCATATTATTATAACTTTCGACCTATACAATATTTTCTGACGAAATTTTATATTAGTGGTTATATTGACACTACAAATGGGGTCGATATAATCATATCAAGGTACCCTACCAAAAATTACCGTGAATATGTTCCTAATGATGATTTATGAAGAAAACATCCCCATTGTTGAACTTGCACGCACAAGAAAAGGTAAAGGGTATTTCGAAGTCGGTCTAACCCGACTTCAGACTTCTGTACTCGTTTTATATTGATTTTGTTGCATTCAGGTTTTATCAGTGGTGCCCCATTCACCCGATTACATTCCGTTTGAGCAATGCATATATATTTGAAGATTTTCCAACTTCTATACAATTTTGAAGCTTGGAAACTGCTTCTTTGAATTTCAACTAAAGAAAAATTGACATCGCTCACCAGATACACGCTCTGAAGCGACCAAGATCGACTTTGTTTCTATCAGAAATAAATCAAAATTAATTTCATATTAATTTTAGTAAATACATGTTTTGTTAAACATTTTTTTATAAACATATTGTTACGAAATTGCCCTCTTGACAATTTGCTCTGTTACAAAATTGCCCTCCTGACAATTTCTCTAACTCTCTGTACTCGGTCTCGTACCACTGGATTGTGTAGTAATCAAACAATCGCTGGTTAAATTAAAATAATTAGCTTTATTTAATTATTGCTATTTACACATTTAATATTAGGCTTAAAGTTCACTTAGTTATTATTTGCACTTTATTTCACAAACCATTAGTCATTTTATTTACTAATGAATTTCATCACTTTACACAATTACAAATACTGCTGCTTTGATTATAATGCTAGCTGTACAGACTGTTACGGTCTCTGATCTACTGCATTCGACTTTGAACAGTATTGTCGCTTTTATAGTTTTCGAATGGTTGGTGTAGAAAATTCCACGCCATTCTCGAATTTTCTAGAATTTTCGATCCATTTCGACAGAAGTCGAGAATATTCTTTTTGATATTACCGACAGATGGTTCTTGAATAAGCTTTTATTCGAATAGTTCGCATCTTGACTAACAGGGGGCACTCATTCTCCAGATGGGATCCTAAAAGTATACAATCCCGTTTCACTGATATGCAATCACGTTTCACTGCCCTCCGTTTAATCTTGTTCGTCCCGAACAAGGATAGTACTGCAACATTTATAAGGAGATAACCTCTCTAAGTGAACGACTTTCATTTTGCTCCTGGCATTTCTCGCCAACTGGATGCGGTATACTACATCGTTGAGCCGCTTTATCACCTTATAAGAGCCTTCCCAGTGTGTTTGCAGTTTTGGCGATAATCCCTTTTTCCTTTGCGGATTATGAAGCATAACTAGCTGCCCTTCCTGAAATCCCTTGCAGTTTGCTCGTAGATCATATCTGGCTTTCATTTTATCACTCATCAGTTGTGTACGATTTCTGCTGTTTCTATCAATTTCATTCATCTGTTCTCGTGTTTTAGGTATACAACTGCTGCATGGAAGTTCTGTAGACAACTCTTTAGTCCATTCTTCGTCTGCTTATCTACTACTTCTCCTCGCTTACCACACTGTCAGCAATTAGGCCGCTGACTTTCCGTACGATCTGAGAAACGAGGATTCTGGGGCTGCATGTTGTGGGAGTCAGGTCATGCCCCTCGAGACTGACTCCATTTAGTTTGTGGACAGCTTAACAACATCATCCAATTCCCTGACTTTGCGGTCCCACATGCGAGTCTGATGGAGAACGTTTGCGTTTTGTCCGACAACTACGAACCGCGTATTCAACCTCACCGCAGGCAAGGCACTTGCCCATGCAACCCTGTAAACTTTCAACTTGCATCTGACAGGCTCTGCATACTGGCTGGAACACCACGGCCATGATCTCCAACGGTAAAACGCCAGACACTGTGTCCATACTTGTAGCTTTTAGATTTGTTATCACTGAACAGTCCATTTCTACATCGAGAATACCACATACGAAAGTATCCATCATACTTCTCTCAGCAATCTCGCCTGGACAGGGAGGATGGGCAAACCGTTCTATCTCCGCCACAACCTGTTGTAGGGACTCACCACTCCTCTTCTGAACGACATTCATCACGTTTTCATAACAATCTTTCTCACCCTCTGCGATATTCAGCAGTACATCAGCTCCTTTCAATGACATAGCCAATGGTGCCAGTACTTCGCGATTACTCCAACAATCTGTATTGGCAGTTGCTTCAATTTCGTTCTGCCTTTCCTCATTCGCATTGGATTTTTCTTCCACAAATCCTTCGAACGTCTCTTGCCATGTCCCAACCTCACAAACCTTCCTGTCCACTATTTCGGACATTTCATTCTTCTGCTGTGAGTTCTGTTCCGCAAGTTGAGTAAATCGCGTTTCACTCTGTTGTAAGTGTTCCTTGACATCCTCTTTAACTGCTGGAGCATTTTGTTTTATTCGCTGGTGTATCTCCTCACCGTATTGCTGGAACCGCTGCAGTATTCTCTCATTTCGCTGCTGCAAATACTGTTTGAAGGATTCTGATACCCCGATGAGTTCACTCATGTCGAAGTTACCCGCATTAGTTTCTTGCGGTTTCTCTTCGTATCGAGATGTCGTTGCCTCTTCACATTGGAATTCATGCTCATCGACATCTATACCCTGCTCCTCTAAAGCGCTTCTTAGTCTCACCTGCAGCTCCGCTTTAAGCCCTTGTGTTTGCAAATTTAAACGCCCAAGCTCCTTCTTGAGCTGCTCCAATCTCAGTTTATCAAATTTAACCATTGTTTATCACAGATACACAATCCCGCTTTTGACACCAATTGTTACGAAATTGCCCTCTTGACAATTTACTCTGTTACAAAATTGCCCTCCTGACAATTTCTCTAACTCTCTGTACTCGGACTCGTACCACTGGATTGTGTAGTAATCAAACAATCGCTGGTTAAATTAAAATAATTAGCTTTATTTAATTATTGCTATTTACACATTTAATATTAGGCTTAAAGTTTACTTAGTTATTATTTGCACTTTATTTCACAAACCATTAGTCACTTTATTTACTAATAAATTAATCACTTTACACAATTACAAATACTGCTGCTTTGATTATAATGCTTGCTGTACACACTGTTACGGTCACTGATCTACTGCATTCGACTTTGAACAGTCTTGTCGCTTTTATAGTTTTCGAATGGTTGGTGTAGAAAATTCCACGCTATTCTCGTATTTTCTAGAATTTTCCATCCACTTCGACAGAAGTCGAGAATATTCTTTTTGATATTACCGACAGATGGTTCTTGAATAAGCTTTTATTCGAATAGTTCGCATCTTGACTCACAGGGGGCACTCATTCTCCAGATGGGATCCTAAAAGTAAGCAATCCCGTTTCACTGATATGCAATCATGTGTCAATATGTATATATATATTCGTATTTTGCTTATTCCATTGGAACATAGTTAACTTGCTTAAACGTTCTTTGTTACCTCCGCTTGAAAGATTGCACCCACATTCTATTACAAATTAGACCATCGTACGTACTTGAATATGTACATGAATATGTATATTTGTGTGAACATTAAATTCTTGCGATAATTGCATATTTTAATGTGTGCATAATTTAATAATGGATATCTGTACATATGGTGTGTGATATTGTCCAAAACGTTTGAAAATGTGTATGAAAACATTTCTATACGAGTAGTGCTTGACCAAGTCGACTTGCTAGAATATTTATTCATAACAGACGTGTGAAATACTACAACCAGTGAGCTCAATACAAAGCTCGCTTTGAAATGGAGATTTGAGTTAAGGAACTGCTTCGTGCATAATACAAGACATGCGACTCGTTTTTTATAAATCGTGTGTGAATGCAACGATACGGATATCGACATGCTTACATATTTCTTTAGCAAAACCACACACAACGATCACGGCAGACTGGCAGCACGTTGTGTGTGTGTTGATTGTGTGTGAGATGTGGTTTTGGTTTAAAAATATGAAGGAAATACAAAATATACATACGAGTATGTACATCCCCATACCGCTCTAACACTTCGCTCGTCCAAGAACTAAGATCCGCATAAAATTTTAATTGGAAAGTTTCGATTGTTTTATTTAGAGCATCCAATCGCAAATTTTTGGTTGCTAGTTCTATAAATTCACAGGATAATTTTCGGTTTCGTGGTCAAGGGGTAAGCTGGTTGGCCTTAAAATCCGTGGATAGTGGGTTCGAATATTTAACAAGGATTAATGGGCTCGCATTTTTTTAATTAGGTTTTGAAGGAATATTAATTTCAGTATACTCGTACATATATGTACATTAAACATATTTAATTTATTGTTGAATGCATATTTGTTCTGTTTTTTACCCAAAAAATTTACTACGGCAAATTTCTCAGATGCATAATTTTGTTTCTGCTTTATTAAATGATTTCATACCACATGAATTAAAACTTTTTATTTAAACACCACAATTGCATTAAATAAATTGTTTTATGCAAGTTTATGTATGTAGAAAAGCTAACCAGACTCATGTAAACATTTCATTTATACAGAGTTAAACGAACTTTGTATCTGTCATTCCAAAAAGTTTTCCTCCCTACGTTTTTTGTATACTAGAATGAAAAAGAAAAATTTAATGTCTCTATTGTCTATGCTTAAGTTACTTTTAAAATGCGTACTACATGTTATCGGAATTAACATTATGATCTATTTGTTTATTTTTGATTGCATGTGCTTTTTTTACTATTTTCTTACATATATTAAATTTATTATTTTATTTGATCATGCATTTGCTGAATATGATTATTTTCCTTTTCATTTTCTTCTTTATATTAATTTCAATTATAATTTCCTGGTAGTCTTACGTATGTTATGATGGAAAATTTAATCAAAAAAGCTTGGATAATCAAGTTTGGCATTATATTGTTTTTCATTGATAATTCCTCCTATATCGATTAAAATAAAAATCCAATCAAATTTCATTAAAGTTATATTTTATCTTGAAAAATAAAAATGAAACGAGTTGTAAAACTTTTTAATTAGATTCTTTTAGTTATAGTTCTGGCACAAATTTTCTGAAAAATTTAAACGACTTGCATTTTAAGGACACTATAGTAAGATTAAATTGAATTCTAAGAGCCGTTTTGTTTGCTGTATTTTACTGCTGTCTAGGCTTTCCTATTCAATCTAAACCAACTCCAATATTTTCCAATATTTATTAAATAATTCTTTACTATTTACAGCATTACGTGAATCCCAAAGATATTTTATTCCACCCGTATCGAGCTTAATTGTCTTAAGCGTCCTGATAATGGTTACTTCATTTTTTGGATTTCAGAGGATAACAAACTTAGGCGTTGCAACTAAACGGAAGAAGTGTAACACTTACATGAGTATTAATCCAGATTTCGATAAACAGAAATTCGAAGATATTAAAAAAGAGTAAGTATAACAAATATTGTGTGGCATTAGTGTAAGACAGCAGGGATATTGGTAATAAGATGAATAATCCATTTTATTGAAATCATAGGCGTAGTGATTTATAAAATGAAATTGCTAGATAATCTTTATCGTAACAATACAAAACAAAAAGAAATTTTCGTAACTTTATCGGTAGAATATACAAAGAAAACGAAAAACTAAACTAAATTGACTTAATTAATACTTTTATTCAGATCGCGAAAGATTTGATTGCATGAATAAGGTTGAATAATGTAAGAATTTGTTTGATAAAATTATTTGTATATTGTGTATACAACATGAGATACTTCTTAAATATAGCCTATGAACGTAAGGAATATGCTTCATGTGCACAAATAAAAAAATCCGACAGTAGAACTTTTTTTTGTTTAAAAAATTTTCATTAGTTATTGAATCTTCTAAATTAGGACTAACAATAAGTACTTAAATCTTTTATAACTACATTTTATATTTAATCCTTTGCCAGTGCTATACTATAAACTGAATATTCTCGTACTATATATAAAAGAATAATATGGTAAAATGTTAACTTCATGATAAATTCAATTTAAAAAGTTAAATCGTTTAAAACGAGATGAATTAGATTCCTTGAGCAAGTACTTAGTTATTTGGGTGGGAGTGTAATTTTAATTTTTAGACTCTTTTAAAATTTGTAATTTCTTTTTGTACAATTGGAATGAAATATCACGGCGTATAGTATAGTATGCGTAGTATTTTATTCTATATTTGAAATTCTGGCGGAGCCCCACAGATGAATACCGTAGGTCCATATGGGTGTAATTGCCACTTTATATAGGAAGATTTTATTTTTCATGCTCAACCTTAGGAGCAAATCAGTGTAGTTGAGCTTTAGTTGTAGTCTTTTGGCTTCGATGTGCTTTCTCCAGGTGAGACGTCTATCCAAATGAATGCCAAGATATTTCACAACGCTTGCTTGTGGGATCATGACACCATTTAGATATAAATTAGGGAATGTTCTTGTCTTAAGGTGAACATTATGTGACCGCTTTTCGACTCGTTAACCTTAATTCTCCATTTTAGTAACCATTCTTTGTGAGGGAATCTTTATGTGAAATTAAAATTGTGGTGTCATCTGTAAACGGAGATGTTACCTGGTTATCAGTTAGTAAATCACTTGTGTATACGAGGTACAAAAGCGGTCAAAGTATAGTCACCTGTGGTATTTCATTTAGAATTTTGTGGGTGTCTGTCATATGGGTTTTATGTTTGACTTGAAGTTTCCGTTTAAAGAGATAGGACTGCAAAATATTACTATATTCGGGATGGTGGTTCTGAATTTTGTTTGAGACCCTCGAATATTTGTGCTACATCGAGAAAAATCCTACAAGCAATATCTGTTATTCTCCAAAGCGTATCTAATTACTGCAGATATTCTGTGGACCTGCTCTATTGTACCGAGCTTCTCTCGAAACCCAAATTGGTGTTGAAGGATCACTTTTCTTTTTTCCAACAGTGAAGTAATTTTATGGAGAAGTACTTTTCATTTTATTTACAGCTTTTCATAGCGAGTAGTTGGTATCTGCGGTCACTGAAAGACTTTTCAGGTTACGTTGTAGACTCAGCTCATGTTCCCTCTTTAAAGTTTGCTGCTCTTTTGTGACAATTGTCAGTTTTTGTTTTAGCCAAGGTGATCCGAACTTTTGCTATTCTTGTCTCAGTTTCCTGATTTATTTTTATCAAACTTTGAATGTCATTTGATGTTCTTTTAGATCAAGTTTAGCTGCAGTGGTAATTATTTGGGTAAACGTCTGTAGCGTTGCGTCGACATCGTATACGTTTTTAAGCTGGACATATTTTCTAAATTTCAACGACTTTGTTAATTATTGAGAGTACATTTACTAGGATCAAGGCTGTGCGGCAACTCAATATGGGTCGCCAACAGAGATGAATTCAATTGTTTAAAATATAAAGCAGTATTTCTTTACTAGCATATTATTACATCACCTGATCGACTTAAAGAGACCCAACTCTCTCCTCACGAAGTTTTTGGTATCAAATTACAAAATTCTGGATGCATCAACATTCAGAAAATATTTGGAAATCGTTTAAATGTTTTCTACCCTGTAGGTAAGTGAAAATCTTGACAAACAATATGAAAGATCGTATACTTATAGTAGTGTCAGATTTCTACTGACTAAACAAACTCTTCTTCTTGTTTACTATAACTACTTATCAAGTAGTTTAAGCTTCAAACAAAGTTTCGCGTGAGGCAGGTAGATTTCCAGCAAAAGCACCTGTTTATACCATCATTACATGCTGGTTTTTCTTATTGTTTTAAATTGAACAGTTTTGTTCTTTGAAATCGGCGCACAAGGTTTGTTACATACAAAGTTAACATTATGGAATTGTTCCAATGACCATAAAGACGAATACACAGGTTCCCAGCTAAGTTTGCTTTTTCGTCTTCGACGGTGGCTATCTCTAAATCTGTAGATATCACTGTTTCTTATATACTAGGAAGCTTTCAGAAATACTCTTATAACTTTATTTTGGAATAGTTATATAAACTCTATAATTATATTTAGGTTTAGTGCAACCCCAGAGTTTTGTACCATACGTCCAAACAGATTTTGGCACTTCCTTGAATAAGAGCAATTTGTTATATATACTTAGAATCGAATAATTTTCAAGTAGCAAATAAATTTCTTGAAGTAGATTTTTATGTTCGTTACGTTTATTTTGAATGTGCGTTTATTTTGCATTTAAGTTTTACGTCTAGACTCATTCCCAAAGTTTCAGCTTCATTTGCATACTTTTTCTGGACATAGTTAATGAATTCCGGTAGGCTTATTGTTTGCTTGTAAGTGAAATTAATATAAGTTGATTTGGTTGCATTGAGAGCAATGTGAAAAATATTTGTCCACCAGCAGATTTTTTCCAAGCCTCGTTGGAGTTTCTATGTTGCTGACTCAATCGGCCTTTTCTCTGTCACCTTATGTCTATTCCCCATTGTCTTTTTTAATCTTTGGCGATTACATCTGGGGTTTTTTCACACAACGAGCTATTTTTGCTTTTTTGGTTAAACTGTTGTGGTTCGTGCGTATCGTCGCTAGTGACGAGCGGCCTTTTGCTGCCGGTAATAGGCGCGGACGTGGACGAAGAGCTGGTGGTTCCTAATAGGGTGCTTACCGCTGCCATGTAAAACACCGTGTTGTTATCAGTTGTGAAAATACCAAAAGAGAAGCCCTTATTCTTAAAATCATAAGTCTTATATACTCTTCTACAATGAATACTTACAGTCTAGGTAAGCACCTTTCTGGTGTACCAGTTACGCAATTGTTGATTGGTGTCAGTTGGTTAAGCCAACTGACCTACTCATTATGAAAATGTCGATGGTGCATTCTAAGTTCCAATGCCCGTCGTTAAAAGTTCACATAATGATTAAAAATAAATACTATTTATTTATAGTATTTGTCCCCTAAAAATATGTGCTTGCATAATTAGTTGATAATCGTAAAACTTGTAAATGCTAACTACACCAAATGTGTAATATCAATTAGGAGTTGGTGCTGTGAGTCAACTATACGTAGGTAGCTTGATTCTGACTCACAACAAAATCTTCAAAATAAGCAGAGATTTCTCTGTTTTTAAGATCTTCGACAACTTTTTTAAGCTTATTGCACAGGTGATTCCAATATGTTTTATGTTGAGGAGCGCCGGTTTGTTTCCACACTTTGCATGCTCTCTTCTTTTCACGGATAAATTCCTCTATTTCCAATGAATAGTTAGCGTCACTACTTGTAGTTTTTTTTTCTTAAGGGCGTATTATTGAATGCGGCGCTCAGAATGGATTCAATAAATATGCCAATTTCATCTTCTATTTCGATTGGTGTTTTAAGTGACACATTTAAAATAATATTTTTTTCGCAATAATTTTTAAAGCCAGTTTGTTTTGTTGGCAGTTAATCTAGGCGCATCTTCTATTTTTATTAGTCGCTCACTTATCAAAATTACCGGTGATTGATCTGAGCAGAGCTTTAATCTACTTTCCCAAAATTCTTTCATTTTCATATGAGAACTCTCTCATTTTTTGCGAGGTCTTAACTCAAGCTTGGTCAATTGATCAAATATGTTGCTATTGATTTTGGTTTGTTCCAAAACATTCAGCAGAATTGTAGAGATGACTTGGGAGATTGTATCTGCTCCCCTATGATTGTTTTCTTACGATGCGGCTTCAGCCCACCTAAAGATTGCGGTCTTCCCTTTGCTTTGGTTGGATGATCTTTTCTTTCTTTGCCTTCAATCTTTTCTTTGACGGGTTTACTAAAATTCGTAACCTCCACCTTTATAACCGACACCACGCGCCTGTCGTTAGTCAGTATTTGAAAATGTTTAACGGTCTTAGGCACTTTACAACCTCGAAAGCTAGGTGGCACTTACTGATGGTCACCGGGGCCTTCTTAATTAGGCCGTACCTTTCAAAAATATGTGCGATGTGTGTGATTGAAGCCTTGATAGCATTTGGACAGCGGTATCAATATTATAATCGGCTCGATTTTAACTACGATATTCAGAAAAGTTTTAATTTTGTAAATATTGTCTATTTTTTTGTTCCTACGAAATTAAAGCATAAAAAGTGGAAAGTTTTAAGGTCATTCATAATTTAGTCTTTATTACACGAACTGACTTAATTTCATAAGTATACCACTGTATTTTTTCCTTACTTAAATTTTGTCATATTGCTCGTTAGCCATCGGAGTCATCGAAGTTAATTTTCCTATCGTTGTTCCGGTGTGACATTACCTTTCAATGTCATCATACCTTTGAGGAGGCAACTTATTATAATCGGTAATGGCAATTACTAGTTTTTCTCTGTTCGTATATCTCTCTTTTAAGTTCTTTGTAAAGTAGATCGATTTCATTAAGAGATACAGAGATCGTTATTTTCCTCCTCTACACCCCATGAGCCCAATGAGTCCCGATTCTAGCGCGCTTGCGCTTCCTGCGTACTTATTTTTCCGGATATATTCAGTATTGTATTATGGTGGAGATCGAGATTCCCTACAATATTTTTAAAAGGGGTTTATTGACTGCTTTTTTCCGGATATATTCAGTATTGTGTGATGGTGGAGATCGAGATACCCTACAATATTTTTAAAAGGGGTTTATTGATTGCAACAATTGGCGCTCCACAGAATCTATAGAGCCGACCTCTGAAGAAGATGAATTTTATAGTAATACTGAACTACCACCTGGGAAATTAAATCTGTTTTAGATATTGAATTTTTTGTATACACTTTAGGTCTGATATATGTAGGGTGGATTTTAACGACAGATATACCTGCCTGAGGTATATTTTAGAATCCTACTTAGAACTTAAAATTTTTTATGATCTTATCTTTCTATATTTGAATACCAATGTTACTCTTTTACCTGATGTTTTGGGCAATTTTAGAAAATCTGGCAAAGTATATATGAGCTAGATCTTTGTTATTACTATAATGGACCAGGATTTTCATGGGATGCTATCTTCTTCTTTTTCTTAGCTGGCGAACAACCCTAGTGGGTCAATGACGCATAATGAGCCTTCATCAGTCGTCTCTGATCAGCGCACACTTTTTTTTTTTTATTATATATATATTTTATTGAATCTCCTAAAAAATATCTTAGAACTAACAATAAATCTTCATAGTATATTTAACATTTCACTTTTAAATTCATATTAATCATTACCAACCTCCCAGTGCCAGTGCTTTGAGGAGTTATGGTATATGAAAAGAAGTAGCGTAATACTTAAATAATAGCGTAATGAATAAGCTTAAAATCTAATTTGTTGCTAAGCGCAGCACGTCCATCCTTTTCAGGCGGGTGTGTCCTTGATGCTGTAGTAGGCGCCTCGCTAATGCATTGGGATGCTTGTCTAGCTTTGCTAAGTAAGATTCAGCAAGTCGGGAAACTTCTTTAGTTACATACGGGATATGTAAATCTCTGTGGATGTTAACGTTTTTGATGTACCAAGGAGCATTGGTAATCATTCGAAGAATTTTCGATTGGGCTTTTTGCAGCTTTTCGACATTTGAGGGTGAAGCAGTACCCCAGAGTTGGATACCGTAGGTCCATATGGGCTTGATAATTACTTTATAGAGTAGAACTTTAAAGTCCAGTTTGAGCTTGGACTGCCTGTTCAAAAGCCAGTTTAGCTCATTTATTTTGAGTTTAATTTGAGTAACTTTTGCACTTATATGCTTTGCCCAAGTCAGTCTACGATCTAAATGCATTCCTAGATATTTAGTTTCTGTCGCCTGAGGGATCGGCTTGGTGTTAATTTGCACAGGGGGGCAAGTACTCCTGCATAGAGTGAATGTGACATGAACGCATTTCGACTCATTGACTTTGATTCTCCAGTGGTCAAGCCATTCCTGAAGCATGTTGACGTGTACTTGGAGAAGTTTTGACGCCTCTTTCGGATTTGTGTGAGTACACAATATGGCTGTGTCATCGGCAAAAGTATAGGTGATAGTCTTGCCGTTTGTTGGCATATCTGCAGTGAACAACGTATAGAGCAGGGGACCTAATACGCTGCCTTGCGGTATTCCAGCTTGTATAGGGTATTCATCTGAGATGAAGCTTTTTTGTTTCACCACAAAGCGTCTACCTGAGAGATAGCTTTCGAGCAATGTGTAGATGTTAAGAGGTAACATACATTTTAGTTTGTGCAAGATTCCTTCGTGCCAGACCTTATCAAATGCCTGAGTGATGTCGAGAAAAACTGCGGAACAGTATTGCTTCTTTTCGAACGTTTCTTGTATAGTGTTTACAATGCGATGAACTTGTTCGATAGTACTGTGTTTTTCTCTAAACCCAAACTGGTGGTTTGGTATAACATTACACTGTTTGACAACGTCTTTAATACGCTTTATTAACAAACTTTCAAAGAGTTTTGAAAAAATTGATAGCAGACTAATTGGTCTGTAGGAAGAGACGCTTGTTGGGTCCTTTCCAGCTTTGGGAATCATGATAATTTGAGAAATTTTCCATGAGTAAGGAAAGAATCCAATGCGTATTATAGCATTTAATATATGCAAGAGATGCATTGTGGCTATTGCTGGGAGCTCTTTTATCATTTGGCCCGTAATCAGATCACGCCCTGGAGATTTTTTGGCATTGAGTTCTTTCATAGCGTTTGTCAGCTCCTTTTTGGCAATCGAGATACCATTGACGCTAGGGATAGCATCAACCGCCGTTAGAGAACGGACGGAACTAGCAAGATTAGGGGTGAAAACTTGCTCCAAATGATTTGCGAATGCTATTCCCTTTTCTGCATCACTTCTTGCCCAGTTGCCGTTGGGAAGGCGTATTGGTGACTCCATTTGAATGGGTTTTTTCGAGTTTTTGCCCGTTCGCCATAGAGAATAGCTTGAGGCTTCTGTAGGACAGAGGGTCTCTACAAACTCGTGAAACTCGGAGGTTTCCTTTTCTTTTAGAAGGTGATGCAGTTTTTTAGTACATTCATTCAGTTTCTTCTTCAGAGAAGGTGATCTCTGCAATTGCCATTCTCTCCTAAGAGATCTTTTTTCGGAGAGGAGCTTCAGAATGTCTTGGGGAGTACACTCTTGTCTGGGATGGGATAGCAATTGAGTGAAATTGAAAATAGCGGAGTTTATTTCCTTCTCAGACTTTAGGGAAGTCTTTATTTCAAGATGTGAACTTATGAACATCTTATATTTAAGCCAGTCTGTATTCTTGTAGTCGAAACTACCACTCACATTTTTCTGATAGGAGTTTTCAGAAAAGATAGTTATTATTGTGGGAGTGTGATCAGAGGACAGCTCCAGAGAGGAATGCACAAGAGAGTGTACATTATTTATACCTCTAGTGATGGCGAAGTCAATAAGATCTGGAATCTTCTGTTTGTCGGATGGCCAGTATGTAGGCTTACCATTGGACAAGACATTAAGACCAAGAGCATTTATCGCAGAGAAGAGTTTTCTGCCTTTGGGAGTTACTAAACGTGAGCCCCAATGAGTATGCTTTGCATTAAAGTCTCCAGCAGCAATGAACTTAGCATCGAGAGTACTAAAGAATTGTTTGTAGTGCTGCTCATCTATATTAAACCTGGGTGGGCAATAGATGGATGATACTGTCAAGCCTTTGACGTATTCTTCGAGCTGAATAGTCGTCGCTTGTAGATAATCGGTACAGTATCCTTGCATTGGGAAATGCTTTATTCTATTCTTGATCAGAATAGCTGTATCACCACGTGCTTTGCCACCGGGGTGTTTGGTGTCATAAACTTTGTATCCCGCTATCTGGAAACAGTTTTTCTGAGTAAGGTGAGTTTCAGAAATTAGCATCAAATCTATTGAGTTATCGTTGAGAAATAGTTTGAGCTCATTTTTGTGCTGACTTATGCCATTTGCATTCCAATGACAGATTTTCAGTGCGTTCATGGTTTTGTTAATAGGGATTGCAAAAGCATGTTCTGATTACGTATCATGTCTTGCATCATACTTTGCATTGAGTACATAAATTGCGTCATATTTGCGATGAACTCTTGTAAAGTCTTTTCAAGAGTACTCTCATCATTTTTAGGGTTTACTGGTGGGGTGCCTTTGAGAATATTTGCGTAAGAAATACTTGAAGGCTGTGCTTCACGGGCAGAGATTTCGCGCAAAACTGTTACGGGAGGAACAGTTTTAACTTGTTTTGGCTGAGGTGCAAATTTCTTTTTTATTTGAGCGTATACAGTGCAGCCTCTGTAGTTTGCAGTGTGATTTTCACCACAGTTGCTGCATTTTTTGACACTGGAGTCGTCTCTGGGCTTTGTGCAGTTTTGTGACATATGGAGATCACCACAAACGACACATACACTGGAAAGTGTACAGTATTTTCTAGTGTGCCCAAATTCTTGGCAGTTCAGGCATTGAACTGGTCCAATTCGCTTGTGGGGTTCTTCTACAGAGATTTTTCTATGTACAAGATAGCGAAGGTTGTAGATCGGGTGTGATTCGCCTTTTCTGAGGTTCGAGTCGACTGGCTGTAGCTCAACGCGAAAGAGCGGCAGTGGAATCTTGTCTTTATTGCGTATGTTAAACACAGAGTTTGCGGTAAAACCCTCTTGGGATAGGGCTTCTCTTATTTCGTTGGGATCTACGTCAGCTTCGATTCCTCTAAGGACAACAACAATGCCTTTGCTACTTTTAAGTTGGTAGGTGTAATAGTTTTTTTTCTCTGTGTCAAAGAGATTGACGACTTTGCGATAGCTTGATTCGATATATAATTTAATTTTGGTTTCATGTATTTTGCCTTTTAGTATTGGGACAACATGAAAGTTTTTAGCACCAATTAGAGTAGTTAGAGTTTTTACGAGAGCGTTAGAGTTGCGCTCCCTTAAATAAATTGGTGGGGGCTTTACCTCTTTTAGCACTTTCTGGGTAGAATTGTCTTCGGCATTTGCAAGAGGTGCAAACCTGTTAGAAGCGAGTGGATTCTTTTCAGAAGCAGAATCATTAGATTTAATCTGCTTTGCCGATTTTTGAGACAATTTTTGAGGACTCAACTTGCGCTTAACCACAATATATCGGTCCATACCAGTCTGTATTACCGAACGTTTTCCTTGGTTGGCTGTAGCATGCATGTTGAGAGGTTCTACTGGTGAGAAAGAGTTGCTTTGCATACTCCACGGCAAAGTGTTTACCGACCCAGAGCCAACAATAAGCGTACTTACGTTTTTGCAGCAGTCGTTACTTACTGTAATGTGCTCAAGCTGAGAGCCAGCGTTAGCAGAGCCAGAGAGGGAGAGCTGTTTATGGGAGCAGTCAGACACTGAAAAGCTGCGCTGCCTACCGATGCTGTCGGATTGCGCTATAAGTGTATTAATTTCACTTGGCGAGAGATCGCAACTGTTTTTATTTATTTTCACGCTGTTGTTATTGTTTTGTTGTGTTTGCGCATCGGTTGTCTTCGTTGCCGTTGCTGCACTAGCTGAACGCGCGGGTGGCGACCGCAACATGTAATGTTTACAGGTCAGATTTTCGCGATTTTTTTTTATTTTGTTCCTTGTTGTATGTATTTATATTTATCAGTACTTTTTTGTTAGCCGGGTAGAGAGTTTTTGATTTTTTTTGTTTCTGATGATGTTTTTAATTTTTGTTTTCGTTTTTTTAGTTCTTTTTCGTGGTTAAAGCTTAGAGCCGCGGAGAACACGTCTGCTCGCGACACGTTTTACTAAAAACTCGCTCGCGACACGTTTTACTAAAAGCGCACACTGACGCCAGTTGGAAATGCCGCGTCCAGGCAGATCCTCCTGAACTTGGGCTTCCATTTCAGTGGTGGTCTTCCCCTCCTGCGTCGCCCACCTTGGTTTCATCGTACCCAGCATAGCCGCTGGATTTTGATTCGTTCGACTATGTCAATATCGGCTTATAGCTCCTACAATTCATCGTTCCGTCTGATCCGATACGCGCTGCGAACGCATATAGGTCCACAGATTTTATGCAGAATTTTTTTTTCAAACGCGCCTACCCGTCACTGTTTGTCATAGTCCAGGTCTCTGCTACACATAACAGGACGGAAATGACGGGCACGTTAGCTTTAATTGTCGAAAAAGGGCTTTACTATTTAGCTGCCTAAATATTACTTGGTAGCTAGAGTAATTCTCAGTTTGATTTCCAAGCTGATGTTGTTGGTGGTGTTGATACTGATACCTAGGTAGACAACTTCAAAATTGCATTCGTCAACAGTAATGTAATATCCAAGGCGATGGGCCTCCTTATATGCTGCCAGCATATGTTTCGTCTTACCCTCGCTCACCTTAAGACCCACTCGCTTTACTTCTCTTTTCAGGCCGGTATACGCACCACTCATAGCTGTGGCGTTATGACCAATGATGTCAATATCATCAGCATTAGCTTGAAGAAATCGCACGACATGGAGTCACCCTGTTTGAGGCTTCACTTTGTGTCAAAAGGTCGCCGAGCTTCTTCCAATTTTCACTGAGCTGCAGGTTCCGTTTAGCGTCATCCTGCACAGCTTGATTAGCTTTGCAGGGATGCCAAATTCAGACATGGCGGCTTATCTTGCTCCAAGATTTGACGTATTGCAAAGGTTTGGTCGATGGTACCTTTACCAGGCCTGAAACCGCAATGATAGGGTTCAATTAGTTCGTTAACGATGGGTTTCAGTCTTTCGCAGATTACATCAGATAGGATTTTGTATGCGATTTTAAGAAGACTAATTCCACGGTAGTTACTGCACATCGCAGGATCGCCCTTCTTGTGGACTTGGGGGAGCACACTCAGGTTTCAGTTGCTGGGCATGCATTCTTACGACAACCAACAGCATAAGAGCTGATGCACGCGAATCCATCGGCACCAGCAGACTTGTTATTTTTCAGTCACCTAATGGCTGTTATGAGCTCAATATAATCGGGTGGCGGTATTTTGATGTGATCGTCAGCAATCAGGGTGGCTCGGTATTGTTCGTTTTTTTTGCAGCAGCAGCATTGCAACACTCTTTGTCAAACCAGCTGTTCTTTTTTGGCGGGTGATAGCCAACCACATCTTCAGCAGCTGTGCGCATGGAGTGGGAAATATGCGTCCACTGCGCGCATATACCATCAAGTTGAGTGGGAGTATCTTCAAGGAGACTAGAAGAAATCAATGAGCCTTAATCTGTTGTCGGATGATTCCCCGTGCAGGCTGACATTTCCCACCGTTTGGCCAAAGACTCCCTCTCTACCCAGCTTAGCGTTAAAGTCGCTAAGCACGATTTTTACATCGTGTTGGGGGCAGCGGCCGTATGCTTCTTCAAGGCGATCGTAGAAGGCGTCCTTGGTCACTTCGTCTTTCTGGTATGTCCGAGCGTGAACGGATTTGAGGCTGATATGAAAATATTTGGCCTGGATCCGTGGTCAGCCTATCGTTTATAGGTGTAAACTGCAAGACATCTTTTCGCAGCTCTCTGCCGACCACGAAGCCCACGGTGAATTCGCGTTTCGTCCCATAGCAGCTATAGTAGACGTCCTAAATAGCTTGCCTGGATAGTACTTGTCCATCGTATTTCTTGGAGAGCGGCGACGTCTGCCTTGTATTGGTCCAAGTCATCGGACCAGCCTGATAGTTGCACCTGCGAACAATCTAGGTGGCTATCCTCAAATCGTGTTCCTTAAATTGTTTCGTGGGGGTCGTCAACAGTTGAGGGGTGCTATATCCGAGGCATCTTATGGTTCTTCAAGCCCAGCGCACAACCCTAAGCTAGTGAGATCCCACTTCTGGGATATGGACTCATCCGCCACCATCCCTAATGTGCGAAACCCCACCTGGCCTTGCCCACATTAGTAAGCCCTTAAACCGAATGTCAAAGTGACCTCTCTCGTTAGCCCTGACCTAAGATCCCACATGGATTTGTTACCATATATTCACTTACGTTGCTCTGGTTGCCCAGGGTGCACCGCGCGGAGTTGTGAGTAGGAAGATATAAGGGGCATGAGTCGCTAGTAGCAATAACTTTAACGTAAACATGTCCATTCTTTGCAATCCCATGCTATGTTGCATGCAAAAAAAATAGACTTACAGCTAATTAAATATATCAACATGGAAAATTTTGTACAAGAAGGAATTAGTGGTGGAATTGCACAGTGGAATAAAGAACAGTCCAGCACATACAATAAATGTATGGATGATTATGATGGTCCGAATATTTGATGAGTTGGAAGCAAATAATTTTTATGGTTGGGCGATATCTGAATATCTTCTATTAGGTTCTTTGGAGTGGGTTGATGACATTGGGAATTTCAATAGAGGTTGATCTAGAATATCCTGATTGTATTCATAATTTCTACAATCTTTTTCTCTTCTATGCAGAAGATGATTGATTCTGGATTTAAGTCATAAATCTCGATACATTATCAAAATCTGCAACAATGTATTAAGAATAGTTTGAAGCTAACTAAAATTTACAGAATTTTTAAATATAAATTATTAAAGTTACTAAATGTGCGGTTACAGAAAGACAATGGAAAATGTAAAAAATTAAAAATATATCCAAATAGTGACTGAGTGGGAGAGTGGTCTAGGCATTTATTGTGCTGGTGCATTAATAGCAAAACTCAATTTCATAATGGGAAAGCTTTCACTGGTAACATGATACCAAAACAAATGAATAGAGAACGAGTTAAATATAATGAACCATTATGTTTATGCTTTTGTGTGTTGCAACTAACTTAAAATGAACGAGGCTGTTTACAATAATAGGAAACCCAAGATCGAAAATAAATTAATATTAGATCACATTCAAAGAGATAATCCATATAATGAAATTCGTCAGGATATAGATTCATGATTCGATATTTCAGCATACGAAATCGAAGAATTTTATTTGGCTTTAAAAAATAAAAAAAGTATTAGGAAAACTGAAAGACCCGAATAATTGTTAAATAATGAGAGAATTTTATTTGCAGTTGTCTTCGGTCAAAAATATATTCAATAGACACTATAAACACAAACGAAATGAAGCCATCTAACGGAGTGAAATAATGTGTAGATAAATTACGTATAAACGATTATAAAAAAATTTACATCAAATTAAACCCTATTATGCTATATATTACTATATGTATTCAAATCTAATGTACACAAATTATACCAACTTATATATTTACTATAATTAAAATTATATTCTTATTATTATTACTTACAATTAAAATGATAATTAAAAAAGCACTAGCTGCTAGGGATATCGGCTTTTGTTTAAATTAATCTTAGATAAAATATAAATGTTTAAACTTATTAAATTAAATTGCGGATACAGTTTTGTTTTTTTAAATTAAAAATAGTTTGAAAGTTTCACAGAGTAAATTGGTCGGTCTTTGATTAGAATTTCTGGAGCGGGTGATGGGTGGGCAATCTGCGAGGATGTGGAAAACTGTGGTTGGGAAATACGGCAAAACTGGCATATAGATGGCGATTCGTTTTCTAGATGTTTGTGTGTCCTAACCGAAGTCTAACGAAGCAACTGTTCTTTGCAGTAGTGGCCGATGGTGGGAGTATTACGGCAGTGTGGTTAGTGTTGAAGGACTTGTATTCATGATTGTAATTCTGGCAGTTTGTGGTAATTTTCTAGATGGCATAAGATGATGCGACCTTTGCTACAAATTTGTTGGCGAAAGGCATAAACGTGTGCAGTGGGGATGTCACTGCTAATTTCGCTGCTTTATCTGCGTATTCGTTTTCAGTTATCCCTGTATAACCTGGTATCCACATTAATCTCACCGTCTTGCCCAGTTCATTTAGTTATTGCTTTATAGCCACAATGGGTTTAGGTTCAAATACTGATAGGTTGTCAGTGAATATTATAACTTTTTTAAGCTTTGGTTAAAAGCAGGGCTATTATAGTTGCTTATACTTCTGTGTCAAAAGCGCTGGCAGCAGGCGGGAGTAATCCATGGCCCCTCATGATACCATTTGCGTTCACTACCGCGAATGCGGTGCCATCTTTTGATGTGGAGCCATCCGTAAAAAGCAGCTCCCATTGTTTTTCTATTAGGGGTTGGACTGCCTCCATATACAACTGTCTGTATACCGCAGCTTTTGTATGTTCTTTATGGTATGAAGTAATAAATGTTATGTTTTTCAGTGACCAAGGTGGATATTTTATTGCTGGCATCAGTGTTATATCTAGATGAGTTTGAGTTACCAGATCCAGTACTTCGCTAATACCAGATTTATGCTTCAGGGGTCACTTCCGTGACTTCAGTAATTCAATCTCTTTGGAGAGCAGTGAGTTTCTGTTACTATGAAGTTTAGGAATTTGGCGGCATCTAATAAACAGTCTCCGATCTTCAATACAGGCGAATCCTCCTTCGGCAAGCAAATTAACAGTACATGTAGTTTTATACGTCTGATGGCGGCATGGTAAGGTGATTTAATTCGCATTAATGAGCTTTTAGCACATTTTCCGTATATGGAAAGGCCATATGCAATCTTGGATAGTATTGTCAATTTTGTTATATTAAGTAGTGTGACTTTTATAAGATGATAAATACTTAACTATGTTTAACCTGTCAACTAGGCTTTTCCTTAAGCTATTATAATGTTCTCTGGAATTATTTTCACAGTCAAATACTAAACCTAATATTTTAAGAATATTTACATTTACAATTGTGTGGGTATTATGTTTGATGGTAATAGGATTGCAGTTGTGTTTCTGACAAACGTGCAAGAGTTTGCACTTATTTATTGCAATTCTACCGCCAGAATTCTGGGACCAATTGTCGATTGTTGCTAATGCAATAGCGAAGTTGGTAAGAATTTCATTTGAATTTTTTTATTGAATAGCAAGTATAGGTCATCTGCGTAAAGGCAGTGACTGATGATTTTATGGCTTAGAAGATAGAGTGAACTAAATAATATAAAGCGTCAATTGTACTAGAACTTGGTTTAAAACCGAATTGATTGGGTGAAAGTGATTTAGTCGAAGTAAGAAACCACATCAAACGTTTAGAAACCATTTTTTTTAATAGCTTGCTTATGCAGGGGAGTAACGATGTAGGACGGTAGGAGTCTAATAATGAAATATCTTTGTTTGGCTTTCTGATTTGTATAATGACTGCGGTTTTTTAAGATTTCGTTGAAAAGATGCAGTATACGGTTTTTAAAAGGTCTAGGAAAATTTTTGAGTAGTACCAGTAAGGTTTTTAAGTTGGCTTCAAAATCATTGAGATTGAATGACATATCCATAATGTTAGTTTTAGCTGACGAGGGAAATATTATAGGATGCTTTGAAAAATAGTTTTTGGAGGCGCAGAAAGCTTCTGGAATGTTTGAGTCATGTGATTGATTTGACCAGATCTCTGCGAAAGCGTTGCAGATTTCTGCTGGAGAAGACGTTGTGGTAATCGGTGTTGTTATTGATTGTATAGTAGACGCGGTGCACGTGCCTACTAATCTACGAATTTTTTGCCAAATATGAGTTATTGGGGAAGTTGGATTGATTTTGGCAGTAAAGTCTGCGAAGCATTTAAGCTTAGCGGCTTTCTTAGCTTTATTAAATATCGCGTTGGCCTTCCTATAAGTTATAAGGTTATCAATAGTCAGCGAGCTTTGAAATGTATGCCACGCTTTTTGTTTAGATTCTCTGAGACATATTAACTCTGAGGACCAAGGTACTGTTGTAGAGATTTTCTTGTAAGATATGCGTGCAATGGACTCTTTTGCTGCTTTACGAATGATTTTTTGAATTAAAGCTATTGATGTTGTTAACCGGTGGTGAACTTAGTGAGAAAGTGAGTATTTTATTTTGAAATAATCCCCAGTTGGCCATTTTATATAATATTATATTTTGTTATTTTGTAATGCGGGGTGAAGCGATTGGATGATACTGAACTTATTGTTGGAAAGTGGTCGCTATTGTGGAGGTCATTAATGGTATGCCATGAACATAGTGGTAAAAGCATCGGAGAGCACAACGCAATATCAATATGTATTAGGGTATTGTGAGTGCTAAGATAGGCTGGGATCCGTCGTTTTAAACACTAAGATTGGATGTCAAAATCAAGTCTTCAGTAATTTTACCCCTTGGATTGCATGTAGATGATACCCACAGAGGACTCCATGCGTTGAGATCGCACAGTAGATATTATTACTGGTCTGTTTAACATGTTTAAAATGCTTAAGAGATCTGTTAGGGAAAAGCTTTGGCGAAGTATTTACATCGATATTATTATAGAACTAAAAACCGATATGCAACAATAGAGATCTTTGAGGGATATTTAATAATTTATATGGTATGGATTTGTGAATTAAAATGGTGGTGTTCTGACAAAAGTTGTGGAAATACCCGTAATACTGTTTATATTCAATTTACAATGAGATTCTTGGATACAGATGATTTTAGGAGACAGTTCTTTTATAAGCAGTTCTAGATTGGTGTAGTTATTATAATAGCCACGAATATTCCACTGCAGAATATCGAGCATCAATCTAATTAACCTAGGAGTTTTACTTATCACAATACAAGTGTTGTATTATTTTTGTTATTATCATAGGTAGGTTCATGGATATGTTGTGAAGTAGAAAGTGAAGATGAAGAATGAGTAGTATGTTGCGGAAGGTGGGGTGAATTGGTTTTCATGTGAAGAATAAGTGGTATGTTTCGGATGCTGAGTGTGAAGGTTATCATGTGGAGAGGATAGGGTGGGAGTTTTGTGTAGTTCATTGTTTGTGGTTACTTCGTTTTCTCTTTTGGTATATGTTGGTTTAAAATAGCAGATATGCAGTTTCTTTGGTTGGAGTGTGATTTTGCCTATAAATACGTTTATCATCAAAGATACTGCACTTGTTTTGCGTTTTTATTTTTAACATTTCTTTTTGATGTTGAAATATCGGGCATGCGGTAACAGAGGCTGGTTGTGGTCCTAAACAATTGACGCACATTACACGGGAGCACTCGGACGGATTGTGTGGTGGTAGATTACAATTTATACATGTTTGATTACCTTTGCAGTGTTTGGTCGTGTGGGCCAATTTCTGACAATTTTTGCACGGCATTGGGTTAGGGAAGTATTCCCTAACAGGCAGTTTGTACCAGGCATCGATATTGTCTTTTGGAAGTTTATATACATTAAATGTTGTATATATTATATTTTGCATTTGATTTTCTGCATTTTTCTAGGGCGCTTATAACTGCTTCTGCTTCAGCGTCGAAGTCCGTGGCGAAGTGGGGTAGCAGTCCGCGTAAAACCGTTCTCCCGTCTTTATCTACCATTATTGTTAAGTTTCCAAGAGTAAAACAACGATGTAGTTTGGTTAGAGTATTTCCGTGACACACGGCGAAAAAGGAATATTTTTAGAAACCGACCTAGTTGCAGACTGTAGTGTCTCAGCGATACCAGTCACAAATTGAGCACTGGCGCTCTCTGCTAACTTCTGTAAAATACAAGGAGAATCCGCATGCTCAAAGCAACTATTCAATAGTAACAAGGGAAGGTGTCAAATAATATTTAACAAACTTTACCCAATTAATAAAGGCGACAGCGGACTAGTTACCATAAATGATGACACAGCCAAAGTTCGAGAAGCGAACAGTCCATCAATTACAGTATGTGGCACGTTTTTAATGACTTTCGAGAATTTAGTCAATATAAATGGCACAACCTTTGTAACGAAAAAAGAATGACAAGGCCCTTGCCTAGAATTTCTTCGATTCAATTTGTTAATTTTACGGGTCACTTGGAAATATTAACTTTACCATACTTACACGAAATTAATCTGAAAAATATTGCGCGCATTGAACAATAGAACGACGTCCTTCAAAACTGTTCTATCGAAGGAGGGCCAATATAATTAATCATATCAGCTACATTTGGCATTTGTATCTTATACAAGAAAATTAGTGCAAACAAACGCAAAAATAATGCAGTCCGAAAAGAACACATGGTAGCAGAAATCATTAAGGCGGCCGGGACGGCCTTGTCTTACAAGGGGGCAGTTAACACATGACTCCCACGACATTGAAATGTTACATGACCAAACGGAAGCATAATCGCAGCATTACATCCTACCGTGAGAATGATCACCTTCCCACAAATCACTTACATTTCAAATTCCAATAACTGCACCTGTGTCAACAAATCAACTAGGAATATTTATCTTCCCATAATTATAATTGTTCTAATTCTAATAACTGCACCTGTGTCAACGAAAAACTTCAACAGCTTTCATCCTCCCACAAGCTGATAAACTATAACAGTAAAAACAACAATAACCAATCAACAAATAACATGCCAAACGTTGCCAGGGATAACATGTAAATAGGGTAGAATAAGAATAAGAATTAAGACTTAAGTCTAAATTTGGTACTCACAAAATAAAGAGCTTAAGTGCTAAAAAATTGGTACATAGTGCCTAAGAAAAACGTGGGTTTTAATTTAATAAATGGTACATGGTACCAAAACCATAATTTATATGTGCTTAATATTAAGTTAATCTTGTTTAAAAATGACGATACGTATGGTATATGGTATACGTGTATACGTTTGGCATAAATGAAAACTGTCAATACCCATACAAAAATATGAACGAATATTGTTTTGATTTTTGCTTGCTACATCATCGAATATGAATATAGAATTTGATTTGGCTTCATGTGGTGGAATATAATTTCAATAAAACTCATAGTAGCCCATTTCTTTTATGCTGCGTATTAACCTTTTCAAGTAATTATATTTTGGTTAATATGAAGACTTTGAATACAAATAAATATTACTAAATTTTAAACCATTCGGACTCTTCAGTAGACTAATCACCACAGTTTGATGGACCGACAATTAAAGCTCGTATTGAGGTGGGTAGTAAAATGCTATGTCTTCTTTTAGATGAAGATTAAAAGAAATTATCTTAATTTCTTACACTAATATTCTTATGTTGTTTAATGAAAGGAACTTTTTGAATTGATAAAATTCTATAAGTAAATACCTCTTTCATTAATTTTCATTTAGTACAAATTTGTATTTTCAATCATAACAACATCATTTTTACTTTCAAATAAAACATATTTATAATAAATCGATTAGTCGCAAACAAGACGCCTTCGGAAATGGATAACTGAATAACTTAATAAATAATCTTCCTATTGAGCTTCATTTACCTGGTTATCAATTTTGTGGACCTGGATTAAATTTTTAAAAAAGACTCGCTGGTATTAATGTATTAAATAATGCTTGTAGAGCACACGATATTGTCTACTCTGAAAATAAAGACTTAAAGACTTTGTTGATCAGATATTATCGGAAAAGGCGTTGGAAAGAGTTAAGTCTAAAGATGCTATTATTGATGAACGTACAAATATTTGGTTCGCAACAAACGCTATGAAACCAAAAACAAAATTTGGTATGGGTAATGTTTCCACCAAGTACAAAAACCCCAATAAAAGTAACGAATTAATTAAAAAAAGGAATACAAATTATAACAAAACTATTATAAAACCTTAAGCCAACTGATGTTAAGAATGCTATAAAAATTTCCAAAAAGCAATACGCTGCATATTAAAACTTAAAAAATGAGTCATGAAGTCTGAAGTCGGGTTAGACCGACTTCGAAATACCCTTTACCTTTCATTGTGCGTGCAAATTCAAAAATGGAAAAATTTTCTTCATATATCACTATTAGGAACATATCTAAGGTAATCTTCAGTAGGGTGATTATATTAGACTCTAATAATTAGAGGGATGTGTAGCTTTTATCTGGTCGACCCCATTTTTTGTGTATGTGCTTGTTAGCTACTGCGTACAAACGTAGTGTATCACAAAAACTATCTACACAAACGCTACACATCCAAACCTGCTGCACTCCGGCACTGTTACACTTGCAATGTGTAATATGTAAGGCATGTAATAAAATCCTGGCGTGCAGCCATTGGTGAGTCATTGTTTGTGTTTGAGTAGAATTTGAGTTTAGTTTTATGCGAAAGGGATTAGATATAAAGAAATGTAAATAATTGAAATATTAAGCGAAAAATGTCACTCAGAATTAACATTTAAAAACCCTGCTTGGTAATTAAAAATTCAATTACCAACTGGCAACTGAAACCACCCGCATTTTTTCTGCAAACAGCATTTCTTCGGCTTATTTAGTATATCTCAATGGCGTCTTGATGAGTAACGCGCTGACATATATATTACATATTTTCTTCTGTAATTACGGAAAACTTTGCCAACACCAATAACAAAAACTTTACGCCCTCAGGAGTTGTGGCTGGTGCATCGTCCACCATTGCTGTAGTCTTAATAATAATATATGTATTTTTTTTCATTAAATCACTATTTTAAACAATACGTACATAGGTGCGTAAATAGCGTAAACAATGTTTAAAAAATGAAGTATTAAAAATAAATTAAAATTGTTACAAATAAATGTTGATACAGTAATGTTTTGAATACACATTTCTTTTCAAATAAGAAAAATTCATTTAAATCAATTGTAACAGTAAATCGTGTTGACGCAAATTCTAAAAAACTCCAAGTAGAATATATAAAAAAAAAAAATTGAAGAATTAGATCAGTTTAAACAGATATGTGGAATTACAGGGTAATCCACCAGGTGATCACAAAGGTCGTGTAGAACTATTGATCAACTTCAAGGAAACATATTATAAAACTAAAGCTTTACCCAGCGAAAAAATACAGTCTGGGGATCAAATTAAACTGAAGAATTAGTTCATCAGAATACAAATATGAATTATTTCCATTTAGCAGTGGCTCTAAAAGCCATACCAACTTTTTCGGGGCAATACAAAGAAAGTTAGTTCTGATACAGTTTGTCTGTGAGGTGAAACTGTCCGTCAGTGTTCAAACAGCTGTAAATTTGATTTCTCAACCAACCACATTCAATGAGTTAAAAACTAAATTGCAGGAACGATACAAGAGCACAAATTCAACAACTTTGACAGGTCTCTCGCAGCGTAATAGTTCCATAACTATTTACAGTGACAACTGGTTGACTCCAATAGATGAACTTAGCAGTTTGCAAGTAAACAAATTGGATCCTACTGCAAGCTATAGTCAAAAACAAGCAAAATGAATGACAATTCTTTTACCATATTTAAGAATGGGCTGGGTGAACAGTATAAGGCAACAGTGTTTGCCGAATCAGTGACTTTAGCATTAGAGAAAAACCAACAAACAGTGTAGCAAATGTAATGCAGAATAGAAAAAATCAGGATAATGTTCGTGGCGACAATTATCAAAACTATAGTGGAGCAAACATCACCAGAGGAAACAATAGATACAATAGATACAATTCAAACGGAGGACAAAGATACAATAACCAAACATATTTGAGAGATATCAATTACAACAACAACAACAACTACAATAACAACAGAAATAGTAACAACAATTACAATAATAACGGTAACAATAATTTCAGACGTATACGTGTAACGAATCATTCGTAATGTAATGAATCATCTAAACCAAAATTCATTTTTCTTATTGACACAGGTGCAGATATTTCAATCTGCAAAACACATAATGGTATAATAAATCAGAACATTCATACGGAAGAAAGTGCACACTTACAGGCATAACTTCACAGGAATTTCAGTCAATACGCACAACTAGATTAAATTTAAAAATAGGTAACCACTGTATAATCCACACATTCCACATAGTAGATTCAGATTTTCCAATACCAACTGATGGAATGATAGGAAGAGATTTTATAGAATAATCTTTGCAAAATAGATTACGAAACATTTACTACCACGATAAATATTTACGAAGAGGACATAGATTTACCGATAAAGTCGAGTCACACACAGTTAAGAAAAATCCGTGTACCCCAAGATCGGAAGTGATATGTCCTATCGATTTACGTTTAAATCAAGATAGCATAGTTTTAAATGAAGAAATTCCAAAAGAAATTTTTGTGGCACATTCCCTAGCACCATCGAATGGTATAACACATATTAAAGTTTTAAATACCAATGAATTTGGAGTTACTCTTACAGAATTGGATATTTAAAAAATCCGAACTGAACCGTTAGACAATTACAATATTTTAAATTACACGCAACTAAATAGTAAAAATGATAATTCTAGATTTAAAAAATTGTTACAAACACTTGAAATTGAAGCAATAAATGAGAATGACAGAAACTCAATAATAGATATATCAGAAATATCAACAAGTTTAATATTGATGCCGAACTGCTCACGGTGAACAATTTCCACATGCAAAAGTTACAGTTATCGGAAAAAATATCAGTATACATAAAAAACTATAGATTACCACAAGCCTACCATGAGGAAATAGAAAAACAAGTCGACAAACTATTGAAAAAAGATTTGTTAGAACCATCAACGAGTGCATACTAGTGATGAGGGTTCGAGTGCTTTTTGAGTATCGCTGTTACCAATGATTGCTATTTTTCAATCACCGTGATTTTAAACAGTAACTCCGATCGCTGTTCCCATTATGTTCATACAAATACATATGTACTCGTATGTATGAATTCAACCAAACTGTTATCAAATATGCAAAGTAACAGCGAAAAGCGCGATTTTTAACATTCAGCTTTAAGAAAAGCATGAAATAACAGCGAATGGTGATTTCACTACTTTGGTATCGAATGAATATATCAATCACTGTTTTTATCATGTTAGTTATGTAAATTTATGTATGTTTGTAGTTGTTGCTGTTAAATTATCCCATTGCTGGACAGAGTGACAATTTATGCAAAGTTTGAATATTCATACGTATTGCTTTATATTTTAACATTTGCGCATAGATAATAGAGAAGTTGATAGATATTTGGAAGATGACTTAATTCCGCAAAATTATGATTCTTTATTATGGTGGCGGAACAATAAAACAAAGTATCCAAATGTTTCGATAGTAGCGCAAGAAAATCTTTGCACATTGGCATCTTCTACTATGCGAACGCCTTTTTTCGCATGCTGGACAGATATTCAGCGAGCGGCGAAATCGTTCAGGGGATGAAAATGTAAAAATGTTATTTTTAAATTGTAACTGTAAATTCTGTACTTATTAGATAATTAATAATAAAAATCAGTTTCCGACTAACTCTCGTGGCGAGCAGACGTTCTTTCAGTACATCTCGCGCAATCAGTGCTTTTTCTTTGAACCGGTTCGATTTTCTTTTGTTTCCTTAATTTCTCTTTCTTCTACCTTTTCATCGTGTTTTGTTTTTTCATACGGGTAATATTTTTCGTTTATTGTGTGATCCCGCTATTCCGCTATGGTCCCAGGGCCACCTAACATTGAGTCAAACCGTTTTGCAATGCTGGCAGATCTGCCGCTAAAAAAAAAAACGTAAGGCGCAACAGAATAACAACCCAAACTACACATTTCCTGAATTTCCTTCAACCAAACAAAATGATCCTAAATACGTAATTATTGAAGCTACTAAGACCTTATCGCAGTTTTCATGCTTTGGTGTATATAAGTCACTTCTACTAATAAGTAAAGATGTAGAAAAAGTGACTGATCTCCGAGATGGCAACTTACTATTACTTGCAAAAAATAAAATAGCCGCTGAGAAATTTATTGCAGCCAAATCGCTTCATAGTATTGGCTCTATCAACGCTAAATACCATATTAATCTTAACACAGTCAAAGGAACAATATATGCTCCATTCCTAAACAACGTCGATGAAAAAGAAATAATCGAGGAATTATCTTCCCAGGGTGTCACATCGATATATAAGTCCCAGAAAACCATCGATGGCAAAAGAATCCCAAATGGAGTTATTCTCGTATCTTTTGATCTATTTCGTCTCCCAGAGAAGCTCGAAATAGCATGGAGAAAAGTAGAAATACGGCAATATATCCCGAACCCGATGCGTTGCAAAAATTGCCAAGTACTCGGGCATACAAGCAAGTACTGTAGACGGCCACCAACATGCGTTCAGTGCAATTTCCCCCGCATTCCCCAGAAGTGTGCACACGTACTTACTGGGCTAACTGTGCAGGTCCGCATCCAGCTTCATCCAATACATGCACCAAATTCCAGCAATCGATGAAGATAATGAAAATTAAAACTATCAATAAATGTACAGTGGCAAAAGCATTGAAAACTTATAAACAGCAAAACCCACTCTATACATCTACCTATTCCTCATACGCTGCAGCTGCTACTCAAGCAACCATGAATAATGACAACAACAACACCAACCACATTTCGGTAAACAGTAGCGACAAGAAAAACAACAACATCAACAGTAAGATCATCAAAAACAACAACGACAACAGTGACACCTATAACAACGAAAACTACAATTTTCAAAAACAAGAAAAAACTATATCAACGATTAACACACAACTTGCATCAAACAATAACAATACTTTTTCTCCTCCCCCATCCACCACTTCCCAAGCAAAGAACTCAGCATGCAGTAACTTTAGTGTCTCTCCTACAACATATAACTGTGCCGCTTCTCAAATCAATGTACGTAAAAATTCATATTCCCTCAACTCGCACACAATCCATAAACTTCCAACCTCTTACATCCCTAAATAAAGTCCTTTCCGAATCAATCAAATCTCTAAATGATCATTCTGTCCAAGACAATATCAATTACTGATAAATCAGAACATATTAATTATAACTCTATAGACATATAATCACTTACTTTTATAACTTAATGGAACATTAACGGGTATCTAAACAACTATCACGAGCTATTACTACTAATAAAAATTGTAAACCTGCAATTGTATGCTTACAAGAGACACATCTGCCATTCAACACAAATTTAAAACCACCCTCACAGTATTTAAGTTATTTTTATAACATTCCCCAGAACTTTTCCAGCAAACAAGGAGTAGGAATTCTTGTCAGAAGAGACATTCCGCACACATTTCTACCCATAACATCTAATTTTCCCATAATGGGAATCGAAATTAATATTGGAATGAAGATAACTATAGTTTCAACCTATATTTCCCCTAACTACAACCCCATCCCCCATGAATTTGAGTCGATCATCCAAAACTGCCCTCCACCTACTATCCTAACGGGTGACGTTAATGCCTGGAGCCCCTCTTGTGGTTCTCCGCAATATAACCTCAAAGGTCGGAACATAGAGGCCGTTATATTATCTTCTAACCTAGTTATTTTGAATTACGGTTCTCCTACTCATTTCTCTACCCATGGGTCTTTTACTCATGTTGATGTGACCATGTGCTCCCCTCCCTTACACCCCACTGTTCTTGGAAAACACTTGAGGACCTTCACGGCAGTGACCATTACCCTATAATTACCACCCTGAAGCTACCTAACAAATTAACAGAACGAGGCCATACTCCAAGATTTATCACTGATCAAGCAGTTTGGCCCAAATTCCAACTCCAATGTATAGATCTCGAAAAACTTTTCCCACACAGTAATAATATTAATGAAGAAGCCTCAAGGATACAGAAAATTATCCGCACTGCTTCTCATCACCACATTCCCCAAAGCTTCCCTCAAACTAAAGGTACCACTGTCGCATGGTGGAGTAAGTTAGCCTCGCTCCGTTTAGCAAAGCAGAAAGCATGGCGTTTATATAAAAAAGTTCGAACTGACATTAATCTAACTCATTACAAGAAATCAAATGCAAAGTTCAAGTTTAATGCGAAAATTGCTAAACGCACCTGTTTTGAAAGACTTACCAGTTCAATAAATCCAACCTCCGACCCAAAAAAGATTTGGCATGACATAAAACGCATCTCTGGATGTTCCAAAAACAATAGCATCGTCTTACTAACCACACCCACAGGGTCCTTACATCGTGACCAAGATATAGCTAACTTCTTTGCACATAAATGGGCTGCTTACTCTCATGACAGCAACTGCTCAAACCACTTCGCATCAGCTAAAACTTCCGTTTTAAACAATAAATATATCCCACCTAGCACTCTAACCACATCAGCCGAATTAACCGAAAAACCAATTTCATCCTGTGAATACGAATACACAATCACCGGGACTAAAGGCAAAACACCCGGGTTTGATCGCATCTCATACCCGATTTAAAAAAATATCCCTTACTGTACGAAAACCCGTATATTGAACCTCTACAACTCAATTTTTGATATAGGGATCTATCCGCAGCGTTGGAAATGTTCCACTATTCTTCCAATCCTGAAACCTAATAATTCTCACGATAATCCTGCCGGGTATCGCCCAATATCATTACTCCCATGCATAAGTAAAATCCTTGAAAAAATAATTGCAAGCAGAATCATGTGGTTTTGCACTAAAAATAAATTAATTAGCAGCAACCAGGTTGCCTTTAAAAAATCACATGGGACTATAGATGCCCTCCTCCACTTTGAGCACTTTGTATCCAACGCCCTGTCTAGTAAAAAACATATAACGGCGCTTAGTTTAGATTTCGAGAAGGCTTTTGACCGTATAGGTGCTCACATTGTCCTAAGACAACTGCAAAATTGGAAAATCGGACCAAAAATATTTCAATATGTCAAATCCTTCTTAACCAATCGTAGATTCATAGTTAAAGTAGGTGATGCCCTCTCCGACATGCAACATCTACATAACGGCGTTCCACAAGGATCCCCCTTTTCTGTGGTCATTTTTATTATCGCTTTTGACAAGTTAAGCCAAATTCTGATAAAACACAAAGTCGAACATTGTATCTACGCGGATGACGTTCTAATTTATTCCAAAAATAATGACTTAAACATGGTCTCCGCACTATTCACTGTTATTTTCAATAGCATCTCTGGCTGGTCGCTCCAGTCAGGAACGATTCTATCATTCCAAAAATGTAATACAATACACATATGCCGCAAGAGAAACTGCCTCAACATCAATTTCATTTACAACAATGTAAACATGAACAATGTTATGCAGCTCAAAATATTAGGCGTAATTCTTGACTCCAACCTTAACTTCAAACACCACTGTTTATATATCAGGAATAAACTAATAACTAGACTCAATCGGATTAAATACTTGGCGTCAAAACACTCTCATATACACATCTCCACGTTGTGCAATGTAACAAAAGCGCTCATGCTATCCGTCGTGGACTACGGCCTGCTCATCTATGGTCGCTTATGCGGTAATTCTTTAAAACAACTTTTTGCCCCATACCACGCAGCTAATCGGAAGAGTTTAAGAGCATTTCCAACAACTCCTATAAAAAACTTTCTGGACGAATCTGGTCTACCTAACATCGCTGATCGTCTGGAATACAATACGGGCCATCTCATACCAAAAATATTCAACTGCAATAATCCTCACCTCTTGCACGATATCAACCTTGTTGCCAAAAGAAAACTCATCCCAAGGCGTCTCTCCGCTATTCACCGCATTTGGCGCGTAGCTCTAAATATAGAAATTTCCATCAAACCAGCAACTATAAAGCCAAATTCAGATCCATCCTGGATGTTACCATCATCCTGCGTCAACAAACAACTACTCATCCGTGCAAAACAAAGTACAAACCCAGCTATATACAGGCAGCATTTCTTAGAAATAAAAAATCAGCTAGAAAATGACAACTGGAAATTTGTGTTTACTGACGGATCCAAAACTAACGACTCGACTTCTTTCGCTGTTGTCACACAGGATGACATATTAACAAATGGCCTGCTAGCAAATTATTGCTCTGTTTATACTGCTGAAGCGCTAGCCATCCATGAAGCTTTACTTTATTCAATAAACAATGCCGGAAAATTCTTTATCTGCACCGATAGTCTATCTTCGATTAATGCCTTGCTAAATCCCAATAGCAATAGCTATCTTATATCCAGCATTAGGGATAAACTAATAAAACATACAAGCACAACAAAGATCATGTGGGTTCCAGGTCATTGCGGTATCTACGGTAACGAATTCGCTGACAATGTTGCCAAAAGTATCCCGCCATCGCCTTTGAAATACGCGAAAATAGAGACATCTACCACGCTGTGGATGCTCACTTCAAAGCAAAACTCATCTCGGAATGGAGTACGTACACCATCACTATAAGGATCTAAACCCGTTACGCATAAAACCGGTGTACCCAACAACAGCTAGCTTTCAGGAAATTGCGATATTTACTCGCCTTCGATTGGGTCACACAAGACTCACGCATGAATCCGTATTAACTGGTAATTTAAGAAGCTGCAATTACTGTAACGCAACTACTATCTCTGTAACACACATACTAAAGGAATGCCCTGCCTTTTCGAATGTCAGGAAAACTTTCTTCGGTTCAATAACACCATCCACCTTACTCAAAGAACCATCTAGTAGTAATTTGACCACTATCTTTAAATTCGTCTCGCTTTGCAATATTGCTAATATACTTTAAAATTTAACTAATATAATTTTTTTATTTCATTATTCCATTTTACTTTTGATTTGTTAAGTTAATATTATTTACTTTTGTTACATATAAAACTAGTAATATATAATGTAACCTCTTAATACATCCTCCAGCCGATAGCCCCGCTGCTACTGCTGCCGTTTATTTTTTTCGAAATTATACTAATATAGTTATTAATAATTGTATTTCTAATTATAAATAAAATAAATAAATAATAATAAAATGTATTTTTCCAGCTGAATATCATAATCAAATGATTAGACGATAAGATATTAAAATGACTACTTGTAAGTTATTGAATGAGATATGTGTAGCAAATTGCTGCACCAATCGTTCAATTGATTAGTTTTACCTTCAAATGTATATCAGAATGTGTTCAATTTCTACAATGCCAATATACGAAATTTACTTATTCAATCAAATAAATTTTATAATAACATAACTACAAAATGTATAACACCATTGAGAAATTCCATTATTGTCAGCTACCCTGTATAATTAAATTCAAAACTTTATTAATTATTTAAAAAATTCAAATGAAAAATTTCCCTTTGCATAAAGTTCATGCATTAAAAGTAACAGCAATCATGAAACAAACTGATATTTTACTGTATGTTCTTTTTCGTTGTATTTTAAAATGACTCCTGAAATAATAGCGAACTGTCTCGCTCTGTTGATTAGCTTTATATACTCATAAACCAAAAATAATAGAAACAAAGATTGCGCAAAGCGGAGTGCAAATATTTTTCGTTCTGCGCATCTATGTCACAGTAGCATGGTTGCAAAGAGAAATGTCAAAAAAATACCTATCCGCATTAGCCTCGTTTCACACCACACGGCGATGATAAATATACACAAAACTGCGCAAAACTCACAACAACGGCGAAAAGTGTGTTTGCTCATACCAAGAGCTTAACACGATCAGACAATCTATGATTGCGGCTGCAAAACAAAACAAAACAAAAATGCCAAATCAAAATAAAGAATACTGCACAATTCGCATAGTTGCCGGTGGAGACTTTCAACCGTCCAGCGATTTTGTTGTTTATTTAGACAATTCTGCTTGCTTCTTTTCGTTTTTTTTTTATTGCAGAAAGTTCAAATTGAATTGTTATTGCCTTAATGCAAAGTGTCTATACGTATATCTACGCTCCATTGTATAAGAAAGCCAATTAAAACATAAAACACAAAAAAGAGCGGAGGAGACCTTTTTTAATTTCTGGGGAAAAATGATTTTGTCGCACTTGGTGACTAATTTCATATAGAGTCGGACTTGGTTTTGGGACTTTGTTGTGCAGTTTTGTGTATATTGTGTTGCGCCGTTGCCGTTGGTGTTCACACGAGGCTTATGTATTTATTGCTACGGTGACGTCACAGCCCAGCAATGAAATGTCAAACTCAGAAAGAAAATTATAACGGACCTGCGCAATGCGTAATCTTCTTCTCTATCATTCTTGCTCATAAACTATATTTAATGTCAAATGTGTAAGTATGCCAAAATTCATATAATACCATTCTCTCTCTCTCTCTCTGTGTTCACTTAAAAAGCGCCACAAAAACAGTGATTTCTCTCAAAGCGTGAAATCAATTGCCGCTGTTATTTCACGCTTTTATTAAAAGTAGCGATTTTCAATCATTGAAAAAAGAACGGACTGTTAAAAATTGCTCTTTTGATCAAATCGCAGTTACAATGAAATTTGGTCATCTCTAGTGCATATAACTCACCTTTACTCATAGTTCCAAAGAAAGTTTTATCAGGTGAAAATAAATGGAGATTAGTCGTAGACTTCCGACAACTGAATGGAAAAATCATTAACGATAAATTCCCATTAACAAGAATGGAAGATGTTCTAGAAAGAGCAAGATATTTTCCAACTCTTTATATGACGAGTTCTTTCCATCAAATAGAGCAATGTAAGAATTCGAGACCATTGACAGCATTTTGCTCATCCAATGGACACTATCAATTTAAGAGACTATCTTCTGGTTTAAAGATTTTTTCGAATAGTTTACAGAGGATGCTGACTATAGCACTCAGTGGTTTGGACTCGAAAGCATTTCTATGTGTTGCTGATCTTATAATATTCGGTTGTAGTAGGAAGCACCAAAAAGAGAACTTGACTAAAGTATTTTATTGTTTATTGCAATAGCATTTGAAATTAAATCCTCAAAAACGTAGTTTTCTTAGATCAGAAGTTGTATATTTGTGACATTTGATAACTAGTGAAGGCGTAAAAACAGATCCAAATAAGCATAAGGTTATCGACACAACTCTAAAGAATTCAGACGATGTCCGAAGATTTGTAGCTTTTTGCAACTATTATAGAAAATTCATTCAAAAGCGGCAATAGCTAAGTGTTTAAACAATTTATTAAAGAAAAATTAACCATTTTTATGGACTGACGAATATAAAAATGCATTCACAATTTTAAAAAAGAAATTAATAAATCCGCCAATACTTGAGTACCCAAATTTTGAAAAAAATCATTTTAACCACTTATGCATCAAACTTTGCTTTAGGCGCAATACTTTCGTAGGGAGAAATAGGACAAGATTTACCTATCTCTTATGTAAGCAAGTCTCTAAATAAACTTGATGAATAAATCAGTGATTTAAAGGGAACTTTTAGTAATACACTTTTTCAAGCCTTACTTCTGTGGAAGGAAATTCACAGTGGTGACAGACCACAGACCGTTAGTCGCATTGTTTACAAACAAAAACCCATCTTGCAAGCTAACTAGAATTAGGTTATATTTGTTCGACATTATATATAAAAAAAAGGCAAAATAAACACCAATGCGGATGCACTGTCAAGAATCAAAATCGATTCTGACATACTAAAATCAATGATTCCGAAAGAAAATGCTCAATCCGTTAACAGAGCATTAGTAATTACAAGTGGCATGTCTGCTAAAAAGAGCACAGACATAAATCAGAAGAAATGTAGTTCTCATTCGAAGTCTGATCAACTTCATATTTAGGACTACACGTCCGTCCATATCTGATGTTAGGAATGTAAGAAAATTAAAATTGGTTTTTATGAGCACCCATATTAAAATAAATAAAGATGAGATACTTGTGATAAGCAGTTATACTCCATCGAACCCAGGTTCGCTATTGCAAAAACTACTATCAAGAATGAACAAGTCCAATATAAAAGAACTAGTGCTAGATGAGAAAGATGATATATTTAGGTACGTACCGAAAGAAAAATTAAAAGAAGAATAATAAAGAAAATAATGAATGCTCAAAGTTGAATATATAGATATACGAGTTTAGAAGTCCCCACAGAATAGTAGATAACATAATTATGTATAAACTAATCGCAGAATATCACGATTCGACTTACGGAGGGCATTTTCGTGGAAGAAAATCCGTTTTAAAATTGAAACAAAAATACGTTGTCACAAATTCTAAACATTTCGCTAAGAATAAACAAATACGACATACTAAAGAACAAATTCACAGACACTCCAACGGCTAGTTTTGAAACTGTAATTGATACTGTCGGTCAGCTAAGAATATCTAATTGGTACAGATTTTTTGACAGCGTAGTGCGAATTGACAAAATTTGTAATAGCACACCCCATGGAAAGCAAAGATGCCGACACTGTAGCTAAAACAATGTTGGCCAATTCATTGTCAAGATTGGTAATTTCAAAAATTTGAAACCAGACAGTGTTCGTTAAGTAACTAATGAAAAATGTATGTGAAGGTCTAAAAATGAAACTAATATTTTTAACATCTTATCATCACGAATCACTGGGTTCAGTAGAGCGCAATCACCGCACTCCTAATGAATTCATGTTGACGTTCGGAAACGCTAACGAGTGGGACAAATGGGTATCCTTTTACACTTTTGCTTACAATACGACACCGAATGTCGATTCGGGTTACTCACCATTTGAGCTAGTGTTTGGTAAACTGAAACACTTACCAAGCGACCTAATTGAAACAAGAGAACCAATTTTTGATATTGAAAATTATGCGAAGGAACTGAAGTTAAGAATGAGAACGTCAATAAACGAAGCAAGGGAACTGATCGAAGTTGTGAAAAAGAAAAGAAGCATTGAAAGCAAAACAAATGAAAATGCACTTAATGCAACCATAGGAGACCTAGTATTAGTAAAATTAGGTAATCGTAAAAAGTCTCAAAGTCCATACCATGGTCCGTATAGAATTTCAAAACAAGAAGGAGTAAATTCATTCATATTAATAAACGGCGTGTAGGAAAACACAATACAAAAATTTAAGAATAAAAATGTATATCAAAAAAGATAACTTTTTAAGAATTTGTAACCATATTGTTCACGCCACTGGCAAACTATTTTATGTTCACGCCACTGGCGTACGTTTGGCTGCAGACATTGCGAGAAAGAGAGTCTGCTTTAGATGTTTCGAGACGGACTCTTTCTTTTCGTTCTTGATTTCGAAGCTGAACAGACATAAAGTTTGTACTTGGAAATTAATACTTTGTTGAATCAATTTGTGAATTAAATAAACTTTCATAAACTTTGTACTTGGAAATTACAATTTAATATTAAATCAATTGTGAATTTAATCTGTAAAAAAAATGTAATTTTCTGCGTGATCACATATAGTTATTGAAAATTTAAATGTTATTCATATTACAAAGGCAGTACATAAGAGAAATTATATATATATATATATATATATATATATATATATATATATATATATATATATATATATATATATATATTTATATATATATATATATATATATATATATGTATATATATATATATATATTGAAACGTGATTGCATATCAGTGAAACGGGATTGCATACTTTTAGGATCCCATCTGGAGAATGAGTGCCCCCTGTGCGTCGAGATGCGAACTATTCGCATAAAAGTTTATTCAAGAACCATCTGTCGGTAATATCAAAAAGAATATTCTCGACTTCTGTCGAAGTGGATAGAAGCTTCTAGAAAGTACGAGACTAGCATGGAATTTTCTACTCCAACCATTCGAAAACTATAAAAGCGACAAGACTGTTCAAAGTCGAATGCAGTAGATCAGAGGCCGTAAAAGTGTGTACATCTAGCATTATAATCAAAGCAGCAGTATTTGTAATTGTGCAAAGTGATGAGATTCATTATTAAATAAAGTGATGAAATTACTTTTTAAATAAAGTGACTAATGGTTTGTGAAATAAAGTGCAAATAATAACTAAGTAAACTTTAAGCCTAATATTAAATGTGTAAATAGCAATAATTAAATAAAGCTAATTATTTTAATTTAACCAGCGATTGTTTGATTACTACACAATCCAGTGGTACGAGTCCGAGTACAGAGAGTTAGGGAAATTGTCAGGAGGGCAATTTTGTAACAGAGTAAATTGTCAAGAGGGCAATTTCGTAACAATATATATATATATATATATATATATATATATATATATATATATATATATATATATATATATATATATATATATATATATATATATATATATATATATATATATATATATATATATATATATATATATATATATATATATATATATATATATATATATATATATATATATATATATATATATATATATATATATATATATATATATATATAGGGTGTTTTTCTTAGACGTGTTGTTTTCAATCTGGCAATACTTTTTTCGGAGTTGGTCTTTTTGACAGCTGTCACTTGATTTTTGCTCAGTTTGGTTTGCCATTTCATAAATTCATGGCCGAACGACCATCAAGCGCGTCGCACGTTCGGTGAATGGGCCCAAAACGAGATGGCCACCGATCCTGATTTTCACAAGAAAATTTTGTTCAGCGATGAAGCTCACTTTTTGTTGAATGGGTACGTTAATAAGCAAAATTGTCACATTTGGATAATCCGCAAGCCAATGTTGAGACGCCGTTACATACTCAGAAAGTCACTGTTTGGTGTGCTCTACGGGCAGAGAGAATCATTGGTCCATATTTCTTCAAAACTGAAGCCGGCCATACTGCTACAATCAATGGGGAACGCTATAGAGCCATGATTAATGACTTTTTCGTGTCTGAATTGGAGGATGTTGATGTGGAGGACCTTTGGTTCCAACAAGACGGCGCTACAAGCAGATAAGCCCGAGACGTATGACGCCTTGGAAGAGAATATTCGGCGCGTTATTGCTGACATACGGCCCCAATTGTTGCAAAAAGTGCTCGAAAATTGGGCCTCTCGGCTGGAATTTATTCGAGGCAGCCGCGAACGCCACTTGCCCGAAATCATTTTTAATACATAATGGCAATCCCTTATCTTTATAATAAAGATAAAACATAACATTAAATTATATGCGTTTTATTTCTGCTTGAAAACACACACTTCTAAAAAAAACACCCTTTATTTACTTTAAATAAAATTATAATAAACTAATATTATAAGCACTAGCTACCAGGGCTATCGGCTTGATCCATTCTTAATATTAGATGTAGTTACAGAAGGTTGTTAATTTTGAATTTAATTATAAATTTATAAAATAATTATATATTAGAGTGGGAGGGGTCAGCTAGGAGCGATATTGGATTGGTGTTATTGAATATCGTAGTGCGGATGGAAAAGAGGGATGTGCAATCTGATAGGATGTGAGGTATGGTTAATGGGCTGTTGCTAAAAAGTGACATATTGGTTGTTGTTCCTTGTACAGTAAGTGCGAGTGTGTAAATCTTGAGTGTCCTATTAGAAGAATAGTATAACATTGATTTTTCTGGCATTGTGTAGTACTGGGGAGATGAAGGGAAACCATGTTAGGGTTTATATTTTTGTAATAGTGAAAATAAGAATACCATTTCCTTGTTAGAATTTCCCAATGTTTTTCGAGTGCAATTTTTGTTATATATTTCTTAGTGCGTCGGAAAACTGTTTTAACCGGATGGCATATTTTGCTGCTTTATCCGCCAATTCATTCCTCTTGATGCCTGCATGCCCCGGTATACAACATAGCTTAATTTTTATTTGCCAAGGTGATGATGTGTTTGTTAAAAGCCTCATTTTTGTGCAAAATATTTTTAGCCGCTTCAAAGACATAATGTGTTTTGCATTTGCTTTTCTGCATTTTTCTAGGGCGCTTATAAGTGCTTCTGTTTCAGCGTCGAGGGCCGTAGAGGAGTGGGGCGGCAGACCGCGTGAAACCGTTCTCTCGTCTTCATCTATCACAGCATATGACGCAGTGTTGGAACTCGTTGAACAGTCTGTGTAAAGATATTTCCATCTTGTATACGGTTAGCGGTTTTTAGTTTGGTGGAATAGTTGACGATAGGTGTTGGCGGAAGTGTCGTTTTTGGCATGTGATGTGAGGCTGTTTATGAAAGTATCCGGGGATAGGTTCCATGGAGAGTAGGTTTCAGTTATAGTAATGGGTTTTTTGGGGTTGATTTTCAGATCATTCGTTAGTTTTCCTTTTCTTGAGAAAGTTGATTGGTTTGTGTAACAAACTTGTATTTGGTCAGAACACCTTATGAAGCATAGGACATTTTATGCTCATAATGCAGATTGGTTATTTGCGTAGTCCTGGAGGCTCTATGAATTGCTGCATTAAGTTGAGACTGTGCCCCATTAATATTGCTATATGCACATTTCGAGTATATTGGTAACCTATAGCCAATTTTTGAAAGTACTGCTAGGCGTGTTAGATTAATAAAGATGTTATTGTGAAGGTTGGCGAGATTTGGCCAGTAGCCAGGCTTGAAGCCGTCAGTAGGGAAGAAGTACCCAGCAGACCCAGAGACTGGGTCTGGATCCCGGCTAAGCCAGCTGAACCGGCAAAAGAAGTTTCGGGCATTGGTGATGGAGGCAGCCGCAGCCAACAGAAACTTGATTGTCTCCAGTGACATTAACACCCACAATACATTGTGAGAAAGTACCGACACGAATGCAAGAGGTGAATCAATTTTAGACTTTATCTTAGAAAATAAGCTTGGTGTCCTAAATTTAGGCTCAGCGCCGACTTTTATAACAAATAACAGGAAGGAAGTTTTGGATATTACCCTGACCTTCAATCAATTCGCGAACAATGTTAGAAGATGCAGAGTTTCGAATGAAAATTCCTACTCTAACCATCGTTATATAGAATACGAATTGAACTTCCCAGTATCTTCAGTTAAGATGTATAGAAATATATGGAGAACGGACTGGGGAAAGTATAGGAAGACTCCCAGTGCCTCACTGCCAAGGAGTCCCCCATCTGACTGAGGAATTAAACGGGCTGATAAATTAGGTAACCAGGGCCTTGATTAGTTCACTGACAGCCGCGTGCCCGGTTGTAAAACTGAGAGGCAAGAACAAACCACTGTGGTGGTCAATGGATGTAGGCCTTCTCCGGAAGTTCAACAGGGCTAAAACTTCGGGTCTGCCCTCGGACTGGGAAGCCCATAAGACTCGTTGGACGGGATGAAGTAGTAGGGTTAAACACCGATAAAATGGAATTAATTGTCTTTTCCAAGAAAAATTGATATCCTACGGTCTCCCCGCTAACATACAAAAGGTGGAAATTCCAATGAAGGAGACAGTCAAATATTTGGGATTACTACTAGATAGTGGGGGTCATCCCAATGCCATTGGCTGTACATTTCGGTGGTCAGACTTATATTGCTATCTGGAATACTGGTATGGTGACCAGCCACTCAGAAACAAAGCTATTATTTGAAGCTTCTGAGCAAGGTCCAAAGAATGGCTTTTCTGTGCATATCTGGTGCTTCAAGGACCACTCCAACTAAAGCATTAGAAGCGATATTCAACCTACCTACACTAAAGCCGGTAGGGAAACAAATGGCCGCCACATCAGCAGTAAGGCTGAAATGTGCGGCATTATGGCATGATCGCCAGATTGGTCACTCGACTATCGTGCATACCTGGAGTGGCTCTATCCAACACATTGACCACTCTATATCTAATCTCAACTTCGATAGGCACTTCCAGACACATATTACTTCTAGAAGAGAGTGGCAAACACTCTTGCTCTGGCTAGAAGCAGACCGGGCTCTTTATGGAAATACGCTTTTAATTCTCTTATAGAAGTGTCTGGCGCGAAGTTCAAAAAAATCCTGCGCTTTATTAGGGCTTCGAAATGGTTCCACGAGTAAATCAGAGGAGCGTTGTTACGCCGTGGTATCACAATGGACCCATGGTGGTCTGATTGAGCTGGTCCGTGAAAGTTTCACAATCTATTTACATCCAAGAATTTTTGTTGTTGTGAACATTATTAATTAATAAATTGTTGTGTATTATGTTAATAGGGCTGCAATTCCTTTTGCGAAATATATGCAAATGTTTGGTCTTTTTTAAGAGATATTTGCTCCAGATTCTTCAGACCATTTCGAAATTTCATTTAGTGCATGCATGAGATTTTCCTGTATTTTATCAGTTTTTTTATGTTTAATGATTACGAGGGCGGATTGATATTGAAGCTACCTAAGTAGGAAAAAACTTTTTTTTTTCAAAAACCATTTATTTCTCAACATAGTCTCCTTTTACTTCGACACACTTAGTAAGACGATATTCCAACTTTTTTATACCATCTGAATAATACGATTTCGGGAACCCCTCAAAATACGCGTTAGTTTCGGTAATCACTTCTTCGTTTGAGATGAATCTTTTTCCTGCGAGCCATTTTTTCAAGTTTGGAAACAGGAAAAAGTCACTAGGAGCTAAATCTGGACTATAAGGTGGATGATTAACCAATTCGAAGTGTATTTCACGTAATTTTAGCATCGTATCTAATGCTGTGTGCACCGGTGCGTTTTCTTGAAGAAAGAGCATTTTTTTCTTCTTTAAATGTGGTCGTTTTCCCTTGATTGCTCAATTGATCCAATAATGCACGATAATACTTTCCTGTGATTGTGGATCCTTTTTCAAGATAATCGATGGGCAATATTCCGTGTGCATCCCAAAATACAGTGTCCATAACCTTGCCAGCCGATTTCACTGCCTTCGCCTTCTTCGGAGCACTTCCACCAGCTTCCACCCATTGTTTCGATTGATTTTTGGTTTCAGGTGTGTAGTGGTGGACCCACATTTCATCAACAGTTATTAATCGACGCCAAAAATCAACAGGATTACGCTTTATCATGTCCAAACACCGCTGTGAAGTGGTCTGTCGAACTCGTTTTTTTTCGACTCTGAGCAAACGCGGCACCCATCTTGCCGATAGCTTTTTCATATGCAAATGTTCATGCAAAATGTTGAACACACGTTCATATGATATGTTTACCATTTCAACAATCTCACGCAACTTGACTCGGCGATCGTTCATAACGATATCGAGGATTTTCTTTATATTTTCTTCAGTAACCACCTCTTTTGGCCTTCCTGTTGATTGTATTGTTGCAGTGCTTGTTCGGCCGCGTTTAAATTCAGCAATAAAAATCCAATATTTTACCATGTAATCTGACGAAGCAGACTCACCGTAATGTTTATCGAGCTTTTCTTTTGTCTCTTTCGCCGTTTTCCCTTTCAAATAATAGTGTTTAATCACTGCACGAAATTCGCTTTTTTCCATTTTTCAAGAAACACAAAAGTTGCTTACTTCAAACGACTACAACAAATAAACTAATCGATGAATTTGGGTGAAATTTTAACAGCTGACGTTTGACAGATCGCAATTTCTAAAAAAAAAAGTTTTTGTGTTTGTGCTGCCATCTAGCGCTAGGTATCAATCCGCAATATCAATCCGCCCTCGTATGTACAGGTCGTTAGCGTAGATGCAATACTCCTGGTTCTTGTTTTTTATTATTATTCGGCTTATGAATAATGTGATAAATAGTGTTAAGCCTTGTGGTATTCGATTGATAAGTGAATAAGTGTTGGAGAGAGTGTTGTTGGGTCGGCATCTAAATTTTCTATTGGTGAGAAAAGCTCTTACATAAATAAATATTTTTGGCTTAACAGACCACTTTATAAGCTTTGTTAGTACCATGTGAATGCACGCCCTATCAAAAGCTTTCTCAAAGTCAATTGATAAGAATGACGTGTGATTTTTTGAGGAGAGGTTTTTTGAAATTATGTGATCAATAAAAAGCAGAGCGTGCATAGTATTGCAATCAGGTTCGAAGTCGACTTGATTTATTGAAATGAGGTTGTGTTTAGTTATGAACCTTATTAGTCATTTTGAGGTAATTTTATCTAAAAGTTTTCCTAAACAAGTTAATAGAGAAATGGGTCTATATGAATCCAATAAGTCGATGTTTTTATCATACGTCTTGATTGGTACTGCAATTGCAGTGTTATAACTCTGTGAAATGGTGCCAGTATTGAAAATTGTATTAAATGGGTTCAAGATCCGAAGTTTGAAGCACGCAGGTAAGTTTTGTAGAAACGAATATGGAATCTTATCAGTGCCGGGTGTTTTGCCTTGTGCAGATTTCACATAAAATTCAAGCTCTTGCATGCTTAGTGGTGTTTCAGCTTTGAGTGAGTTTGGCGAAGGAGTACAAATAAAGGGTGTGTTTAAGATACGGTATTTTAATGAGATGAATAAGTGGGAAAAGTTAAAAACGGTAGCCTTGACGAACCAGTGTTCTGCGAATGATTGGGTTATTGTAAGGGATTCAGTTATTTCTATTGTATACTTTCATAGCAGTAATTGTGTGGCGTGTGAAACTGCTAGTCAGTAGCTTTATGCTTTGCCACACTTTGGTAACGGAAGTGCATGGATTAATGGTGCTAGGAAAGTCCTGAAAGGTTGTTAGCTAAGCCACATTTTTAGTTTTATTAACTATTGCGATTTTCGTTTTATCTAGAACAAGGTTATCTATTGTCATATTTTGCCTAAACTGGTTCCTGGAAGTTTGTTAATCGTTCCTTAATTGGGCAGTTCGGGAGACCATAGGGAGTGGTTTTGGTTTTCTTACTATAGGTCGTTTGCGGAACAGTGGAGTATGCAGAGTCAATTATTTATTGGATGGATGCTGCTTCTTTATTCATATTTTCAGAAGAAGGAATATTTTCAGAAAAATTCTCTATATTTTTCTGGAATATTGGCCAATTGGCTCGTTTTTATTATAAAGAGCTATTTTATCTCGTGTAGTAATATTGCTAAGCTTGAAATTTTTGTGTTAGTTTCATTATTAGAGTTGACTTCAGGTGTATATGCTTCTTTGAGAAAGCCAGCTGATAAATTGGAATCTTTTTGGTTACTTGTTTTAATGGAAATTGAGTGAAAATGAGTTGAATATGTAGTGTTTGAATTAGAATTTTTATTGTTCTGAATTTTGGTGTTAGATTTATGATTTTGAGTCTGGTTTTGTATTGGGTTAGTGGTGGGAAATTGTTTTAGGTGAAGAAAGTGTGAATGAGACTAGAGCTTTTATTGTTTTCTTCTACTGTTTTATTTGGAGAGACTGGTTTGGTTGGTTATTGTTGTTGGTTTTATTAACGACAGCGGAATAGCTGAGTCTGGAAGAGGGAGTAGACAAAGACAATATACTAAAAGAACTCACATTACTCTCTTGAGCCAAAATCAACATATTCAAGTGTATGCCAACCACATTGGAAAAATCATCGTCAATTTCACGAGGCAGGCGTGAATATGTATCAATTATTTTTGTATCAACCACAATAGCCTTACACATTGCTTTTTTTGTTGTTTGCACATTCGTATGAATGATATTAGTGTGTGTGTGCTCTCTGCAGAAGCGAATGAATTTTTCTTATCTGGTTTTTGGGCATTGGGTAAAATACACAAGAATGAATTTTCTATATGGCAAAGATTTGTATAAGGAAAGTAGGGCTTAAGACAAGGCATTTGTGATTTTTCGTATAAAAAAATTATGCCATGCCATGTGTTTATTATAAGAACATTTCACATTATAAAATAAATATGTATGCATAGAAAATATTTTACTTTTGAATATTTTATACGTTTATGAAATAGCAGTATAATATTTGTTCCAGCTATATAAAATATTTTTAATATTCTTTATATTAATAAAGTGCAATTAATGCATTGTTTAAAGGAAATTATTATTTTAAAATATTATAGCTGTATAACCAAAATTTGGAAGTGAAGCGTTTTTTTTATGTGGTCTCCCCAATAGGCTTAATCCAAATGTGTGTCCAATTGTAAACCGTCCATTGCATTTGACTTTGGAAATTTCCCATAATCGCCATCAATAAATTGGGTTCAAAGAATCCAGTTTTTAATAAACCAACATCAATAACCGTATACACCTCCAAGAATAATGCAATTGAATGGTTAAAAGATTTGAATTATTTGATACAAAGCATATCGATTACAGAAATAATTACAAACCCAAGTTACACGCATTGCAAAATCTATACTTTCCATCCTCAAAGTGTACATGAACCTTAAACTATTGTATCTAAGTGGACCGGAAAATGAGAGAGTGTACCCATATGGAAGTGGCTACCTAAATTCTAGCATAAATTTCCCAAAAATATTTCAAATTAGGTTCGATAATTTTTCATTTGTTATACGTTATAGCATAACTATATTATACTATAAGGGAGAATCAATTGACCGAATTTTACAGTTCATATTAAATTCAAATAAAAACAACAGACAATTTAATAAAATTTAAATATGGAAGAAGTGATGAAGCAAACTAGCTGAAGCCATAACTGCAGTATAAGCAACATTACTGCAGAAATGAAAGTATTGACAAAATCTAAATAACATATATATTTAGCAAAACATGATTTACTCACTCATTGAAATACTTTGATCTGTACAGTAACAATAAACTTGTTCTACAACAAACTAAGTTCTACAAATAATTGCAAAGAGTTAGGAAAGCAAGTATACTAAATACCTTGTAGCAAGTATAACATACATATACCACACTAATTATAACGAAAGTGCTACTTTAATTTATGATAAAAAAATCAAGAGGCCAAAAACTAAATAACAATTAGACTCTACATTTACTAACTCCTCATTTTATTAACACAAAGTACAAAAGTTTTGCCTGATACCCCCCTATATTATAAACAAAAATGAAGTTTCCGCGCTGTACAAGCAATAGCCAACAGTTCCATTAATATTAAAATATACAGAAGGAATTTATTTCTCAGTGAACATGATAGGCTTAACTTAAATCTAAGCTGGCAGATGGCTTGATGGCAACTTGTTACATTATTGTTACTGGATCATATATTAGTGACGCACCAACACATAAATTACACAAGTTTTCTATTGATGCTGAATAAAATACTTGATCTTTCACAAATGTTATCAGTACTACACTAACGTTTATGATAACACAATCAATTGATAATATATATCTACAAAAACCACAACACCATAATTAGGCTATCAACTTAAAAAGGAAACATAATGAGACATAAAGGAGGCAGTAATTGGCAACGACGCGACGTTAGTGGACTGTAATATAACTTTTTATGAATGTGTACCGCTGGGTGAGCGCTCGTAGCTATGCCGATGTGTGAAGTAAGAGACAAACCCTTCTATCAAAGTGGTAGTACGAGACTAACTTTATTGACCTACGCAAGTAATTATATAATGCTGTCTATCATAAAAAAAGGGGATAAATTGCAGTAAATGAAATTATAGAATGAGTACAAAAAATAGTACCATATACGCCTTAACCATCAGTCGGCAGCTTACAAAATTTTGTTACTGGGCGTTTCATGGAACTGCGAAGTCGGATTGATATTGAAGCTACCTAGCGCTAGATGGCAGCACAAACACAAAAACTTTTTTTTTTTAGAAATTGCGATCTGTCAAACGTCAGCTGATGAGATTTCACCCAAATTCATCGATTAGTTTATTTGTTGTAGTCGTTTGAAGTAAGCAACTTTTGTGTTTCTTGAAAAATGGAAAAAAGCGAATTTCGTGCAGTGATTAAACACTATTATTTGAAAGGGAAAACGGCGAAAGAGACAAAAGAAAAGCTCGATAAACACTACGGTGAGTCTGCTCCGTCAGATTACATGGTAAAATATTGGATTGCTGAATTCAAACGCGGCCGAACAAGCACTGCAACAATACCATCAACAGGAAGGCCAAAAGAGGTGGATACTGAAGAAAATATCAAGAAAATCCTCGATATCGTTATGAATGATCGCCGAGTCAAGTTGCGTGAGATTGTTGAAATGGTAAACATATCATATGAACGTGTGTTCAACATTTTGCATGAACATTTGCATATGAAAAAGCTATCGGCAAGATGGGTGCCGCGTTTTCTCAGTGTCGAACAAAAACGGTTCAACAGGCCACTTCACAGCGGTGTTTGGACATGATAAAGCGTAATCCTGTTGATTTTTGGCGTCGATTAATAACTGTTGATGAAACGTGGGTCCACCACTACACACCTGAGACCAAAAATCAATCGAAACAACGGGTGGAAGCTGGTGGAAGTGCCCCAAAGAAGGCGAAGGCAGTGAAATCGGCTGGCAAGGTTATGGCCACTGTATTTTGGGATGCACACGGAATATTGCTCATCGATTATCTTAAAAGAGGATCCACAATCACAGGAAAGTATTATCGTGCATTATTGGATCAATTGATTGATGCAATCAAGGAAAAACGACCACATTTAAAGAAGAAAAAAATGCTCTTTCTTCAAGAAAACGCACCGGTGCACACAGCATTAGATACGATGCTAAAATTACGTGAAATCCTTATAGTCCAGATTTAGCTCCTAATGACTTTTTCCTGTTTCCAAACTTGAAAAAATGGCTCGCAGGAAAAAGATTCATCTCAAACGAAGAAGTGATTACCGAAACTAACGCGTATTTTGAGGGGTTCCCGAAATCGTATTATTCAGATGGTATAAAAAAGTTGGAATATCGTCTTACTAAGTGTGTCGAAGTAAAAGGAGACTATGTTGAGAAATAAATGGTTTTTGAAAAAAAAAATGTTTTTTTCCTACTTAGGTAGCTTCAATATCAATCCGCCCTCGTATGTGACGTTTTTTTATTGCAAGGCGGACCAAATTGTCTTTGCCAGGATGTACTTCGGTTACTAGACCCATTGAAGCACGTTCGTCAGCACCAGAACGACTGAACTTGGCACGCTGTTGCAACGGAGTGAGATATTCGCGCTGCCATCGATGCAAAAAATCTTGCTGTAAGCGAGTGAGTAGTTGCCACTGTCGGTTGAGCTGTAGATGCTTGAGATATCGAACTGTATACTTTCTGTAGGTAGGTAGGTAGGAGTGGCCGCCCAGTTTGCCAAAAGCACACTTGAGCACACATAATGGCCCATTGTGATACCACGGTGTGGCGCCGTTCAAGCACTGACTAAAAAGTTTCCCATACTTGGGATGGTGATAGTCAGCGCAAGGACAGCGCCTGGAAAGGCATGACTCCCCTGTCATGTTTCAGGAAACCATCCTGATACTTTGATGAACCTGGCTATGTCCCTAATATTAATGGATGACAGCTCTGTCAGGCTTGTAAGAAATGGGGCACCAAAGGTGCGAATTCTTCTTCTGCTCAAGGATGGGCAGTGGCATAAGAGGTGGAAAACCGTCTCGTCCTCCTCCTCGAAGCCACAGCCTCGGCAAAAGTCATTTGAGGGTAGGCCCAGTCTTTCTGCGTCCTGTCCCATTATGCAGTGGCCGGTCAAAACCGACACAGTTGTCGACAGTGATACGCGATCAAGTCGAAGAAGTTGTTTTTGTCCATGCTTGCCCAAGTTAGTCTAGCCGTGCGGCAGGATTCCTCGTTAATCCAGGATTTGTAGGCGTCAGCCAGATATTTCCGTTTGATTTCGAGCTTGGCTGTTGCCAGTGGAATGCCGATGTTTACAGAGGGGTGAATGTCGTGCATTAGCGTACCTGCCTTGGCAAGCTCGTCCGCCTCGCAGTTTCCCGGGATTTTGCTGTGTCCGGGAACCCAGACTAGGTGCACCCGAGAGTAACTTGCGAGCTCATTTAAAGATGTTCGACATTCATGAACTAGTCTTGATGTGGCCGTGGAGCCAAAAAGAGATTTAATGGCGGCCTGGCTGTCTGAGAAGATAGATACGTCAACTGCGCCGATATCACTACTCAGTATCCATTTGGCTGCGTGGTAAATGGCCATGACCTCAGCTTGAAAAACGCTGCAATGGTCTGGGAGACGTAGGGAGATGTTTAAGTCCAGCTTGTCGGAATAAATACCGCTGCCGACTCTACCTCCAAGCTTGGAACCGTCGGTGTAGATTTCGACTGTTTCACCGACGATTCGGTTTTCTGAGGTCCAGTCGCTTCGACTTGGAATAGTGAGGTCGAATTCCCTGTTCAAATCGGGATAGACCGACATATAATCGACAAAGTTGGGGACAGGTGGGTCATGATTCAGAATTGAAGCATGGCCTGTCAGGGTTATGCGCCAGTGCGAAAGAGCATTAAGTCTAATCGCTGTTAGCTTGGCTTGTTGCTTAACCAGGATCCCCGAGGGGAGCCAGTGCAGCATGGCAAAAAGGGCTTTCGTAGGTGTGCTACCAAGAGCGCCAGTGATCAGTAGAGCAATGGATCTTCTGATTTTATCAAGTGGTTTGATATTACAGGCTTTTTCGAGAGCTTGCCACCAGAAGACCGTGGCACCAAACAGGTTTGGTTCAACGATGGCCGTGTAGAGCCAGAGCACGACTCGAGGACGAAGTCCCCATCGTGCACAAACTGCTCTTTTACAGCAGTATATAGCGCATGTTGCCTTACGTGCCCTCTCAGCTAGATTGGCTTTCCAATTAAGCTTTGGGTCGAGAATCAGGCCTAAGTACTTAACGTGTGTGCTCAAAGAGAGCGGAGTGCCGTTTAGACTAGGCATTGTAAACTTTGGAATTTTGTACTTCCTAGTGAAAAGCATAGTCTCGGTTTTGGATGGGTTAACCCCAAGTTCGAATTCGCGACACCAGTTCGACACAATAGAGAGTGAATAGTTAAGTTTTTCGGAAAGTGTTTGTGGGAATTTGCCGGATGCCGCGATTGCTATGTTGTCCGCATAGGCTATCACTTTGCATCCAGTAGATTCCAATCTCACCAGTAGTGTGTTAACTGCCAGGTTCCAGAGGAGGGGTGATAAAACACCCCCTTGTGGCGTGCCCCTGTTAACCACCCTCCTGGATTGGGCACTGCCGATCGTGGAAGTGATGATCCTAGATTTTAGTAGAAGCTCTATAAATTTAAGAAGACCTGAATTCAGGTGAAGATTATAGAGTGCGGAGATGACAGTGTTGGGGCATACATTGTTGAATGCTCCCTCGATGTACAGAAATATGGCAAGTGTGAATTCCTTGTACGCCAAGGATTTGTCAACTTGAGAAATGAGAGAATCAACCGATTTGCCTTTAGAGTAAGCGTGTTGAGATACAGAGAGAAGAGAAGGGTTGATCGATGTCCTGATATGTAGGTCAAGAGCTCTTTCTAAAACCTTAAGAAGAAAGGATGTTAGACTTATGGGTCTGTAATCCTTAGGTTTGGTGTGCGAGGCCTTCCCAACTTTTGTTATGAAGACGACCCGAGCCGTGCGCCAGCGTAAGGGAATGTATTGCAATCTGAGGCTTGCATTATATATTTGAAGCAGCCATGGAAGGATAATCTCTTCCCCATTTTGGATATCGGCAGGAATGATGCCGTCCGGTCCGGGGGACTTGTATGGCTTAAAGGTTTGAATGGACCACTCAAGGTGACTTTTTGTCACTTGGAATGTGGGGAGGCTATCATGGGAAACCTGCTCCACCTGGTAGAGTGCTTGATCCGCTGAGGCTAAACTCCCTGGGAAGTGGGTGTCTAGCAGGATATCAAGGGTTTCGGCGCTTGAGTGAGTCCAGCTGCCATCTGGTTTTTGGATACAGTCAAGGGCTTTGTTAGAGGAGTGGAGAATTTTACGAAGACGGCTAGCCTCGGACGTCGATTCAATGCTTTCGCAAAATTCCCTCCATGACGCTCGTTTCCCTCGCCTAATGGCGTATTTCAACTCTTTTTGTTTATTTTTGAAAGGGGCCCACTCAGCTGTAACTTTAGCTTTGTTGAAAAGCATTCTACAAGTTTTGCGAAGACTTGCAATTTCCGAGTTCCACCACGGAGGTTTAGGTTTGCCCCGTGGTTCGGGAGTGATGCAAGAAATATGAGTGGCTTTTTTAAAAGCTGTGGTCAGATCGTCGACCGCCCGATCAATGTCGGGACAGTTGTGGATAATAGGGGGAGTCGTTGCTAAGCATGACCCCAGTTTGAGCCGGAAAAGAGGCCAGTTCGTGTTTTTTCTATTGACAGGTTTAAGAGATTCTGTATTGCCTGTAGTCTCCCTCAAGTCAATGTCAAAGGTGATATAGCAGTGGTCCGAAAAGGAGCATTCCTGTGAGACGAACCAATTGCTTATCATGTTCGAGTAGTTATCGCTGACGAGGGTGATGTCAAGCACTTCCTTCCTTACGGATGTAAGGAAGGTCGGCTCATTTCCCCGGTTAGCAATGCCTAAGTTATTTGAAATGATAAAGTCGAAAAGACACTCACCTCGATCATTTGTGCCGGAGCTGCCCCATATTTCGTGATGGGCATTGGCATCGGCGCCGATAATTACCGGAATCTGTTTCTGGTGGGCTACAGCAACCATTTGCTTCAGTATGTTTGGTGGCGGGGAGTCGCCATAGTCATGAGCCATGTAGTTCGAGGAGATCCAGAAAGTCCGTGGACCCATTTCAATGACCATGGCAACATTGTCTTTGTGACTGAATCTAGGGAGTAAAAGAGCGTTAACGCTGTTTTTTACCAGAATGCAGGATCTTGGTTTACCTTGATCCTCGATATATACCATACGATATCCGTATGCATTGAGTCCAAAAACCCGGTCATTTATGACCCAAGGTTCTTGGACGAGAATGAGCTCCTCCCCTATATCCGAGAGGCGGAGAAGCAGGGCTGCCGAGGCAGTTTTCGAATGCTGAAGGTTAATCTGTAGTACCTTCAGCATTGTCTGGAAGAGCGATTATAGTGGAATTCAACTCCTCCTCTTCGGACATTGGAGAGATGTATCCACCAGCCGCCTCCGTATCCATGTGGTCGAAGAATTCTCCGACCAGTTCGGAAGTTGAGAAGCGGCTGCTTCTGGTTGTAACGGAGCACATACTCTCATTGTCACTACCCGACAAAGGGGTGAGAGCCGGGCCCGAGCAGCTAGGCTCTTTGGCAGTGGCTTGTGGGACAGCACCAGCTGGGGGAGGCTGTTGGGGGGCTTGGGCATCGCACTTGTAGATGCGGAGAGTGATGGCTCCAAAGCCATAATTAATAACCCCCTCGCGGGAGTTGATGGGAACAAGGGATTGCTCGTTCAAAATGATGGTGACCTCACGCAAAGTGCCTTTGGGGTCACCAACTTTCGCGACCTTCCAGCCATCGGTGGGAAGATCGGTGTTGCTGAGCTTGAGGATCTTTAAGATTGCCTCGGGCTCAGAGGGCTCGGCAGGAAGCCATGTTTTGGAGCGCGGGCGTTGGGGAACCTGGTCCAAAGGTACAGCGTTGAGCTGTGCACCCGGCCATATCTCACCTACCCTATTGATCGCTACCTTGATACCACCCTGCGTCACGACAGCTGGGTGAAGGACCAGGGTTGAGGGACATAACCTCAACGAATATTGGTAACAGTGCCATTTCGACCTGTCTCCAATTGGCAGGAGTAATGGTCCCATCGGCATTGGCAGAGTCGACCACAGCCTATGTGAGGCTCTCTTTCACAATCTCACTAAGCGGTTTGGAGAGCTTAGGCTTGGGAGTAGCCAGCCTTACGCGCTTAGGGATGCTTTGGGTGGATTGGCCCGGGCGATCGGCTGATCTCTGCCTCTTGGGGTTACCGGCTGCTTGTGCAGTGGAGGAGTGGACACGCACATCAGCGTGTGCTTTTGCCCACTCAAGCTTGCCCTTGTCGTATTCTGACAGTTGAGATGGTTCTGAAGCGTGAGCCTCGTCAAAATACGGTAAGCTGCTCTACGCGTCCTGTACGCCCTTGTACTCGGGTTCACGTTGGTAGGTGCACCTGAAGGAGGAGCGGTACGGGGAGCAGTTACCATCGACTTGTGAGGCAATATCGAGGCGTTTGCTGAAGAGGGCTGAGGCGGAGCGACTGCTGCTGGTTTGTGAGTCAATACCCTAGCAGCCGCTGAAGAGCCTGGGGACAGCGAAGAGCTCTTGGGTGGCTTATTAGCCGAAGCTGTGGTGCTAGTTGAAGGGGCAGTGCTTATGCTGCTTGTCTTCGAACCAAGGGCGGGGGTGTTGCTGGCGGGCATTTGCCTAGCCAGGGTTTTGCGCATCCCTGAGGGGATATGCTCGGAAATTTTGTTTGTGTTTTTATTTTTTGTTGTGTCCATGCAATAAGGGTCCCCACTCAAAGCCGCTATCTCAGTCCGAACGTGTGGTCACTAAATATGGTCCCATGGTTATCTGTGCAAGCAGGGAGGCCATGCAAGCCCTTATGGGGTCAAGTGCTCATAGCCAGACCAGTGCTAATCGGGAGTTCCACTCAACCGAACCCACACTACCGACCTAACGGTAACAGACGTCGAACGTACTTTGAGGCCTGCCAAGGTTTTAACGGGACGGGGGCAGCTGCAACCTTAGACTGGAGCCGTTCACACTCAAGTTTCACCTTGGTGCTACCGTGACAAAAGACAGCTAGGTCCAGAAAATTACAGCTACCAGCCCAGGGCAATCAGAACAGTTACATTGGTCCAAAGCGAAGTCCGGGGACGAAGGATGGGGGTCGTGCCAATTGGTGCTACTAAACTCCCGTGCAAGAAAACAGCAGCACCTGGGGGAGTGTAGACCATTTAACGTTACCCGGGGTGCACCGCGTGGAGGCGGTCTACATTACACCCCAAACTACTTTCTGTACATCTGTGCTCTTTTTCTAGTAAACGGCATAATGGTGGTCTTCGAAGCCATTGATTTTCAATCTTGCTCCCCTGCACTATCTGCCAATAAGCCCCTCTGTATAATATCATTAAGGATTCAGATATTCCTGTAGCTATTATCATAATATCGTCCTATATCCTGGACTTGATATGTCTATATTTATTAGTCTTACCAGAAGTTTATTAACAACTATGTTCCACAAAATGGGTGATAATACCCCACCCTGCGGACACCCTTTATTGATTTTGACTCTAACAGTTTTTTCAGCTTCAGTTAGTCTACTGTTGAGTAAAGCGCGTATCCAAATAGAAGTGATATTATCCATTCCTCTATTGATGGCGGTATCTGAATCGAGCTCCCAGGAAAGTGCACACGCAGCAAAAAGAGAGTGCGATCCTCTTCAATAGCCGTGAACGTACCATTCTCAGATCTAAATTCCAGCTTTAAGTCGACTCTGCTTTTCGCTAAAACTCAATGGAATCGTTCTACTTCAGGAGTCGATTCTACACTTTCATAAAAGGATCTAAAGCTAGTCCTTTTGGCTTGTCGGATATCTTTGTTATAGATCTTCAACTTTATTTTATATTCATCCCAGTTCCCCGTACACTAAGCTTACGCACCTTACTACATTTAGTAGACAGACTAGAATTCCACCAAGGAACATTCCTGCTGTTTTCTTTTGTCTTTAGAGGACGAGATGAAACATAGGATTCGGAAACAATGTCATTCAGCTCCGCCGACTTTTTATATATTCCTCGGATGTTTTGAGTAGTGAATGCACTGAACTGTCATGGAATTCCCAGTTAATAGACCTAGTATTTCTAAAAACTACTGTTTTTGTGACGATACTTACATTTCTAAAAGTGGGTGTGTTCCATATATTCAATATATATAAATTAAGTGATAATAAAAATTCTAGAACTGAGTCGCACCGTTTATTGGTCTCACTGCTACCCCAGATGGTATTACGTTGGAGTAATAGCCTACCAAGACTGGAAGCTTTTTGGATAGGCTTGGATGTCATTACTATCGCCTGGAAAGAACGGCGATGCAACGACTATATCGCGAGAGACCCCATCATCTATGTACTTTACCATGATGGGTGTGAGATCGCGCGATATGAATTCTGAAAGACAAAAGTAATTAATATCCTTTCTAATCAGGATACAAGATCGGGGAGTGTGAGCATTGGCAACCCATATTACCCTTGTATACTTACTTGAAAGGCCCCTAATTTGACCTTTGCAATACCATGGCTCTTGAATGGGGGCCAGTCCCATGTTATTTTTGGCAAACACCCAAAGAGAGAAAGAGAGATTTCTGGGCCACGATCTCTGGTTCAGCCTTACCTGATGGAAGGCTACCACTCGTAATTACCTTCGACAGATGTGGGATGTTTGTCTCCCCTACTTCCACTGCTTTGTGATTTTCTTGAATACGCTTGGAAAAACCGGCCTTGACCTTGCCAAATCGGTAGTTCAACGCTTACCCCGAATTCTTGATTATTTGTATGGACCCATCATCTATTTCCACGGACAACAACTGTTCGTTGCCCTCGTCCTTGCAACTCCATATTCTCCAGAAATTGGTGTTTAACGCAATATTCTGGCCGCAGAGAAACTTGAGTGACACAGCTACCTCTTGTCCACTACTACGGCTTGAAGTGGATGCCATCTAAGGAGAATTCTTTGGCCCACTCCCCACCCAGTGTTCCAAGCAACATCTGCTCAACACTTGTCAGCTCCTTGCTAGTCAGGATGGTGTACGGAGAGTCCGCAGCAAAAACAGCCACCTTGGTAATGGATGAAACCCTAGCGTAAATACCTGCTGCCTTGTACCCTCCGCGACTAGTTGGGCCTGACGGTGTTGCCGCCTACCTCTTCTTGGCTGGTTCAGGATATGGAGAAAAGGTGTTTCGTACCCTCTTCTTCAGGTTCTTGTTTACGTTCGTTACGTAGTCCTTTACAACCCTCTGCTCTTTTGCCTTGGCAAGAGCATCATTTGGTTGCAAACCCTGAGCCAGGTAGGTGAGATACCATCTGACTCCAGCACCACTTAGCTCCTTTCTTCTCGAATCACCCAAAACCCCAGGTTGGCCAAGATCAGGAAGAGGGATTCCTCTCTTGGCCACCCTGGAGGTCCTCTCCGAGCTGGTAGGTCGGGATGGATTACTCCCTTTGCCTCCCAGTTTTTCTGCCAATGTCAACAATCTCTCCTTAATGTAGATAGGAGTTTGTTGAATTGGTCCCTGTTTTGCCCTAGCAGCAGCAGAAGTGGATGGCATATCATCGGAAGAAAGTTTCCGAATTCCTGCACCACCCACCCTGTCTACTACCATTTGGGGTCCCATAGCTGTGGTCACGGATGAAGGTCTGCGTTCATTGACCGCAGCAGCACTTGATGCGAGCTTCGCGGGTGATCTGGCCCCACTAAGCATTGGCTCATCAAGGATTCTTTGCTCCATCTGATTGGCAATTGAAACGCGGCGATATCACGAGGGATTTTCTTTTTTGGTTTTTTGTTTTTACTCATGAGAATTATTTTTTTGCGGAGAATATAAAGACCACTTGGACAGAGATCAGCAATATCCGAGCTAGGCTATCACCACAGATGGGCATATTTTATTGGGTGGCTCCAATTATGCCTAGACTATTTAACAGGGCCTCCAGCCAAGCAGATCATCAGCACGGGTCGCGTGACACATAAATCCAGTCCCAACCTTCGAACCATAGTGAATGTGTATTTCTCAATGCTATACTATTAAGAAGTATCAAACACTGAGCGCTACATCCTGACCTTAGCTAGATCCAGCACCATCAGACAAGTGATGCCATTTTATACCTATTACCAGCCAGTACCCTCGGGGAGGGTTCAGCCGAAGGATTTTCTACCGGCCAACATTAAGATAACATTTCCTTAAAATAATTTGTACTTATTCAATCAATTAAAATTAAAAATATTCTATTTTATTTTATTTGTTGAGGCGTAGCAAGGCGCGCCGGGTTCTATTATTATTAGTTATTAGTTATTTCATAAACACAGAAATATTTATTTATAAATATGTGACAATACATAGAACGTAGGGATTAAAATGCAAACATACACACAAAATATATGATGATTTCTTCAAGTTTTTTTATAGAACGTATCTCTTCAAGTTACATACGATGTGAAATATATTTGTTGATAAAGAGACATTTGTTTTCATTGTTCTTATTCTTCAGGATCTAAATATAATTGAAAAACAATGACAAAAATTCACACACTATATACAAATTGTATGTCTAAAAAAATTAAGTATGTACATTAATTATCTTTTTATTTCTTTTTTCATTTAACCTTGTTTCTGTTTACAGAGTTGTATACTTTAATATTGCTGTTGTAGTTGTTGTGAAAAATAATGATGATGATAATGATTTTGAAATAAAGCAAATTATGAACTGTTAAATTTAATTTTTTTTTAAATACCAAGTCGGATACCAATTTCAGAAAAAGCATAACTACGGTGGAGAAGCTATTTGTCACATTGTGGTAACACTACATACTTCGTCACTGTAATCGTCTAATGAGCACTGAGTTTTTGTTTGAAAAAATTCAAAATAAATTATCACACATTGTTAATTAAAAACAAAATCTTTACTTTATACGCATATATGTACATATGTATGTTTGTATGTAAAAATTACTCTTGTGACATTTCAACAAGCCGGGCATTGTGCTTTATTATTGCCTCAGTATAACTGTAGACAGTTTTTCCATGTCTGGAACTAAACCATTAAAAAACGTTAGGTTGTTATTACCCTCCTCTGCAGTAATTTTTTTTTACCAATGGCAGAAGAACTCTATGATTGCGTCAACAATTTGTTCCATTACGGGTATTTTTTTTCTCCGGGATTGATGGTTCTTCTGCAGCAGATGTTGGAGGGGAATCGGGAAATTCCGGGGATCACGTTGCCAAATGTTCAACTATCGCGCGCACTAAGATTAGTTGAGTATACGTTTGGGATGATATCGAAGAAGTTTCGAGTAATAGAAAAAGTTATGTTGTAAGTGCTGAGATAGCTCAAATTGCAACAATGGCCATATATTCACTTCACAATTTTATTAGGAAGAAGAAGGGTACATATGAAAGACTCATTCAGAACTAGCGGATCTTTGCATACCCACTGACATCCCTATCGACTTAGATGCAAATCGGCCCAGCATGGTCGCACTACAAGTTAGGACTGAAATTGCGAAATATTTTATTTCAACGGAGGACGCAGTCTCAAGGCAGCATAAATATATTTGAAATCTTGTCCAAAAAAGTATACAGTCTCAAGGCAGCATAAATATATTTGAAATCTTGTCCAAAAAAGTATAATAACCCTTTTGTATAAATAGAACTATAAAATAAGTCAAAACCTACCATCACAATTCATTTACAAGCAATTTCTTGTCACAACTTATCTATTTTATTTTTGTCGCTATGCTCTTTTTATTTGGTGTTGTAGATTGCCGGACGGCTCTTCACGCAAAAAAACAAGTTTTCTATTTCATATGTACATGCCCTTATTTATTTTGAATTCTGTGTCTGACTGACTGTTGCCTACGTGACTTTTCTTGCCTAAACCAGTGAGCGCGGCAAGTAATTTGCATTGCAATAACAGTGCTCTGTGACTAAAGGCCGATTTTCATATAGTGCAGCGTGACGCTGGCCGGGCGCAGAAAATAAAGGTTCTTCATTCACACTGAGAGTCCGCAACGCAAGCAGCAGAAATTTAAATTTTTGTATATTTGTTTTGATTTTTTCATAATGAGAATTGGTAAGTACAAAATCCCAATACAAGTACTCACATTGGTACCAAAAACAACTGGTACTTGAACTAAAATAAAAAAAAAATTGCATTGAGGACGGTTTACATACACCGCAGCGTGACGCTGGCCGGCCGCAGAAAAAACGCTTCTTCATTCACACTGAGCGACCGCATCGCGAGCAGCAGAAATTGAAATTTTTTATGTTTGTTTTTATATTTTTCATAATAGAATAAGGATGTACAAAAACCAAATGCAAGTACTCATTATGATACCGAATCCAATTGGTACCTGCACTCATACAGAAAAATTGAATGAATGAAAATGTCATTTAACACATACCATATGTAAGAATTAAGTATTGCTTTATTTCTCTGATTTATAAACGAATGAATTCGTACAGAATATAAGAAAACAAGACTGTGTGAACAATTACATTCGACATTTAATTACAACGTAATATAATTAGTAACGCAATGCTTCAGTATATGTGATGTCGTTATATACACACGCACTTCATAGCAATGTAACAACAGATTGCATCGCAATACTTTCATAAAACGAGTACAGAAGTCTCAAGTCGGGTTAGCCCGACTTCGAAATACCCTTTACCTTTTCTTGTGCGTGCGAGTGCAACAATGGGGATGTTTTCTTCATAAATCATCATTAGGAGCATATCTACGGTAATTTTCGGTAGGGTACCTTGAATTGATTATATCGACCACATTTCTTGTGTATGGCTTTGTAGTGTCAATATAACCACTAATATAAAATTTAGTCCAAAATTTTTGTATAGGTCGTAAGTTCTAATAATATGTCAATAGTGTGCGTGACTCTAAAAATAACAGGCCCATATTTTGAGTGGGGTTTAATGTTAGTACCCGCAACCTTCCTGTGCGATTTCGTTCATGTATCTTCTATACGAACTTAGTAAAGATTTTTCTTAATTGTGGGCGTGGCAGTAGTAATAGTCTGCACATATTTGGAGTGTATACTAGTATCGACCCAATATGTATATACATCTACCAATTTGTATTCATATATCATCCCTAAAAGCATATATAGGGTAATTGATTTTAAGTGGGGTTTATTATATGGGAGGGAGGCGTATCCTTTCTCTGATAGACCCCGCATCTTGTATATGGCTTTGTAGGGTCCATATACGTACTAATATATAATTTCGTCCAAAACGTAAGTTATAAAAAATAAGTCAATAATGGGCGTGGCTGTAAAAATAACACGCCTGTTTTTTGTGTGGTGTTTAGTGTTAGTACCTGCAACATTCCTGTGAAATTTCGTTGATAAATCTTTAATAGGAACACAGTAATGATTTTTGGCTAATTGTGGGCGTGGCAGTTGTATTATGATATGCATATTCTGCACACACACTATTATGGACCCCATGTATATTTCTGCAAAATTTTTATTCCGCTGGCATCAATACGAGCATAGGGATGCTAATTTTAATTTTAGACCCGAACGTTTCTTACATCAAAAGTGGGCGTGTCTTTTCTCTGATCAGCCCCATTTGTTGCAGATATCTTTATAAGGTCCACATGTTCCTTCCCGTAAAATTTCGTCCGTAAATCTCTACCAGATGTTAAGTTAATAATATCTGTTAATAGTGCTCGTTGCAGTTAATATATATCGCCCACTTTTTGCACAGTGCTTAGTAGGACCCACATCTCCATAACTGCCATATATACGTCACGATTCCGTCAATTGGACCGAAGTTATAGTAATTTTAAAAAAGGTGAAAAAAGTTCCTTATATGGGAGGTAGGTGTGTTCTTTGTCGAAACCGGCCCATATAGCAATCTGGTTCTGTATATTTTTCAAAATTTCATTAAGATAGATCTAACGGTGTGGAAAAAAGTTCCCACAGACGGACGGACAGACGGACAGACAGACAGACGGACGGACAAAATAAAAATTGCTTAGAATGTCCATACCTTCTTGAGATTGCAACCCCTCTTGAAAGCACAAAATTAGTATATCATATTTACCTTTTTTAAAGGTAAAAGGTGTAATGAAAGCGAGAAAAAAAACATTTTACTAAATCAAATTCAAGTATCCCAGAAGTACCATAAATATATTCTTGAAATAAACAATAAAACATACTCGTATATAAAAGTCCATATGTGACATTTAAAAATTTGCTCAAGCGACACACATTATTACAAATGTTTGCAATAAGAAACCAAATACCTAAACAACGGGTAGAAAATAATATCTGAAACAAATTCACATCACTTGATACGCACACAATGCAACATAGGAGATTCGGTAGCTACCAAAACGACCCTCCCAACGCTACCAGGGGCAACTAAAACTTTAAAGCCCGACAGCGTGTCGCCGCCGCTAGCTACAAAACGCAATGTGTCAATGGAGCCATTTCCATTTGATTACATGGAAACTTTATCGAAGCGACAGTTTTTTCTGCGGCTGGCGTTTTGCTGCCTGGCGTTTTTACGCTAAATGTAAATTGGCCTTTAAGCCCTGCCTGATCTCAAGCTTTGTTTCATATGTATTGTAGGCCTGTGTTTGTATTTATTTTCTTTGCAAATTCTACAATTGTCGACGAAATTTATTATAATCTTTTTCATATTTGAAAAATAATACTCAGAAATTATTTGCTCATAATTTTCATTTATTTGTCTAATGCGGCCCATAGACGATACATCATGATCATACTCATTCGTGTACGTGTTGAATGAAGCTCCGCCACAGACGAGTGATCAAAATCGAAGCTCATCATTTTTTCGTAGTCGTCGTTGAGTGAGGTTGTCATGTCTCTGTCGGATGACGAAGTTTTGTGTGCGCTAGCGCTTGTAGGAAAAATTGTAAAAAAAATAAAAAAACGATTTTGGATGAAAGAAAGGCACAAAAAAAATAGTACAATAGCATTCAAGGGACTCCAGCAGAAACGCATTTTTATTATTTTTAACCCCACACATCTTCAAACGTTGGCAGTCAAATTCAAATGAGCAAAATTTGCATGTAAATTGCCCACAAACGACGATCATCCATACATCATGATCAACATCGTAATAAAATTTCCCCTCAAAATCTAAATGAATTAGATTTTCGACGATCAGTCAGTGATCACAGCGAGATCATGTCTGTGTGACACATATATGCATATTTTCTCTCTTTTTCACACATACTATTATATATGAGTATGATCATGATGTATCGTCTATGGGCCGCATAAGCTCCCTATTATGCTCGTTTTCAATCATTTCTAATTGATCATTTTTATTGAAGGTGATTGCACGAATGTGCTCACGTATTTAATTTTTATACCTGGAAATGCGTTTATTAAATCTTTTTGAATGCTGCCTAAATATACACCGCACAATGAATAGTACTAATCTGCCCATATTTTTCATGCAAGTTATTACGGGCCTTATGTATACTGCTACCGATTTGTATTCATATTTCTTCATTAGAAGCATAAACAGAGTTTTAAGTGCGGTCCCCAAAGTTGATTATATGGGTGGGAGGCTTGGCCGTTATCAGATCGAGCCCCTTTCTTGTGTATGACTTTGTACCGTCAATATGAGTATTCACATAGCATTTCTCCGAAAAATATTGTATACGAGTAGGTCGTAAGTTATAAAAATGCGTCAATAGTGGGCGTAGCTGTAAAAATAACGCGCCAATTTTTCGTGTGGTGTTTAATGTTAGTACCCACAATCTTCCTGTGAAATTTCTTTGATTGACATTTTAAAGGAACCTAGTAATAATTTTTGGTCAATTGTGGGTCTAGAAGAAGCAATAATCTTCCCATATTTGGCATGCACTTTAATACGGACCTTGAGTTTATTGATACCAATTTGTATTCATATTTCGTCATTAGAAACATAGATAAGGATATTTCAAGTGGCGTCCCCAAAGTTGTTTATATTGCTGTCCTTTATCTGATCGACCCCATTTTTCGTGAATGACTTTGTAGAGTCAATATACGTTCCAATATAAAACTGGAAAAAAAATATTGTATAGGTCGTATGTTATAAAAATATGTCAATAGTGGGCTTGGCTGTAAAATTAACCCGCCCATTTTTTCTGCTAAACACTCTCTATTTATCAAGCTAATGTGGTAAAATTTTTGTGGCGATCGGTTGAACGGTTTAGGAGTCCATTACTAACAAACAAACAAGCACACATAGAATTTTATATATGTACGAGTATGTACGAGGATTAGATTAGGATTTTTTCGGCCATGAAAAAAATGAATGGTTGGTGATCCGTCAAAATATGAATGTTTGGAGCGCCATATAAATAATTCTTTAGATTCTGCAAGGCCCAGACTATTGCTTTTCATTTCATTTCAACATTTCACACTCAAAAGTAGGACATCCTCTAGACTAGAATAGCTTTTATCATATTGAACGCACCAATAGCTTCAGCGTCTAGCTTAATTTTTATATTTTTTGATTTCTTTGATCTTATGTTTCCATTTTCTCCTCCGAGGTATTTGGTAATGTGTTTTGCAATTGCTGCATGGTCCTTAACAAATTTTCTGTAGTATCCGGCAAGCCCTAAAAATTATCTCAGTTATGGAGTGATTTGGGTACTTCATACTTAATTATGTCCTTAGTTTTGTTGGGGCATATCTTAATTCTATTAAGGAAGATCCGGAGGTGTAGGGAAAAAAAGCTCTACTGGCCACAATGGGGCTTGAACAGGCCTAAGTGAGTCTTAGGACAGCCATATAGCCTAACCTAATCTATCGATTTTCTTTAGTAATATCTGTTGGAACCCTGACATTAAGTCGATTGTGGTGTAAAACTTTGATCGGCCCTAATTAGACAAGATTACCGAAGTATCGGGTATTGGATAATGATCTCATACCGTTTTGGCATTTAGTTTCCGATAGTCGAAAACTAACCTATATTTCGGATCTTTATTTTCGTTTGGACTTTGTTTTGTGACCACCACCACTACCGGGGCATTATATGGAGACCGCGAAGGCTGTATTATTCCATCCTTTAACAATTTTTGTATTTCTTCATTTACGAATGTTGCCTCAGCCATATTATATAGCCTTGATTTTGAATACACTGGGTCTGTATCTAAAGTCCTAATTTTGGCTTAAATGTTTGTATTAAACGTAAGTTTTTCATCAGCACATGCAAAAACTTTTATTACGTTTTGAATCACACTCTCAAACATACTCTTTATCCCTATACGGGCAGAATCTGTATTTATTTTGGTATTGTTCACCTCTTGACATTGATATAGTTATACTGGCTCGATGCTACTGTGAAATATTAAAATAGATTTTATCGTATCGATTTGTGATCCAATCTACGAAAGAAAATCTCTATAATTTTGTCAAACATTTTTAGTGCTGGAATTATAAACTTTACCAAATAGCTTTTAACTTTTTCAGTGATGTTTCTATAATCATTTAGAGTTTTGGCTGAAAATGGCATATCAGTTTTATCTATGTGTTCATTAAAATTTTGTATATAATTTTTGGCTGTGCCAGTATCAATTAAGATTCTCAACAGCGCATTGCTTTTTAACTTCTTTTTGATAAAAGGCAATGTCGAAGTTATCCTAAAAAATTAATCTCTTACCCCGGCCCCACACGTGCCAGCGCAAGATCGAAAACCTCAATACCTTCAAAGGTTTTCACCAATACTCTCCCACATATGCTACTGGCAGCGCTACTGGCAACGAAATTTCAGAGACAGTAAATTTTTGACACATGCGGCAAGTAAATGTCAAATTTATACTAAATAATTGTCTTTAATTCTCGTAATGGAAAATAAATAGAACAAAAGTTATATTTTAAAAACCAATAATTTATGTCGTTCCAAAGAGCTTCTTTGGAACATGAGCATTCCTACCTTATAACTCTTATTAGAAGCGTTTTTAGAAAGAAGAAACTAATAAACTAAAAATAAATGATGTTTAAATAAAATTCCTATATAATTGAATATATACTTGTACAGTCATAGACACACCAGTATAATGCCCTGATATGAACCCCATCGAAAATGTATGGGTGCACCTTAAAAAACCAGTTGCAAAACGGGTTCTAACTAATAAAAACGCTATTGTAGGGAGAACCTTTCCCTTCGACGTCATTTTATAAATGAACTTGCACTGGCACGTATGGCCACCCTCGCCACTTGCATCAAAATTTCTAATGTTCGAAAATAATACATATTCTCAACTGGCAACTAGTTACTGGCACGTGTGGGTGCAGGGTTAGTCAGCATAATAGGCATCATTAAACTACTTTTTCTGCAGATCTAACCGGGATTTTCGTATTAGCCTGGTTGGCATGTTTTTGTGACTGCTGCGGTCTGGGATAAAAGCGGTATCTAGAATAGGCTTTATTTGTTCCCGATTATCTTGAATGTGCCTTGCTACCTTACGAGCTACTTTCCTATATTGTGTATTGGGTCGATTTTTTAATATTTTAGCTCTTTCTTGTACTACGTCGAAAGCTCTTGCGAATTCACATATTTGCTGATTAGCTTCTAGCTCCTATTCTTTGGCTAAAGCTGAAGGCAAGTCTTGAGATGTCAATTTATAAGAGAATTATTACCTGCGTATTCCTTAGTGAATTTGCTAATTATCAGTGCATAAAAACCAGAAATAGTCAAGCGTCCTAGACGTAGGACTTTCATTTTGTTTTCTAAAATATGTAAAGGTCGTTTGTCTATATAAGTGTGATCAAGACGCTCAATGACCGCGTCAAATTTGAGAACTGTGTTAAAAGATGCAAGACGTACTGCTTGGAAATATCGTTCAGTACCCTCATATCTTTGGAATCGTCTACATTTGTCTTTAAATTACTATTGACAACTGCTTGCGTGCATTATACATAAGTAATTTTTTTCCTTGGTCAATAGCAAAATAATTGACACGAATCATAATACACTTAACTATATGTTATCAATTCGAAAATAATTGTAATAAATATTTAACACTTTTCCAAAAAGGTAGCGAATTTATTTATTTTTGAGCCGCCCTCTGTGGCCTAATGGTAAGCATGTTCAATCAGAGGTTAGCAGGTTCCAATTCTGGCCCGGGCTTAGTCTCCAAAATACTTCCTTCTAAAAAAATGTGTCTCTTCGAGTTGAAGGCCTCAGCTAGTACCCATTCCCCTAAACCCTTGAATTCATAATTAATTATCGTACATAATAATATTAAAAATAATATTTATTAATAAATAAATAAATATATATATATATATATATATATATATATATATATATACATATATATATATATATATATATATATATATATATATATATATATATATATATATATATATATATATATATATATATATATATATATATATATATATATATATATATATATATATATATATATATATATATATATATATATATATATATATATATATATATATATATATATATATATATATATATATATATATATATATATATATATATATATATATATATATATATATATATATATATATATATATATATATATATATATATATATATATATATATACTAGAAATTATGTGTTTTGAAGAGAAAAGAAAGTTTAATTTATATTGTGTTGAAAATCATTTATTTGCGATTTTTCTACATTTTTTTCAATGTAACGCAGCTTGATAAACAACATTTTTTGTTTTCTATTCCGGTGCGTAAATGTACAGAGAAGATGGTTTTCCAACTCGTGAACACGCCACGTATAGCTGGCCGTGTGAAAAACATGGCATTTCCAGATTTATGCCACACACTTCCAGCGACTGTCCTTGTGACCTGTTGATTGTCATCGCAAATGCAAGTTTCACTGGAAACTGAATACGTTTGAACTGAAATGGCAAATCGTTGGAACTCAAAGGAATTCGTGGAATCAAGCATTCTGCCCCCTTGTAAGTCCCTTTCAAAATTCTTGCAACTATCACATTATACGATAGCTGCGGCACAATCAGTCGGGTTCCATTACACAGTTTCGGCGCATGAAGATTGCGAAGCATAATAATGATAGATCAAACTTTGAGATGCAAATGATGCGGCGGCATGCCAGGCAAATCCAAAGAATTTAGAAATTCCACTGGATAATTGACGCAAATGATGCGGCGGCATGCCAGGCAAATCCAAAGAATTTAGAAATTCCACTGGATAATTCACGCAAATGATGCGGCGGCATGCCAGGCAAATCCAAAGAATTTAGAAATTCCACTGGATAATTCACGGCTTCGTCTTCATTTTCAACACGATCGATCGATTTGTATGAGCGCAAATCTCCCGGAATCTGCTAACAGTATCATTGCGCCACTAAAGCGACAATTATTATTCCGCAGATCTTTCATTGTTCTGTCAAGTGCTTCTAGAGACCGTTTGTGAGCCATTGTGCAGTCATCCCATACTATCAGTTTACAATTCTTCAAAACTTTTGCCATAGCTGATTGCTTTGAAATGTTGCAAACAGGTGCTCATGTTTGCATGTTTAACGGAAGCTTCAGTGCCGAATGTGCCGTTCTTCCACCTTCTAGTAGAGGTGCAGCAATCCCAGTAGATGCGAGAGCCAACGCAATGCCATTTTGAGATCGTATTGTTGCAAAAATCAATGATATCAGGAACGTTTTCCCAGTTCCGCCAACATTGACAGCCTTCATCAATTCATCATACGCACTCTTTTGCTGCTCATTCAATAATGGAACATTTCTTTGTACTTGTTGTTCCAAAGTTATTCTGTCGTATGCACGCTCACATTCCAGTTCACGATTCAGTACATCTCTGATTTGACGATTTGGTGCTTGCGTGTGAATTTCAGTCAATAGCTTGCCACTCATAAGCAAACACAAATCTTCAATCAACACCAATGCTTCATTCTAGATGCCATCGTTCATTTGCAATTCTGAATTCCATGTTGCCACTCGAATACGATGTAAAATGTCTTCGGCAATGTAATTTTTGTACGTATCCCATAATTGACGCGGATTTGAAGGCAATGAGTGGAAATGATCATCGCGAAAAGTGTGCGAACTTCAGTGGCATGCGAAGTAGCTCTCGCATCGTCCATCGTTTGATTCCAGTGATTATCATGTTCCAGCAATTGTAATTGCTGGCATGCTTCTCGAAAAGTTGCACACACCGTACCATTCACAGTACGCAATGACTCAAATGAAGTTGAACCGCGTACATTAATCAATAGCAACCGAAGGTAGAAGCAATCGTCGTTTTTCGGGTGGATTGTGTAAATTCGTCCTAATGCATTAGTTGAGAACACACCTGGATGTCCATCTACTGGTTGGCCTTGCTTTCTGCGTAACCATTTCTTCGACGATGCATTCCATGTATAATATCGAGGCATTTCCGAATAAAGCAATGTTCTCGCAAACGGATCACTGGCGCAAGTTGAGAAAAAACTCGTCAATGTTGTTGCTGGTGGTGTTTCCGCTCGCTGTACTGCATTCTCTGGGTTGAAATACACTCTTTGGCCATTCTCCAAATGAACTGCAAGATGCACAACAGTCGGAAAACGCTCATGAATTACAAAAGAAAATATTCTCCAAAGCGCTTCATTGCAGTTCACGTATCGACCCATTTGATACTTGCTGATCTCATCTCGTTCAAGGCCAATAACCGCCAAGTCGCTTCCTTTGGTGACGTACTTGCAAACGTATTTGATCGATTTCACAGAACTGCAATACTCAACATTGATATGAGTTTTGAATGTCTTAGACAATATTGGCGAATATGGTACGATCCATGTGTTGTCAACTTCGATATTCACTCTTCTAAATTAAATGCTGAATGTTCTGCCATTCGATATTCACTCCTCTAAATTGAATGCTGAATGTTCTGCCATTGTTGTCTGATGAGCGACGCCGATAGAGTGGATATCCATCATTTCCAGTTTGCGTTTCCGAAAGAAAAGCACGTGGATAGTGTTTCGTGCATTTATTGTCAGACATACAAACCGAAGTGGGATTGTAGTGTCCGCAAGGTCCATGAACCATATTGGTTTTCACCACTTCGTATAATTCTGGATCTATCTCGAGATCAGGAATTTCCGCAGAAATGATGTCATGAATTTGATCTGGTGTAATCTTGTCCACCATCCAAAGAAGAATGTGTGCGTGCGGCAAACCTCTTTTTTACCACTCAACAGAATACATCCAGCATTTAACAGCACCATATATACGTTGCTTCACGATAAAGTCCATCAAATATCGTAGCTGTTGTTTGAAAACTCGTGCTGTGACATCGTGACGATCGCTTGCTGATTGACCGCCATTCAATAATTCCGTATCTGTGGGCATTTTGGATTGCAAGTGAATGTAACAAACATATCCGGCCGTCCATAATTCCGCACGTATGTCATCGCATCCTGCGAGTACTCGTGCATGTGCCTTGGGCTGCCAATGTATGTTGATGGCAAAATCGTGAGTCGGCCAACTGACCTTCTTATTTGTATCGACACCTAAAAGTTAACAAAAAACGAACTTACAATCAAGAGTGTTTGTTTTTCTTTTACTAACCATTGGCAGGATTGATCATGTTGTATCTCAAGTGATATCCACCTTCACCACGGCAGAACATAAGCGGATATTGTAGTGAGTCATACGATCGATGAGTATCACTGATTCGCTCTAATGCATCTCCAGCTCCACGTTTAATAACAATATCACGGGGTTCTAAATTATCGCCAACAACAACAATTGATATTTCATCGGCCGTCGGTGCATTATATTCCCGTTCATGTGTGCCTGCTGGTCGTTTGTCCGCTTTTATGACGATTCTGTGATCATCAGATGGCATCCTTTCGAACGAAGTTTTGAATAATCGAATTAGTTCGTTGTGTTCATGCAACATTTCTTGCAATTGCTGCACAATTTCTCTTTTCGTCGCATTGAAAATTGAACAACGTCGATTCACTTCTTCATTTGAATCTCCAAGGAAATATATTTGGAGATATTCTTGATCAGGATGCGGCAACAGTGATCCAGCAAGATGATAAATTTGCCCGTGAATCTGTATAGTTGCAGACAAATATGTTAATTTCTGTATTTTATTGGCGAGATAATAATGGTTAGATTGGTGGTTGGCGAACTACCCTTGAATGTGGGATTGTAATTATGTTCATTCACAATTTCCCCACCAAACGACGTCATTTGAAAACAATCGTTATACATCTTGGAATTTTGTAAAAAATGATTCGAATTTGGTGATTCACCGTAAAGCAACGACCGCAATGGCTCTGGTGGAGGAATTAACTCTGGTAATTTCACTTCTCCGCTTGCGCAACACAATCCGGCCGGTTCTTTTGGAAATTTCAGTGCATCGCAATGCGGGCAAACGACAAACATCGAACCAAATCAAACTGATGCGTGCGCACCGTATTCAATGTCCGGCTCATATCGAAAGGCTGCACGTTCGATTTTCAAATTAGGCAATCGTTGTTGTTGCTGGCGTTGTCGGTGAGCAGCCAAACGTTGTTATCTTGCTTCATGAATTTCCTGAGCACGAACTTTGTCTTCTTCTCAATCGTTGTTGCTCATTGTAAGCTTCGTGAGCCTTTTGTGATTGTCGCGCACGATGTTCAATCATTCCGATTCGAGCAGATTCCCTTGCAGTAGCATTTTCCTCTTCCGTACGACGTGCTGTATAATTACGTTGGTCCGTTGTACGTCGGGAACGCCGACGATATTAGCGCGACCTCTTTGTGGCATCGTAACAAATTTCAATCTGTAATTGATCACTTTGTATGAAACACACATAAAGTTTTAACGGAATAATTTTCAATAATTTACCTTTTGAATAGCCGAAATAAAGAAAGCAAACGAGCGAAATTGAACGATTCAAATAATTTACAAATCAGCTGAAGAAATAACACAAATAAATTCCAATGGAAATGAGGTTAGGTATTCACCAACAAACAAAAACAATGAACTCACTTTTTTTGTTTGAAATGTCAATAATTTTATCTCAAAAACTGATGATCCACATTTAACTCGAGAAATCAATTAAAATTAGGAAAAATGTCAGAAAGTCAATTGACCGTGTCCGCACTGTTCGAATAAATTAATCAGAAAGAACAAACAATTTACGCAGCTGTCAAAATAAATAAGCGTCTACAGCTCCATCTGTTGAGTTATTGGAGTATCAGTAGTGCTTACAACACCAATATGAAACTAAATGTGCGCGTGCAACACCACGCACATACAAAAAAAATGAGAACAAAAAGTGAGATTAGGTTTTTCTAATTTTAGAATTTTCCGACTTTTCCGAATGTTTTGAGATCGATAGATTTACAAGAAACAATTGAAAAAAAAATTTGAAAGAAAAACAATTTTGTATGGAAAAAAGTCCTTTTTGGAATTTTTAAATTTTCCGACTTTTCTTCAGGAAGAGTATAAGGTTTTTTTATTTCTAAACATTCCCAGATCCACAACGAACAACCTCTGAAAATTCCATCAAGATTGGTCCAGCCGTTCTCGAGCCTTAGCGTCACTAACAAACAAACATTCATTTTTATATATATAGATTATATATATATATATATATATATATATATATATATATATATATATATATATATATATATATATATATATATATATATATATATATATATATATATATATATATATATATATATATATATATATATATATATATATATATATATATATATATATATATATATATATATATATATATATATATATATATATATATATATATATATATATATATATATATATATATATATATATATATATATATATATATATATATATATATATATATATATATATATATATATATATATATATATATATATATATATATATATATATATATATATATATATATATATATATATATATATATATATATATATATATATATATATATATATATATATATATATATATATATATATATATATATATATATATATATATATATATATATATATATATATATATATATATATAATTTATTTAAAATAACAATTAAATGCTTTTCTGCTTTTTTTCTTCATCCTTACAATAATGAGTAGGGAAACATCCTTATTATGACTTGTCCTGATTAAGTCAGCTATGGGTTGATTTGATTAATTTTTTTTTTTGTTTGCGCTGGGTAAGCACTTTCAATGGCAATGTATGTTGAGGGCAACGTTCGTTAATTTACATACTCACGATTTACGCACTCTAACAGTAAAATTGTGTGTCTGATTATGATACAAAAACAGCGCAAACAGTCATTACGTAAGTTAAGATATCGTTTACTAGATACAGACAAAAAATTTATTTTAATATTTGTTTAAAACGTTTTTATTTGTGGATATGATATACGAATATTTAAATATACTTCTACATAATACCTAAATTTACAATTTATTAACTTATATTTTAATAATTTTAGCAGTATCGACATGAAACCAGCTTACTCAGCAGTTAATGTACTTTTTAGCGGTAGACGCATCGTCAATTATTTGGGCTTAAAGTCCCTACATTGGTTCCAGTACGGTTCCATTGGATGTTGCAATGTGATTGCAGCTTTGGTTAAATGATTGTTTTTAAGGGTAGTTTTGAAAAGTTTTTGTGAACTTACTGTTCATCGAATGTCGCAATGCGATGTAATATATTTGGTAATTTTGTTGTATCTACGTCAAGTACAACTTGAGAATACGAACAAGCGTATAGCGACAAACTTTCACAGAGAGACTTCTTTTACTTATTTTTTATATTTTTCAATATTCAAGAGTAAATCTGCGTAAAGTCCAGCGGCAAAATTTGATCTGTAGATATTTGTGGCAGTTTTTTTTTACTTCTTTCTTATTACTCCTCAGCATGCAGGTGTAAACATTCAAACCCATTGCCATATTCTACTAAACGCAGATTGTATGGTTGCGACTTTTGCGCCTCCAATAGAATAAGACGTACAATTTAATTGAATACACATACCACTTTATTTAATGGGTCGGTCAAGCCACTCACTTACATATACTCGTATGTATGTAGTAGCATTATTTCACCAATAAAACTACAGCCCGCCAAACAAAATTGAAGCACCATCTGCCTCCAACCCACCAACTGTCTAAAGCTACTCGACCAATAAAACACCACCCCGCCAAAATACAATTATAAACAACGGCTGTCTCCAAATAAGTATCTGTCTGCGACTTATACGCTCATATGTAAATAAAATTACCATGGGAACCTGCTTCTGCTCCTTTCTGTTGCAGAACCCCCATATTATAACTACTAACCGTCTACCAGTATACTGAATAACTCTTGGGAGTTCCCATGTTGGAAGAGAAAAAGATCAGGAGCGCCAATTTCTCAACTTATGGAAGAATATGATCTCACCAGAATAGTACAGGCTTTTTACTTTCTAACTGCCATAAACAGAGAATCCTTGAATGGTTCTTGTGCTATTTTGGAAGAAAAATTAAAATAAACTTTAAATTTTTGCCCTATCGCCACCATATTTATCAAATTATTTTAGAAAGTATGTTCGAAAAACACGGTAAGGGGTGAAATGGCCCAGCTGTCAATTTTACGATACTTTCAAGGATAAATTCAGCCTTGAATCAAAGACAAAGTTAATATAATGATAGACGACGCACAGCTTTGAGTGTGTAATGAAATATCTGCAAAAGCTTAGAGCGGATTCTACAGAGCTAATTGAACTTACATTAATATATCTTAGCCAGCACATATCACAATATATACATTATTTAAATCAAGTGACACATTTCATCAATGGATGGCTAAGCCATATATATATGCCTAAAATTGTTATTACTGTTAATGAAATATATAATTAACTATCTCTATTTCATTTATATATATTCACGTCTACATTTATTTAAATTGTAACTCACATTTTATATATAATTTAACGTCAACTGAATTTTATATTTTTTTCTTAACAATTATACGTATAAACAAAACAATTTATTAAGTTAGTTTATTGAATTCCCGGATAATAAGACTAACAATAATTGTACAAATCTTAAACCTAATACAAAAATTTAACCTTCTACCAATATTTTGGAGTTAATGTACGTAAGCTTAGGAATTTATATGCAAGGGCTCCATAACTAATGTAAAACAATTTAGATTAATGTGATGCTAAGTCATCTATGTAACCGTGTATTTGGATCTGTTGGAGTAATTATTTGGACACGTAATTGGGATGAGTTTTTTATATTCACATTTAATTTCACTCTTAACTGTGGGAATATTCAGATCGCTACGGATATTGGCCTTTTTTGTGTACCAAGGGCAACTTCCAATAGTTCGTAGAATTTTTAATACATATATATATATATATATATATATATATATATATATATATATATATATATATATATATATATATATATATATAAATATTTTTTTTTTTTTTTTTTTTTTTTTTTTTTAATTAATTCAATATTGGATGCGCATTTCCGAACAGCTGGGCTCCATACGTCCATATAGGTTTAAAACAGCATTATTATTTTTATTGTTTTTTTTTATTGTATCACATTTACATTACACCTGTCTATTTACACTAAGTAATAATTTTTAACAGTTAGGAAATAGAGGTAAACTTAAACCAATATCTAAAACTTTATTTACTTTTTAAGATTTTAGCTTCATTTCAGACCAGATTTATAAGTATATACATACATATGTATATATTCACAAGTTCTGTTGGTTTGCAACGTTTCAGCAAAGACCAAATATAATACACAGTTGATATGAATGTATTTGTGCGAGTTCTGCTAGTGTGAGAATGTTTAAAATTGATGTATGTAGTGGTTAAAATACAGTGCACCCCATTTAACTCTAACTATCGTAATTCCTCAATTCACTTAACTTCTCAAAATAACTGAGGCAATGCACCCTCAAGATCCACAGATCGAAATATTGCAGTTGCGTTTAAGTAAAAAAATTAATTCGATAAACCAAAAAATTGTTTTCGTCATTATTAAAGAAAGAGACACTACCTCTTTTTAATTAAAAGCATAAAGCTGTTAGCTTAATTCGTTTCGCTGCATTTTTGTCCTATTTTGAAGATTTTTCAGAGACTACTGAAACTATTGTTATTTGTGAGAATACTGTAAAAAGGTTTAATTCTCTTTTTTTCGCCTCCCTCTGCTGCTAATTCTAAGTTTAGTGTCTCTTTATTCCTTCATTCGTCGAGTCAACTCCCCATACTTCACCACATACACATCAGAGATGCAAAACTTTGTACTTTGATAAGTTTTCAAAGCTGTTAATAATTTATTTTTTCCTTTATACCGTGCAGCATCAATTAAGAAAAAGGTATCAGTAATGCTCACAAATTAAGTTTACGTTTTAGCGTTGAGAAATAAAAAAATATGGCAAATTAGTTCTTGGGAAATAATAATTTTCGCGGAATTTTATGAAATATGTGCGAATTTAACTGTACTTATAGTAGCGTGAGCGCCCTCTGAGCTGAGTTTATTCTTACACATAGTTATATCTAAAGGGTGTTTTTTTTAGACATGTGGTTTTCAAGCAGAAATAAAATGTATATAATTTTATGTTATGGCCAAGAATTTAGCTTTATTAAAAAGATAAGGGTTTGCCATTTTGTTTTAAAAATGATTTCGGGCAAGTGGCCGCCGCGGCTGCTTCGAATAAATTCCAGCCGAGAGGCCAATTTTCGACCACTTTTTGCAGCAATGGCCGTATGTCAGCAATAACGCGCCGAATATTCTCTTCCAAGGCGTCAATCGTCTCGGGCTTATTTGCGTAGACAAGCGACTTCACATAACCCCACAAAAAATAGTCCAGCGGTGTTAAATCGCACGATTTTGGAGGCCACGCCACAGGTCCACGACGCGAGATAAAGCGCTTACCAAAAGTTTCCTTCAATAAATTGATTGTTTCGTTGGCTGTATGGCATGTAGCGCCGTCTTGCTAGAACCAAAGGTCGTCCACATCAACATTCTCCAATTCAGGCACGAAAAAGTCATTAATAATGGCTCTATAGCGTTCCCCATTGACTGTAACAGTATGGCCGGTTTTATTTTTTGAAAGACCAATGATTTCCTCTGCCCATAGAGCACACCAAACAGTGACTTTTTGAGGATTTAACGGCGTCTCAACTATGGCTTGTGGATTATCGTCACTCCAAATGCGACAACTTTGCTTATTAAAGTACCCATTCAACCAAAAGTCAGCTTCATCGGTGAACACAATTTTCTTGTGAAAATCGGGATTGGTGGCCATCTCGTTTTGGGCCCATTCAACGAACGTGCGACGCGCTTGATGGTCGTTCGGCCATAACGTTATGAAATGGCAAACCAAACTGAGCATAAATCAAGTGACAGCTGTCAAAAAGACTTACTCCGAAAAAAGTATTGCCAGATTGAAAACCACACGTCTAAAAAAAACACCCTATATATACTTATAAAAATAGTGTGAAATGAAGCTAAAATCTTATAAAGTAAATGTAGTTTTAGATATTTGTTTATGATTACCTCTATTTCCTAACTGTTAAAAGTTATTACTTAGTGTAAAAAGACAGGTGTAATGTAAATGTGATACAATAAAAAAAAAAATTATAATAATAATGCTGTTTTAAACCTATATGGACGTATGGAGCCCAGCTGTTCGGAAATGCGCATCCAATATTGAATTGTTCCAGCACGCATAATTAAAAATTCTTCGAACTATTGGAAGTTGCCCCTGGTACACAAAAAAGGCCAATATCCGTAGCGATCTGAATATTCCCACAGTTAAGAGTGAAATTAAATGTGAATATAAAAAACTTTGCGATCATCCCAATTACGTGTCCAAATAATTACTCCAACAGATCCAAATACACGGTTACATAGATGACTTAGCATCACATTAATCTAAATTGTTTTACATTAGTTATGGAGCCCTTGCATATAAATTCCTAAGCTTACGTACATTAACTCCAAAATATTGGTAGAAGGTTAAATTTTTGTATTAGGTTTAAGATTTGTACAATTATTGTTAGTCTTATTATCCGGGAATTCAATAAACTAACTTAATAAATTGTTTTGTTTATACGTATAATTGTTAAGAAAAAAATATAAAATTCAGTTGACGTTAAATTATATATAAAATGTGAGTTACAATTTAAATAAATGTAGACGTGAATATATATAAATGAAATAGAGATAGTTAATTATATATTTCATTAACAGTAATAACAATTTTAGGCATATATATATGGCTTAGCCATCCATTGATGAAATGTGTCACTTGATTTAAATAATGTATATATTGTGATATGTGCTGGCTAAGATATATTAATGTAAGTTCAATTAGCTCTGTAGAATCCGCTCTAAGCTTTTGCAGATATTTCATTACACACTCAAAGCTGTGCGTCGTCTATCATTATATTAACTTTGTCTTTGATTCAAGGCTGAATTTATCCTTGAAAGTATCGTAAAATTGACAGCTGGGCCATTTCACCCCTTACCGTGTTTTTCGAACATACTTTCTAAAATAATTTGATAAATATGGTGGCGATAGGGCAAAAATTTAAAGTTTATTTTAATTTTTCTTCCAAAATAGCACAAGAACCATTCAAGGAATCTCTGTTTATGGCAGTTAGAAAGTAAAAAGCCTGTACTATTCTGGTGAGATCATATTCTTCCATAAGTTGAGAAATTGGCGCTCCTGATCTTTTTCTGCTTCCAACATGGGAACTCCCAAGAGTTATTCAGTATACTGGTAGACGGTTAGTAGTTATAATATGGGGGTTCTGCAACAGAAAGGAGCAGAAGCAGGTTTCCATGGTAATTTTATTTACATATGAGCGTATAAGTCGCAGACAGATACTTATTTGGAGACAGCCGTTGTTTATAATTGTATTTTGGCGGGGTGGTGTTTTATTGGTCGACTAGCTTTACACAGTTGGTGCGTTGGAGGCAGATGGTGCTTCGATTTTGTTTGCGGGCTGTAGTTTTATTGGTGAAATAATGCTACTACATACATATACTCGTATGTAATGTAATGTAATGTAATGTAATGTAAAAGGGAGGTATATCATGTACTGCGACCTAAAAGATCTATTGTACAACCCTCTGCTAATATAGGATAACCCTATAGAAACTCATCCATCTTTGTTATTGTTAGAAATACTAGGATATCAGCTGGATCTAGGTTTGCTATTTAATTACCTGGTATCAAATATGATCCCAGGCTTTTATATCTGCTGTGTGTTTAATATGTGCTCTGGCGACTCGGTTTCCTCGTCGCAGAATCTGCACAATGAACTTGAAACGATTCCTAAGTTGCTTAGGTGTCCCTTGAGCTTACAGTGACCAGTCAAAAGCCCGGTCAGTATTCTTAAGCTGTTTTTGGGCAAGTCAATGCAAAATTTGAATCTTTTGCAGTTGTAGTTGCCCAAAAGTAGTTTTGATTGTCTTAGCCCAATATGACTTGGAAAAAGTTCCAGGCTTTTTTGCCTTTCTTGTTCCCTAAGTACTTTTTGCAATACCCCTCTGCCTGTGCCACAGAAAGGTTCTGGGCCTATCATTGCCATGGAGGCCCCTTTTCTGGTAAGTTCGTTCGCTTGTTCATTGCCCCGGATACCTATGTGGCCAGGGACTCAGCATAAGCTAACCTTGTTGTACTTTCCCAACTGATTTAATTTCTGTAGACAGTCCCATACTAGCTTAGAGTCCACTTCATACGAGCTTAATGCTCGAATGGCAGCTTGACTGTCAGAAAGTATGGCTATTTCCCGTCTTCTATAGCCTCTGTTTAGATTAAACTGCGCACATCTTTCGATGGCGAGAATCTCTGCTTGGAAAATACTTGGATATTTACCAATTTGCTCGAAGTATTTGGTTCTAGGTCCAAATACCCCCGCTCCAGTACCACTATCGGTTTTTGACCCATCCGTATACCACATGATCTTATGTTCCTTAAAGGAGTACGCAGCGTTTAAATTGCTCCATTCCTTCTTGTAACTTAGTTTCACCACAAAGTGTTTCTCAAAATCAAATTTCTTACTAGTCTTGTCCTGTGGATAATCTAGTAGAGAGTTGTTGAGCGGGTTTCTCAGGTTCCATAGCCCTTTGTATGCCCCGGACCTTGTCTTATCTCCCGACATCCCAATTAAAGTTCCTATTGCCACTTTCCATACAACCAAGTGTAACGGGGTTAAGTCTAAGATTACCTCTAGCGCTGCTGTAGAACAGGTTCTCATTGCCCCGGTTATACCTATGCACGCTAGTCTTTGAATTTTAACCAACTTCATTTGCATTGACTGAGCTTCAGTTCTATTATGCCATGCGATTGCTCCGTATGTCACTATTAGACGAACCATCATAGTGTAAATCCAGTATAAGATACTGGGTTTGCAGCCCCATGCTTTGCCCGCCAGTTTTCTGCACATCAACAGAGCACGCTTGGCCTTTTATGAAATCATTTCAACATGAGCTTTCCATGTTAATTTGCTGTCTATGGTTACCCCTAGATACTTAGTTTCGGCTTTGGGTGTAATGGTTTCACCCAGCAGTTGAATTTCTTTCCATCTTGGAAGCTTTCTTTTCCTGGTAAATGGAACGATTGTGGTTTTGGTAGGATTTATTTTCAATTCTACCGACCTGCACCATTGTCCAACAATACTTAAACCTCTTTGAATAATATCGCAGAGGGTTTCTTCAAATTTGCCTCTAGCTACTAAAACGATATCGTCAGCATAGCCCTGGCAGTCAATGCCCGCCTCCGACAATTTCGTTACTAGTTCGTCAACAACTAAGCTCCACATAGGTGGCGAGAGAACCCCTTCTTATGGGCAGCCTCTGGTTGTGGTGATAGTTATTGTTTCGCCTCCAGTAGATGCCTCTGCCGTTCTGGTATGAAGAACTTCTGCCATCCAGTTTGATGTCATTTAGTCGACTCCTCTTATATTTAATGCCCTTTTTACTACATCATGTGACGTATTATCAAAAGCTCCTTCTATGTCAAGGAATGCGCAAATAGCTATTTCCCTGTCCTCAAGTGTTTTTTGCATTAGGTCTACTAGACTTTTAAAAGCGGTCTCTGTCGATCTGCCCGCTCTGTAAGCATGCTGATTGGGGTGCAATGGCACCTGCTCTAAGACTCCGCATCTGATATAGTTATCCACAACTTTTTCAAGTGTTTTTAATATAAAAGATGTCAGGTTTATTGGACTTAGGGTGGGCGGTGTCTTTTTTCCCCACTTTGGGTATGAACACCACCTTTGCCCTTCTCCAAGCTGTCGGTATGTAGGACCCTTTCAATAGAAGCTCCATACTGCGCCGGACCCCACCTAGTGGTGGGCAAGACCAGCGACTGACGGTGCGGAGAAACTCCCTGGGTGATCCGGGGGAGATGCAAATGCGGGTGGCATGTAAGTCAGACATGCTAGGGAAGATGGCAATCTACCCGCCGCCGGAAGTGAATGCTAAGGGGAAAATGGTTGTGCTAGAGTGGCATGTCGAGGCACTCATCAGCTACATTGCGGAGCGACATAATGTCCATTCGGACATTAAACGAAAGGCGGCGAAGATCCGCGACATGTGCCTAGAAGTGGCACAAGAACGGGATGCCGATGACATCGTCACCGTTCAACCACCACTACTGCAGCGAGCCGACAAGAATATGCAAACCTGCAAAGCGCAGGAGGACAAGGAGGTCCAAGCCAGCGTATTGCCACTGGCAAGGAGCTACGCGGCTTCCGTTGCAATGCCGAAGCATCCCCGCGAAAACGCAGAAGACGACGGAACCAGCCCGACGAGCCGAGCGGTACCCAAAGGCAGAAGGCGGATGCGGCAAGGGCGGCCATGGCGAAGGCCGCCGCAGCTAAAAATACCACCAAGCCAAAAGTGGGTAAACCCGACGCAGTGGTGAAAAAGCCAGAGTGGACGATGGTTCGTGCTCGCCCCCGGGCAAAGCCGAAGACACTCGCTAAAGCGAAGACGACCAGACCTGATGCAATTGTCATCAAGGGAACGGGAATGACAACCTATGCGGAGATCTTGCGGAGGATAAAGACGGAGCCGCGGCTTAGGGAATTGGGCGAGAGAGTGAACAAAATAAGAAAAACCGCGAAAGGTGAGCTGCTACTCGAATTAGCCACGACAGCGGACCCGAAGATGGTCACTCTGCGGGAAGCAGTAGCAAATACACTGGGGACTAGTGTGGAGGTGCGACAACTCACCCAGGAGACTCTGCTGGAAATTAAGGATTTGGACGAGATCACCACGGTAGAGGAAGTTCACGAAGCGCTGTGCAAACAGCTGAGCACTTTCGAAAAGCTCCCCGTGACCGCGATTAGGTCCCTTCGGAAAGCGTACGGTGGAACGCAAACAGCAACCATCAGTTTGCCCCCTCTGGCAGCCGCAGCGCTACTGGCCGGGAAACTGAGAGTCGGATGGACCTCTTATCGGGTGCGGGGAAAGGTAGTACCCACACGTTGCTACAAGTGCATGGAGTTTGGGCATATTGCCAAAAAGTGCAGTAGCAAGGAGGACTGGCGGAATCGGTGCTACAGATGCAACGCCGAAGGCCACAACGCCAGCGAGTGTAGCAAAAGCCCAACCTGTGCACTCTGCAAGACCAAAGGCCGCAAGGATACGGAGCATTCGACAGGATGCAGAATATGGCCGTCGTATAAGCAAGCAGTAAAGGAGTCAAAACGCATGGAATGAAGTTACTCCAGCTTAACCTCAAGCACTGCGCAGCTGCACAAGACCTACTTGAGCAGACGGTGAGAGAGCACAAGATCGACGCCGCTGTGCTCAGTGAACCATATCGTCGGAAGCACCAAGGAGTCTGGGTCGAGGACAATACTTGCCGAGCTGCAATATGGGTGTGTGGAGTCAAGCCACCTCAACTCGCGGACGTCAGGAGGGATGAAAACTACGTCAGGGCAACCATAGGAGGAACCACGGTTTACAGTTGCTACATGGCACCAGGCCTAACTACGGATGAGTTTGAGTCGGCGGTAGATAGACTCGTTCTAGATGCACACGGCAGGAACCCTGTAGTAATTGCTGGCGATTTCAACGCATGGGCAACTGAATGGGGCTGCGGCCGAACTACGCCAAAGGGTCATATCCTCATGGATGCACTCGCAGCACTTGACGTGATCCTCTTGAATACCGGCGAGATGACTTTTGCCAGAGGAGGTGCCAATTCTGCGATAGACCTAACCTTCGTAAGTAGCAGGCTGGTGAGGGGTGCAAAATGGCTGGTGAGTGACATACACACCCACAGCGACCACCAAGCTATCATCTGCGAACTGGAGAAGCCCCGGAATCGGCAGCTGATAGGTCCGAAATTGAAAGGCTGGAGGACAAACAGCCTTGACGAAGACTTCCTAGAAATGATGCTTGAAGGTTTGGTGCTGACAGGCAGTGCAGAAGAAATGGCGAATCAGCTGGCAAGGAAGGTAGAAAACGCCTGCGACGCGGCAATGCCCAGGAGAGCATATGGTGGGAGGCATAAACCTGTCTACTGGTGGACGCATGCAATAGGCGAGCTCCGCAAAGCATGCCATGCTGCGAGGGGAAGGTATCAACGTTCCAAACGGAAACCGGATTCCCTGCAGAAGCACCAGGCCTTCAATGAAGCCAGAAATGTTCTGAAGAAGGCAATTAAGAAGAGCAAGAGCACCAGATTCGCTGAATTATGCGCACAAGTTGAGGACGACCCATGGGGCATGGCATATAGACTTGTCATGCGAAAATTGCTCTGTTATAGGCAGCCAGCCCCAACCTGCCCAATGTTGCTCAGACGCATAGTGGCACAGCTCTTTCCAGTACAGAACTATGTCCCATACGAGCTCCCTCTGGAGCAAACGGAGGAATCAATACCCAGTGTGACTATAGATGAGGTGTTGCGCGCGGTTGGGAAGTTTGGAGACCAGAAAGCACCCGGCCCAGATGGAATCCCCAACCGAGTGCTCAAGACCGCAGCTGCACTGAACCCAGAGCCACTGAGGAAAATGTACGACGCTTGCCTGAGAGAAGGCATTTTCCCCAAGAGATGGAAGAGGCAACGATTGGTCCTGGTGCTGAAAGCCAACAAACCAACAGAGGACCCTTCAGCGTACTGCCCACTCTGCATGTTAGATACGGCGGGAAAAATTCTGGAGCGGATAAGCTGTGACAGGATTGATGAGGCCATTGCAAAATCTGGAGGGCTCTCAAAACGGCAATATGGTTTCCGGAAGGCGAGATCTACCGTGGACGCCATCAACGAACTTGTCCAGACGGCTAAAACAGCGATCCAGGGGAAACGATGGAGGGGTGGAACCAAGAGGTATTGCCTTGTGGTCACCCTAGATGTCAAAAATGCTTTCAACTCAGCTAGCTGGGAGCGCATAGCCAAAGCGTTAGCAGAGTTTGGGGTACCCATCTACCTGAGGCGAATGATTGCCAGCTACTTCAGCGATAGGATCCTGCTCTACCAGTCCGAAAAAGGTGTGGAGTCGCACAAGATTATCGGAGGAGTTCCCCAGGGATCGGTGCTTGGACCGTTAGTCTGGAATGCTATGTACGACGGCATCCTCCGCGTAGAGGTCCCTGATGGTGTCAAAATCATCGGATACGCGGACGACATAGCATTGGTAATCACAGCTAAATACTTGGAGGAAGTGGTAGCAGAGGCCAACCGAACTGTGGCTGCCGTCGGAAGATGGCTTGCAAACGTTGGACCTAGCTTGGCTGAACACAAGACCGAGGCAATCCTGGTTTCGAGCCGCAGAGTATTGGAGGTAGTGGAAATCAGAGTTGGTAGATGTGCCATAACCACGATTCCACACCTCAAGTACCTAGGAGTGTGGATAGACGCGCGGCTTACCTTCAAAGAACATCTGCGGCGCGTGGGAGATAAGGCAGCAAACACATGTTCTCTCCGATGTAGAATAATGCCCAACGTGGGAGGACCCAGGCAGCGGAAAAGGCGACTCATCGCCGGGGTTGTCAGATCCATTATTCTCTATGGAGCGCCAATATGGGCCGAAAACGCGGATGTGAAGGCTTACGTCTGCACCATTGAGGCAGCATACAGGAGAAGTGCACTACGAGTGATCTGCGCATACCGCACCGTATCCACAGATGCCACCTTGGAAATAGCCGACATGATTCCCGTGAACCTGCTAGCGAAAGAAGCGATGAACCTCTACAACGCCAAAGGGACACACGCGACAAATGTAGAGGAGCTCTTGGAAATTGGAAAGCGCAAGACCCTTCAAGAGTGGCAACCCCAGTGGGATACTTCTACAAATGGCCACTGGACAAGAAGGCTGATCCCCAACATTCAGCAATGGGTAAGCAGGTCGCATGGTGAGGTGAATTTCTACGTCACACAATTGCTGACAGGCCACGGAGGTTTTCGGGCATACCTGCACAGATTCCACTTGGAGGAATCTCCCTACTGTGCAAACTGTGGAGGTACAGAGATAGAAGATCCCAAACATGTCTTCTTCTATTGCCCACGTTATGAAAGTGCTAGAGTGGCACTACAAGGAGTATGTGGAGAGCCCGTGGTGCCCGACAACATAGTGCAGCATATGCTCGAGAGCCCGGAGAAATGGGCTGCGGTGTGTGACACCACCGCCGCTATTATGAAAGACCTCCGCCACCAGGAGTGGCGAAGACGAGCAATGAAAAATAGCTAGGAGGGGTCCGCTGACCATACTACCCCCCCCTGGAGAAGTATTACCTTGCGACGGTCCCGCGGGGGGAGGCTGCGATGGAGGTGGTTTTAGTGGGTAAGAATCCCACACTACTGGTGCCGTAATGTTACCAGTGTCTTTTGAAGATTTCCACCTCCGTTCCAATTATGGAAAAAAAGCTGTCGGTATGTACCCAAGAGCTAGACTATTTCGGTAGATATTTATCAAAAACCTTACTGATTCCTTTATGCCCTTTTGTAACAGAGCCGGGAAAATACCATCCGTACCTGGAGACTTGAATGGTTGAAAGGTACTTAAGGCCCAATCTATTCTTGCCGTAGATACAATATCTGCCGAAACTCTTCTGATATCCGAGTTGGGATTGGGATTGGGATTGATTGGCCTATACCTCGATCCATTGCTCACTACTGCCAAACATTCTGGGAAGTGTGTCTTTAGTAGTAGCTCTGCCCTTTCACGGTCGTTTGTGGTATAGCTGGCATCTTCCTTCTTTAGGGACATTGTTATGTCCGGTCCAGCCTTTGCCAAGTTTTATATAGCCTCGGTGCTGCTGGTAAAGAAGATATGTTTTCGCAGAAACTTCTAAAGCTAGTGCGTTTAGCTTTTCTTATTTCTTTATTATATTCTGTCAGTTTAGCCCTATACTCCTGCCATTGCCCGTTCCGCTTTGCCCTATAACTTAGGTAGCGGGCTTCAGTTCTAAATGCAGAGAGATAGATATTCCACCAAACTGCGTCTATTTCATTGCCCCTAGGTTTTTCGGGACTATGGAAGGCATCCAGTATCGCCCCATTCAATTGAGACACACTGTCTTCAAGTTCATAGTGATTACGTATGATTTTTCTCGATGCAATGCCTTGCAAATTACAATTAAGTATTTCCTTATATTTCTCCCAGTCAGTTTTCTTGGGGTTTCTATAGAATGGTACTTAAATGTCTAGGCCTCCTAAAGAGAATTCAATTTTCTTGTGATCAGATAATGATTCCTCGTTAGAAACCCTCCATTTTCTTATAATCCTAGCGATGCTCGGACTAGCCAAAGTTAGGTCTAAGACCTCCTGTCTAACCCTGGTGACAAATGTAGGTTTGTTACCCTCATTTAAGATTTCTAGGTTAGATGCTACTAAGTATTCTAAAAGGTACTCACCCCGACTGTTGACGTCAGTGCTGCCACATATCGTGTTGTGTGCATTGGCATCGCATCCCAGTAAAAGTGGCAGATTGTTTCTGTCACAAAAATTCACCAATTGCCGCACCTCTGCGGGCGGCGGTGAGATTTCTTCGCCCGGAAAATACGCTGATGCCACTACAATGACTCGTTTACTACCCTCGATTTTAATGAGAGCCTGTATTGGAACTAAGTCCCTCGTCATGAATTCTGTAAGACAAATATAATTAATATTTTTACTAAGCAAGATGCAGGCTCTGGGTGCAATGTGCCTATTATCCCATATTACCTTTCCGCTGTAGCAGCCCTCTGATTGCACCTTTATAGTGCCAGGGTACTTGGATCAATACCATGCCCAGATTAAATTTAGTAAATGTCCTTGCAATTACTGCCGAAGCAGATTTTGCGTGATGGACATTAACCTGGGCGCATTTGATACCTGATCCGTCACTCATCTAAGGAGAAGTTACAGGCTGTTGCCCAAGCTGCTGCCACTTAGCAGCAGATTATCTTCATCCTCAAAAGGATCTATTGTGCTGGGGAGGTCTTGGCTGATGCCCTCCGTGTCGCTTACTTCTGGTAGTATACACTTCGTCTCCATCGACTCCGATGTTTCTGGAACGGGTTCTGCGGGAGCTATGCTACTCTCTTGTTGTTTGTTCTTCGCAATGCCATGGACTGCAACCTCGCCGAACTTGTAGTTGATGGTGTTACCTGATTTCTTGATGGCTTCAAGCGATTGCTCATCGATGCCAAACGTAATGAGTTGTCCATTGCACTCTTCCTTGATTTTGAGCACTCTCCTTAAAGGTGTGTTTGTCCCCTCATTTTGAGCACTAATCGAAGCCATGATCTGCTCGATCGTCTGAGCGGAACTTCTAGGGAGGAAGATTGTTAATACATGTGCTCTGGGTACCTCATCTCCCGAGCATGCAACTAATGGTGCCTGCTTCCACGCCGTAAGCATAGGGGCAGCTTGTCTAAGCCAGTCTGCTGTCTGTATATCCTTGCAATCAACGAGTACGTGCCCCGGACGGAAATGGATGCCCTCAAATTTTAAGTTGTGGTCCCATCCTTTCGCCACTTCCACAAGGATAGCTTCTTCTAGGGCAGTTAGCTCCGCGAGTGTGAGATTCACCTCAGGGTACTCCTTCGGTAGCACTGCCATCCTAGCCGATTTCGACACAAATGCATAGGTCTTACTCGCAGTTCTCTCCAATGCCCTTGCGGTGACTTTGTCGGATTTGTAGGTGAACTTTGGCTTCTTGCCCTTTGCCAGTTGTGGTGGTGTTATAAACCAACTGCCTCTTTTGCCCGTCTGTTGGTATGATGACGCCGCTTCATCTGGCTTAGCTTTGTGCTCCACAGCCTTCTTCTTAGCTTCATTCGGTTCAAGCCCTCTTCTAGGTACCTAAGGTACCACCTGCAGCCAGCCCCGCTAAGTCCTTTCCTCAGTGGGTCGTCGATTGCTCCAGGTTGTCCAGGAGGTGGAACCTTTGGGATGCGTCGGGTTTCATGACCCCGCGATCCTGGCCTATTTCCTGCAACAGCTGCAGATCCTTTTGCCTTCTCACCCCGTTTGGGCCACAGAGCTACACCGCTGTATGCTGGTGTTGCAGCTGCATCTGCCCTCTGTATTGGGTCTTCTGTTCTTGAAACATCATCCGCCGCTGGCCTACTTCTTTGCGCGGGTAGTGCATATTCATATATTTGAGTGAGTGGCTTGATATATATACATAAAATATGTTATATATATATATATATATATATATATATATATATATATATATATATATATATATATATATATATATATATATATATACGAGTATATATATATATATATATATATATATATATATATATATATATATATATATATATAAATATGTATATATATATATAAATATGTATATATAAATATATATATATATATATATATATATATATATATATATATATATATATATATATATATATATATATATATATATACATATTTATATATGTAGGAAAATACGGTTTATTGGACACTTGTATTCCCGTTTATTTAATGTAATTTGTACACAGTATACTTAGACTACGGCAGAGTTTGTCGACTCTATGCCTTCTTTGGCGGACAATCATACACTTACTGATGGATACTTCGTACACCGTCTGTTCGCTAGTTCGTTCGTCCGTTCGTTCTTTCGTTCAATTGCTTAGCGTTGCCACCTATCAATATCCCATTCCCACAATCGGCCGTCCTGACAATTTATTCGACTCTGAATAACTAGCGCCATGGTTTCATATTTTCGGCTATAGTTATTGTTGTAATCGGCCCGTCTTGGTTGCCAACTTTCCTGACGTCATATCTACCGTGGTTTAGCTTGGCGGCTACCCTATACGGTCCCAAAAATTTTGGCCTCAATTTAATGGCGGGCCCGAATTGAGTCTTTTTGATGGCTACTAATTCGCCGATGTTATAACTAAGTTCTATTTTCCTGTTCTTGTTGAATGTTTTACAGTTTTCGTGCTGTATTGTCCTTATATTATTTTGAGCCCTCTGGCTTAGTGAATCTCGTTCAGTATCTAGCTCCTCCACTGTTAAATCATTTAAAATTTGTCGCAAATCTGGGTAATCATTTATCCGCATGTCTAATCCGGTGAGAATTTTAAAGGGTGATGTTCTAGTGCTGCGCGGTATGGTGTTATTTAATACTTGTTGTACTTTTGCCACATGGTTGTACCACTGGGTGGGGTTGCTCTGACACTTTTTGGAGATAATTGGAATGACCGTTTTGTGGACGCGCTCCACTTGGCCGTTGCCGCGAGGTACCCCTGTTGCAATTAATAAATGTTGGATATTTTCCCTATTGCAATAATCTCTGAATATGTTGGACGTGAACGCTGCCCCTCTATCTGTGATTATTCGATTAGGGTTGCCAAATATCGAAGCTTGTCTTTCTAGCCTATCGATCACCTCTTCCATCCCCGTAGGCTTTGTTGGATATAACCATGTAAATTTTGAAAACCCGTCCACTATCGCTAGGATGTGATTATGTTTCTTGCGCGTTTCGGTTAAGGGTCCGACATGATCGATGTGGTAGGTTCCTAACGGCTCACATGCCTTATCTATCGGAGACAAAAACCCTTCCTTTTTACCTCTTTTTGCGTCTATAATTAAGCATTCCACGCATCCCTTTACAACTTTTGCTACCTTTTCGGCCAAGTTTGGTATGTAGTAGTTTTTCTCTACCTCCTGTGTCTTTTTACGAGCAAAATGATTCTGATCGTGCGCTATTTTTATTATCTCGGTTTCCATACTGGAAGGCACTACAAGCAATTCTTTTATGGGGTCGCAATAAACTATACCGTTCTTCAAAAAAAAGTCTTCATAATTTCCTGTTTCTAAGATTTTCTTTACTGCTCTCATCCACGTATCTTGCTCTTGCGCCTCTCTCAGTCTAAACGATAGTGAATCTTCGGCTAGTAAACAGTAAATGCGACTTATTGCGTCTACATGCCTCATGCGCGCTCCTGCCCTGTGCTCGACCACGTAGTCAAATTCTTGCAAGTACATAGCCCATCGCATTACCCTATCTGGCACGTCTCTTTTCTTAACCGTCATGGCGAATGCATTGCAGTCGCTCACTATTTTGAATTTCCTATCTTTAAGGTAAATCTGCCATTTCTGCAATGCTTTGACCACCGCTAAAACCTCGAGTTCAAATGCGCTATACTTTTCTTCAGCCAATGTAGTTTTACGACTCATGTATTCTATTGGGTGAAAAAAACGATCCTCTGAATCCCTTTGCAATAAAACTGCTCCGAAACCATGTTTAGACGCATCAGCATGTACTTCCGTTTCCGCTGAAGGATCGAAAAGTTTTAACGCAGGCGCATTTATCATTGCTTTTTTCAACACTTCAATGGCTAGTAGCTGATCTACCCCCATTTTAAAACCTTCGTCCATTCTGAGCAAATCTGATAGTGGCTTGACAATTCCTGAATAGTCTCGTATAAAACGTCTAAAAAACGACGTTAATCCTAGAAACCTCTGTATTTCCTTTCTACTTGTCGGTATAGGAAAGTTTCGTACGGCCTTCGTTTTCTCTACTGATGGTAAAATTTTACCGTTTTCCAAAATAAACCCCAAGAAATTTATTTGTTTCTTGATAAACTGACATTTCTCCCACTTTATCTGTAACCCACGTTCACTAGCTCTTTCAAGTACCCTCCGCAGTTTTCCAACGTTTCGTTCTCATCCTTGGCTGGAATGACGATGTCGTCCATATACGAGTATACGACTATTGTATCATCTTTGAGCATATCCTGAAAGACTGCCCTAATAAATCTACAAAATACTGCAGGTGAGTTGGTAATCCCAAATGGAACAAAACAGAATTCGAATTGACCTGTGTTTGTGACAAACGACGTATATTTGCGCGAGTTAGGTTCGACTGGTACGTGATAAAATCCTTTTTTTAAGTCAAGTGTTGTAAAAACTTTCGCGCCTTGTAACTTGTCCAACACCTCATTGACTAAGGTCATAGGAAAGTTATCCCTAACAATTTTCTCGTTAATTTTGCGAAAATCGCAACATAATCTTCTTGTCCCATCTTTCTTTTTCGTCAGTACCACCGGCGATGCATACTCAGACGTGTTGCATTGTATTATGCCGTCTTCAAGCATGCCTTGTACCTGTTTATCAATGTAACGTTGGTCGATACTCGACATGGACGCTGATAGACTGGTCTATCGTCAGACAGAATAAGCTTCATCTGCACCTGTACGCTTGACGGCTTTCCGGGCATATAGGTAGCAACCAAGTGCTCTACCTCCCTTGCAATATTCTCTATTAAATGCGACAGATCGAAAACTTTCAATTCTCTCTCTGGTTCTTCTACTTCGGCTAAACACAACGCTTCGAACCCTTTCAACAGACAATTTCCGCAATCTAGAATCTCACGTTCATCAGAATACTCGCCCTGGGTTACCCCTGTTAACCCTCCTACACTACGGTTCGATACCCTCGTCTCGGTATCAACCGAAGCCTTTCTACTGCTCCCAGCAGTTTCCGTATTCTTCGCAACCTCACACTCTGGCGTCGCTCCCGTATGCCCGTTGCCACGCTCTGGCCCACCATCTGCAGAGCTACCACCCTGGGTTACTGGCCCTGCCACTTTGGCCTTCCTCTCGGGGTCCTCGCTGCACAATACGGCTTGTTTGCTCGGTTTCCTGAACGTTACTCTCCCATGTCTAAAAATTAATTCTACATCCTTGAGAACATCGTATCCTATTATCGCTGCATACGGTATATCGCGTTCCCTTACTACATGAAAAATAATTTGTAAAATCACCTCGTCGATTTCGATCTCGGCCTTAAAGCTACCCAATGTCGTGAGTTGCCCCTTGCCTACTCCATACAACTGCCGCCTCTCCTTACTAAGCTCGACGTCGCCTAGCATCATGAGGGTATCGTATCTCATAATGCATGAGTCGCATCCTGTATCTACTAGCGCACTAAAAGTGAAATTATAAATTTCTACATCGATAAATACTAGACTGCTTTTCCTTTTGCTGTCCTTATGTGGCCCAACGTGTTTACTCGTTCAGTTTTACAATCCTTATCTACTTTACAGTCCTTGGCCATGTGGCCTCTCTCCCTACATTTAAAACACGTTACATTGCTGGACCTCGCTACCGGACATTCCCTGGCCAAATGACCTCCTTTGTCACATTTGAAGCATTTTTTCTTTTGTGGGACCCCCACAATCAGACTTCTCCCTGAACCTGACTGGGGCATGGACCCTCTGTTTGATGACGTTGGCCCCCCTCTAATTTTTTCGTATACTCTTATATGTTCCTTTAGCTCCTTCAGGTTTTTCGCCTGATACAGCACAGATTTACTTGCTCGTGTGTCTGGTACTCCCTCTACAAAATATTCCACGACACTCTTTTCGTCGAGATTGATTGGTCTCCCTAAATCTATAAGTGCGTACAAATATTCCTGTAGGCTTTCTTTAGCGTCTTTCCGTCTGTTTCTCAAAGCGCGGTGAACTTCCGAAGCGCACAATTTTTCCCCAAACTCTTCTACTAAGCCACGTTTCAAACTGTTCCAGTCTTTGCACCCTACTACGCCCCGAGCAAACGACCTAGCAGCGCCTTTAAGTAATTGTTTAGCGTACACATACTTCTGAAAGCCATTCCAACCTACTGTGTCGGCCACATCTTCGAACTCGTCCACCCAGTGATTCACTCCACGGGCACCGTTACCATAAAATGACGAAACCGTATCTTTTATATCACGAAGCGTAAACATCGCTCTTGGCCTACTTTGGTTATCTGCCGGCGCATCGTCGCAAATTGAATTTTTCGATTCATTTTCATTCAGCGCGTCTACGTCTCCTTCTTCCCCTTCAAAAACCATGTGTTGCAGCAATCGCATCTGCAATTCCTTTTTCCTACCCGCCACACTCAAATTCAGTTCCCTAAGTCTTTCCTTCAACATTTCCACCGTCATTGTCTTAATTGTCTCGGTATCCATCTTACAAATTGATAATTAAGACAAAACTACAAATTATAGTATGGAAAATGTTATCAAAGAGTCTAAAAAAAAAAAAAACCGTTTTATTTCCTTAACTAATAGTACATATCAATATGTGGGTGTGAAATTTCAATTTATATAACTTTGTATATCAAGAAATTTAAATGATTTAAAATTTGAAAAAAAAGATTTGAACTTTAAACGAACCCACTTAAAATCTTACTTCTATAGTTATTCAACACCGTTACTTCTCTGATTTCCCGCTGGGTCACCGCTACTTCGCCGTCGCTGCCGCTACTTGACGGTTGGTCTGTCTTGCGCCGTAAATCGGTACGTATGTACATAAATGCACATAAGAGCATGTACCTACATACGAGTATGCTGCTACTTACTTCCACCTTCAGATCCGCTGTTCAACGTGCTACTCTGTGCTTTATATGTTGATATGTATATGTACGAGCACATAAAGAGTGTGCAAATGCGCCGTTGTTTCTTTCGGCTACTGCAATGCGCTGCTTTGCGCGATTTGTGTAGACGTACGTAGACACAAGTACTTAAACGATGGGCACGAGTGCTGCTGCTTTCCCTTGTCTAACAGAATCGCTGTTCGACGCGCCGCTCTGCTGTGTATGAACGCTCAAGTAAACGTAGACTGCGCAAATGTGCCGTTGTTTTTCGGGTTAACCGAACCACTGTTCCACGCGCCGCTCTGCGTTGTATATGGTGATATACGAACACTCACGTACATACATGAAGAGTACGCCAATACGTTGATGTCTCCTTTCGGTTCCAATTTTTGGCACTTTCGTTTCAAAGTTTTCACTGTGTCTTTTCCCGTTTTAACTGCGACTACTTCGACGCCTGTTTTAAACTTAACTGTCCTTCGCCGGTAATACGGTATTGTGTCCGTTGGGGCACCCAATTTTTTTTTCAGTTATTTGGACTGACGAACACCGCGTTTGGCTCAATTAGCTATATTTTGCAAGTGTCTGCTTTTGATTTTGCGAGAATCGAATTGCTTTTGCATGCGTTGCTATATTTTCGCATAGGTTCATTTGCGCGCACGCTAGTTTGTCTGCTGAGTTTTTTGGCACACTCACTTTTACACTTTGAATTGCCAGCAAGCACACACACGATTTTTGGGTTTTTTATTACCGCACGAGTTATGGTGTTAAATTAAAACTAGAATGTTTTCAATTCGATCTCTTCTCTGTCTTTATTACACCACTTCGATCTTAAGACTAACTTAAAATATTTTCTCTAATCTATATTAGTATTCAAATTCGGTTGGCCTTGAAGTGCAAATCATGCCATCAAGCATACTTTGCGTTTGGAGCCTTAACTGCACTTGAGACCATCCGCTATGCAATAACAAAAACATAGCGATAACATTATTGCATAGAATGTGAATATTTTAACTAACGCAACTTGTTTACACACACATATATTTGTTGCTGTTTTCTACACTAAATAAAATAATATTATTTTATGATCGCAGTTCGGTGCATGCAAAAATGCGCCGAATCAGCGTCTTTATTTATTTTAATAAATGTGAGGGATCGGGTTGCGTTGGGGACGTAACTCCTCCCCCCATAAATTGGGGACTCTCCTGAGTCCTAATAATAGTACAAAAGAAAATTGTATAAGTATATATAAATATTTTTTTTTTTTGTTCATAGGTATATGTCTTTTTTTTAATTCTTCTCTTTTCTTTGGTTCTTAATATTTATGTTACAATTTTTGAATGAAATTAGACAATTTTTATTTATAGTAAATTTTCTATCATTACAATTTTGAAACAATTCGATTTTATCTGCATTTTTTTTTTTTTTTTGTTTTTTTTACAATAGTATCATCTTTTATTACTTCCATATGTAGTTTTTTTGTTTAAAATGAATTCGCAATTTCCCGTTACAAGGCAGTTTTTACTTCGCTTTAAATATTTTACAATACTATTTTCCTTATATGAATACATTATATTATTGATTTCTACAAAATATGCTTTGTTTTCCTTAAATGACAATGATTTTTAGATCTAAATTAATAAAATCTTCAGGTATTTTGAAAGCAATTACTATTTTATTGCTATCAAGAGTCAATACGCCTAATCTAATTAATTTTAATTTGAAAAAATCGATATTATATCTGTCCATCTCTTCAGTTGATAGGATATTAGGGTGGAACATATTAAATTTCGCAGATACAATGTTATCTTGAATAATGTTTATTTGTGTTTCGATAGACTTTAATTTATGCATATGATCAGAATATAGTAAGTGTTGGATAATTTCGTTATTTCTAATTTTCATATTTTTGAGTGACTGTTCAATTTTTACTCTGTCAGATTCTATGGTCGTTTTCAAAAGTTCAATAATCCAATTGAAATGCTCATTTACAATTATCTGGTGATTTAAAGTACCAATAGAGTTATGGTTATTGTATCGATAATTTTAAGGTGTTCGGTTATTTATTCCCTATCTTCGTTGTCCATTGTACCAAAAGCCCATTTATGTATACTGCCTACAAGATTAATTAGACCACGTTTCTTCCTAATATTATTGTTTGGAGTAATAATCTCAATTTGGCTTTTAGTAAACTTATCTCTCTTGTTAATAGATCTCCGTTCATTAAGCCAATATTTTCTATATTTTTCTCTAGAATATTTATTATGCTTGCGATTTCTGCAGTGTCTATAATATGCAAAACCGAAATCGTATTATTAACTATCTGTACATCTCTGAGTCGGACTATAGTGTAACCTGTGTTAGAGCTGATTTGGTTCACTTGTAGAAAACCCTCTGCGCTCATCATCAGGGTTAGAAGTATGGTTACCTGAAAATTTAAGTGGTCTTCTAATGTTGGTAGTATGAATGTTTTTAATGAAACCTTCGTTTCTTGTTTCTATATAAATTTCTCTTCTACTATTTCTTTTGTTGAGAATATTATTTTTCATTTGTATTAATCTTTCCTTAATGATTTTATGATCTACTTTATTTTCCTGAACTTCCAGTGGAGTCGTTTTAATTGTAGAGTGGTAAGAAGTGTTATAAAACCTAAGGGCTTTAAGGACTTGTTTTTTTATGGGAGGTTTTTCTTCCGTATTTAAAATCCTAATTCGTTCGGTTATCGTATTATTTAGTCTCTCGATGTCTGAATTCCCAGTATGACTGTTGGGCTTAGTAGTATGAAAATAAATATTTTCATTATTCAGGAAATCTCGAATACTTTGCGAATTAAATTCGTTATCGAAAATGAACTTTTTTATCTTACCTTTTATTGCTAAAAATTGTCTTAATTTCCTAATGATAGTTCGGTGATTTCTGTCTGGTAAATAAAAACTAATGGCATGTTTTGAAAATTTATCTATAAAAACTCCGAAGGCGAGTTTGCTATTAACATAGGTGTCGACATGGATTATTTCGTTGATTGTTGAAGGTGTCTCAGTTAGACTAAACTTATTTTTAATTGGGTTCCTATCGTATTTTCCACGATTACAAATATCGCAGTTATTAATTACTTTATGGATGGTTGTTTTTAATTCGGGGTTATATATTTTGTTTTTAATTCCTTCGTATGTGGGAATGATTCCAGAGTGACCTGTTTCATATTTGTGCAACAATGAAATTTGTGTTTTTAGTTCGTTTTCATCATCGATATCTTTGGCAAAATATGAGCATTTAACAAATTTAATAATTTGCCTATTTGGAAAAATTTTGATTAGCTCTTGTTGTAATTTGTCATAATCGTGATCGCTAAGCTGGGAATAAATTGCAATTTTACCTTTGTTTATTAATTTCTTTGTTATATTCGCTATATTGTCGTTATTTATGTCCTCTTTGTCAATAAAAACTCTTGTGTTTTTAAAAATTTTTTCAGACTCTTTTTCTTTATTGTCTTGAAATATTATTTGAGTCTTAAATCGGTTTACGACTGTATCCAGGAGTGGGATGTGATCATTTGCATTTTCTTCTTGAGAATGTACTGTCTGAACTGCTAAGGAATCTTCTGAGTCGTTAGCACCATTTTCTCCTGTGTTTAAATTTTTTACATGTACTTCGAACAAATTATTAAGTGGGAGCGCCAAATTTTCGGAGTCCAACAAATTTATTTCGTTAGTATTAATATTTATTCTACTGAGAAAATCGGCGACTTTATTGTTTTGTCCATTAATATAATCGATATTAATGTTATATTCCCCTAACGATACTAACCATCGTGGGTTGATGTCCCTTCCTGTATTCTTTGCCTGCACCCATTTGATTGGTTTATAGTCGGTTTGTAAATCGAATTCTCTACCGAAAAGATAGGGTCTATAATATTTTGTACGCCAAACTATCGCTAGTAACTCTTTTTCGATAGTTGAGTAATTTGTCTCGTGAGTATTAAGAGTTCTAAAGGCAAAACTGATTGGATGTCCGTCTTGAGTTAAAACGGCTCCGATAGCAAAATTACTTGCATCAGTTATTAATGTGAATTTCTTGTTAAAATTAGGATATCTCAAGATAGGATGATTTGTTATAATATCTTTTAGCTTTTCAAATGACACAATGAAGTTGGGATCATTAGCATTTATTTTAGAATTTTTCTTAAGGCATTTTGTGAGTGGTTGGGCGATTTTGGCATAATTTTTTATAAACTTTCTGTAAAAACCAGTAATGCCTAGGAATGACTTTATCTGCTTCTGGGTTGTAGGTAGTTTTAGTTTCTGAATTATTTCAACCTTGGCACGATTTGGTTTTACACCTTCAGATGTTAAAATGTGACCAAGATATTCAGTTTCCTTTAGGAGAAAACTACATTTAATTTCCTGAATTTTTAAGTTTGCTTCTTTCAGTTTATTTAAAATTTTTTGGATACTTAAGGTATGTTTTTTCAATGACGTGCTAAAAATTAAGATGTCATCGAGGTAGACTACACAAATTTTGTTGATGTAGTTTCTCAAAATGGAATTCATCAACCTTTGAAAAGTTGACGGTGCATTTTTCAGTCCAAATGGCATTCTGACGTATTCATAATGCCCGAATGGAGTTGAGAAGGCGGTTTTGTGCCTATCAGTAGTGTTTACTGGAATTTGATGGAAACCCTTCGCTAAGTCTAGCGTCGTGAAATATTGGGCTTCCCCGAGTTTGTCTAATATATTCTCTATATTTGGCATGGGAAACTTGTCGTTGGTTGTAACCTCATTTAATTTTCTATAGTCTATTACTATACGCCATTGTTTTTTTTCCCGAACTATCTGCCTTTTTTGGTACTATCCAAAGGGGGTTATTGAAAGGAGAAATTGCTCTCTTTAATTATGCCTTGCAGTAACATTTGCGATATTTGTCTTTCTATTTCTTTTTCGTGTACCTGGGGGTATCTATAGTTTTTGCAGTAAATTGGGGAATCGATTGTTGTATTAATTTCATGTGTTACTATATCAGTCGCTGTTAGGTGGCTTTCTTTTGTGTAAAATAAATCTTTGTACTTATTAAGTAGCTTTTCAATTTCATATTTTTCTTCTTTATTTAAATGGTTCAGGTTGAATAAGGTTCATTAGTTGCTTCTAAGGTACGTATTTCGTCTGCAATGTAAGGAAATTTTCTATTTTTGAATAACAATGTTTGATTATTAATGGTCAGAATCTCATTCTCTAAGTTAACCTTAGTATTAAGGGGTACTAGAGAATTTCCTCCGATTATAGCATCGTATTTGCAACCAGTAAAATTAGCGACCTTCCAGGAGAAGGTTCCTGAGACATTAAATCCTCTAGGTGTTGGTGTAATGATCCTGGTTGATATTTGGGTAAGCCCATTTATAGTCCTATACCAAAGTGTATTTGGCAAGGGTTCTTCTTTAAAGGTGGTAAAAATATTTGGCTTAACGATACTAGTGTTAATTAATAAACTCTTCTGCAACTGTCGTTGAATTGGTTACACGCGTTTTTATTATTCTTCCAACTGCGAATAGACTCTACAATAGGTTATGGGCCTTTTGTCTATGAAATAATTATACGCGGAATATAAATAGTTACAGTCTTCAATTCGGTTTTATTTTTTTTTTATAAAAAACAAAAAAAAAATAATGTCTACTTCTCTCTCGCTATCGTTTCCTTTCGAAAAATTGCGTGGACGTGAAAATTTCGATGTGTGGAAGCGACATGCTAAATCTTATCTAGTGATTAAAGGGTCCTGGAAAATAATCGAAGCTGGATTGAGTGACAAACCGACAGAAAAAGATTGTGATCAAAACCAACGTGCGCTTGCTGAGATCACGCTAATGATCGAGCCGATTAATTTTGCGCACATTGCGACGGCAGAAACGGCAAAAGAAGCCTGGGATGCACTACTAGCAGCTTATGAGGACAGTGGATTAACAAGAAAAGTGGAATTGTTGAAAACCTTAGTGCAATTGAAACTTTCAGATTTTGATTCAATGCAAGAATATATTAACACGATGGTCATGACGTCATTGAAGGTGCAAAATGCCGGATTGAAAATTGACGAAGAAGTGACTGCATCACTTATGCTAGCGGGATTACCCGACGAATTTCGTGCTCTAGTATTAGCGATTGAAAATTCAAAAACGAAATTAACTGTCGACGTTGTGAAAAATCTACTCTTGCAAGATGCTAAATTTGATGGCAAAAGTGCTGATAGTGCTCTATATTCGAAAAACTTTAAAGAGAAATCAAAAAAATTTCGGTGCCATAACTGCAAACAAGTGGGACATTTTGCAAAAAAATTGTAGAAGCAAAAAGAATATCAAAAACTTTAAAGAGAAACAAAGTAGAGAAAAAGTACTGTATGCTTCTTTGCTTGTGAACAACAACAATGCTAATGAGTGGTTCGTAGACTCGGGCGCGAGTGCACACATGACAAACGACAACAACAATTTGATAAAGAAGCAACCGGTAACAAACAAAGACGTCATAGTTGCTAATAAAGACAAAGTCTCAGTGCAGTGTGCGGGGGATGTAAAATTACTGCTCTCAACTGGAAAAACAAAAACAAATGCATTGGTAAAAAACGTTGGGTATGTGCCTGAACTATGTGCAAACTTGTTGTCAGTTCGTCAAATGACAAATAACGGAAATCGTGTGGTGTTTGAAAAAGAAACTTGCAAAATTTTTGATAAAGACTCAGAATTAATAGCAACCGCGAATGTTGTCAATGACTTATATCGTTTAAACTGCATAGCTCGTGAACCTACTTTAAAAACCGAAAAGGCAATGTCTGTCGCGAATTCTTATGATTTATGGCATCGCCGGTTTGGCCATATTTGTGACGAAAATCTACAAATTGTTAAAAAATCATCAGATGGTATTGAATTCAAGGCAGGTAAACGCGACAAGTGCGTTGTGTGCATCAAAGGCAAACAAACAAGAGCCTCGTTTAAAGACAATGGAAAACGAGCAGAAAATGTGCTTGATCTTATCCATTCGGACGTAATGGGCCCGCTAAAGACAAAATCATTTTCCGGCGCGGTTTATTTCCTAACATTCGTTGATGACTATTCCCGAAAAGTATTTGCAGTGCCAATAAAAAGCAAATCAGACGTTTTCACCGAATTTGTAGCGTTCAAAACTCTTGTTGAGAATCAGTGTTCGCGAAAAATAAAAATTCTTCTCACTGATAATGGCACGGAATATGTGAATAAGCACTTTAAACATTTGATGAAAACTAGTGGAATATTGCATCAGAAAACAGCGCCGTATACGCCCGAACAAAATGGCGTCGCTGAGCGAATGAATCGCACGATTGTAGAACGAACGCGCTGCATGCTGTTAGATGCTGGTTTGGGAGAAAAATTTTAGGCTGAAGCTGCTGTAACTGCCGCGCATTTGCTGAATCTTGTACCGTGCAGAGGTGAAGCCCGCAGTCCTCACGAAATATGGTCAGACGAGAAGCCAAATTTAAAACACCTGCGCGTTTTTGGGTGCAAAGCGATGGCACACGTGCCAAAGGAGAAACGCACTAAATTGGACGCAAAATCGATAGAGTGTATTTTGGTTGGGTATAGCAGCGAGTCAAAAGCATACCGATTATTCAACCCGGCCACAAAAAAAATGTCATAAGCCGTGATGTAGTTATTGTTGAAGATGGGGTGAAGGCAACAGAAATCACAGACAACCTTTTGCAGTCACTCGTTTTTGATTTGGATGCAGACGTTGCCAATTCAGGGGAGGAAGCGTCCCTCGAAGAGCTGGCTGGAGAAAATTCGCTGGAATTGACAACTTTTACAAAATCCGAAGCTGTGTATCCAACGTTGCTCGAGTCCATAACAGAGCTAGAAGCCGATGACGAATCCACAACAGAGTTAGAAGCCGATGACGATCCAACATTTGTTCCCGAAGTCGATATAACATGCATTGAAGAGGACGAAGTCCGTCGTTCAGAACGCATTCGTGATAAGCCAACACCAAGCTATAATTTATGTGCCGTAGACGCACTTTCAAGTGATCCAGTTACCGTTGAAGATGCGCTGTCGTATTCTGATGCTAAACAATGGAAGGCAGCCATGAACGATGAATTATCTTCGCTGAAAGTAAATAATACTTGGAGTTTAACTGAATTGCCACCTGGAAAAAGACAATAGGTTCGAAGTGGGTTTTTAAAACCAAAACGAGTGCTGATGGTGAGCTGAAACGTTACAAAGCAAGGGTAGTGGTAAAAGGTTTTTCCCAGCAAAAGGGCGTTGACTACGAGGAAACGTTTGCACCCGTAGTTCGATATACGTCCATTCGTCTCTTGCTTGCCCTGGCAGCAAAATATGAACTGATCGTGCACCAGATGGATGCTGTTACTGCGTTTCTTAACGGCGAGCTCCAAGAGGAAATTTACATGGCCCAACCTAGTGGTTTCAATGATGGTTCTGAGCGTGTATGCAAACTGCAAAAGTCACTATATGGGCTTAAACAGTCTAGCAGAGTGTGGAATGAAAAATTTAACGAAGTCCTTATTAGTCTCGGCTTGGAGCGTAGTGAGGTTGACCAGTGTGTTTATTATTCTGTGAAAAATACACAATTGCTTTTTGTCGCAATTTATGTAGACGATGTGTTGCTATTTTCAAATGACATGGCTTTGGTCACTCGTATGAAACAGCAGTTAGCAACCAAATTCAAAATGAAGGATATGGGAAAGGCGTCGTCTGTATTGGGCATTCGCATAACTCGAAACAAGTCGAATGGCTCAATAACTATTGACCAATGACAATACATCGCTGATGTTTTGCAACGCTTCAACATGCATGAATGGAACCCGATTGCTACACTTGTCGACGTCAATCAAAAACTAACATCAAAAATGAGTCCAACAAGCGATGATGAAATGCAAGACATGTCGGAAGTACCCCATATGCAGGCTATAGGATGTTTACTTTTTGCTTCGCAAATTACACGTCCTGATATATGTTATGTAGTAAATATGCTTAGTCGTTTCGGCACTAATCCAGGGAAAGCACATTGGGCCGCTGTGAAACGTGTAATGCGGTACCTAAAAGGAACGATAAATAAAGGGCTTGTGTATCAGAAAAAGTCTGCTGATATAACTGGCTACTGCGACGCAGACTAGGCCGGCGATATCGACGATAGGCGTTCAACAACTGGCTATGTGTTTACTTTCCAGAACGCAACGGTCTCATGGTCTTCGAAGCGGCAACACACGGTTGCGCTTTCATCCACAGAAGCCGAACTTATGTCGGTTGTCGCAGCGATTCAAGAGTCGGTGTGGCTCAAGCGATTACAACGCGAGCTTGTTCCGAATGCATCGAACGAAATGATACTCAATTGTGACAACAAGAGCGCGATCCATTTAGCAACAAACAACTCGTATTCAGCACGAACCAAATATGTGGATATTAAGGCCAAATTCATCCGTGAAAAATTCAGTCAAACAAGTAAAACTCAACTACCTCGCCACCGATCAAATGATTGCCGATGTTTTGACCAAAGGAGTAACTGCTGCTAAACATACTTCATTCACGAATGCATTAGGATTAGTATAACCTTTCTTTAATACAAATTTAATTACCTTGAATTTAATAGTTTTTCAGGGAAAGTGTTGAAAATGAATAACTATCAAACACTGATAATAATTACTAACTATCCAACACTGTCTTCTTATGTTTTTGCTTTATCTCCTTTTCTCTTTTTATACATTATATTGAATTAATAAACTGTTCTGAAACTGTCGTTGAATTGGTTACACGCGTTTTTATTATTCTTCCAACTGCGAATAGACTCTACAATACTGACCCCGTATCGATCAAACATGTAAGTTTAGTTTTTTCTATAGTAATATCTACTAGCGGTAATTTTGGTGTGGAGGCCCTGGGGAAAAATTTACATCATTTTCCACTACATTTCCTACTTCCATGAGCTCAAGGCTTGAACTTCGAGTGTTATTGCGATTGTTACTATTTTGTGAAATTCCTGTATTTCTACTTTGGCCTGAATTATTGTAGTAAGGTTGGTGCTGTCTTAAATATTGACCAGAATTGTCAGAATGAGTTTGGGTAGTCCTTAAATTACTACTATTGTTTGAAAAATTTCTATAATTATGCTGATTTTGACCATTTCTATAATTAAACCGATTCTGGTCAGGCCTTGAAAATCCCGAATTAGTTCTTAAATTATTGTTAGCTTGGTGCTGGTCAGGTCTGTTATTATTGCTATTTTGGTATTGTTTAAAACGGTAGTTTAATTATCGCTTTGCTTTTCAGTATAGTTATTTGAATTATACTGCCGAGAGTTTTGTATTTTATTTTGAGAATAGTTAAAATTATCAGTATATTTTTTATTGTAAATGACTACCTTTGTTGTTATTAAAAATTTTATGATTTAAATCAATAGTTCTATAGTCATCTAGAAGCTTACGTTTGTTAAATTTATCAAATATTTCTTTAATTGTTTTTTCATTGTCGATATGGGCTCGAAATTGGCCATCGATTTTTTCTAATAGTAACTCAACTAGGTCTCTGTCAACGTTATTTGGACTATATATATTTGGTTTATTTTCGTCAAATTCGTATATCTCGTTTATTTCATACTTAGATTTTAAAAATACATCTAGAAGTTCTCTAAGATTTCTAACCTTTATAATTCTGCAGAAGTTGAAAATCTCTGCATAAGATTTGGTTGGCCGGAACTGTTGTTTTAGATTCTTTTTAGCATCTTCCCATGATGGATTGTTTCCTAGTTGTCTTATGCAACTGCCTGCCTCTCCAAGTAACTTCTCGTTGATAACAATTTGAATTCCATATTCGTATAGTTGCTGGTTGGTGCCGCATAGGTTTATTACTTGTTACACACATTTTATAAATGCTGTCAAATGGTGTCCCGTTCCAAAAGGTTTTAGCTGCCTGAATTGTTCGATGATGTATTTTGGGCTCCATGTAAATATTCCTTGCTGTTGTTGATTTTGCTGGCTTTGTTGATTTTGTAACTGAATATTTTGCAGCTCTATTTGTTGATTTTGTAGCTGCACCGTTGCTTCCTGCTGCATCAGTACGGCTTCTAAATGTTCTATCCTTGGCCTAAATTGTTCTTCGGCTGCCATTTCTTCGTAATTAATGTTTCTGTTTGCGTCGTACTTATCGCGTTTTTTCTCATAAATGTTATTTTTGAACTTATTGGATTACTATTTAGATTTATTAACGATAGTCTCTTTAGAGCCAGATTTAAGTTATTTATAAAGTTCACTTTTTTTTCTTTGAAAGAAATTGTAATTATCACCGAATTTACACAAAATTTCCGAAAAATGGTATCTTTCGAGCCAAATTTAAGTGTCCGTGCAAGTAATTTCTAAGAACCGACTGCGCCAGTTATGGTGTTAAATTAAAACTAGAATGTTTTCAATTCGATCTCTTCTCTGTCTTTATTACACCACTTTGATCTTAAGACTAACTTAAAATATTTTCTCTACTCTATTTTACTATTCAAATTCGGTTGGCCTTGAAGTGCAAACCATGCCACCAAGCATACTTTGCGTTTGGAGCCTTAACTGCACTTGAGACCATCCGCTATGCAATAACAAAAACATAGCGATAACATTATTGCATAGAATGTGAATATTTTAACTAACGCAACTTGTTTACACACACATATATTTGTTGCTGTTTTCTACACTAAATAAAATAATATTATTTTATGATCGCAGTTCGGTGCATGCAAAAATGCGCCGAATCAGCGTCTCTACTTATTTTAATAAATGTGAGGGATCGGGTTGCGTTGGGGACGTAAGTCACGCCTTCGCACATCCCGGTTGAGCCCCCAAATTGTCGGAAAAGACGGTTTATTGGGCACTTGTAGTCCCGTTTATTTAATATAATTTGTACACAGTATACTTAGACTACGGGAGAGTTTGTCGACTCTATGCCTTCTTTGGCGGACAATCATACACTTACTGATTGATATTTCGTACACCGTCTGTTCGCTAGTTCGTTCGTCCTATGTCCGTTCGTTCTTTCGTTCAATTGCTTAGCGTTGCCACCTATCAATATCCCATTCCCACATATATATATATATATATAAAGGGTTTTTCTAAGAAACGCTACAAAAGTAAATCGATAGTGACAGCAAACGACGCCATAATTTTTCCCGCTCTTTTGACATTTCTCTTCAGTAAGGTTTGCCATTTGGTCGTGAAAAGATATACGAGCCAACGATGAGTCGAAATTATTAAAATTTACTACCGAAATTCGGAGTCAGTCGCCTCAACTTTAAGAGCGCTACGTCCAATTTATGATGAGGCTCATTTCTGGTTGAATGGCTTCGTCAATAAGCAAAATATGCGTTATTGGTTAGACAGCAATCCACACGTACTCGATGAGTCATCATTGCATCCCGAAAAAATTACGGTTTGGTAATTTATAAGCACCCCAAAGCAATGCATAGCAATTTAATCGCAAGTAAATAAATTAATGCTTTATCAGGAAAATAAAACTTATGATCATAAAATCTTATGCTTTGCTTGTAAAAAATGAAGCAATTATATATTAAAGTATTTTATTTGTTGTATGACACAGACGGCAAACGAACAATATTTTCCAAAGAGAGCATGGAACATATATATACAAAATTGACGCTGTAAAGACTGGGACATAATTTCCAGGATAGAAGAAACATGCCATTATGCAAGCTATGCAACACAAAGACAATCTCAATCCAACATATTTTAGAAGAATACCATACCATAAAAAAGCGTCACAATCTATGAATAATCTATCCTGTGTCTGACTTATGAACATTTTAAAACTATGTGACATGATATATCAAATTTAAGTTAAACCACAACTTTAGGCCGAAAGCCTATAGTAGCTTATTTTCAAGTATATTTTTCGAATTTACTTATTTAATAAACTATTAAAAAAAACAATAATAGTTGATTTTTAGTTTTGTTTAAGGTGCAGTATAAATAATGTAAAACCATTCTTAATATTCATATTGAAATCCACTTTCATGCAACAATGCTAAATTCTTTCGGTCATGATGAATTCCAAGTCTATCGGCGCGGAAGACATCGTCCTAAACGACGGAGACTTCGGCTTCTTCGTATTTTTTGGCTTTTCTCTTATACCACTCCCGATTAAAACGCCGAACGCGCAATATTCCCCCATTTTGAAAGAAATCAAACATACAAAAAAAAAGAATAAAATAAGTTGTTAATTATTTTGTAAATATCAAGAACTAAAGTGTTAACTAAAAAATAAATACAGTCCACCGCACAATTCAACATTTGGTCCTTCGATCCGGATAAGTTGCAGCGCTTTTTTATTTTTATATTATTTATATTTATTTTCATACTATTATATATATATATATATATATATATATATATATATATATATATATATATATATATATATATATATATATATATATATATATATATATATATATATATATATATATATATATATATATATATATATATATATATATATATATATATATATATATATATATATATATATATATATATATATATATATATATATATATATATATATATATATATATATATATATATATATATATATATATATATATATATATATATATATATATATATATATATATATATATATATATATATATATATATATATATATATATATATATATATATATATATATATATATATATATATATATATATATATATATATATATATATATATATATATATACTAGGTCAGTAGGTAACCAGCTGCTTAAAACCAATGAAAAAATAAACAGGGCAGATTTAAACTTTTGCTATTTTTGGGGCGTATTCGGGCCCTTCGGTTGGGGCGTTTAATTGATAGCGTTATAAGTCACGGTTGGGTGTATTACGGTTTGGCGTGTCGGGCTGAAAACAACGGTTTGAGTTCCGTTATATAACGGTACTATCGAGGCGTATTAACAGCCAATATTAAGCTGCGACCGCGGGAAACCCAAGTAGCCAATATTCTTGCGCCATATATGTCGGTAGCTGACGAGCTTACGGTTTTCGTCAGCCGGTTTGAACGACTAGTACCGGAGTCCCAATCTCCGTTATTGCTTCGTGCAGACGAGCGCGAATTAGAGGCGATAATATCGGCCTCTTCCGAAGCTAGGGTCATCAAAGATTGTGAGACTCTCTTGAAGTCAATTGCGCAGAGCTTCGAGGCGAGTTATGATACTTTTTAAGCGGAAGCATAGCAACGCGTGGAACAGGTGGTACCTAATTCATGTTGAGAGGATTCGCGTTTGTCCGGGGGTCACAACATTCCAGTGCCGCCGTGCGACTTTCCAATATTCGAAGGGGAGTATACGAAGTGGCCCGCGTTTCGCGATATGTTTATATACAACACACGGCTCACCAACGTAGAAAAGTTTTACAATTTGAATAAAAAAACTCGGGGGGAGCCACGTGAAATTGTGTCTAAAATACAATTGTCAGAAACGGGTTTTGCGCGCGCATTGGAAAATTTGGTGGAGCGCTACGATAACAAGCGTCTCCAAATTAACGCGCAATTGAAAACTCTCTTACTGTTGAAATCGGTAAGGCGCGAGGACGGAGGTGAGCTAAAGCGTGTACAAAGCGACATCAACAACTGCATCGCGGCCCTAGCCGCGTATGGGGTGAACGTAGCATCGTGGGATGCCATATTGGTCTACCTATGCTCCATGCGACTACCTGAGCTCACCTTGGTCCTGTGGGAACAAACCGTGGGGGGTCGCGTCAATGTGCCCGCATGGAAGGCGATGGAAGATTTTTTGTCGCTGCGATTCTGCACTATCGAGGCGATCTCGGTTCTCTGGTCTCAAGGCTCGAGTCAGCCCAACACAAGGGTTCAGCAAAATCCGCCGCGTTCCGCGCGGGTGCAAACCCACCAAGTTAATGTTACTTCACCGGGGTGTAAGGTCTGTAAACAAGCAGCACACTCGGTGCGTCATTCTCCCAGCACGGTGGGGTATGGTGCGCCAACTCAAGTGGTGTTGAGACTGCCTGTCACCATCGCATAAGGGGGTTCATTGCCCTAGTCTTTCTTCATGCTTCACCTGCCGAGAGCGGCACCACACGCTGTTGCACGCGGATGCACAACGGGGTCATCCAACCGTCGAACCACCCGCCGTCTACACCCGGAGGGGAGTCAAGATCACCCCACCCCGGCATCTCCAGCCGTTCCCAAGTGTTGGGGAACTCGCGTCCTTGCTTGGCGGGTGACGTCCTGTCGCAGTTCTTTCGGGCGCGTGGCTGAAAACTTAAGAGCCCTAACGTTGAATTCAAACACTTATTGCTTTTCAGTTTCAAAACACAAGAGGCCTTTATTCTTACCAAACCTAATACTTATATACTATTTTTTAAACATCTATCTCAGTCTGTGAACTGACCTTTCTGGTGTTCCAGTTCCGCACCTGCTAATTGGTGTCAGTTGGTCAAGCCAACCGACCTACTTCGAAAGTGGCGACGGTGCATTACGCTGCCCTCGTCGACTCGACTGCGGAACTGTAATACCCTAAAAGCTTACATGAGAACGTTACACAGATCACATTGACTTAAAATACTTAGACCCTAGTAGTATGCCTTATCATAACACAGTTTTAGCACATGTTAATCCAACATAGTGTGGCATCTATTAGGAGTCGGTGCTGTGAGTAAACTACACGTAGGTAGTTTGGTTCTAACTCACAACATCCCTCCCCTCTTTCTAAAAAAAGTTAGTGCAACTAACTTCTAATGAAAGTTTACATTTATTTCTGGACTTCAAACAGTCAGTGCATTTTCTTAAATCAATACATGTGTATAATTTTTCTTCTTTCTTTTTTTTTCAATCCGCCTTATTTTATACTTTGGTTTCTTTCTATTTCCATATTTTAATTTTTTTCTTTATGTTCTTTCTTTTTTTGTTTTTGAATCAATTTTTTTTTTTTAGTTTTTTTGTTTTTTTTCCTTTGCTATGACTTCTTTTTTTATAGTTTTTTTTTCTCTTTTGTTCTATTTTGGTCTTTTATATTTTTCCCCTTTTTATATTTGGTCTTTCATCGACTCTTTTCTCACTGGCGTACAATACATTGTATTCTTTTATTTAAAATCTTATATTCTTACGTTATACTTCTGCTAACTGATGATCCGGTTGTCGGCTGCCGTTGTCGGTATGGTTGTTGTGCTGCGCCGTTGGTTGGGGTTCTCGTTGTGGGTATCCTTAACTGGCAGAATATATATGAGATTACTGCAATGATCACTGCCAGCGTTATGATCGCGGCGATCCCTCCCTTTTCCAACGAGGAGTGCGATCAAAAATGTACCACTCGAACGGTTTCCGGACAAACGACACTCCTTAGGCGAGAATGTGCCGCCGTTCAAAGTCTGAGTATACGGTTCGCAGGTGGCTGTCTGGGTGAATGTAGAGTAGACCAAAAATACGTAATCAGCATTAGCGACGTCTTCAACGGAGTTGCAGAAATGATTGCCCTGTATAAGTAAATTGTTCAATTCGCTGAAAAGCCGTTTGTCTTCTTGTAATGTGTGTTCATTGGCAATTTCCTGTCTCGTGCAATTTCCTATAAAACTACCAGGGAGCCTGGTGTCATTCTGCATGCGCTGACCCATTGACTCGTCAGGGCTTGTGTGTCAATATCCAATTGATTTACAGATCCTTGAGAGTTACTATCCAACCCGTTGGTTGCAAATGGCAGGTCATTATCCTCCTCCCCATTCTTAGCCAAATGCACTACTATGTATTTATCCAGCTCGGCGTTCTGCCCAATAATAATGCCATAGCAGAAATCATGTTCAAAAGCACGTTGTGGAGGTAATTTTCGTCTGATATACTCAGGAGTATTGTGCGTATCGCGGAGTCCCGGACTATTTACAAAAATGTTAGATTTTGGAACTCGTTCAGCACTTAATTGACAAAAAATTAGATTAAAGCACTGAACCACAACCCACAAGATCAGAGTCAACTTGCTGCGCGTTGTTTGCTTCCCCGAAATGACATAGCTTGCTTGTTTCGTCTGAGCCCCGCTATTATCGATTCCGCTTCCGTTATATCACACTCTCTCTCACTTCCGTCAGATCCTGCCGTATTTGCTCTTAACTCGCAAAGCTCCGTTGTTTTCTCTTGCAAGTCTTCTAGTTTCTTCAGTACTGGCTCCAGATCAGCATCGCGAAACTCCGATATCACCACCCCCACTCGTCTTTCGAGAACCAAACATTATCCAGTGATTCCAAAATCAGGTCCGTTTCTGCCAAGGGTTCCACCCGCACTTCCGCGGTTTCGCAGCATTTCGCTGGAATTCTCAAAAAGGCTACCAAGAACACAGCTGCCTTACACATATACTGTACTAATCGCTATAATAACTTATCTAATAAATATTTCTATTTCTCTAAATATTTAAATAATCATTATGGTTATATTACTGCTACATTATCGTTATCATTACTTTACACTAACATCCACCATCGACCGACCTTTTCTCCACCTTTTTTTTCTTACCATAATATAGAATATCTAAATATCCTTGACCATGTATTTCCGTTGTCAATAGCATGACCCAATTCCTTTCTTCTCTTAAAAAAAATCTCCTGGTTTCGTATTTATTCATAACACCTCTAGTGTGGAAAACTCCTCTATGAATGCATACGAAACATACAGGCACCCCCTCGGTATTAACACTACCCTACTTGCTACTGCGCTGAAGCCCCGCCAATTTTACGCTAGCTTTCTAACCGCTGTCAGCTAGCCTATAGCTCCAGATTTTCTCTCAATTAACACTTAACTTAATACACACAATACAAGCAAACTTTAGTCTATCTAACCTAATTTCGATTTTACTACTATCTTATATTCTTACTAGCCCTCTTAACTTGTTACCTACTGATTATTCTCCCTAACTTATTTTTGCTTAGACCAACCTGCCATATTAACTAAATATACTAATAAGACCCTTTCTAACCTCTTACTTCAAAACAACCCCATTCATAATTGTCCTACGTAATTGTTAAACGAGTCAAAGCTTGCCTTGGTCGGCTTACCATCTTACTGCACCGATTGTACCATACGCTAGACGACCAACATCCGATGCTGCCAACGTTCGATACTTCCAGGGTCGTACACCCGGAAGTTGTATTCAAACTAATTGAAATCAATTGTATTCCCTACTTATCTTCTTTATTACATTATTCATATTCATAAAAAAGATATTTAGAAATTTGTGTCTTTTTCAATTTCCTTGAGTTTCCCCTTTTCCTATTATCATTACTTATACTAAATATAAAATTGTTTAATTACACTGCTTCCGTGTTTATTTACTTTACTTACTTCCCTATTGCTCTTCCAAACATACTTACGTTTACCTTCATGCCCCTACCCCTACGACTTCATGTATATCGTACTGATAAAACAATTAAAATATTACTGCTAAACATATGCATGCAAACCACCATGTCTCATATTAAACTGACACGCTACACGCGCTCATACTTACTTATTGACATACATACACATGTACATGGCACATGCGCTTGTCATTATAGCGCATGCTAAAAATGTCAACGCATCATATTACCCGTGTACGTTATGAGGAGCTACAAACTTAATAACGTATTGCATAAACGCCCCAGTTATTGACTCTGCTGCTCATGCGACTACCTAAACCGCACACACAAACAAAAAAAAAATATATATGCATTTATTGCTTCCCATTTTTTTTCTTCATTCTTTATTGAAGTCATATTTTCAGCTCGCAAAAATTATTTCTTTTACTACTTCACGCGGGGATTCGTACACTGTCTCGCCCTTGAATCATAATATATGGTTTCATTCTTTCATACCGCTGTCTTATATTTTATTTTATTTTATTTTAAAATACGTGCAATGAACCCGTTTATTATTGTAAATAATAAAATATTTTATATATATTTTATAACAAAAAAAAAATTTCTCTACTGCCTTCATTCGGCAATAGTGTTTAATAAGCAGATTTTCATTACGTCAATTTACTTGCCCGAGTTTAAGTGGCACACACACGTACTTGTTCATGTTATTATTCTTGTGTTTACACTTGTAAAACACTATTGACACATGAATTAGGTGTGTGGTCTAACGTGGAATAATTTCAACAAATTATTATGTAGCTTTTTATTCTTGCCCTTAATCGTTACGACTGTTGTAACTGGGCTTCGGATCTGTGCTATCATATATGGACCTATCCACACAGGTGAGAATTTGTTTCTCCTAGCTTGATTCCTCATGAGTACCTGGTCACCCACGTTCAACACGACTGGGTTTAGTACCTTGTTATAGGCCTCCCTGGCTACTCTTTTAGCACAATCCTGGTTTTGTGTGACCAACTCGTGCGCTCGCTGTAGCTGATACTTTTGTACTTTATTAGGGTCATCAGCATTGTACAGCGGCGCACATTTGCGCTTCAGATTTGCTGGCATATTAAAATCAAACCCGTAGAGCGTCCTGAACAGAGTTTGCTTCGTTGGTACATGTACCGTATTATTGTGTACATGCATTGCAGTGGTTAACCATTGATCCCAATTCGAGCCGTCTTCCTTGGCAAAACTGCGCAAGTACTCGGCCAGAGGTCGATGACTACGTTCCAGTGAGCCATTCGCCTGTGGATGATATGGTGTTATGTGCAACTTCTTGATTAACAGCATTTTACATGTTTCCGAGAACAGTTTCGATACAAAATTGGAACTATTGTCGGTTATCAAAACCTTAGGTATGTTGTATCGTGCTATTATTTCATCAAAGAATGCCTTGGCCACCGTAACTGCTTCAGCATCGGGTATAGCCACGCACGCCATATACTTTGAGAAATCATCTTGGAACGTCAAAATGTATTTATTTCCCGAAACTGTCTCAGGTAAAATACCTACAATCCATATGAACTTTATCAAATGGCTGTTTTGGTGTGCCAGTTAACACCATTGGCATCTTTGTCAGCCTTGAACTTTTGTTGGTCTGACATTTTGGACAACTCTTTATATATTTCTTAATGTCCTTGAGCATACCCTTCAATCCGTATACTCGCCTAATTCTGTCATGGGTTTTCCAGAATCCCTGGTGTCCTCCTAGAGGCGAATCATGGAAACCCTTTAACACAGCCTGGATATCCTTTATATCCTCCAGCCATTCCACACTGCTGGCTCTTTGTTCGTGGGCATCTTCACCCGTCTTGCTAACATCTGTTGTAGCATCAACTTTATCCTTCTGGATTCTCTCGGCCTTCTCCTTATCTGACCGTGCTTTGGTCCTCGTTTGCACTACTGATACTTTCTGTGCCTGCGGTACTCTGATGAGTCCATCCGCATTCAGATTCTTTTTCCCAGGTTTGTATATGATTTCAAAATCATACTCAGACAATTTGTGTCTGAACCTGGCTAGCCTAGACGTTTGGTCTATCAAATTGGCTATGCCTCTCAACGGCTGGTGATCAGTATATATATCTTAAATGGGCGTCCTAGCAGGTATGCTCTAAAATTCTTCGTAGCCCACAGTATGGCTAAAAATTCCTTCTCTATTGTGGAGTATCTCTTCTCCGTGTCGCTAAGCGCTCTGCTTCCGAATGCTATTGGTCGGTCATTACCGACTTCCCCTTGTGACCATACTGCCCCTAATGCTTCATTGCTAGCATCAGTGGTCAACAAAAAAGTTTGCTCAAAGTCGGGGTACGCCAAAATTGGTGGCGAGCTAATTATCTCCTTTAGCCTCTCGAATGCTTGCTGACATCTCTCTGTCCATTCGAACTTTGCTTCTTTTCGTAGCAACTTATTAATGGACAAAGCAATTCCGGCTAGTCCTTCCACGAACTTTCTATATTAGTTCACTAGTCCTAGGAATGCTTGCACTTCTTTTCTGTTTCTTGGAACCGCTAAATTTCTAACGCATTCCACCTTCTGCGGGTCAGGCAGTGCTGCTGCCTCTGAACAACGATGGCCTAAATAAACCACCTCTCTTCGCAAAAATTGACACTTCTCCGTGTTCAATTTCAAATTGTGTTCTCGTAATTTCTGGAGCACCTTGCGCAAGCGTTGCGAATGCTGCTGCAAGTTCTTCCCATAAATTACAATATCATCGAGATACACAAAACAATCTAACCCTTGTAAGCCTGTTAGCACATGCCGGTGCTCCTGTTAATCCAAACGGCATTCTATTGAACTCATAATGGCCTAAACCGGTGCTGAACGCGGTTTTCTGCTTATCTTGGGTATCCACCAGAACTTGGTGGTAGCCACTCGCTAAATCAAGTGTAGAAAAATATCTACTGTGTCCCAATTGATCCAGTATCTCTTCTATCCTTGGTATTGGGAACACCTGCTTGATAGTGGCGTCGTTCAATTTCCTAAAATCGACGACCATTCTCCACTTCTTCTGACCGTGAGCACCTCCCTTCTTTGGCACCAAAATTATTGGTGACTTCCAAGGCGAGATACTCGGCGAAATAATGTTATCCTTTAACATTCCTTCCACTTGCCTATTTACCTCATCTTTGTGAGCCTGTGGCAACCTGTATTGCTTCTGGTTAATCGGTGCTTGATCCACCCTAGTAGGTATTTCATGCTCTACCTCTGGTGTATATGTTAACTGGTCTCCTTCCAGCAAAAATATGTCATGGAATGACATACAAATGGCTACTATTGATGCCTTCTCTTCCGAATTTACGCTTGGGTCTAACTTTAGTGATTCTAGCACTCTCTCCATTCTCTTTCTTATATCTACCTGCTTAATTTGATTAACCGATCCATAACTCGGTTCCTTAAAACTATCATAACTAGTGAACTTAGGCCTAAATTCCTCATCCATCAGGTAGTCCTTTTCTGAGGCGTTGACTACGCAAGCGTACACCTTACCCTTGTTAACGTGCGTTATGGTTTCTCCCATATATACGCCCTCCGCTAACTGCTGCTTGTGCAAAACAAGAGTCCTCAGTTTCGTGTTCACACGCATAGTAACTACTCTAGTTGACCTTGCGTTCACTACCTCCATACAATTCTCTCTATTCACGGTTCCATCCTGCCATGACTTTAATGGGAGAGTAAGGATTCTATTCTTATTATCATCATAAAATGATAACTGTTTTTCTAGCGCATCCAGTATGGTGCGGCCCCAGAGATTATCGCGGCCAATTATCCCATCGGCCGGGATACCTTCCCTATCCAATTCGACTGCGTGCACTCTAAAACTCATGCCCTTAACTTTACTGTGCCCTATTTTGAGTGACCCCAGTGTTCTGATGCAACCTCCGAACGCTCCATTAAGAGTTCTTACATCTTTTGGGTTAACAACTAGTCCTTTCCGTAAAACACTAGATTTTACGAGGCTAGTATCCGCCTCTGAATCTACCAAAAGCAGTAGCTTTCCACTAGCTGCCTCCTTGCAGGGTATCTCGATGAAAGCATCTCCTACCCTGCTCACAACGAAACAACGCCCTTTTGACTCCAAAATGGACGCGTATCTACTTCCTAACTCTTCCAATTTTCTCCTCCATGCACCGCAGTTATGCCTTACAATCCTATACTTCCTCAAAATTTCCCCTAATACCTTAACTATACATCCTCGTACCACGTACGCGGCGATTGGCCTATACTCTTTAATCTTATTGAAACTTAATCTAAGTACTAAAACCACTACAGTTACCCAAGTCAGTGCGCAATCAAAAATTTTCCCCCGGAGAGACTCTTGCTCCTCCGTAACTTGAACCATTGTTCTTACAATACTTGGTACGTGGTATTGGAGAGCCTCTTGCTCCTCCTTTTCATGGACTGTACTCCCTACATTACCAGTCACACGTACCTCCGGCCTAACTGTTGCTTCCTTTCTTTTGGCTTTCCAGTCTATTGGCCTCGACTGGGTCGCTGGAAGTTTCCCTGGTTCCTCTGTTGAAACTGCCTATCCCTGCACTCCGCAGCTCGATGTCCCATCCGACCACATGAAAAGCATTTCAACCCCTGTTGGGTGTTGCCTAACCTTTGTCCTCCTCTAGTATTCCAATTTGGCCGCTCCTGACCATTCCCAGTGCTAAAAGGATTTCTTCCTTGGTTATTCCCTTTCGTTGAATTGACTCGAGGACTACTGCCCCTGCTGTCCCTTAAGGGTGGATCCGGGCGCCTCGTACCCGGCTGCCTTTCATTTTGATCCCATTTATTATCTATTTGGCACTGTCTACTTGCCTCATGACCATATGTTTGGCACTCCATACAATAGGGCGTATTCTTGCGTGTAATACATTCATCCCTTGTATGACCTGGCTTATGGCAGAGCGAACATGTGGGAGCCCTCTGTACAACCTCCCTGTGCGGATTTCTCTGACACGCGGCTCTGCTGTCGGAGACACCGGGATTATATGCTCCTCTGTACACGTTTGGGACGAAATTAATTCCTTCTCTATCCATGACAGCGGCAGTTAAACTGTCCTGTCTATTTTCAAACATATGTATCTCTCCCAAACCGGCCGTACTTCATTCCACAAGGACTTGTGCTCGAATTGCTTCTTCTACCAATTCCTCCAGATTTCCTGTTTTGCTATTCAGCATATGAATTTTTAGAGCGGAGTTCCGGAGCCCCACTACGAAAGTCGTTAACACCGACTTGTCAACTTCGTATAGTAACGCGGTATCACCAACGCCATCGTACTTATTTTTGACTACTTCTTGGGCCATCATCCGAAGTGACTCCAAACGCCTGGCAAAGGCGCTTCTAATCTCTTGGGATATGTCTTCCAGAGTTCTCTCCTTTAGATAAGTTCTCTTCAGAAGGCCGTAAAGCTCATTCACACTGGCGAATTGTTTTGGCAGTACAAGGTTGTACGTATCTCCAAATAACCTTTGCTTAATACAGTCTACACCACTGGGTGTAGTCCATAAAAGACAGTAAATACAAAAATTAGTCTTAAGTTATTAAATATTGCTGAATGTGATTGAATGTAACAGATTGCAATAAAATATTTGGATATTAAAAAAAAAAAATACAGTCGAAGAAATCCTGTAACTCATCAGGGCTTATGCTCCGCTTTGCAAGCTCACAACCTTGAATGAACCTACTGAGTTCTGACGTTAAATCCTCTGAAGCAGCACCAGTAAACACAGGTACTAGCCTGGACACGGTCTTGGAGATATCCTCGATACCCATTTTACGTATTCTTGTATTACTTATGACCGGTAAAATTTGAGAGTTATCCTTTTGGGTGGTTTCCAAATTCACTCCCCTTGGATCTGAAATGTATTTGACTAGCGACGGACTCAAACTTATTAGTCTTCGACCGTTTGCCCGTACAGGCGAAATATCGTCCACTGTATTGGGACTTTGCAGCTCTGCTTCTGGCTCATTTGACGGATAAACCTGATTCTTATTATCTATTGAACTTCCTGGAAAAAATGGATCGACACCGATTTCCGATGCGTCAAATAAAAACTCCGCTTCATTCTCTTCACTCAATACTAATCTAGTCTTTACCACACGACCTATCCCTTCCGGAGTTAAATACTCCGGCCAGCGAACTTCTGGTGGCAGAGCTAGTACTGTCCGCGTTTGAATTTGAGAGGTTGAAGCCGATCTCACTCTTGCTGACTTAGTGGTTGCCCCGATTCTTTTGAGCTCCAAGTTTTCCTTCTCCAGATGCGATGCGGCTCCCTCAGTTTCCCGGAGTTGCCTAGAAAGTATTCTAGTTTTATTTTCGAGGAATTCCGTATTTATCTTCAATTCTTCAGTATCTTTGAAGACTTGGAAAAATTTTTCTTCCATCCGACTCTGAATAGTAGCTAACGCTTGGTCTGCTGCTTCCAGAGTTGACAGGTTTCCACCGCCTCTCGCTAATCTCCAGAGTACCTGGGCTTCACTCTTACTGGTTGCCGCTTCCAATTGTTCAAACAATTTTTCTGCGAACAATTTTACCTCAGTTTGCAGAGACCTAAGCTTGTCTTGAGCCTTGTCCTCCTGCGAACTAGGACTATCCTCCTGTGCTTCCAGCTCTTCTAAATCCATCTTGAATTTAGTCAACCAGTCTCGTGTCAAACCGTTGACGTGTAACGCGTAATCCTTGGTAAAGTATTCCTTGTCACCACAACAGTCCTTAAATTTTAACAACTCCTCGTTGTTGCTATTGAATACATTCAACAAGGCTTCCAACTCCGTTATGCGCTTGCGGTAGTACGCGCTGGTTTTCCTTGCTTTGCTGTCCTTCCTGCAATTTCTGATTCTCCTTTGGATGGCCTCGCTCTGCCTCTTTTGCTCTTCCAGCAATATCTTCGCCTCTGCTGGTGCTTCCATAGACCGAATTAATCCCTACTTTTAATCCAAACTCCAAGAACCAAGTGTTACCGTATCCTAATTTTTAAACCTCACTTGAAAATTCCCTTAGAAAATCCAACATGACTACCCCAAATATAAGCATATTAGTATACCAAATTATAATTTATTCGTAATCTCATTTACTTTATTTCACAAAAGTACTACCAGAAAATCTTCGTATTCAAAGAAACATTTTACCGCAGAACTATACTCATATTCATTTCTGAACAGCACTCTGTTGAGCTGTTTCGCTTTTCCGTGCGAAACATTGGTGCATTTTTGCTGCGCAAATTGTAGTTTCGAAACTACACAAACTTTGATGTGTCGGCACCTCTCCAAATATTTTCACCTACCCTAATTCAAATGCCAAAAATCTAAAACAACTATTTAAATTATTTCACAATGTATTTATTGACTTAATTCATAACCAAATAGGCATGTTTTTGCTAAACAAAAATATAAATAACACTTCGATTTTATTTACAAAAATTCTTACAGCTAATTATAAAATCCAGTGTTTGCTTGTTCTAGTCTGAACCTTTCCTGCCATAGTCTGTTAGCTTCGCTCCAAGGCAGAGGCACTTCCAGATTCGCCTGTTCTGCCAGAAACTTCCTTAGAAAAGCCAGCCGCTTTCTCTCCCGTGCTGCTTTTCCACCACGTCTATGCCAATAGGGGTGCATGCGCGGCACCTCTGAAATGGGCCTCAGCTCAATCCTCCGACCGTCCGCACCCGTTACGTCTTTGGTACTCTGGTCATTTATTTCCTGATATTCAAAGAAAATAAATACCCAGTTTTACTAAATGAATTGAGATTTGAATTATCCTAACCGCAGCCACGAAACACGCTGCCAAACAAAATACACGCGATGCCCCCAAAAAGTGAACCTAACTTTATTCCGGTACTTGACACGGACAGAAAAATCAAACGTTAATCCCGCGAACGAACATAAGAAGCAGTATTATGAATGCGTAAGCTCTATACCGTGGCACGTTCTTTCCGAACCAAACCAACCGGTATGCACGAGTTCGCAACACAACAGGGACTAGAGAGGAACTTTGTTTCCTTTAAACAAAACTTCACATGTTTCACGCCCCCCGAGAATGCTGAAATAAACGGTTATTATAAAAAAAAATGAACCTGATTTCAGTGGAACAACCCTATTCAACCTGACCGTAAGTAGAAAGTTTTCTTTTTAGATCGACCTATTGTCACCTAATCGCAGCGGCTAATCAGCCCCAATGCTGCTTCTTCTGCATGACCGGCGCAAAAGCGCCCACACGGCCACCGAAGAATCGTCGGCAAAATTTTCTTAAATACTATAGACATACTCACCATTATTTTTTCCGATGACATCCTGGTCCTTTAAATGTTGTAGTAAGATGTCCTCTGATTTTGTTGCAGGATTCTTTCCTGCTACAGGGTTCCTTGCCCTGGGATTCCTCCTGTAGGTCCCTAAGACCGGCTGCGCCAAAATGTTGGGGAACTCGCGTCCTTGGTTGGCGGGTGACGTCCTGTCGCAGTTCTTTCGGGCGCGTGGTTGAAAACTTAAGAGCCCTAACGTTGAATTCAAACACTTATTGCTTTTCAGTTTCAAAACACAAGAGACCTTTATTCTTACCAAACCTAATACTTATATACTATTTTTTAAACATCTATCTCAGTCTGTGAACTGACCTTTCTGGTGTTCCAGTTCCGCACCTGCTAATTGGTGTCAGTTGGTCAAGCCAACCGACCTACTTCGAAAGTGGCGACGGTGCATTAAGTACGATCCTCCAATGCAAGATGTGCACACTGATGAAGAAATGCTAACAGTCCCAAATCATGGCCGCCCTAACGTTGAACGCACAACATGCTCACGAGCGTTTACCCATACAGGGATGGACTTTGCAGGGCCATTTGATATCAAACACTACAAGGGACGAGCGTGCCATGTGACGAAAGGATACGTCTGTATCTTCGTATGCTTCGTTACGAAAGCTGTACATCTGGAGGCGACTACCGACACCTGAGTACGCCTGCCTTCCTCGCAGCACTATCTCGGTTCGTCGCTCGGCGAGGGTGCCCATCAAAAATCTACTCTGATAACGGTAGAAACTTTGTAGGCGCCGAAAAAGCTCTAAAGCTGGATATCCAGCGGATGCTGAACGAGACGCGTGACCGAACCCTTATCGGACATTTTCACACCCTAATAGAATGGGAATTCGACCCCCCTCACGCTCCACACATGGGGGAACTTTGGGAACCCGCGGTGAAAAGCTTCAAACACCACTTCAAGCGTATGGCGGGGCAGCTCAAATATACTCTTGAGGAATTTCCAACTCTTTTAGCTAGAAGAGACGCGTGTCTCAATTCCTGGCCCATTAGTGCACTTTCGGAGGATCCCATGGATTTGCAAGCATTGAACTTTTCCTAGTGGGTGGACCGCTCCTAGCGTCCGCTGAACCAGAGGAGACTACGCCATTCCACTCTATCATTGACCGGTGGCGTAAGCTGAACGCCCTCGCCCACCAATTCAATGCACGATGGAAGACGGACTACCTTCTAGGATGCCAAAGACGCAGCAAATGGTATACTCCCCAGAGAAACATCATTGTAGGAGACTTAGTAGTTGTGCGGGAGGACAACCTCGCGCCTCAGGAATGGCGGCTGGACAGAGTCACTGAAGTGCATCCCGGCCCCGAAGGAAAAGTGAGTGTCGTAAGCATGCGAATCGTGCGAGTAGTCTTGACCAGGCCTATCACAAAAATCGTCGTTCTTCACGCAGAAGAGCCTCCTCCTCCACGAAGAGAAGCGTAATTTGTCTTTAACACATCCACTAAACATTTCCCTTTGTTGCAGCGTGCCTTTGGTCGTCACCTTAGTAACACTCCTCTCTTTCTTTCCTTTATAGGATATCTACCACAGGATACGGTCGCGGCAGACCCATCACCGCCGACGAGCTACAGGTCACACCGCCACCCATCTTGTTGTGGATGCGCACCATATCTCCTCCACCGGGACCGCGGAACCACGACGAGTCGCGGACAAGGGTATGGACCTGGCTGGCGCACATCGCTCAAGCCCAGGAGACTGGAGCACCCACGAAGCCACCCCAATCGCACTTATCAGCGGTGCCAAAAGTGGCATCACCGCCGCCGCGATGGATCCTACCACCGGTCGAACCCGTGTAGAATCCGAAGCATTCCGCATCGCCACCACATCCATCCAAACCACCTCAGGCCGCCATCCCTACCAATACTACCGCTCGTCCGCTCCGCACCGAGTTATCTCTACTCGGTTCAAACAATGCAATCAGCGTGGACACACCACCGTCAGGTGCAAGCGATTCCTGGCGCTGTCCCGGAAGAAGCGACTCGACCAGGTGATCAGCAGGATGCTGTGTTTCCGGTGTCTAGGGGTGAAACATTTCACCTCCCGGTGCAAGAAGCCCGCATGCGCCATCTGTGGCGAAAGCCACCACACCTCCCTCCATTGAGGAGACAGTGACGGATTCGGCGTGGGCATGTCTTTCTCTTGCAATAATGCAAGGGGGCGGTATGTTTACACCGAATCCTCATTCCGTGAGGTCTCCCGCTCGGTGTTTGGGACACCATGCTGTCAGTCGTTCACCGCTTTCTGCACGGACAGTACGGACAAAAAATCCGCATTGTACGAAGGAGCGCGACTGAGCGGCCGGCTCATGCGACCGGCATCGGCGCGGAAGACATCGTCCTAAATGAAGGAGACTTCGGCTTCTTCGTATTTTTTGGATTTTTCACTTCTAACACTCCCGATTAAACCGCCGAACGGGCAATATTCTCCTATTTTGTAAGAAATCAAACATATAAAAGAAAGAATAAAATAAGTTGTTAATTATTTTGTTAATATCAAGAATTAAGTGTTAACTAAAAAATAAATACAATCCACCGCACAAATCAACACAAGTATTTGTTAAATACACTTTTTTAATGTACTGGATTTTACATTTTTTGCATATTTTCTCTGTGCGGAGTCCGCAATGCTTCGAAATAATATAATTGAGTGCGTTTAATGTGCGCGAGTATTTGCTTTGACACATCCACTATTTGTAACACTACTAATAATATTTTCTACCATACGAAATAATACTTTCAATAAAATATTTTATTGATTTTAGTCCACCAAAAAATTGTAAACAGCTGTTTTTCTTCACCACTTTATACAACCATGGTAGCCCACATATGGTATACGTGTACAAGAAACACAATAAATTCAAATACACTATACGTGTGACCAAAAAAAAATGGCTGAAACGGTAAATAAGCGCGCGAATTGAATGTCTATACTTATTCTTATTTGGTTTCAGTCTGCTTGATTGTGAAGTTTCTAATGCACAAATTTCTCTCAGATCTGGATTTGTGTGTCCTAACAGGCGGTGTATGTACTTGAGGCTGCATGTTTAGGTGGTTGCTTCAACAGAGTCAATGTACAGGTTACGCTGGATGTCTTCGTTTGATATATACCACTATATATATTATATATATGCAGTTTATTTGTAACTGAGAGCTTGGATTGTCTGCCCAAAAGACAATTAAGTTGTCTGAAACGATTATTAATTTCTTGTCTTTTTTGTGTGATATGCTCTTTCCAGAGTAGCTTTGCGTCAATAGTCATTCCCAAGTATTTTGCCTTTGTGTCGATTTTAATTGGTTCGTTGCTTATATGCAAGTGACATTATGCCTTCTATTTGTATTAATAACTTAAACTGTCTCGTTACTATTAATTTCGACACCCCACTTCTTAAACCATAGTAGTGTTTGCAGTTTTGTTAAGTGTTGTTGTTTGACGATAATAAAACGGTGTCATCAGCGAATGTAGCTATCATGTTGTCGCCTGAGGATGGGGTGGGTATATCCTGTGTGTGTAGAAGGTGCAGCAAAGGTCCTTGGACACTGCCTAGGGGTACTCCTGCTTCTATTTTTTGGGTTTCAGAGCATTCATATTTTTGCTTAATATAGAAGTGCCTGTCACTGATATAGCTACGTATCAGTTGATAGTAACTTTGCGGGAATTGGTTTTGTAACTTATGCATTAACCCTTTAAGCCACACGCTGTCGAATGCCTTTGCAACATCTAAGGATACGTACAGCTACACAAAATTTTTTTTGGCAATTTCTTGTTCGATAGTAGAATGTTTACGTCTGAAATCAAATTGGTGATTCGGTATTAGCTTTCTTGCTATTCTTATTGGTTCAAGTCGATTAAATATGAGCTTTTCGAATAGGTTAGGCATTATTGGCAAGAGACTTATGGGTATATATGACGTAGAGTCGGTCAGATCTTTGTGCGGTTTGAAAACAGCGATTATTTCAGCATCTTTCATTGCAACTGGAACATATTTTATTGCAAAGGCTGCGTTTATTTTCTGTATTTTTGAGAGATGGTTGATGTGCAATCGAATTATTAATTTTCTTCGTAGCAATCCATAGCGAGTAGTTGGTAGTACTTGTTGCGCTTAGACTTGTAATGTATTTTTCGATTTTTTTTCCTTGTCGTTTTTGAGAATTTCTTTCAGTTCTTTCCTTATTTGATTTAAATTAGTTTTATCCTCGGGAGATCGTGTAGTTTGCCATGGTTTACACATTTTCCTTTTATTTATTTTTTTTAATAGCAGATGAGACAATGTAATTGTTAAGGATACGTACTGCTACACAAAAGTTTTTTTTTGTCAATTTCAGTTGAGTGGTCAGACGAAAGTTCATAGCTGGATTTTATTGTTAAATGATCATGCTTTATATTTTTTGTAGTACAGAAGTCAATTAGATCTGGTTTTTTTATGTCAGTTGGCCAATATGTTGGCTCACCCCCGCACTTACAAATTTACTGTTTGTATATATTGCGTCAAGTAATTGTCTGCCTTTTTTATTTGTAATTCTAGAGCCCCAGATCTTATTCTTAGCATTGAAGTCTCCTCCAGCAATATATCGATTTCCAAGAGTTTTCAAGTAGTCCACGTATTGAGATGTTGTGTTATTGTACTTAGGTGGGCAGTAAATAGCTGGCAGGACTAGAGTACCATAGGAATCTTCAACTTGCACCGAAGTTGCTTGCACAAGTGCTCCCCTCTAAAGCTTTCCAATGCAACACACTTTATGTTTTTCTTTATAAGTATTGCTGTGCAACCGTGGGCTCTATTGTGGGGATGGTTGATGCAGAATATTTAAAAGTTTGGGACTGTCCATCCAGACAGCTACGCTAACTGCAGATGGTGAACTGACTGATCAAATTCTGTCCATGTACTGTCTCATTCAACCACACTCTAATGAACTCTGTCTCATTATTACCCCTCATTTGTTCCATTAGGTCTCTCTCTCTATTTTTATTACATTTTAGTGGTGTCATAATACATAACTTTTTTATTGGACACGCAAATTAAGCCTGATCAACACTAACTTTTCAATATATATACTATAAAGTTTACAATTTATTGTGAAGATTTGTCAGTAGACATAGGTGTCACCTTTTTGCCGTATTCATTCTGAAAATGTGAGTAAGTCTATAGTCGTTAATTCTGTGAAAATGAAGATTATTTCTCAACGAATTTATTGACAAGACAAGTTGCACACAGTAGTTGCAATTGCGTATGTGTGGCTATGCCACCGTAATAATTTCAAGAAGAAGAAGAAGAATTATTGAAACTCTTTTGACAGATCTTGTTGCTATTTCGGGCACGCCACTCTGTTAATTTAATTTAGTTACTAGTAAAGTTTTAATGCTCATCATGTTAGTCATTTGTGATATTGGTTGTTTCATCATGTCGTTAAGTTCTGCGAAATCACCGCTCTTGTTTTGTGCGATTAGATCAATATCTGATGCATTTTTATTGGCTGTTGCTTGAGCATAGGTTAGGTTTGGAGTTGTCTAATTATTTTTTGCGGGCAGGCTGTTGGCGTTATGCTGTGGTTGTACTTGCTGTTGATCGTTTGTGCTTGGCAGAGGTTCTTTTTCCCTTAGAGTGGAGAAGCGTTTAATTTTGAAAGATTTAGCCTTTGTAACTGGCTTTATGATTTTCTCCACATAATGCGCATTTAATATTATTGCTGTTTTAGGGGATTGTGCAGCTTATAGTTTTGTGATTGGCAGCACATTTTACACATACTGGGTTCTTGGTAACAGAAATTCTTAATGTGGCCATATTTTTGTCAATTTGTGCATTGCGGCAGCGATCTTATCTGATGTGGTGGTTCAAATCTTATTTTGCAGTGCAATAAATGAGTTATGGAGTATATGTTTTGATTGTTTTTATTAGTTTCTAGCTCCATTGAGAATAAGGATAATAGATTTTTAGTGCCATTTTGTAGAATGTTGTGTATATTTGTGACTTCATGCCCTAACTCAGCTAATTCATTCTTGATATCATTTACATCTGTAGAATATCGCATATTCCTTAAGATTACTTTAAAACCTTTTAGCTCTTTTGGTTTATACGTATAGTATTGATTATCTTTTTCTTCTAGCAATTTTATTATCTCTGTATAGTGAATTGATTCAGCAGGTTGAATCTTAACTTCATTGTTGTTCAGTGCTTTCATAACATAAGTGCTTTTGGGGATTGGGTTTAGGGCTTTTGTTAAAATATTTATGCATTGTACATTTTGCACATATCTTGGTGGTGGTTTAGGAGCATATTTTTTATTGGTTGTTTTCCAAGTTCTGTTTCCAAGTTCTGTTTCACTGTTCTTATTTGTTTTATCAGCCTCATCAGCAAGAGAGACAGCTTCAAACCTGTTTGATGTAATATGTTCGTCTGACGTATCATGTTTATTTTTTGTAGAGGGGTTGCTTAACCAGTAGGAATTGAGAGTTTGTTGGTTCCCTTTTGTTTTTAATTTATTGTTTATGTTTGACCCTAATTCAGCTTTGTTAGGTGAGTTAGCCTCATTTCACATAAGAAGGCAACGGCGTGGGTTTGTATATCACGGCAATGATAAACATAATACAAATCCATAACAAAGTCCCAAAACCAAAACAATATTTAAAATTGCGAAGCCGCAGTCCGACTCTCGTCCGCTCTATAAGAAATTATCTGCCAAATGCGACAAAATCATTTTTCACCAGAAATTTTAAAAAGAAATGAGAAACTTAAAAAGAAATGAAAAAGATTCAAGCAGAATTGCCAAAATAAACAACAAAATCGTTGGATGGTTGAAAGTTTCCGCCGCCAACTATCCGAATTGCTCTGTATTCTTTGTTTTTATTTGGGATTTTTGTTGTGCTTTGTTTTGTTTTTCAGCCGCAATCATAGATTGATGGTGTTTTTTTTTTTTTTTGTTAACGAGGAGGAAAACGGAATAAGCTGTCTGCCGCCCCAATAGGTGGAGGCAACTAGGGTGAAAACATACACCAAATGCATACAGTCAGCATATAGACTCAGCGCGCTAAGGGTAGCTAGTGCTTTCCGTACTATATCGGACGAAGCAATTGGGGTCATAACTTGTAACTAACACCGCTAAAATCTCCTCTCGTCATTACGGTGTTTCCCCCCGGAGATACTGATTAGGTTTTACGCCGGGAGGCCTGGTGGTGTGAAGCTCTTGGTATGAGTACACACACTTTTCGCCATTGTTGTGAGTTTTGTACAGTTTTGGGTTTATTTACCATCGCCGTGAAATGCAAACCCGCACCGTTGAATGTTCTTGCAGCTCTTCAAGGTTTCACTGAGGAATCTTTTGGATAAAGATAAGTTCTCTTTGGTCATACGCGATCTGTACTTTTGGTACTCTTGTCATAAGCGTTTTTTTTTTCGTTGACTAGATATTCAATATTCTTTGTAGCTTTCCGAATAGCGTTTAATGAGAATAGTAATGTAGGAGGAGCTGTATGTATAGCTAAATAATGAGCGCTGTGAGCTTTTTGTGAAAAAGTTGTACTGAGTGCATGCGAGAATGGCACATTTTCTACCCTGTCTTCTAGCGACAGGGTAGACAGTGTTACACTCTAATTAAGCTGATCGTATGAATGCAATGGCACTTTATATACGTATGGTAGACAAAGATGACCACTGTTTTTTTCATAATTTAATTAAAACTGACTTCATGAATTGAATGTATTATGAGTTGAAATGGCGTCCTGGTTTTATATATTTTTCATATCTAGGAACGCTTGTTTTACTTTCCTCCTTTTTTATTTTTTTTATAAAATTTATCTGATACACAACTGAATGAAATGGAAATTTCTAAGTTCTTTTCTAAATATTAAAATGTAACCCTCTGCTAGTGTTGAATGCCCTTCAATATTTTTATGTAGAAAAGAAAGTCCAATAAGTTTATATTTTGTAGGTTTGCTTCTATAATAAAGTTCTCAAATTTTAGTTGTGGTTTAATGTTCATATGACTAATCACATAATCGCCAATATGTTTTTGATGCGGTTCAATAATGAGGCTCATAAACTAGAGCTTTTGAAAAAATTTAATTATTACCTACGAATGATCAGAAGATAAGTCTAAGGATGGTTCACCTATGACCATATTTCTTTTAATACCTTTATTATCTCAAAGTCAATCAGATCTGATATTTTCTGAGGATGTGTAGGTCTGTATGTGGGATGGCCAAAAGAACACAATATCAAGCTTAGCACGACGCCTCATAATAGCAGAAAACAATTGTTTCCCTTTCGGATTAAACAGCCGATAACCCCAAAAGTGTGCTTCGAATTAAAATTTCCTGCTATAGATTTCTTCCCTAGCGTTTTTAAAAACTCAGTCAAGTGCAAGTCACTGACAGAAAACCTGGAGCAGTAAATGGCGTTTAGGGTGATATTCTCCTCAAGAAATTCAATCCCCATAGTTGTGGCCTGGAGGTAGTTTTATCGTATCCTTCAAAAGCTTGTTTGATTCGTTCTCTTATTAATATGCCAGTACCACCATGGGCCTTCCCATCAGGATGATTCGTTATATGCAGCTTGTAACCCGGAATCAAAACATGAAATTTAATTACTTAATTTTATTGTTGAATAAAAAATTTTATATTTCCAGGTTATGCTGGCGGATGCCATTAGCATTCCAGTTGCAAATGGAAATGAAGCTCATTTTTTGGAAATGAACATATGACGCAAATGTACTCTTCTTGCATTGTATTTTGCATTGTGGACGTAAACTATATTAAACATTGTGTGAGACTCGTTAGCATAGCTTCTAGACTTGGAGGGTTCGTGCTGCTGGTTGAATTCTCCCATGGGTGCCGTGTATTATGGGAACCTGGCCTTGGGTAAGGACTGTGGTTGCGTTGGAAAAGTTTATTTTAAGGTCTGTATAGACTAGATATCCGCAGTAGTCCACAGTTACAGAACTTTTAGGCACTAGTATTGGATTTATCAGAAGTAAATTGTAACAAATGATGAAAATCGCCGCAAGCAACAAATTCTGAACATTGGGTACAATATGGTTTTGTGTGCCCATAATCCTGGCAATCCGAGCGTTGCACCGAGCCTTTTATCTTGTAAGGTTACTCTACACTGATTCTGCGATGTAACAAGTAACGCCTATCATAAATTGGGTGAGTTTCATAATTTTTTGTTTGCGCATACCTGGTTCAAACTCGATTCGAAATAGTGGTTGTGGTATTTTGTCCATATTTTTTATGCTATAGACTGATTTTACTTTATATTCCCCATATTCTAGAGCCTTTATCAGTTTCCTTCTTAGGTCATGTGCAATTCGAACCTCAAAGGTCTGCCGTAGGCAAGAATTGCACATTCATAATTTATTGCTTGCACATGTGATTTTCATGACACATGGGATATTGGAAATATGGAAATGAAACACTAACTACAGCAAAATTAAATGATAGGAATAAGAATTAAATGATAGGAAGAACGTAGTTATAAGAATAAAGATTAGTTCTAAACACAAATCATAACTGTTTGTACTCACAAGGAGCTGACTTTAGTCGCTTCGATAGAACTCAAAGGAGCTGACTCTAGTCGCTTCAATTAGAACATTTGGCTGCCTTAAGGCGCCGATACAAAAGTGCGCAAGCTCTCGCGCAATCAAACAATCATATGAGCCCATCATCTGCGTAGGGAATATACTGATAGGCAAAACTAACTGTATTACTAACAGAACTTATTACATGGCGATCCTGCCACACCGCGCCTGGTCTTTCTGACCAGATAGCTGATCCTGCCACACCGATCCTGATATTGCTGACCAGACCAGATTCCTGATTCTTGAATTTTAAACCGATCCTGATTTTCCTGCTATACCGCTGTCCAGACAACAAGTGCTACAGGGATGAATGACGCAGAATTCCACGCCTTATTTGAAAGAACCTACTACAGAGCGGCTAAACATCTGGAAACAGTAAAAACAAAGGAAGCAGCAGTCAAGGAAACGCTGTACCCACTGGGGAACGCAGTACCAGCAGCACAACTCTTAGATACCTTCTATAAACGAGCAGCCACTTTAGAAGAGGAATACGTGCCACAACCACAACCAGGGTCCAAAAACAACCAACATCCGCTATATCCCGTCAGGCTCATCCGAAGGTCCTAAGCCGATTACCATTGAACAATACAGGGACAGGCAAGTGAAGAACTCCGAGTTAAGACGAAGCTTGTGTCAAAGCCAAAATAATAAGGAACGCAAGAGAGGGAAGAGAGCTGGAAGAAAGGTCCAAAACAGGTCACAGCTAAAAACACTATATCACGGCTACAATCTGCAACAGACGGTCGAAGAGAAAAACCTCTATAAAAGAAGAATAACTAAAATTCGTATAGATGGAAACCGACCAAGCGATATTAAAGCCTCACAAGCCGTTAACTGATGCCGGAAAAATTTAGTTTTTTTTTTATGGTTATGGAAAGCAATAGGCATTAGCGGAACACCTACAGCTGAAGACTGGGATGATGGTGCAGTAAAAACGTTAGAAACAAGGACAATGATAAATAAATACTGCCCATTTTGATCTGCAACAACATAAATCATCTGAATATTTTTATAAATAGAAATTAATATAACTATTACTATAAATAAAGCATTTTATTATTAACTATAGATTAATCATTTTAAAAAAATTAAAATATGTTAAAATTATGTTAAAATTATAAAATGTAGTACAATAAAACATTTAAATAGGTAATAATTGTTACAACTAATATAAGTAAATCGTGTAGTTATTTAAATACTCTACTCAAATATATATAAAATACAAACTAAATATTTGTAATTGTCAACTCCAAACATGGGAGGCACAAAATCTAAAATAGAGAACAATAGTGGAGATCCACAAGTTACAATACTAAACACGCAGTGTCAACATTCTGACATTCTGTTAGAGGGACATGATATGAAAATCCTAATCATCACCATTATCGTAGGACTACAGTTAGGAATAACTTTACTGCAAATGTACAGAGAGTATAATAGGAAACAGACCATAAAGGCAGCAAAATCTATTTTTGACCTGACTGAGATAGTGTCTAAGAAATAAGTTATGAGCCTAGCTTCTTTAGAAAAAATTGAGCAAATTGTAGGCATTTTAAAGAAAAACCCGAATAGAGTATATACCGAGAATTACATAACAGACTTACAGGCAACACTCAATACACAAACTGCTTATTTTGAACTAGAGCTTAACAAAGCCCCCAGCTTAGAAAGAAACACATTAGTATCTAGGTTTAATATACTGAGCACATATATTAAGAAAATCATTAGCAGTCAAAAATTTATGAAAGAGGAGAAATTAGCAAAATTAGAAACAGAACAACTATCAGAGCTCGCTATGACGTCTTTTAATGTAATTGATTGCCTGAAGGCAATACCTGAATTCTCAGGCAAGCCTGAAGACTTGTCCAAGTTCATAAGCTTAATGGAAATTATGAAGACCACTGTACAAACAACGAGTGAGAACATATTTTTCACACTAGTATTTAATACTAAACTACCGGACAAAATTAAGAACAAATTAGAACTAGCAGGAGCAGACAATACAACAACATTAATTTCAGAATTAAAAAATTTTTTAAAACCAACAAATCTACAAATTGCATATTAGATGATCTTTCGAAACAGAGGCAGGGTAGTAAGACAATTTCTCGTTATGCAGAACAGATTGAGGAACTAATTTGTACTCTAAACAAGTTACAAACTACAGACACCTCTGCAGAAGTAAAGAAAGCAATCATAAATAATAACGATACAATAGCTTTCAATTCATTCAAAAACGGTCTAACCAATATGTCAACAGTCCAAACAATTACAGCAAGCCGCAGCAAACAATTTAAAGAAGCGGTACAAATAGCTGACGAATTTGAAAAACCGAACGAGACTCGCATTTTGTCATATAGAAGTAATAATTATCGCGAACACAAACAATACAACAATATGCCTCAACAAAACAGATACCGCAGCAATAATTTTAATGTCAATAACCAACGAAGTCATTACCCTAATGGCAACGTCAGAAAGTGCTACAATAACAACAGACAACAAAATTCGAATAACATTGCCTACAGACGTAATTGGAGAAATAACAACAACACAAACCACTACAACAGTCAACGTACTAATCAGCAACCATACAGAAACAACAACTACAATAACCAACGCACTGACCAGCAGACATACAGAAACAACAACAATAACAGAAGAAACTCCGGTCGAAATAGAATAATGTATGTAGAAACCACTGCACAAGACACAGCTGACTGCATAAATCAACAGGGAAACGACGACCTCCCCGCCTGCTAAATATACAAAATAATATGAGTGGTGCGGGGATAAACAAAAAAGAACTACCCAAAACAGCATTCACTATAAACACAGACCGACATATAGGACGTTTTGTCAAAATAAAATACAAGAACACATACATAAATTTTTTAGTAGATACTGGAGCAGAAATTTCACTGCTAAAAATTGGTAGTATATTCGACAAAGATATTTGCAGCCAACATTCTTGTCCATTAACAGGAATTTCAAAAGAAAAGGTTTACACTTTAGGTACATCAAAAATCTTACTAAAAATTCAGCAAGAAACCTTTAAACACACATTTCCAGTCAAAGCCGATGGAATTTTAGGAGACGATTTTCTCTTAAAATTCGGCAGAAAGATAGACTACGAAACACTCACGTTACAATTTACACTTAATAACACATTGTTAGTACTTGATTTAGCAAGCAAAGTATTTTGTATCACCATACCGCCGAGATGCGAGGTAATACACCCAATAAATGCGAACATAACTGAAGACATGCTTGTATGCAATAAAGAAATACAACCAGGCATATCCATAAGTAATACTATAATTCCAGCTAAAGGCATAAAACCCATACGCATTTTGAACACAACACAATACCATAGAATTAAACAAGCTAAAAATAGAATGCAAACCCTTAAAAAATTATTACATAGTAAACAGCACACAGAACAATAGCACAAAAAGATGGAACCAAATACAACCACTGCTACAATTTGACACGCAAGACACATTTCCAAAGGACAGTATAGAGAAATTGTGTCAAGAATACGCAGATATTTTCCACTTAGATGACGATGTCCTGACAGTCAACAATTTCTATGAACAACATTTAGAGGCAACAGATAAAAAACCGGTATACATAAAAAATTACTGTTTGCCACACACACAAATGGAAAATATAAATGAGCAAGTAAAAAACCTGCTGAAACAAGAAATAATTGAATATTCACCACTACTTGTTGTACCGAAAAAGAGTTCCGATGATTCCAAACAGTGGAGATTAGTAATAGATTACCGCCAATTAAATAAAAAGTTACTGGATGATAAATTCCCAATCACAAGACTAGAAGACGTACTGGACAAAATAGGCAGGTCCAAATACTTTACAACCTTAGACATGACTAGCTCTTTCCATCAAATCCCTCTAGATTACGAGTCAAGACATTTAACACCATTTTCAACTGCTGATGGTCACTATCAGTTTAAAAGACTACCCTTTGGTCTAAAAACCTCTTCGAACAGCTTTCAGCGTATGCAAACTATCGCATTAGCAGGATTAGAGAGTAATGCTTTTCTTTATGTAGACAACATAATTGTTTTCGGTAAATCTATAAAACATCATAATGATAATCTAGTAAAAATCTTTAAGCGAATAAGAAAGTACAATCTGAAATTAAATCCGAAAAAGTGTAATTTTTTGAAACCAGAAGTAATTTTTCTAGGTCACTTAGTTACCGCTAATGGAGTAACAGCTGATCCAGAAAAATGTAAAGTTGTAAACATATATCCAACTCCAAAAAATAAGGATGAAATCAAAAGATTCGTAGCTTTCTGTAATTATTACCGTCGCTTTATAAATAATTTCGCGGAAATAGTTAAACCTTTAAATAACCTACAAAAGAAAAACACCGAATACATATGGACAGATGAATGTGAAGTAGCATTCAAGAAACTAAAAGAAAGTATAACTCACTCACCCGTACTTAGATACCCTGATTTCGATGAAGAATTCATATTGACCACTGATGCATCCAATTATGCGTTAGGTGCTATTTTATCACAAGGAACTATAGGAGAAGATCGACCAATAGCTTATGCTAGCAAATCTCTTAATAAACATGAAATTAACAAACCTGTCATTGAGAAAGAATTATTAGCCATTCATTGGGCTATTAATCATTTTCGACCATACTTGTTTGGAACGAAGTTCACAGTAGTAACAGATAACAGACCACTAGTATCACTGTTTACACACAACAACCCCTCATCTAGAATGACTCGTATCCGACTAGACTTGATGGAATATGACTTTAAAATTATATACAAACAGGGAAAAATTAATACAAACGCAGATGCTTTGTCAAGAATAGAAATAAATTCTGACACATTAAAGGCAATGATACCCACAGTTATGGCTATCACAAGAAGCATGAAGAAAAAACAAACAGATGTAATCACTGAAGAACCAGACAAGAGGAGCGCGCGCCTCTATATATGGAACAGTACATCTTTATCGGATATTAGAAATTTAAAACAGTTAAAGTGCAAAATTTTCAAAGGGGATGAGCTCGAGCGAAATACGCGTAGAAATGATAAAAGTTTGCCAAATATTACAGTCGACTATAAAAATATACTGATAGAGTTAAGCGATAATTCTGACTTAGTCCTCGGTACGGTCATGAGGAAATTTACTCAATTTTTGATCAGTCATAGAATCGACAAGATCGTTCTTTCAAAGGAGGACACCTTGTTTGATATTATTAATGAAGATAATTTAAAGGCCTTATATAAGAATATATTTATTGAGAATTTAGCTAAAGGCGGCAAACTCCTGCTATAATTTTATTTGTACCCCCACGTAATATACATGATATAAATGAGCAAAAGAAACTCATACATGATAACCATTGCACACAAACATCCGGACATCCTGGAGTAAAAATAACGTTATTAAAGTTAAAACAAAAATACATATGGAAAAATATGACAAAAATGGTGAAGACATATATAAATAACTGCGAGATATGTGCAAAAAACAAAACAACAAAACACATAAGAGAAAAGATGGTCATTACAGACACCCCATCGACAAGTTTCCAAATAGTAGAAATGAACACAGTAGGACCACTCCGTATTTCAAACGGATATAAATACATTTTAACACTTCAGTGCCAGCTAACTAAATATATTGAAGCATATCCAATGTATACAAAAGAATCTTTAGAAGTTGCCAATACTTTACTCGAAAAATTCATACTAAAGTATGGAGGTTTTCACACAATAAAGACAGCCATGGGTAGAGAATTCGTGAACCAAGTATTTGACCATATGAGCAAAACGTTAGATTTTCAACATAAAACATCCACCCCTTACCATCACCAAACACTAGGTAGCGTAGAAAGAAACCATAGAGTTCTCAATGAATACATACGCACCTCGACAGAAGAACAGGAATGGGAAAAGGGTTTACCTTACTATGTTTTCTCATATAATACTATACCACACGTCGACACAGGTTACTCACCTTTCGACCTCATATTTGGAAAATTGCCAAACATTCTAACAGATAAACAAGGTATCAAAACATTTATTCCGATCAACGCTGAAGAATACATAAATGAATTAAAAAACAGACTAGAAAATGCAAAAGACACTGCAAGACTTATACTCCAAAAAACAAAGGAGAAAAGAAAAATAAACTACGACATAGGAACAAATAGTTCAAATTTTAATATAGGAGACTTAGTAATGCTAAGAAATATGTGTAGGAAAAAGTTAGATAGCCCATACATAGGCCCGTTTAAAATTATTAATAGACTAGGTGTGAATTCCCTAATAGATAAGAATGGAAAAGACGTCCTAGTACATAATAACAATCTTAAGAAATTCAAATAAGAAATTTAAATAAGAAATTTATATAAATATACAAATAAGAAATTTAAATAAGAAATTTATATAAATATACAAATAAGAAATTTAAATAAGAAATTTATATAAGAAATATACAAATAAGAAATTTAATTAAGAAATATGTATAAGAAATACACAAATAAGAAAATATAAGTAAGAGAAATATAAATAAGAAAAGCTAGATATAACCATATAGCATTGTAAAACCAAAACATAGCCAAGTATATAAGTATATAAAACAAAAAAAAATTTTTTCCAAAATAAAAATTTTTTTTTTCCCGGAGGATTAGTGTATCATGAAAGTCATGCATACCATACTTATGCCTGCGATTGTAAAGAACCAAATGCACCAGAGAAATGTGTAGTGCACGCGCAGCATGATCGCACACACACCAGAGATGTGCGTGAATCGCACTCATATGACAATTTGATTTTTTTCCAAAAGTGAATACTGAGACAGCACTAAACATCAACATAACGAATAATGCCAATGCATGATTCACCGAAGCGACTGCTGTTGTTGTTATGTGTGTGTATCTGCTTGCTTTGTCTATTAATTCATACTATTCGCCGAAGCATCGAATGGAAATGATTGTTTTGAATACATGCAGTGCTTTTTGAATAAAAATCTGATTTTCTATGTAAGTTTGTAATTCATTTTAGATTGTATATATGTGCACTGTTCTTACAGTTGTTTTCTTTTATTTATTAGTGTATAATATAAGTCTCATTTTATAGAAAAAAAAACAATATTAAATTCACGCATGTTCATATATTTTGAGAGTATTTAATTTAGAACTTAAAATCTAATAAAAAATTTAATATAAAATTAAAAAAATAAGGTAAAATAATATAAAATTAAATAAATTCATTGTAAAAGAATACAATTATTTATCTTCAAGCGTGTCACTTTATGCATTCACTTTGCACTACATAACATTGAACTTTTATGATTGGTTTGAATCATCTGCAAACAACTCAAACCACAAAAACTGGTTTTTGAGTTATTATTGCTAACGGCACTAAAGCAAAGAGTATGAGAGAGGCAGTCATTGAAAAGAGAGCATACTTTGCAAGCAATACTAATACAGATGTTGTTGATTGAAAACAAAGCAAAAACAGTGAGTCTATGAATACAAAGCAAAAGTGAATCCACTCATGCACATCTCTGACACACACTCACTTCACATGCTCAAACCTTTTCTCTATCCCAAAGCAATGCACTTAAATTAGGTCATGTGCAATTCGAACCTCAAAGGTCTGCCGTAGGCAAGAATTGCACATTCATAATTTATTGCTTGCACATGTGATTTTCATGACACATGGGATATTGGAAATATGGAAATGAAACACTAACTACAGCAAAATTAAATGATAGGAATAAGAATTAAATGATAGGAAGAACGTAGTTATAAGAATAAAGATTAGTTCTAAACACAAATCATAACTGTTTGTACTCACAAGGAGCTGACTTTAGTCGCTTCGATAGAACTCAAAGGAGCTGACTCTAGTCGCTTCAATTAGAACATTTGGCTGCCTTAAGGCGCCGATACAAAAGTGCGCAAGCTCCCGCGCAATCAAACAATCATATGAGCCCATCATCTGCGTAGGGAATATACTGATAGGCAAAACTAACTGTATTACTAACAGAACTTATTACAATATTACAAATAACGCTTATCTTTATCGATGGTCTTCTCCATATGGGACTGGCGACATCTTCCTGCTTGTTTTCCCTACGTTTCCCCTTAAAGCTGACTATTCAAACCCGAATGCAGTTTTATCACTTCTATGTATTTTTTTTTATTGCAAATGAAACTACGAAAACCCGTAAGCAGCTAATACAAAAATGCCAGTAGTAAAAAAAGGAAACGTTGGACACCGACATTTCATTTTTTTCTCTATTAAAACGCGCGCGGCAACACCAACTCCTCCACAGTCAAATCTTGATTTTTTTTTGCAGTAATTTTAGGCGGTTTCAACAACTACTAACGTCCAAAGCAGCTGCAAATTGATATTTTTTTATAAATTTATAATTTTTAACGCATCAGACCAAATAACGAGAACACCAGACGAGACGAGAGACTATCAGCATCAATCATACCAGCACCAACGAACATCTGAAATAGACTGCTTTGACCTCTCTCCAAAAAGTTTGCCCTTTCCCTCTTCTCCAACTCCACATTCCTTCGCATCACCTCATATCCTAACTGGACTCAATGCTGCCTTCTCCAGCGCACTCGCTCCCACTTACACTCTCCGCATACCCATCCTTGTCTGCCCACTCAACAGGCAGCTCTAGCAACTGTCATGTAGGTCAGCAACCTCTTTCAGATCTGGCTTTGACCGACTTTCGCATAAATTCGGTCAAAGTTTTGTCCCAAAGCTGCAAATAGGCATTCCTAAAAGCGATCGGCAACAGTTTGGCCGCATTGAGCCGAAACAGGCCACAATACGCAAACAAATGCAAATTTGCAGAAAAAGAAAACAGCTGAATGCAACAATTATTTGGCTTAGGCATTTTTGCTACTCGCTTATCTAGCTTATTTTGGGGGATTAGTTTGCATTTTACATGCATGTAGCGACCTATATCTACCTGCAGGGTCGGCTTAACTGCAATTTTCTCACCCGAAAGAGTGGAAGCATAGTTCATGGCGGTAGTTTTAATTGGCTCTTCAGTTTTCTTTGCTGATGTGTGCTGCTATGAGGAGGAGACTCACCGCTAATTATTGTAAGCCAGGGATGTTTTTTTACACATTCACAGTTGTCTTTGCTTTAGGAAGGGAGAGAAACATTCTTAAACCACTAACATGCTTGATCTCCGGGCGCTGCTTAGAGAGCATCGTAGATAATGTTGTCGGACCTGGCGCCCGGTCTGTTATACTTTGTGAGCTCATGCGCCGTGACGGAGATGCGCCGGCTGAGAGGGAGAGCGTAATATTCTCATCCTCTGTCCACTCTAAAACAGCTTCTAGAACAAATTCAAATTTAATTTAAATCTACTTTGAATTTCTTCTGCTTGTTTTTCACTAACTGAATATTTTGATCACTTTTATGTGTCTCTTTGCTATTTCTATATTTAAAAAATTGGATTTTGCACTGCAAAATATCAAACAAATTAGGAAGAAACAAAAATTCATCCACAATCTACAATTTCTTTGAAGAAATAATATAAATAAAGGCGTAAATATCGAGAGCAATCATAATATTCTAAATATGTGAGAAAAGAGTTAATAACTTTCTCAATACTAAACATTTAGGAATGTGTTCTCCAGCTTTGTGGGTCTGTGCCGCGCCTTATAATTGATCAATCAGCTAAAAATTTCGGGAATTTTACATTTAATTCAATAATAATACATACAAAAAAGACTAGTCTATGTTACATATGTATATACATACATTTATGCATTTTATTCAACTTGATTAAGTTGGGAGGAAATAATTTGAATCACTGTATATTTTGGTTGTTTATTATTTATTTATTTTCTGGTTTTCTTTTAGTGCTAAATGTATTAGCTTTCTGGGGATAATATTGATAACATCGTGGCTGTTGGAGATTGTAACAATTTATTCTCCTGGGCCGGAGACCTACTTAATTCTCATGGAAATGATTAATGGCATTCAGGGAGTATTTATACTCCTCATACTTCTCATGGTGAAATGTAGACGAACTCTTGTTTTTCGATGGTGGTATGATCGGGGATCACATAACTTGGAGAATATGGAATTATCTGCAATAAATATATAATTATCTTCGCAATAGTTTAAATATTTAATATATGTGTATAAAGTTTATAAAATAATGTGGTGAAATTTTTAATACACTTTTGTATTATAGTGAAAAAAATAATTTTAAGTAAGATCTGTGAAATCAAAATAATGGCCTAATTTCTATACATACAGTTGGTCAAGAAAGTGTTTTGACAAAGTAAAAAATTTGTCAATTAGATACATAATATAGTAATTCTTAATTGTTTTGATTAGTATTTTCTAATTAATAGTAACAAAAAAAAATATAATATTAAAATTAACAAACAAACATCATAACCAATTCAAAAAATACTAAAAAATGTAGCTGTCAAGAAAGTGTTTTTACAAATCTTTTTTCGACCAATTTATCTGCGGAATGTATTTACGAATATCGGGTTGATGTTTCACTATGCACAAGACAAGAATTGTCCGAGATGTTTTCCCTAACCTGACATTTAAATTAACAGTCGAAAATTCACAGATTTCTACGAGAATCCTTTTAAGTGAACTCAAAGAAGAATGTTATTTTGAGTTACCTGCGAATCAAGGATTGCTCGAAAACCACTGCTTTCTACACAACACATTGAAGAACGATGTCTTTCGATAGGATGTACGTTGGCAAACCGAATGACTACTAATATGACATTATATTTTGCGATGAGAGAAACGATGCTTTACTATAATGATTTGCTCAATAGAGTGTGACTTGAACACAAAAAAAAATTTGTTGGCATATTTAAAAAAAAAAAGTGGGCAAGAGACAACTCAAAGGTCGAGCAGAACTCATAACTGCAATACTAGAGGAATGGAATCAAATACTAACCGAATATGATGTGCAGAAGTCGATTTATTTCATGAGGAGAAGACTATATGCCGAAATAGATGCAAATGGGGGTCATACAAAATACTAAAACACTTTATAATGCTAATTTTCTTTTTTTCATTTTTGTTTATAAATACATTTTCTTGGTAGCTATTTTTTGTAATATTTTTTATTTTTTTCTGTTTTTTGTTTCTTAATTTTAATATGATATTTTTCTTACTGTTCCACACATTGATTAAATGAAATGAATTAATAAAATTAATCAAAATAATAGAGAAGCACTAAATTATTTAGAGAGAAAATTTGTATGTACATTGTTTGTTTAAATTTCTAAATCGCCATATTCGTTTCTGGTTTTTTAAATTTTCATACAAATTTGTTTAACAACTTATACTGTATAAAGTTGTCTTATCCAACTTAAATAATAAAATTTATGCAAATTGAGAACAAATTTATATATTTAATTATCGTTTTAGGCTGATTTGTGTATACAGAGAAAAAAAAAGGTTTGAGTAAGTATTGTTCGCAACTATTATATTAAGCAATAAAACTATTTTTTATGAAATTGTTTTCGAACCAAGTTGTTACAAGCAGACAATATATTTTCTCTTGTGGATGCGAAATTAGTCGTAACGCAAAAAACTCTCAAAAGCAATAGAAATCATTATTTAATAAGAATTGTTTACGTAGGCCCATATACAAAAAAAAAGCGTATCCCGTTAGGACGTTTAGGGAAAAAAACAAACAGTAAAGACATGCACAAATTGCAGAGATCAATATAAAGAGAATAACACCACAAATCGCAATATACAGGTGGATTCGCCCTTTCCCTGAACATATTCCACCCATTAGAAGACAAGGGCCTACAATATAATTAATTTCTATAGGGAGCGCATTCTTCCAGTGGCCCGCTTCGTGATTCCGTTCCTGGTTCCCATGATCGCGATCCGAGCGACGCCATCATGCCCACAGACAGTGTCGACGATATGACCAATTTGCCACTTCAAAAGTGGTTTTCATCCTTAAGGAAGACTATAGCACCTATGCGAATATTGAGTGTTGAAGGCTGCCATTTGCTTCTCTCCTGAGGAACTGTGAAGTAATTCGAGCTCCACTTATTCCAAAACGATGTTGCATGTCGATTCGGCTGATGTCAAGATGAGTCACATTTGGCTCAGAGAAATTCATGAGAGGCGCACCAACTAAGAAGTGTGCAGGAGTGAGAACATCCAAGTCATTCGGGTTTTCTGAAATCGGATCCCTGAAGGTTAAAATCGGGAGACCGACAACACGATGAAAGTGAGCATTCGCGGCCTTTACCGCCGCCTCCCACAACCCGCCAATGGGGAGAGATCGCGGTGGAAAGTAGCGCATCTCGATGCCGTCCTCAAGGCATTGGTGGTGAAATGCTTATATGTGAGGCTCAGATATGAAAAAAAGTTTCAATTCCTGTTGGCGAGATCCTACCGGCTGCGCCAAAATGTTGGGGTCCGTGTTTACCGATGTTCGTGGGGAGCGTGCTTTTGCTGCCTGTATTGGGCGCGCGTGCAGCTGCAAACCTAACAATCACTTTCAGTATAAACATTACGTTACAGTCTGAGGTTCAAAACACCAAGAAGTTTATTCTTAAAATCATAATTCTTATATACTATTTACAAGAACAATTTCAGTTTACTTATTGACTTTTTTGGTGTTCCAGTTACGCAACTGTTAATTGATGTCAGTTGGTCAAGCCAACCGACCTACTGAATGTAAAGCTGTCGACGGTGCATTCGAAATGCACCTCGTCAGCTTGACTGCGGAACTGTGACACCCTAAAAGTTTACACAATAATTAATACATAAATACTATTCATTTAAAATATTTGCACCCTAAAAATATGTGCTCTCTTAATGAACTTTAATTGTATAAAGTTAACTACGCCAAATGTGTAGTGTCTAATAGGAGATGGTGCTGTGAGTCAACTACACAAGGTAGCTTGATTCTAACTCACAACATCACTCCCCTCTTTCTAGAAGAAGTTAGCGCAACTAACTTCTAATGAATATTTACAATATTTTTCATGCACTGTAATCAATTCTGTGCATTTCTTTAACTCTATAATACATGTTTATAGTTTGTTCTTTTTTTTTAAATCGCCTTATTTGGGTTCTATCATTGTTTTTTTTTTGTTTTTTTTATATTTTTTCTTGTATTCTTTTCTTTCCAATATTTTTTTTCCTTTCACATTTTTTTTATTTTTCCTTGTTTAATTTTTTATAGAATTTATTTATTTGTTAATTATACTTGTTTTAAACCCCTTTTAATATTTTGGTCTTTTATAGACTCTTTTCTCACTGGCGTATATACAAACAAAATTAGAAACTAATTACAACTTTAGTTTATGCTACCCTTTTATAAATCTGGCCCTCTGCAATTGTTGGTCCTGGTAACGCCCGTCCTGTGAGAGTGAAGTATCTCGATGAACTCTGCATACCCCCCCTTTCTTTCTGGACCGGTACGTATGGTATTCTAGGCTGGCGATTTGGTTTACCATTAAAACTTCGCTTGTAGTGGCCTTCTTCTTTTGATTTGTATAGCGTGCCCCAACAGATGTAGGTGGTACTGACTCTACTTATAGTATTCAACTTGTAAAATGCATTTGAAATACATGAGAGATTACAATACTCCTCCGTTATTTACATTGAAGCAATGCGTCTTATGGTGGAAGTGTTTCTCTTGAGCTTTTTCATAATGGAATTTGACTTCGTTGGTCTCGATGTGTAGACTATCGGTATTTCTCTGAGATACACGTTTAATGACGCAATTTGCGTACTCCGATCAAATACCAGTTTCTGTGTCTTCTTCTATTAAATCAATTTCATATGCGAATAACATTTCTTATGTTCATCCTCTAGATTGGACATATACTTTAATGAAACAATTGAATTCAGTAAGCCAAATTTCCTCTGCTTATTATATTTGGTGGTGGTTTCAGTCACCCTCCTTAAGCTTTTGCCCATCTTCAACTTATTCAAAATCGGTTCTGTTAAGATTGTGATACACTGGTAGGACATTGTAACGTAAGACTGTCCAACACAAAATATGACTCCGCAAGGAAACTTGTTTATTTTTTCGTTGCCTGTCAATAAACCCATCCACAACGTGTTCAAATACTGCGTCCATATGTTGTTTCGAGAAATATTACATCAGTCGCCATTCATCCCCAATTAATCGAATAATACGTTGCTCCCTTAGTCCGCACTGTCTTCCGTTATACGCTGTTCCTGGAACTTCCTGCTTCGGTTCACATCATCAGAGCTGAATACATATAATAATTTTATAAATTTTCTAGTTAACATTTTAGTTTGATATTTCTCTATGTTTAAGTTTTGTCGAACATTTCATAAGTTAATTTAATAAATCAATTTCAAAATTATATAATAATTAAATAAATATACTATATATAAAGGGTTTTTCAAAAGAAACGCTACAAAAGTAAATCGATAGTGACAGCAAACGATGCCTTATTTTTTCCCGCTCTTTTGACATTTCTCTTCAGTAAATATAAATAGATTAATATGTATAAGAGTTTACTTTATAAATACAAAAAATATCATAGAATAAAAATGATACCCAATGAAGTAAACTCTTCCAACGAGAAAAAAATATTAGAAATAGTCTATAATAATTTGAAAATTCTTGATAAAGGACATTTTAAGGTTGGCGATTATGTACGACTAAGTAAATATAAGCATGTTTTCGAAAAAGGTTATACACCCAATTGGACAACTGAAATTTTCAAAGTTAAACAAATAAAAAGTACCAACACTGTTAAATATTTCTTGGAAGATTATCAGGGGCATAGCATCAAAGGAGGGTTTTATGAAAAGGAAATGATGAGAACCATATCTTGAGGAACAAATTGAAAACAAGTGACAATAAAGTTTTTGTGAAATGGTTGGGATTTAGTAATGAACACATTGGATAAGTGAAAAGGAGATTTTATATGTCACTCACACACACACGCACATATATATATATATATATATATATATATATATATATATATATATATATATATATACATATATATATATATATATATATATATATATATATATATATATACATATATATATATATATATATATATATATATATATATATATATATATATATAAAGGGTTTTTCAAAAGAAACGCTACAAAAGTAAATCGATAGTGACAGCAAACGACGCCATATTTTTTCCCGCTCTTTTGACATTTCTTTTCAGTAAGGTTTGCCATTTCATAATGCAAAGATATACGAGCCAACAACTAGTCGAAATTATTAAAATTTACTACCGAATTTCGGAGTCAGTCGCCTCAACTTTAAGAGCGCTACGTCCAATTTATGGTCGTCATAATTGTCCTAGCAGATCAACAATTGAGCGTCTAGTGGAAAAATTTGAATCCACAGGCACAGTACAAAATGTTCCCGTGCCAGTGAGACAAAGAAGTGCCCGTAGTGTCGAGAATATTGCTGCCGCTCAGGCTTCAGTTCAAGAAAGCCCAAATGTGTCTCTCACACGTCGTTCTCAAGCGTTGGGCATCTCTGTGACGTCGTTGTGGCGAATTTTGCGAAAAGATCTTGGCCTACATCCTAACAAGATCAAATTGACGCAAGAACTGAAGCCGCTTGACCACCATAAGCGTCGTATGTTCGTGAATTGGGCTGAGCAACAACTTGAAAATGATTCGGATTTTCATCGGAAAATCATCTTCAGCGATGAGGCTCATTTCTGGCTGAATGGCTTCGTCAATAAGCAAAATATGCGTTATTGGTTAGACAGCAATCCACACGTACTCCATGAGTCATCATTGCATCCCGAAAAAATTACGGTTTGGTGCGGTTTATGGGCCGGCGGCGTCATTGGGCCGTACTTCTTCCGTGATGATCAAGACCGGCACATTACTGTGAATGCGAATCGCTACCGTTCAATGATAACCGAATATTTTTGGCCCCAATTGGATAATATGGACTTGGAGGACATGTGGTTCCAACAGGACGGCGCCACAAGCCACACAGCGAATGCCACAATCAATTTACTGCAAACCAAGTTTGGTGAACGTGTTATCTCACGAAATGGCCCAGTCGATTGGCCGCCTCGGTCGTGCGATTTGACGCCGTTAGATTATTTCCTGTAGGGCTACGTCAAGTCTATGGTCTATACCAACAAGCAAGCGACGATTGATGAACTTCGTACGAATATTGAACGTGAAATTGCAGCAGTATCGGCCGATTTATGCTTGAAAACCGTTGAATATTGGGTTCAGCGTCTGGACTTCTGCAAGTGTGCCCGTGGTGGCCATGCAAAATAAATCGAGTTCCATACATAATGGCATCGAACGTACTTTCACAGGAATAAAGAATTTCATTGATATCTAAAACCGGTTTTGTTTTATTTAAAAAAAACTTTTGTAGCGCTCTTATTGAAAAACCCGATACTATATATACTATTGGGTATAATTTTCCTATTTAGTATAATTTGTGTTTTCTTTGGATTATTGCATTTATTTCATAATAAATTCAGATTTTAAATAACTAATTTCTGTAACTCTAATTATTTTCTAAACTACTTTTGTTTTTCATTTGAACTTTTACACATATTATAATTTTTCAATTTATGACTTTTCTTAATGCGAGTATATTATGCATATTTAATAAGCAATAATCTGTACTTATTTTGTGAAATTTGTAAGAACCAAAATTCGTTTAGAATAAAAATATAATTTCTTTTAATTCATTCATTTACATCTACGAGAATATTTATTTGTTCTTCATATATTGGTTTATTTTTATAACTTTTTTTTTCTGTTTAAATATTTCATAATTCCGTTCATATAATTTTTCTTTTTATATCAAATCTTTTAAAATTTTTCAATTCTGAGCAAATTCATTTGCCCTCTGACATAAGCAAGAATATTTAAGAAAAACCCGTTTATGTGAAAACATTGTCCATTGCATGACTCAATTTTTCATTGCATCTAATATTTCTATATATTTAAATTTGCTTTTAGCCTGGTATGTATATATCCATAAACAAGTGTATTTTCCTACACCCTGCAACTCACTCGTATATGAATACATACATACATTCAATGCACCCTCAATTGTTCATAATTAATTGCTAACGTCATTACCTAATGTTGCAAGCTAAATATATTCTTGTATTCCAACATATACATACATTTTAATTTCCCAAACGCTAATTTCCTAAGCGATAAACAGAAAAATCTGTGTATCTATGTATCTATGTAGCCTGCTGCAGTATGTAAATATCTGCAAAAATATACGTACATACCCATTCTTCTTAACTAGAATACCTACTTCTTTAAATATACGTTCGTGCATTATACACCTATTCTTTATATTATACACCTACCTACATATATATACTTACTTCACCAACGGTTCCGTTCATTGCTTCATCATGCCCGTGCCCGGCGTTAATGTTTACCCATCGTATTTCATTGCATAAACTGCAATATTTATGTGTGTATATACTTTACGTTTAGTTTTATATTACTTACCCACGACTGTCTTATGATTTTTTGTTCAATTATTATTCAATATTTAAAAAAAAAATTTTTTCTCTACTGCCCTTCATTTGGCTATAGTGCCTAATGACCATATTTATATTACGCCTATTTTTACTCGCCCGAGTTTAACTGGCACACTTCTGCTGACATTGACTTTGGAAGTCGGAACTGTGCCATTTTATATATGTACGCGATATCAGTTTGTTTACGTTGTTATTCCTATGTTTACACTTGTAAAGCACTGCCAACACATGTCTTTAATTGTGTGGTCTCGTATGGAACAATTTCAATAAATTATTATGTAGCTTCTTATGCTTGCTATTTATATACCGATTAGTTGGTTTACTAATCGGTTGTCGATTCCTTGGGTGCAATACTGAAGTCTGATGTCTCTTTGGGTACAGTACCGAAAGAGTGTTCTGGCTAATCAAGTAGTATTCTTGAATTAACCTTGTGGTTGATAATTGGCGACAAAGGAAAACACTGTTGAATGTTTGAATTCGAAAGTATATCTCAATATTTATTTATTAATTGATTGAATTTATATTATAATTTTGCTTATTCCACAGAATTAAATATATTTGTGGTGTCTGCAATTATGTGCAAGGCACCAGCGTTTGTGCATACTTAGGGCAAATTAATACTTTAGACCGCACCTGTAAGGAAATGTTGATGCGGCTTCACACGCTGTATATCCGTTCGTCGGGTGTACTGCTTATTCAGCGTTCAAGAGCAGGCATTGGTAATGGGAATTGCTGATTGGGCTTTTGCATTGGAGCAGGTCCAGACATCCTCCCGCCTATTGAGCATATTCTCAACTTAGAATTATATGCTGTGTGTGCGAACCCGTACTCGAAAATCTGGTGCTCGTCGCCTCTTTTGTTTCGAATATCGCTTGTAAGAGATCCAAATAAGACAGATCAAGGTGATGAGTAAACTGATATATCCGATGCTGAACTGATGGACTTCTCGGCTCTTAAGCGGTAGATCCATTAGCTAATTGTTTTGCAATTGTTGCACATGTTCATGTAGTACTTGAATATCGTCCGTCAAGCTGAACTGTTGTTCTAATGAGTGTGTTGCAGCCTTCATATAATCTGGGATCAACTCAGTTAGATTCACTTTCGATATGATCGTGCTGGTGACCTTTGAAACGTATGTCCGATGTGCCATTATGGTTAAGGTTCTTCTTCCGTCTAATAATTCTGTAAGGATGTCTGAAGAGCAGATGACGCTGATTGTACGAGCTGGCTGTGCGATGTAGATCCATGAGTTTTCTTTAAGTAACGGAATCCATTGAGGTGAGTCGTGTGTGCGATGAACCTTGCAGCTTTTTGGGTTTGGAGTTTGACATAATAAAGGGTTTTCCAATAAGAGGTGTTATTTTGGTATTCAAAGAAAAATGCCATCTTTGGAGATAATGATCGGATGTTCATTTCCTAATAAAGAGGAAGGTATGCGGTTAATAATGAAAAACAACATCAGCCAAATGGCCACCACGACCACGCTTACAGGACCATATCCATTGCATGAAATTTTCGATAACCAAATAACAAAGTGGCTGCCCTATGTCCTCGATAGCCTCACGAATTCTATCTTTGAGGTCTTGAATCGACGCTGGGCTGTTGGCGTATACCTTATCTTTCACGTGGCCCCAAAGGAAGAAGTCGCAAGGTGTTAAATCACAAGATCTCGGTGGCCAATTGTGATCACCTCTTCGAGAGATAACACGGTCCGGAAACTTTTCCCGTAAAAGAGCAATGGTTTCGTTGCGTGTGTGGCACGTTGCTCCATCTTCTTGAAAGTAAACGTTGTCCAGATCAATACCATCCAACCCCGACTATAAAAAATCATTAATCATCTCTCGATAGCGCAATCCATTCACAGTAACTGTTGATCCAACCTCATTTTCGAAAAAGTAATGTCCAATGACCCCGCCGGACCATAAACCGTACCAAACAGTCACACGTTGAGGATGGAGAGGCTTCTCAACACAAAACTCTTGGGTTTTCTGAGCCCCAGATGCGACAATTTTGCTTATTGACGTAGCCACCGAGGTGGAAATGGGCCTCATCAGTCAAGATGATTTTTCGATGGAAAACCGGATAATTTTCATGCATTTCAAGGACCCAATAAGCAAAGACACGACCTTGTTGATGATCGGCCGGTTTGAGTTCTTGTGTTAACTGAACTTTATAAGCCTTAAGACCCAAGTCTTTATGCAAAATACGGTGTAATTACGTTTGTGGAATGCCCAATTCCAAAGAACGACGAGGAATGGACAAACCTGGGTTTTCTTCAACACTTTGGGCTACAGCAGCAATATTCTCAGTTGTTCTTGAGCGACGTGCACGGGTTATATTCTTCACATCACTAACTTCTCCCAACAGCTCGAATTTTTCCACCAATTTCTGTATTGCGGTCCAACAAGGTGCTTCACGACGACCCATAATTGCTTTAGTTTTGCGAACTGTGACTGCAAGATTTTCACCATTTTTGTAGTGAATTTTAATAATTTCAGTGCATTGTTGAAGCGTGTATCGTTCCATTTTTAGTAATGGCGTAGTTTCTACTTTTCAAATGTCAAAGAATAAAAGCTTCAAAAGTGACAGCTACCGATATACCGGGTGATTCAAAATAACACCTCTTGTTTGAAAATCGTTTATTTCCATCTCACATAGTCGATTGGTTGATGTAATGCGATGTTTTGGATGTAATTGCTTGCATACATGCATATTCGAATTGATTGCAGTGCATGTTGACAATTCTGCTGATGGTGAATAATATTTGTATCAGTGTAGATTTGAGACTATATACTCGATTGTCCCTTCCAACATGAAAATTCCAGTGCCTTCCAAAATAGTTATCGAGTCACATGTAACAATTCTAATGGTTCTTGATTAGTCAATTGTAACTTAAGACGCACAATCATCTCACTTGACGTTATGCGTACTTCCACAGAGATGAGTTTAAGTATTTAAATGGTATTCTTGCTGGGAACTTGTAATGTTGTTGTTGCAGCTGAGATGGATACAGCAGACGAGGATTGAGCTGTCCATGATGTGTGTCCGTCAGTACGTCTAAAAAGAGCTCTTGATTTCGTTGGTAGTCCTGCATAGCCATAAGTACTCGACCGGACATCGCATTAAACATTTCGGCTATTGCATTTTGGGATTCTGACTTTGTGAAGTTGTCCTGCTGGCTATATAAATATTTTATTTGCTTGTGTAGTTGTTGAATTTGATCGTCAGATTTCTTTAAAATATTGCTAGTGGAGTCAATTGCCGATGTTTGGTTTCGAATTAGGTGCAGAAGATGTTCTTCGTTGTGGGATATTCCGTTTCTCGTTGCAGACATTCCTTTAGCATAGTTTGAGTCCAAAATTCCAAACAACGTATTAGACAAGCTTCCAACAATTGCTAATGGAGCGTCTCGCCGTGGACGATGGATTTGTTCGTCGTATTGTAAGTACTCATCATCTTGTTGGATTAGCTGCCATTTAGTACGAAACTGATCCACAGTTTTCTCAAAATTAATTGTACCGCTTTGGATACGTGAACACGCTCGCTGCATTGCTGTTATTCCTTGCATTATGTTGTTGCGCTCAAGCCAGTATTGGGACATATTGTAATACACAACTATATTCCAATCTGTTGTTGTTAAGTAAGTCAGACCCATTTTTTCGAAATAGAGTCCTGTTTGACTTCCGAAAGGTATCTTGGTAATGGGGTCATCACCTGCTACTAGAGTAATTAGAAAGCATATGCATAGCAATAATACTGACGAGGGTGACACAGATCGTCTCCTCATAGCTGGTGTAGGACTTATGCCGTCGTTGACATTTGTGGCTTCTTCTACTGGAGCTGGCTGCTTATCAGGTTGTTCTACTGGATTACTTTCGGTAGACATGGGTAAAGACGCGAGTAAATGGACGCCTCTTCTGGTGAGGCCTGTTGAATTTCGATTTTCCGCTACTCGCACTAGGCCGTCAGCACCAGGAAATGTTTGAGTTACTCGACCAAGCCGCCATTTAATAACTGACAAGTTATCCTCCTTCATTGTTCCAGGCTGTAAATTATGACGCATGGTCTTCCATTTGTAGCGATGCTGGAGTTGGTTTAGATACTCCTTACTCCACCGACTCCAAAATTCCTGTTTCAACCTTGTGACTAAGTCCCACTGCTTCAGAAAATTTATGTTCAAATTCTCAGTGGGCTGGTCGACAACACTTGTCAATGGTGCACCTGTTAAGATATGACCTGGAGTTAATGCTGCGTAATCGTGTGGATCATCTGACATAGGAGTCAGCGGCCGCGAGCTAAGAATGGCATCTATTTCAACCATAACTGTCTCTAACTCTTCGTATGTTAATCAGGCATTGGACAAACTTTTGTAAAATAGATTCTTTGCCGATTTAACCGCTGCTTCCCATAAGTCGCCAAAATGTGGCGATCTAGCAGGTGCGAAATGAAAATCGATTCCCTTATGTGCGCAGAATTTTATCAGCTGTGATTTGGTATCTACGTTGTAGATGATGTCCGCAATCTGGCTCAGTTGATTTCGTGCTCCTACGAAATTGGCCGCGTTGTCACAATGAAGATGCCGACAGTTCCATCTTCGGCTCACAAACCTCTTCCAGGCTCCGTTAAAGGCGTTGGTCGCAAGGTTGCTTACCACTTCAATGTGTACGGCCTTAGTTGCAAAGCAACAAAATATCGCCACATAACACTTTTGTGACGTCTTTCCCCTTTGATTGTAATGAAATTTAAATGGCCCACAAAAAACGACTCCAGCGTGAGTGAAAGGTTTATTTGGTTGAACCCGTGATGCAGGTAACTGTCCCATGAGTTGCTGCAATGGTTTCGGCATAGCTTTAGTGCCAGATTCACCGTTTTTCACGATTGATCTGGCTATTGTTTTCGCTTTAACCGGCCAATAAGCTTCCCGTGTCGCTGCTACTAGAACGGCTGGGCCAACATGCTTGTTATCAATGTGGATGGGTGTCATCAATATTTTTGTGATATCACTCCGATATGGCAATAGGGCTTGGTATTTTGCTTCATGTGGTAGGGCTGAATTTTTTAGTCGTCCTCCTACCCAAATAATGTCGTCATTATCCAGAAATAGTGTAAGATCACCCATCCCCCTTCCAACTGGTTTGTTGTGCTTGAGAAGTTTATATTCAGGATTGAATGCTTGTCTCTGCAGGTCATTGATTATAGTGTGAGTAGCACCTTTAATTTCTTCTGCGTCGAGGTCGATGGATTTTTGAACTGGCACATTTCGACAATTTTTAATGAATCGAAGTGACTCATTGAAGATGTGTCCATGAATTTCGATGGTCAATCATTGAAGTAAACGACGGAATCTGTGACGTACTAAGACATACCTGTTTCTTCTCCAATTCTGTGGTTGAATTGGCTAATGCCGCTGGCCACAATGACGGTGGTCCGTATATAAACAGTGGTCCATAAAACCACATGCCTTGTTGTTTGAATGTATCCGGATTGATGCCTCGTGAGATCATATCTGCCGGGATTTTGTCTGTAGGTACGTGACGCCATTGTTGCTTAACAGTTACTTGTTGTAAAGCTACCACTCGTTTTGCCACAAAGGTGCGATTGGAAGACGAACTAGCAGAGATCCAGGATAGCGTCACTTCAGAGTCAGACCACAAAAAGCATTCGACTGTCCATTGTAGAATATGCTTTACCCTGTCCAATAACTAAGCTGCTAACCGTGCAGCACAGAGCTCCAGCCGAGGTAGCGTTTGTTGTTTTGGTGGTGTAGTCTTTGATCTAGAACATAACAGCTGAACGCTCACAGATCCATCTATTTTTATTGACCTTGCATAAATAACTGCTCCATATGTCTGCTAGGATGCATCGGCAAAAGCGTGTAATTCTCTCTGATGCACATTGTCCTTTGTGGTTGGAAATACGTAGCGTGGAATTTGCTACTTCTCAAGTTCCTGGATGTTTTCTCTAAACTGGCTCCAGAAGGTCTGCAAGTCCATAGGTAGTGCTTCGTCCCAGCTTAATTTTAGATGCCACAGTGATTTCATGAATATTTTTGCACATGAGACAACTGGTGACAAAAAACCTAATGGGTCGAAGATATGCGCGATGTCCGACAGTATTTGGCGTTTCGTTATTTTGGCGGTTGTGCTCCATTTGGTCCTTATTAGAAAGTAATCAGTTCGAGGTTGCCACTTTAAACCAAGCGTTGTGATGGTATAATTATCGTTGTCAAAATTCAATTGAATTGCTCGATCCTCTGCGTTGATGTTGGTTAACAGTGTTTCATTACTCGCATACCACTTCCTTAACTTAAAACTTGCTGACTTGGTGAGGGAGTTCAATTCCTCCTGTACGAGCAAGGCTTCTGCTAACGTATCGGCTCCACTCATAACGTCGTCCACATAAAAATCTCGTTGTAAGCATCTGGAGCCGTGCGGATATTGTGTGCTATGTTCCTTGGCTAATATGCGTAGACATTTTATCGCCAAATATAGTGCCGATTCGACTCCATAAGTCACTGTGTTTAATTGGTAATTTTTCAGAGGTTCGCTTGGCGAGTTCCTCCACAAGATTAGTTGATGCTTGCGGTCAGCTTCGTTCACGATAATTTGTCGGTATATTTTCTCGATATCCGCTGTGAAAACACATCTGCGTACTCGAAATCTCAAAAGAACCGCATATAAATCTTCTTAAAGTTTTGGACCTGGTAGTAGCACATTGTTCAATGATACATTTGTTGACGTCTTCATTGATGCGTCGAAAACGGCACGCAACTTTGTGGTGGTGCTGTCTGGCTTCAGAACGCAATGGTGAGGTAAGAAGTAGTGGGGTTGGTTTATGCTTCCGCTAAATTCTTCCATGTGACCTAGCCGCAGGTATTCCTCCATGAAGGCCGTATGCTGCATTTTGATAACGGGGTTTCTTTACAATTTACATTCGATGGCGTAAAAGCGTTGTAATGCGATAGCTTTCGAGTCTCCAAGAGGGCTTGCGTTATCAACGAAAGGCAAGCGCACAACGAACTGTCCGTTCGCTGCTCGACACACAGTTTGGTTGACAAATGCTTCGCAAGTTCTTTCTCTCGCTGCTAGCGGCGGGCTTTTGGTGTCAAATTCTTCTAGCTGCCAGAAACGCTCGAGCTGTTGGGTTAATAATTCATCTTCATTCGTAACTCCAATACCGCAGAACGTAGTCTCAGCTGTGGATGGAACTGTGATGTGTCCACCAAGCACCCATCCGAACACGGTGTTTTGCAATATGGGGAGTCCGGTTCCCAATTTGATTTGACCGACTACTAGCAACTCCAGATAACAATGTCAATTGGACCTGATTGATTAACCTCCGGATCAGCCAATTGAATATTTTTAGGAATAGGCCAGATTGTCATGTGTAATTTTGGGATGTGTAATTTTTGGCAGTATGACGACTTCAATTCGGGCTGAGTAACTAGTCAATCGTAACTCAAGTTGGCCCGGTCAGTAGCGCGCTGTTGAATTTCCCCAATTCCATCAAAGTTCTGCGGACTTTATTGTGTTGGTAATCCGAGCTTCTTTGCCAACCTGTCCGTAATGTGGTTTGTCTGCGATCCGCCGTCCAAAATTGTACGGCATTGATATTCAGTGCCACGAAAGTCATTGACTTTTAAGACGACAGTGCTCAACAGCACATGTTTCACGCCCGCACGATTGACCGGGGACACTAATGAAGTGGTGAGTGGTTTTTCTATGGAACCTGTATAGCTATGTAACTCGACGGTAGGCTCACTTACGAATATTGTGAGTGTCTGAGATGACCCTTGACTGGATTGACCCGAGTTATTGGATGGGCCCTTAGGTAGCTGTTGATCAAAATGCACTAATGAGTTGTGCTTCTTGTTGCATTTGAGCATTTTTCATACAATTCGCACATAACTTGTGTTGTTTAATTATATCAAAACGCTGATGCGGCGTTTTTGCCAAAGGCAAAATGCATGCAAAAAGTTGGTGATTGCCTTTGCATACGACAGCCCGTTGCGGCCTTGGTTGTTGAGAATAGCGTTGAATGATACTTCACCTTTGTCGGTTTATTGTTGATAATTTTGTGTTGTGGTTCTCGGTCTTCACATGATTGAAAACGTTTTTCTAAGAATTTCAATGGGTTGGAACGCCTGAGGCTGATCTAGCGTCAGTTCATACTCGGATCTTGATGTTTTATCTAACTTCTGCAATAAAAGATACTCCAAAATTGTGTGGAAGCTATCTACGGGAACTCCTTGGCTTTTTAACGAGTAAATGCATTCCTTGGCTGCATCGCGTTGAGTCCATTTCACTGCTAAGTATTCTTTATATTAAACAACTTGCTATAGATAGTTTTAACCAATTTGCGTTTATTGTTAAACCTATCGCACAAGATTTGCCTGGCTGTGTCATAGTTTTCCCCGCATGCTGGCAAGTGACCGATGAGTACTTTAGCTTCTCCGGTTACGTTGGCAGCCAAGTAAAACATTTTTTGTGTGTTGCTTATTGGCTGAGTATGTATCATCTTAACATACAAATCGCGAAATGGTATAAACTTTGAATAGCTACCATCAAAAACTGGCAAGGTAACTTTAGGCAAATGCACATTTAATGCCTGTGGTATGGTGTTGATTGGCGAAGAGTTGTTCGGTGTACTGACTGGAATATGTTGTCGTAACTTAATGAGTACGTTTTGAAGCGCATCTTCGGTCTCGTAGAATTTGTTTTGAAGCATTTGTCCTCATCATAACCATAAATCTCCGCCAGGTTTGTTCGTTGCCATATCCATTGGTTATTTTGCACCAGATTATCGTGGTAATGTATTAATAGTTTCGTTTTGATATCATAGTACACTGGTGGATGTGACTGATCAGCTTTCGAGTGCACATCCCCAATGACTCGAGAAATTGCACGCACCAACGTCTTTTGCTGCCGTACTAAGGCTATGAGCCCATCGCCTTCCTGATGGCTGGTTCGCGGTGTGCTGTCCTTGCAATTAGAGCCTCCTTGATGGACGTGGAAGGGAACTTCAAGTTGCACTGGCGATTTACGCTTTTCTCCATCCTCATTGATGATGTGTTGTAATATGGTGAAAAACCAGTCGTAGAGGTTTGCTACGTTGCCTCTATAATCCTGTTTGAAGTACTCATGATTAACTTTGTCTAGCTCGAGTACGAGATGATGTTGATGTTCGAACGTAGACCATGCCTCCTTCAGAGTCTTCATGCGTTTACTGGCATATTCGATGGTTTTATCGTCTTGTGGATCCGTCTTAAAGTTGCTCACCATTTATTCTACTGCCGAGCCCACTTCATACTGTGCACTGGTCAACTTTTCCTACTGCTCAATTGTTTCTTGGTGATGCACCATGCTGAATGTCAAAGGTGATTTAAAGTTGAAACTCTGTATGCTGAGTTATGATATCACAGTATATTCTTCTTGAGGTATTTCGGGTTGACTTCCTTGAGAATCTCGCCGGGGCCTCCAAAATGTTTATATACCGATTAGTTGGTTTACTAATCGGTTGTCGATTCCTTGGGTGCAATAATGAAGGATCGTGATGATGACTTCAAGTGCAATACTGAAGTCTGATGTCTCTTTGGATACAGTACCGAAAGAGTGTTGTGGCTAATCAAGTAGTATTCTTGAATTAACCTTGTGGTTGATAATTGGCGACAAAGGAAAACACTGTTGAATGTTTGACTTCAAAAGTATATCTCAATTTATATTTATTAATTGATTGAATTTATATTATAATTTTGCTTATTCCACAGAATTAAATATATTTGTGGTGTCTGCAATTATGTGCAAGGCACCAGCGTTTGTGCATACTTAGGGCAAATTAATACTTTAGACCGCACCTGTAAGGAAATGTTGATGCGGCTTCACACGCTGTATATCCGTTCGTCGGGTGTACTGCTTATTCAGCGTTCAAGAGCAGGCATTGGTAATGGGAATTGCTGATTGGACTTTTGCGTTAGAGCAGGTACAAACACTTGCCCTTAATTGTTACGACTGTTGTAACTGGACTGCGGATCTCTATTACTACATTTGGACCTATCCAAACAGGTGAGAACTTGTTTCTCCTAGCCTGATTCTTCATTAGTACTTGGTCACCCACATGAAAGACTACTGGGTTTAGTACCTTGTTGAAGGCTTTCCGGGATACTCGTTTAGCGCAATCTTGGTTTTCTCTAACAAACTCGTGCGCTCGCTGTAGCTGATACTTTTGCACTTTATTTGGGTCATCAGCATTGTATACTGGCGCACATTTGCGCTTCAAATTTGCTGGCATGTTAAAAGCAAACCCATAGAGTGTCCTAAACGGAGTTTGCTTCTTTGATACATACACAGTATTATTGTGTACATGTATTGCTGTAGTCAACCATTGATCCCAATTCGAACCGTCTTCCTTGACAAAACTGCGCAAGTACTCGGCCAGAGGCCGCTGACTACGCACCAATGAGCCATTCGCCTGTGGATGATATGGTGTTATGTGCAATTTCTTGATTCCCAGCACCTTACAAGTTTCTGAGAATAATTTCGATACAAAATTTGAACCATTGTCAGTTATCAAAACCTTTGGTATGTTGTACCGTGCCACAATTTCGTCAAAGAATGCCTTGGCTATCGTACTTGCTTCAGCATCGGGTATAGCCACGCACGCCATATACTGTGAGAAATCATCTTGGAACGTCAAGATGTATTTATTTCCCGAAACTGTCACTGGCAATATTCCTACAATGTCCATATAAATAATGTCGCTTCGGGGTATCGGTTAATACCATTCTTTGTCTGTCTGAAACTATTGTTGGCCTGACACTTTGGACAGTTCTTCACATATCGTTTAATATCTTTGAGCATACCATTCCAGCAGTATACTGTACAAATCCTTTCGTAGGTTTTCCAGGATCCCTCATGACCACCGAGAGGTGAATCATGAAATCCTCTGAAAACGTTCTGAATTTCATTACCGTTTTCTAGCCATTCCATCCCGCTGGTTGGTCGCTTGTCTGTTTTGTACTGTTCATTTTTCTGTTACACTTGTCGTTTCTTCCTGACGACCGCACCCGGTATTTTCATTGTTGGCTCTTGTCTTTGCCCTACTCTGCACCAATGAAATCTTCTGTGACTGCGGTACTCTTCTGAACGCATCCGCATTCAAATTCTTTTTCCCAGGTTTGTATATGATTTCAAAATCATACTCAGGCAACTTATGCCCAAATCATGCAAATCGGGAAGTCTGATCCTTCAGGTTCGCGCTTCTGCGTAACGGCTTGTGATCTGTGTAAATTTTGAATGCCTACATAGTAGGTACGCCCGGAAATTCTTCGTAGCCCAGACTATAACTAAGAACCCCTTTCCATTGATTGAGTAACGCTTCTCGATATCACTCAGTGCCCTGCTAGCGAATGCAATTGACCTATCTTCCCCGACAACACTGCTCCCAGCGCTTCGTTGCTAGCATCAGTTGTTAGCAAAAAAGTTTGCTCGAAATCTGGATATGCCAAAATTGGTGGGGAGCTAATTTTTTCTTTAGTTGTTTGTTTGTCCATTCAAACATTGCTTCCTTTCGCAATAGTTTCTTCATCGGCAATTCTATTCCAGCTACTTTCTATAATATTTCACTAGCCCCAGGATTGCCTGCACTGCTTTTCTATTCTTTGGAATGGCAAATTTTTTTACACATTCCACTTTTTGTGGGTCGGTCAGTGCGTCTGCCTCTGAGCTACGGTGTCCCAGATAGACCACCTCTCACCGCAAGAACTAACATTTCTCAGTTTCAAGTTGTGTTTTCGTAACTTTTGGAGTACTTTGCACAAACGTTGCGAATGTTGTTGCAAATACTTCCCATATAATACTATGTCATCGAGATACATAAAACAGTCTAACCATTGTAAGCCTGTAAACACATGATTCACTAACCGTTGGAAAGTACCCAGTGCTCCTGTCAAACCAAACGGCACTCTATTAAACTCAGAATGCCTTAAACCGGTGCTAAACGCGGTCTTTTGCTTATCTTGAGTATCCACCAGAACTTGGTAGTCGCCACTTGCTACATCAAGTGTAAAAAAATGTCTACTATGTCCGAATTAATCCAGGTTTTCTTCAATCCGTGGGATTGAAATCACTTAATTAATAGCGGCTTCGTTAAATTCAAAAAATCGACGACCATTCTCCATTTCTTTTGTCCTTGATTGCCTCCCTTCTTCGTACCAAAATAATTGAAGAATTTCACTGCGAGGTACTCGATTTGATAATGTTATCCTTTAACATTCCTTGGACCTGTCTGTTTACTGCTTCTATATGTGCTTGCGGTAGTCTATACTGCTTTTGGGTTTTTGGTGGTTGATCCACTCTGGTAGGAATTTCATGTTCAACGTCTGGTGTGTGCGTCAGCTGGTCTCCTTCCATCAAAAATATGTCAAGATACGACGCACAAATTGTCTCTATTGAGCTCGTCTCCTCCAAATTCATGTTTGGATCTAACTTTAGTGACTCCACTACCCAACTGCTGAACCTGAGACTTTGACTTTCTACACTTATCTTTATTCGTAAACCTAAAGGTTTTATTTACAATATAGTCCCTCTCTGAGGCGTTCAGTACACAAGCGTATACCATACCTCCCTCTGTCGACGCAAATATGTTATGGTCTCTCCCATGTATACCCCTCCACCAGCTGTTGCTTGTGCAAAACAACCGTCGTAAATTGCGAGTTAACATGGAACATAACCACTCTTGTGGATCTTGCACTAACCGCTTGCGGACTGCTAATCCTAATTCTATTCACAGTCTGTCCCCAGCACGATTTTAGTAGAATTGTCAGAGCCCTCTCCGTGTATTTATCAAATAATAGTATTTTCTTTATCAGCGCATCCAGGATGGTGCGGTTCCAAAGATAATCCCTTCTAAGAATACTATCGGCTGGGACGCCTTCCTTATCCAGCTCTACTACGTGCATCTTAAAGCTTACGAAGTTCGCTTTGCTGTGGTTCACTATTATTGAACCCAGCGTCCCTATGCTTCCACCAAATGCACCGTTCAGAGTCCTAGATTTCACGAGGCTAGTATCCGCTCCTGAATCCACTAGTAGCACTAGTTTGACCCTAGCTGCGTCTTTGCAGGTTATCTCAACAAATGCGGTACCTTTCCTGCTAACAACAAAGCTTTTTTTCCCAACGTGAACGCGTATCTACTTTCTAACTCTTTCCTCCATGCACCGTAGTTATCCTTTACGATCCTATCTTCCCTAAAAATTATCATGACTATCTTAACTATAAAGTCCCGTACCGCGTTTGCGGTGATTGGCCTATACTTTACAACCTTATTAAAACTTAAACTAAGTATTAGAATCAAAATCAAAACGCAATCAAAAATTACTTCCCGGAGAGACTTGCGCCTCCTTATCTTGGACCATAGTCCTTACATTACTCGATACGTGGTATTGGAGAGCCGCTTGCTCCTCCATCTCCTGGAATGTAGTTCTTAATAACGCGTATTTTTGGCCTAATTCTTGTTTCTGCCTGCATTCCGTTGCTCGATATTCCATTCGACCACATGAACAGCATTTCAACCCCTGTGTAGTGTCGCTTCTCCTTGCTTCATTTCCCGAACTCCAATTCGGACGCTGCGGATTACCAGTGTTGAAGGGATTTCTTCCTTCGTTAATTCCTTCTGTTGAATTAATTCAGGAACGACTGAAGTTACCCCCGCCTTCCCTCCTAGCAGGCTGCCTTCTACCCTGATCCCACTTTTTGTCTTCTTGACACTGTCTACTTGCCTCGGGACCATAGGACGTGTTTTTGGGTGTGATACACTCATCCCTTGTTTGCCGTGGCTTACGAGCGAATGAGCAAATTGTTCTTCTTTATTGAAATCTCCTGACCGAATCTATTGGCTTCATCTCTCTGTTACAACGGACATCTGTGCTATACGCTCCTCTGGATATATTTGGGTGGTTATTGCTAAGTTCTCTATCCACGATAGCGGAAGTGAACATGTCCTGCCTATTTCCCTCTGCATTTACTTCGCCCAAATCAGACGTGCTCTGCTCCACCAAGAATTGCGCTCGAATCGCCTCTTCTGCTAATTCTTCCAGAGTTCCTGTATGGCTATCCAGCATATGAATCTTCAGAGCGGGGTTGCGGAGATCCACCACGAAAGTTGTTAGCACCAACTTGTCAACTTCGTATAATAACGCTGTATCTCCAATGCCATTATACTTATTTCTTATCATTTCCGTGGCCATCAACTGAAGTGACTAAACGCCTGGCAAAGGCGAGTATGTCTTCATTTGCCAGCTGCTTCCCGATTCTGATTTCTTGGGTTACGTCTTCCAGAGTTCTCTCCTTTATATAAGTTCTCCTTAGGAGCCCGTAAAGCTCATCCGCACTGGCGAATTGCTTTGGCAGCACAAAGTTGTATCCATCTCCACACAACCTCTGCTTACAGAGGTCAAAGAAATCCGACCTTATACTCCTCTTTGGAAGTTCACAACGTTGAATGAACCTATCTGGACCGTAAATCTTCTAACGCAGCACCAGTAAACACGGGTTCTTGAGATCTCCTCTATACCCATTTTTTCTATGCTGCCCGTTTGTGGTGCTTTTCAGTCCAACATCTGGTTTTCTTTATCCAATGATACTTTAACTTTACTTGATAATTGCATCGAATGCCACTTAATAAAACCATAATCTCATTATGATTACGCAGTTTTTTTACAATATATATTTCTAAAAAAAAAATACACTTCAACTCAAACAAATTTTTTATTATTTATCCTCGTTTCAAATAGGCGTAGAAATATTATTCGATTTCGACCATAACAAATTTATTATAGGCATATACCCAGTACATGTGGGGATAAACAAATTTGCTTGAATTTGATGTACTCACAAAGTCATACACATGCTTGCTTGCGTACTTCCACGTTTGTGTATTGTAAGCAAATATTTATATACGTAAGGATGTGAGTATTAAGCTGCCCATACACCATACACATTATGCTGTGCCCTATAACCCATATTTACTTGAGAAATTTAATTCACATATAAATGTCGAGATTTGCACTACTCTTAAGAGTGTGAAATACATTTATAAATACATATATAAAAGGTATGACAGTGCAACTGTTGAAGTGTCATAGACGAGATTCAAAATATTTTGAATGCGCGGTATGTGGAATCCACATTTGTAGCGAATTCTCAAAATACCGATGCACCAGCAATCGGATTTTATTTTTCGTCTTGATATTCATTAACCTTATAATCAGACTTTGTATTTTAGACCTGGCCAAGAATGTCAAGTTCCTGAGAATGTCAAAAGTACCAAACTTTTGGCCTTTTTTGAATTGAATCGAAACCATCTAATGGCCAATGCGTACAAATGCTCTGAAATTCCTATACACTTACTTGGATCAATAAAGAAAAGAGATGGAAGACGCGACAGAGAGGTGGTGATAAAGTCCTACCACGTATTTATGTAGTCTCTCCGAAAAACATTGAACTCTTCCATTGTGGGGTCCGAAATCAAATGTTTAAATGAAGCAATTTGCTGTCATTTGTGTATTCAATGTATCGGCAAATACGTTACAAATACAGTGAAGCAATTTCAATTTCATCGAAAACTATTGGATATTGAAAAAGTCTTGATTACTCACAATATTGCATGTAAATCAATTGGTGTACCAGCTTACCAAAATAATCCCAGGTGTGCCGATAGTAAATGATTCTGATTCAGCGGAAGAAAAGTTCATATTTAAAAAACAATATAAGAGTGCTATTCAAGAGTGTCATTCGTAAAGTTCAATTTCATGATACTGGCTCAAATATATTTAGTTTGACCGCTCTTGCGGCAATACAATCAGCGATCGAGCTAACATCCGTTGCATGGAGATACTGTAGCGACTCATCAAAAAAAAGGCACACCCACCGTGGACGATTACGATGACACGAGCACAATAGAATCGGAGATGAAACAAATGATAAAAGCGATAAACAAAAGACAAAAAATAAGCCACAACAACAGGAAATCTATAATCAACATTATCAACATATAGTAGAAACTGAAAAATTTCTTTCCTAGTAAAAAATATATATGTTAAAAACTGATTTGAAATAAAAATAATATAGATTATGTTTTTGTATAATTTATTTAATTTGTTATTTTATTTTTAAAAAATGGTGATGATTGATTTTCATCTTCATCATTTAAATCTGTTTATACTTCCATCTTGTAATCGTTCTGATTTTCATCGCAGTTAATTCTTTAACTACAAATTAATTTGAATTTCCCTTGAAATCTTGCATGTCGACAACTACATATTCTTGATCTGTTGAATGTTCTAACCGACATATTCATATAATTTTTCTGGTTTCCATCGTTAGTGGTGTATACTGAACAAGACGATTGTGTAAAATTAGACAGTAAGCTGAGGTATTAGTAGTGATATTCTTTGACGTCTGGAATTCAATGCATATGTCAATAGGTCCAGCTTTTATGATTTCATTTTGGTGTGTGACGTCAATAGCAAATATTGGAGCCTTGTTTTTATAGTTTTCCAAATTCAATAATAGGTGCGGTTCATGTAAGTAATATTGTCGTTGAAATTTTGAATACATTTCATACAGAATAGCACAACGATTGAATTCAAATCGTGTCATCATAAAACAATTTCATGTTTGTCAAATCGCCGGTGATTGAATTCCTAAAAACCATTAAAATATATTGTGGTCTTTCGTTTTGTGATGACAACTTTATATTCCATAGATGATTAGTTGATTGATTTAATGCTGGATAACAAAATGAATCCCAACTTCGAAAAGCGATTGTTAGTGGTTGGTTATTTTGAACAGTCTTATAAAGTTGTAGCATAAATACAACTTTTAATTGTACATGTGGAACCTTCCATAAAATACACTTAATATGAAAAATTAAGTTCCTTTCTTTGGAATCAGTTGAGTAAAGAGCTTAATCATTCGATTTTGAATGGTTTAATATCAATTCTTGTTGACAGTTTAATAGAACTCTATTAATGTCTTCCGCAAAACCAAGCAACCGTTTTAATGGAACACAAAGTTGAAATAACCTTTCCATGGAATTATATCTTCATTGGCTGACCAAGCGGCATTTTTCAACATTTCACATTCATTCATATTGAATTATACAAAATTTTTCATTGTTGTACTTATACCCAAATTTCTTGCACGATCGATTTCGAGAGCATTAAGCTCATAGCGTATTTCATCCAAAAGGAAAGCTATACACTTATTTTTGAGTCGAACATTTTTTGAAATTTGACCATCTTGAAGAGTAATGTTGCCTTCAATGTATAAAGTAATGTTTCCTTCAATTAAGATATGGTGCATAGTTATGAAATTCCATTTATATAATAGTATCATCAGTTGGAGGTTTTTCTAATACATTTAGAATTGAGCTCATGATCTCAGTTTTAATCCCAATGACTTCAGGTAATCTCTATTTGCTACTGTTAACGCTTTTCGGCACAACTTTTATTCCTTAAGTGTTGGTAGTTGAGTGGTAAAATTGTCACTATTGTTGTATTCTTTATTGTAGATAATCATGATTTTCTGGTTTAAGATGAAGTCTTAGTGAAATTGTTTCTCCACGAAAATTTATGAGATCCACATTGTTGAACCACAATTTTAACTCTAACGGATGTGATCTGATTAACCTTTACTGGTAATATAATATATACATATATATATATATATATATATATGGATATATATATATATATATATATATATATATATATATATATATATATATATCCATATATATATATATATATATATATATATATATATATATATATATATATATATATATATATATATATATATACGAGGTGTGCTCAAAAGAAAACCGTTATTTTCATCTTTTCGTGAGTTACGTATGTTCGATGTTCGCATTTTTTTGTTTTAATGTTGGTACACATGTCTGTTATATATGTTGGCAATACCAACATTTTGGATTGTCAGTTTGTTTTTGACAGATAAAAAGGTTAGTCGTGTTTTGGTGTGCTCTTCGATTTTGTACTATTCGAAAAAAATGGATCAAAGAAACTGTATTCAGTTTTGTGTAAAAAATGAAATAAAATGCGCAAGGACATTTTAAATGTTGACTGTGGCCTTTGGCGAGTCTACTATGAGCAGAACACAAGTTCAATTGCGTTATAACCGGTTTAAGGAAGGCCGAGAAGATGTCAATGACGATGCTCGTCCTGGTCACCCGAGCACGTCAACAACCGAAGAAAACGCAGTGAAGAAAATGATTTTGGATAATCGTCGAATCACTATCAGAGAGGTTGCTGATGATGTTGGCATATCTTTCGGCTCATGCCAAGCAATTTTTACGGATGTTTTAGGCATGAAACGTGCGGCAGCGAAGTTTGTTCCAAAATTGCTAAATTTTGAGCAAAAACAACGTCGCATGGACATCGCTCAGGAGCTGTTTTTGGCCAAAAACATAAGCGTAATCATGCCTCAACCACCGTATGCACCGGACTTGGCCCCCGCTGACTTTTTCTTCTTTCCAAAACTGAATACACCGATGAAAGGAAAGCGTTTTGCTACGATTAAGGAGATAAAAGAAAGATAAAAAGAAAAATCGAAACAGGAGCTTTAGGCGATACCAAAAAAAGCGTTTCAGAAGTGTTTCGAGGATTGAAAAAAATGCTGGCATAAGTGTATTATATCTGAGGGGAATAACTTTAAAGGGGACAAGATAGTTGTTGATGAATAAATAAATACTTTATTTTTTGATCACACCTCGTATATATATATATATATATATATATATATATATATATATATATATATATATATATATATATACATATATATGTATATATATATATATATGTATATATATATATATATATATATATATATATATACATATATATATATAATATATATATATATATATATATATATATATATATATATATATATATATAATATATAATATATATGTATATATATATATATATATATATATATATATATATATATATATATATATATATACATATATATATATATATATATATATATATATATATATATATATATATATATATATTATATATTTATATATATATATATATATATATATATATACATATATATATATATATATATATATATATATATATATATATATATATATATATATTTATATATATATATATATGTGTGTGTGACTTATAAAATCTCCTTTTCACTTATCCAATGTGTTCATTACTAAATCCCAACCATTTCACAAAAACTTTATTGTTACTTGTTTTAAATTTTTTTCCTCAAGATATGGTTCTCATTATTTCCTTTTCATAAAACCCTCCTATGATGCTATGCCCCTGATCATCTTCCAAGAAATATGTAACAGTGTTGGTACTTTTTATTTGTTTAACTTTGAAAATTTCAGTTGTCCAATTGGGTGTATAACCTTTTTCGAAAACATGCTTATATTTACTTAGTCGTACATAATCGCCAACCTTAAAATGTCCTTTATCAAGAATTTTCAAATTATTATAGACTGTTTCTAATATTTTTTTCTCGTTGGAAGAGTTTACTTCATTGGGTAACATTTTTATTGTTCTATGATATTTGTTGTTGTATTCATCAAGTAAACACTTATACATATTAATCTATTTATATTTACGTTCAACAGTCGATGCTTTTAACGGACTATAGGTGGAATAATGATTAGCCCGATACTTTAAATTTTTAAAATGGCTATTAAGAAATTCTTTCTTCATATCAATTTGCAAGTTTTTTGGGTGTCGACCTAAATCAAAAAGACTTTGCATTGCTCTTGTTACATCTGTCGCATTTTTCGTTTTAAGCGCTACATCCCAAGCATATTTTCAGAATGTATCGGTGATTGTAAGCAAATATCGATAGTTTCTATTACTTGATACCAAATCAGCTTGCTAAAGATCATCAAACCCGTTAATGATAACTCTACATCGCTTGAAATTTTTTCGAGCTTCGTTGTGAAGTTGATTTACTAGTTTCTGTTTAGTCATCATTGGATGTTAAATATTTAATTTTTTGTAATTTTTCTACTTTTTCAACATTCGAAAAATATACAAAGATGTAGGAATCTTAGTTATTTAGATTATTTTTAGTATCATTGAGACGTTCTAATACATCTTCTTGTTGTTTATCCAAATTAAAATCAACGTATAATTTGAGAGCGTTTTCCGTACAACTGTACAAAGAATTATGTAGCGGCATCGGTCGCTTGTATTGGATCTTTTAAAATTTTCAATCGTTTATTAATAAAGTTGAAATTCTCATCATCGTCTAAATGGAATCCGTTCACTTTAGATATGTTTTTATATAAAAATATCGGCTTCTCTCAACTCTTCAATAATTAAGACTTTCATTATCATGATTTGTATGACCAGCTGATTGTGGTGAAATTAAAAGCCGTAAACGATCTACTAGTTCGTTTGGATCATCCCAATATACAAAATTTGGTTTTTCTTTTTTTAATGACATTAAACCCTTATCAACATGCGTTTTATCGATTGAATCATCATCAAACAATGTTTTTATAATATACGCATATTATGCTTTAGTCCCGTTAACTTGTTCGGGCGCGTTATTATTACTCCTATGAGCATTAGATGTTACTAGAACTCATTAACTCATCGAATCCTGTAGTGCAACGGCCAACTACAGGGTGGCCCAAATAAGACCAGCTGATGTGAAACACAAATAACTTTTTTATTTTTTAACATAATTTATTTTTCCTTTTTGCAGATTATAACTGAACTCTTGGAAATTTAAAATGAATACGTACAGTCCACAACAACGCATTAAAATTATCGAATTTTATTATTCTTCTCAACGACCAATTGTTCTGACGCAGCGAAATTATCGGCGTTTTTTTAAAGTAAGATCAGCGCCCACATCTTTCATGATTACAAGTTTACTTCGCCGTTTTGAGGAAGTGGGTTCAGTTGCCGACCGGGAAGAGGTGCTCATCGAAATATTCGTACTGAAGACAACGTGGAAGCTGTGCAGCAGAGTGTTGCAAATGATCCATCTGTCTCAACTCGTCGCCGTTCCGGCCAATTGGGTATACCCAGAACAACGTTACAGAGAATTTTAAAGTTGGATCTTAAGATGTATCCATACAAAGTACAAATTGTGCAACAGCTTCTACCGCAAGACTCCCAACAACGACTACAGTACGCTATTCGCTTTACACAATTAGCCATACAAAATGATTTTTTAAATAATCTTTTGATGACGGATGAAGCGCATTTCCATTTAAGTGGTTATGTGAATAAACAAAACTGTAGGTTGTGGAGCTCCGAAAATCCAAGGGCAATACATCAGCATCAGTCACACCCAATCAGATGCACTGTTTGGTGCGGTGTTATGGCCACAAAAATCATCGGCCCATATTTCTTTGAGAATGATGGAGCAACATCCTAATTTTTGGTTTCAACAAGATGGAGCCACTGCGCATACTGCTAGGCAAACTATTGACATGCTGCGTGAAATTTTTGGTGAACGCATAATTTCAAGAAATTCAGAATTCCCTTGGCCTCCTCGTTCACCAGATTTAACTGCGCCCGATTTTTTTTATGGGGATATTTAAAAGACAAAGTGTATGTTAACAAACCACAGACACTTGGACAGCTCAAGCAGAATATTCGAGACGAAATACGGCGCCTGCAACCAGAAACATTACGCCGTGTAATGCAAAATGCGTTAAAAAGAGCCAATGCCTGTATCGAGCAAAATGGTGGTCATTTGTCTGATGTCATATTTCACACATAGTCACGTTAAATTTCCATAAAATGTATTTAACATATTAAAATAAATCATTTAAAAAAGCCCGTTATTACAAGAGTTACACGTGTTTAACATCACTAGGTCTCATTTGGGCCACCCTGTATAATAATCTGAGCTAATTATGTTTGTATCAGTGTTAATTGCTACAATTCCAAGTATCCATGTATTGTTATTTGATTGTTTTTTGGGTCCGTACACTTTCTCAAGTGCACTATTATCAGAAACCATAGAGACGGGACACTTAAAATTGAATTTTACTGACGTTTAAAAAAAAACACCTACATTGTACGTGAGTTTATCGCGTTATGAACGGTAAAAAGGAGTTCCCTACTATTAAACGTTTTAAAAACTAAAGCGTACTAAAAAATTTAAAAATGGAGTAGTTTTGATATATAAGGTTTAAATTATACAGATTTACTTATTAATATAATTAAATAACTTTTTTACATAATTTCTGCTTATTGTATATAATATAAATTTTTATATAAGCACAATTAATAATTTGTAGGTCTGTGTAGCAATTTCCACACCACTTGTGAGGTTTCTTTGGCGCGTTACCGATTTTTTGAAATGTTCGGTTCCCCTATATGCCTATGTCACCGTTTACAATTTATATACATATGTACATATATAGTTCGATTTCATTATATTTAGTTTTAAAACATGAACATTAAATGTGTCTAAAAAATAAGTAAGAAACAAGTATTTACGTACAATTTATGAAATATAACAATATATGAAAATAATAATGATTATTACATATAATAAATATAAAATATATAATAAAGAATTCATTTTTTTCTTTTTATTTATCGTATTTCCTATTTTTTTATTGTTTATAATTATATCTAATTATATTTAATATAACTATATCTATGTTAATAAGAGGACACAAAACTATTTTTGGATAAATTCGGAATTATTTTACTAACCACAAAAAAATTAAGCATTACTAGTCACAATATATTAGCATTATTAATGACATTTAAAAATCATTAATTTAAATGGTGTTTGTTTGAAGTACTCAGTAGACTTTAAAACAAATAAATAAATGCGAATTTAAAATTAGTATATTTTTACCTGAGGATTACCTTTAAAAAAATATCCGGATTTTCGATTTATTTATAAATATTAAAAGGTTGGGAGTATATAATTACATTTCATTCTGTACAATATTTTATAGTTATTCAATTCCAATTATTTGCTATTATGTTTTGTAGTTTTATTAGTTTATATTCATTAAAAAGAAGAAACCAAAAAAAAATTAGACAAGCCGTATTGAAATGAGTAATTACCTATTAAATAAGTATTAACTAATTTTTACTTTCAATATATTGAGTATAATTCCTAATATTAGTAATGATCAAAATTATATAATGGCAAAATATTTCAAGAGACTGATATTGGTACTTTTTGCCGCAAGAACAATAGTTACATTTTAACGAACGACAACCCTAAATATGATTTTCTACCTTTCCCCACTGCTTTGTTTATCATTAGTGGGCAATCTGGATTGGATTGTTTATGATTGGTTCTGAAAAAATCAGCCACACTACTACAGTTTTGCACATGTGTTAGTGAGCGCAAGACAATTTCTCTGTATTCTCTGCAATTATGTTGTATTCGTGTTTTTTCTGAAGCTTGACATAGCTTCCACTAGCATCATCTGTCATACCTAATGCATCATTTTCATATTCATCTTCTAATTATTAGTATTATATCTTACACCATAATTAATGAGTACTACCTACAGAGGCCTTCGACTCGAAGAGAAAAGGATTTTATAGAAAGAAGCACTTGGGAGACCAAGCCAAGTAGTAGGATTTGAACCTGCGACCCTCGGGGTGTGAGTCTAGCATGCTTACCACAAAGGGCGGCTATATAATATAATTATCTTCCGCGCCCATGAAAAATAGCGGAACTGTATAAATGGATCGCATTTATCTCAAAAAGAAGAGTCAATTCAACAAAAATATTATTTTTGTATTCAGCAGACCAAAATTACTTGAAATTGGCTAATGAATCCAATGCCGCAGAAAAAGTCTTCCCCTGCATTATCGCTCATCATCCGATTTTCGTATAAATAGGTGCATACTTTTAGACAAACACTTCTTACTTTATTGGAGTACTTGTAAATTTCAATTTTTGATTTTTTTTTGAAACTTCATCCATTTTATCCAGCTTTACTCTCTTATTGAACTTCTTTTTAAAAATATTCCTTGCTTTTACAACTTCTTCCAAGACATTTTCAGCCATTTTCTATGATTCTATTTTTAGTCTGAAAATGTACAGATATCAAACCAGCTATCAATCAGCTATCAGATCAGGTATCAGTCCAGATCAGACCAGATTTAATCAGATCAGTTCAAATATTTACCTATTAATTGAAATATTAAGTAAGTAACGCTTCTTTTAGAGATGAGAGCATATATTGGGTTTTTTTTGTCGTGTATTTTTCAAGCAGAAATAAAACGCATTTAATTTAATGTTTTGGCCAAGAATATAGCTTTATTATAAAGAAAAGGGTTTGCCATTAAGTTTTAAAAATGATTTCGGGCAAGTGGCCGCCACGGCTGCCTCGAATAAATTCCAGCAGAGAAACTCAATTTTCGACCACTTTTTGCAGCAATTAGGGCCGTATGTCAGCAATAACGCGCCGAATATTCTCTTCCAAGGCGTCAATCGACTCGGGCTTATCAGCGTAGACAAGCGACTTCACATAACTCCACAAAAAATAGACCAGCGGTATTAAATCGCACGATCTTGGAGGCCACGCCACAGGCCCACGACGCGAGATAATGCGCTCACCAAAAGTTTCTTTCAATAAACTGATTGTTTCGTTGGCTGTATTTCATGTAGTGCCGCCTTGTTGGAACTAAAGGTCGTGCACATCAACATCCGCCAATTTAGACACGAAAAAGTCATAAATCATGGCTCTATAGCGTTCTCCATTGACTGTAACAATATGGCCGGCTTCATTTTTGATTAAATATGGACCAATGATTCCCTCTGCCCATAGAGAACACCAAACAGTGAATTTTTGAGTATGTAACGGCGTCTCAACAATGGCTTGTGGATTATCGTTACTCCAAATGCGACAATTTTGCTTATGTATTATGTGCTATCATTTCTAGTTGAATGAGAGTGTCAAACCCTTTTATAAAGCATTCACTGCCAATCTTATCATCTTTGTTTATAGCTAGGAAACCATATTCTTCCTTCAAGCATACTGCACACATTTTCACAAAAGCTTTAAATGACATATCCGGGCCCACATGGCCATTGTATATGTGTTTAATATTGAGTTCATCCTGTTTAAACATGACGATCTTGTTGGCATTATTACGCACTATATATTTTGGTATACGTGTATATGTACGTTTGACATAAATAAAAAACTGTCAATGCTCATATATCGACCCATACAAATTTATGAATGAATATTGTTTTGCTTATCGAATGCTACATCATCGAATATGAATACAGAATTTGATTTGGCTTCATCTGGTGGAGTGACATCATCGTTTGAAGAAAACTCATAGTAACCTATTCCTTTTATGCTGGATAACTTTTTCAAGTTATCATATTTTGGTTGATATGAAGACTTCGAATACAAGTAAATATTACGAAATTTTAAACCAATCGGACTCTTCAGTAGACTGATATCATCATATCATTTATTTACTGCAGTTTGATGGACCGACAATGAAAGCAAGTATTGAGTTGGTTAGTAAAATACTTTGTCTTCTATTAGATAAAGATTTACAGATTTACATTCTTATATTGTTTAATTAAACGCGTTTTTAGAACTGATGAAGTTCTATAAATAAATATCTCTTTTATTAATTTTCACTTAGTACAAGTTTGTATGTTGAATCAGAACAACAACAGAATTTTTACTTTCAAATAAAACATATTTATAATAAAGCAATTAGTCGCAATCAAAACAACGTTGGAAATAGACTAGTAAATAACTTAATAAATAATCTTCCCATTGAACTTCATTTACCTGGTTATCAGTTTTGTGGACCTGGTACAAAATTTAAGAAAAGACTTGCTAGAGGAGACATTGGTATTAATGCATTAGACAATGCCTCTAGAGAACACGATATATCCTACTCTCAAAATAAATATTTAAACAATAGGCATATTTCTGATCAGATATTAGCGAAAAGATGTGGAAAAGAGTTAAGTGTAAAGATACTTGTATTGGCGAACGCACAAAGGCTTGGTTCGTAACAAACGCTATGAAGACAAAAACAGAATTTGGTATGGGTAATGTTTCCAGTAAGTGCGAATACCCAAATAAAAAAAACAAATTATTTAAAAAAGCAATAAAAAATTCTAACAAATCTATTAAAAAGCTTAAGCCAACTGATGCTAAGGATGCTATAAATCTTTCGAAAAAGCAATACATAGCATATTACAACATAAAAAAAAATACTGTTGAAATACCGCGAGTTATACCGGTTCCGAAAATTGGAGGATTTCTTCCATTAATTCCATTGTTTTCAGTGCTTGGTGCATTAGGCGGATTAGTTGGAGGAGCAGCAGGTATCACTATAGCAGTTAATACAACGAAAAACGCAAATGAACTATTAGCCGAATCAGAACGTCGTAATAAGCACATGGAAGCAATATCTCTAGGTAAAGGTTTATTCCTGAAACCGTACAAAAAAGGCCTGAGTTTGTATTTGAAAACACAGACAAAAAACTCTTAAAACTGCTACCCAAAAGACCTCTCAACAGCAACGACATTTTAAATTATGGCCAACACTTACCTCATTTTAGAGGTGTATTCATGAGAGATCATCTTCCTCCGAAACAATGAAAAAATAAATGTGGCACTTTTAACTTGGATAATTCGTCAGGTGACGGTACTCACTGGGTAGCATATTATAAGAGAGGAAACCTAAGCGAATACTTTGATAGTATATACAACCACCTTTGGAAATTATTAAGTTGTTGGGCGTGAAAAATATTGAACACAATTACAAGAGCCAACAAAAATTTAACACATTTATATGCGGACAATTATGATTAAAATATCTATACGAAAACAATAGTTTTATTTGAAAAAATTAAAATTTCTTCTTGTTGCTTTGAATTTTTTGTTTTATTTATAAAAAAAAAACAAAAAATGGAAAATGATTAAACATTAATTAATGATTTTCATTCGTTTGAAAACTTTTGGAGAGAATGCACTGATGTCAACTGATAAAACCCGAACACAAATATTTTATTTGTCACGCCCATTGGAAATCTTTCAAAATTGCATATACTGTTGTTTTGGAGAAAATTTTAGAAATGTATGTAAGAGCTGAAGGTGGATGGAGGACAATAATTATTACTATTAATCGTGGTCAACAATTACCTTCAAATCTTCCAATATTTGAATTTAATTCTAATCAATATGTTAGAATTGAAGTCGTAAGCGGTACAGTTGCATTGATAGGAACAGTCTTTGAAGCTGCTAGACGCTCAGTACACTTGAACGAGCGCGCGTATTTTTCGCGATATAGACACGCTGTCAGAATCTCTAGAGAAAATGATGAATGGTACTGTAATTGACAAACATGTATAAAACGCGAGAATATCTCGTAATGAAATTGAAGAAGACAATTTCACAACAAGTGATGTCATAGAAGTCAATTCTAATTGTGTAACTGATGTGCATGTTGATAAATCTATAGATGAAACGAATTTCACAACTATTGAGAATAAAGATTGAATAATAAAATAATTTTTCTTGATGGTCTTTATTTAGTTTACAGTAAGCTCTTAAACTGAATAGATCTAAGGAAAAAATATAACAAGATCAAAAAAAAGAAAAATATCAAACTTGGATTGTTTTTAGTATTTATGACTCACAAATTTGTTAATGGTACACCAATACCAATTAATTTAGCTGCTTTGGGTGAAAACAAAGGAACTTCAAATTCTCACTTGCGCTATCTAATAATGGTAGTATATTAATTGATTTATCATTTCACTAAAGTTTAGTAAGCATTTAAGTGAAGAGGACACACCACTAGATCAACCTATAACACCAGATATAACAACAACAGTATCAACAACAACACCTCCATCATCACCACAATACTTTACTGAAGCTGTAGCATCATTTCGGTAAAATTTTATGAAAAAAGAATAATATATATCTGGATTAATTGAGAGTAATCATCCGTTTTACAGGCACTTTATACTAGAATACAACAACCAGACGGTACTAAAGAAACGTTGTACGTACGACAGAAACAATTCAGAACGTAAACTCAATATAAGTTGTTATGAATATCACGAATATGAAGCCGAAAGGATTCTAAGTAATGGTGAAATAGAATTAGTTCGACTGGAGAATACAACCACTAATTCGAACGTTGACCTTGTTAATATTACCCATTATAAGCATGGACTTGAAATGGATATTTCATAAATTCAAACAATATTTTTTCTCACGTTTATTTGCAAAAACAATATATTTTGTGAGAAAACCGTAAAGAGAAAACCCAACATGATTAACTATAAATATATAATATGAGAAATTGTATATATACTTTTTTAAATTCCGAAGATGAATAAAAAGGCTGCCTCTCAAACGAATATAATTCAGTTAAAGTTAACTTTTCGACAATTTCACTTATTAAACAAACAAAAAAAAATTATTACGCTAAACAGTGAATAAAGGTCAAAAGCCCTGAACAACCTTAATAAAAAAATATTTATCGCGTTTTACCCGTTAAAAACGTGATCGATACGTTGTATCCCATCATCAAGATGGAAAGGAAGCTCACCAAGTTCGGAATGAAAATTTTTTTTAATCTGACAGACTCCATACTGTTTTTGCCGGAACGCTATAACAACATCACCGATGAAAGTATAGAAGAATTTTCAAATGGAATCTATCACCTACACAAAATCTGTGGAGAAAATCAGACGATTATAAGTTGGAAGCACGATCAGATTTATATGATGAAGATGAAAATTTGTCATCACCATTTATTTATGAACAAAAATTTGAATAAAACAAAAAATTAAATAAATCATACAAAATTATAATCTATATTCTCGTTATTTCAAATTAGTTTTTAACATTTATTTTCCATTTTTATGTTATGTTTTACAAATAAAATCTTTTTTCAGCATTTTATATTATATGTTGATATTGTTCCATCAGTTTGTTAGCTTTTTTACATTTTCCTTCATACATATACAGCTGTCTGGTCCTTCTATACAGTTTTTATTGCTCCATACGCATTTAGGAGAATGTCCATTTATCATTTCCACTTCCTCAAATTGTTCTATTCTTCTTAAATAATGTATAAACAACTCTCGATGTTCATCAAAAAGCATAAAGTCAAAGTCCTTTAAAAAATGCTTTATTTTATATATAAGGACTTAAAATAACTTTATGTAATTGTTTTGTGTATATGCGGCAAAATCATCATTAAATTTTATACAACTATGCAAATTTGGTTTAGAAATGAATGCACGGGCAACTAAGCATCTCCCTCTGCTTTCCTAACTGGTTACAATTTTTATATATTTTCTCTTCACAACATTTTCCGTGGTTTTGCCGTACACAGCATTATTCAGAAGCTTAAAGAAATTTTTCTCAAATTCAAATTTAGCTAGAGTTACTGTGTATTTAAATCAATGAATTGCTTTAACCACTTCGATTGAATGAACGTTTGTATTCTATGAATCGTTTTTAATTTAAAATGCATTGTTGAACAGTTCTATAATGTATGACATAGTTGGACTTAGCGTACAATTCACCTATTAATTTCTTAGTTTTTGAATTATGACTAACTTTATTTTCAACGCAAAAGGGAAAATCATTATGATAGTCGTACAGTGATTTATCAAATTCTAAGTCGACTTCCAGAATCTAGCCAACTGAAGAATTTTCTGGTATTGAGAATACACCGAAATTCGTTGTATCTTCAATCCATTTAAATCCGCCATATGGTAGACTTTCAGACATAGCCCATCCATATATATCATTCACATCTAAATACGTTATATATTCCGAAGGTTTCTCACTATCATAATTCGACACATATTTATTATTTGCTACTGATTGCCTCTGGCGACACTGAACAACCAGGTATACCTTTCTGTATGAAATTGTACATATTGACGTCTGAAAGCAGTTCGAGGTTTATTTTAGTTAATTTCAACATAGCTTCCCAAGATAAACCAGGAGGTGTATAATAGTGACATGGGTCTAAATCATATATAAATTTACGTACTTTTCGGAAATTTTCAAAGATTTCTGTTAAAATCAATACGAGTACATCAGTTTTTAAATATAACATCTTATAATCGAGCAATGTTTTACACTCAAATGTATTCCAAACTTTCTTTGCATGCGTATAATCTACATTCTGTATCAGTTAAACGATCTAAAAAAAAACTGTCGCGATTAGGGAGAATAGACTCGCAATTAATGTATTCATACGGAAACACACCTTTTCTCTAAATCATTTCAAATTCATATTCGTTCGGAAAAGACATTTGTATGGCATGAAAATCAGTTTCTGTAAAGTTCTTTTTTCTAAAGCTTCAATGCTGGAGGGCATAAAGCGAAAATAATCTAAAAATCTCATCTCCAAAATATTATATTTCTTAATCCGTATTATTTTTGATATATAGAAATACATGATTCTTTTGTTAAGGGAATTACTTTAATATCACCTTCAACTCTGCATAATGCTTTAAAGAAAAGATGCGAATCGTAACCAATCAAATTATGAAAAAATATGGGGATAAAATGAGTTATTTTATAATTCAAATTCCATTTATTATGTACAGCTTCTCTATATGCACCAGTCAAATGACAATGATCTTCAACTCGGTCTGCATCCAAAGACTCTTTGCATATATGATAAGTTCTTGCAGACCTTTGTTTTTCAACTTCATCTGCAGTTAAATAATTCATGGGCTTCACTTTGCATAAATAATTATCATATATACTAATAGAATCTCTAAATAGACTATCAACAAACTGTATAGACTATCATTAAATGAACATTTTATGGAATAACTAAAAGCGATTGGTGTATGCTTTTGCTCACTTTATACACATTTTAATAGTTGCCTATTTTCATTCTCTAGAATGCACTCAAAATCTCCATAAACTACAAAAGGTGCATCCAATTGTCTATGATAATTTTTAAATGTAAGTTGTGCTCTTTCACCATGGGCATCTCAGTGACAACTCCCTTACATTCCTGCTTATGCCTTGCGAATGCGTTTTTTGAATATATGTATTGTAGACTTCCATTATACATCTTCATGGAGTTTTTATGGTGGGCTACTTGACTTCTCATCAATCTGATTAAATAAAGAATAACATAATAAAATTGTATGAATTAAATAAATTCACCTTGATATATTTTTAATATGGACATAATGCATATTGTCTCAATCCGGGATCAGCAAAAGATTACCATGATCATGTTTTTCCTCGTTTGTTATCTCATAAGACCCAAAAACTGATTTTAAACTTTCGTCGTAACCAAACACGTTTATACTAATGTTCCCATTATATTTCTCAAATGTTTTTATTTCTAGAACGGGTAATGGAAAAATCAATCCTTTGAAGTTCAAAATTAATCCATTTTTAAGTACAATCTCATTATTTTCAATATTCGAAATATTATAACTACTACATCGATCAGATTTGAGAACATTATTACTATCAAATGCTGCAATCAATGCGCAATTAAAACAATAAATATAACTATTGTTCATGCCGTGAACCTCTATTCCCGATGGCTACCACCCGGTGCGAGCGTGGCCATATTCTGCCTGTCATTTCGGAGTATGGCATGCTGCGGAGAGAGTTCCCCGCACCATGTCAGTCCGAATTGTGCGTAGATGGCGCGAGCAAACGTTCGTGCCGGTCGACAGCCATCTTTAATATTTACGGCCGATCGCCCCTGTCAAGTGCTTACATGTGATTTCTCGCCACTTGACTCGGCCACTTCTCATTGAACCAGCGAGGGAGCCGCACCACCTTGACATTTTGGATCCAGACCCGAGAGGCAGAAGCATAGAGCATATGCAACGCGCTCAAATCTCAAAAAGACATATGATGCCAACTATGACAATTGCTATCGAAACACATTTGTGGAAAACTCTTCAAAAACATATTGATTTGTAGGAAGTAGAGACATTCCAGAAACTTAACAATTTCTCACTCAGCCTATAAAAATTAGTCAGTTATTGATTTAAAGCTGAGACGCAAGAGTCACAATACGCAATTCTAATATCGTGAAGAAACAACTATTTTGCACATACGAGTATATACAAGCTTTTTTATATTTTTCTTTCGGTAGTTCAGTGTATTGTGAGCCTCTGATTGGCTTATATTGATTTATGTTAATTTCCAAATGCAAGATTCGTATCAACAACATCCACTATCTCTCTCTTGAAATTCGTTTATTTTTTTTTATCACTTCACACATTCTTTGAAAAGCTTCATTAAGATCGTCAGGACATACACATACATTTGTGTTTGAAAAGATTTGATGTATATTTTTAGTTCATCATCATCAGACACTTTTACATACTCAGTATATATTTCAAAGTTTGTTTATAACGATTGGTGTATAAACAATACATCTTTTAATGTATCAAATTTCTTCTCCTTTTTCAAAAAATGTATCTACATTTACCGCACAATTCTGTTATTGAAGAGATTCTCTTCAGATTACCGCATATAACTTTTGCTCTATTCTTTTTATGTAAATTCATTCTAACGTGATGATTCCAATTTTTACTGTTCACATTTACATTACACCAAGTACATAAAATGTCATTATTAGATTTTGAACAACTAACTACATCATCACCATCATTAATTTTGCGGCTATTTTTTTAATTTTTTTCCAATTGTTATCGTTATTATTATTATAATTCTTAACACTCACATCAGATTTTCTCTTTTTTTCATTTTTCACTTCACAACCATTTTCAATAGAATGCATTTGTATTTGATGCCTTTCTAGATTCCATATCCGAGATAAAACTTTCCATTTTCTTCTTTTTTTTTGAGAAAAACTTGTTGAGCAAAAATGTATATTCAACGCCAACAGCGAATCATAAATACAATTTCAAACATAGCCCACAGGGAATATATATATATATATATATATATATATATATATATATATATATATATATATATATATATATATATATGTATATATATATATATATATATATATATATATATATATATATATATATATATATATATATATATATATATATATATATATATATATATATATATATATATATATATATATATATATGCATTCGTGTTTCTGAAGAAAACCGCATAACAAAAATACTACATTTTGGGCACAAAACAATGAACGCTTGATTTCTGTTTATACAAGCAGTACCTGTATCAGCAACAGCAGTAGGACCACCCCAACCCCAGACCCAGCCTATGCCCCCGAGTCTGTATCTAAATTCAACCGCTATTAAGCTTTTTTATCACGCTCAGTTCAATTTTATTCACAAAAGAATTAAATCTTGATTTTTACGTATGCAGAAAGTTTGCTATGAAAACCATACAATTTGTGATAAGCGTGCGACTAAAACTATGACTTATCAACATATGTCCGCGTTTGACACAAAACCACCGATTTGTGGTCTGCGGTTTGCGGTTTTGCGGATTGTGGTTTTCGGTTTGAGGATTGCGGTTTTGCGGTTTGCGGTGTTGAGGTTTGTGGTTTGCGGTTTTGCGGTTTGCGGTCTGCAGATTTACATAGTTAATGTCTTAGAAGCTTTATATTTTATTAAAAACGCGTGGAATAAAGTTTTCTTTCACTTTTTCTGAAGTGAAAGAGGTCGACATCAATGCTGAGAGCTGTCTTAAAAATTTTGGCAAATTTGGACAATAATCTCATAACAGAAGACAATAATATTGAGATACTAAACAGTAACACAACTGAAAGATTTGAGGACGAAAGTTCTGATGAACACGAACATATAAGACCAAATGTTTCTAAAAATAAAAACTACGTTTTTGCCTTAAATTCTATTAAAGAGCTAAAAGTTTTTGCTCAAAACGATTACGATGCTTTTACTCTTTTCAAAAATGTCGAGTCAGTCACTTTGAAACCTGCCTCTTAAACGAGAAAGCGAGTAGCTTGCAGCAGTCAACGATTTGGAATTTTTTTTTCAAAAGGTTCCAACTAAAAACTTGTACAACTTCCACTGCTTTACCTATAAATTATTAATGTAAAAAAAAGTTGTTTGCAAAATTCTATCTACGTTCTGTTCATTCCCATAAGCGGATAAAAATTGGCGACCACGGGTGTCCTCTTATGGGAGCTTTCACTGCATATGTATATTTATTTATATGTTTATGTATATGTATATGTATATGTGTACGTATAAGTATGCGTATAAGTATATGAATATGTATATGTATATGAAAATGTATATTGAAACGTGATAGCATACTTTTAGGATCCCATCTGGAGTTTCACCCTGTGTGTTATTAGTCAAGACACAATCTATTCGAATAAAAGCTTCTTTCGTTGTAGAGATAGTGATGTAAAGAATTATCTCGAAAATAAGAACTTTCTGAGGTGTGTATAAAATTATAGAAATATCCAGAAACTTCTACGCTATTGTAGAATTTTCCACCTCAACCATTTGAAACTATAAAAAGCACAGGACGGTTGAAAGTAAAAGACATTCGAACAGAGATCGTAACAGTGTGTGCATCGTGCATTCAAATCGAAGCAGCAGTATTTGAAACTGTGATTTTGTACAGTGATGAAATTACTTATTAAATGAATTGATTCATGAATTGTGAAATAAAGTGCAAATTGTAACAAAGCCAACTTTAAGCCTAATATTAAGTTTGTAAATTGCAATAACTAAATAAAGTTAGTTATTTTAATTTAATCAGCAATTGTTTGATTACTATACGATCCAGTGGTACGAATCCGAGTACAGACAGTTAGAGTAAATTGTCAAGAGGGCAATTTCGTAACAATTGGTGTCAGAAGTGGGATCGGGTATCTGTAATAAACAATGGTTAAAGTTGAAAAAACTGAGTTTGGAGCAGCTTAAGAAGGAGCTTGAGCGCTTCGCACACATCATTACTTGTGCGCGACTTTTTGGCCAAAAACAACACTGTAATAATGCCGCAGCCACCGTATTCCCCAGACCTGGCCCCCTGTGACTTTTTCTTGTTCCCGAAACTGAAAAGGTCCATGAAAGAACGACGCTACCCCACGATTGAGGAGATAGACAAAAATCGAAGACAAGCTAAAACACGTCCACGCACAATAGCTGTCAAAAAGTGACTGAGCATTCAAAATAGCCCAGACTGTCAACATAAGTGAGGGTCATGAGTACCAACATAACGCCACAAAAAGATCGAAAATCGAACATCCGTAGCCCGCGAAAATTCAAAATTCGCGATACGTTTGTAACAGACCTCGTATATATATATATATATATATATATATATATATATATATATATATATATATATATATATATATATATATATATATATATATATATATATATATATATATATATATATATATATATATATATATATATATATATATATATATATATATATATATATATATATATATATATATATATATATATATATATATATATATATATATATATATATATATATATATATATTTATATATATATATATATTTATATATATATATATATATATATATATATATATATATATATATATATATATATATATATATATATATATATATATATATATATATATATATATATATATATATATATATATATATATATATATATATATATATATATATATATATATATATATATATATATATATTGTGAAAAGTATGGCAACACAATTACTAGAATATATTGGCAACCCTTTTTCTTTGTAACACTGTCTTGTATTTTATTTTACGTTCTATCTTTTTGTATGTTTTTGTACATTCTCGTCAGTCTCTCTCTGACCGCGTATTTGAATACTTCGAATTAAAATATCATGGTAAATACTATGTTGTGTTGTGTGTTTTTTCTTTAATTCCAACAGGTTATGGGCCCAGACAGCCATAACAGTATGAAAAGGAAATTCTATGTGAATAAAATATATTGAAAAGACAGAACTTCAAATAAATCTTTGTGATTTGTAAAATACTGATTAATATAATTTTTCTGTGTGAAAAGTGAAAGAATAAAAGACAATGAATGTAATGCAGATTGACAAACTTGACGATAATATTTACGTCACTTGGTGCATTCACATGAAGAGTGTGTTAGTGCACTCAGATTTATGGGGTGTAACATGCGGCAGAGATGTTAAGCCTGAGGGCGCAGGAGCAGCGGCGTTTGAAATAAAAGACGAAAAATCATTGGCGTCGATATTACTGTGTGTGAGGCCGACGCAGCTGAATCACGTGAAGTCATGTACAACGGCAGCGCATGCTTGGAACAAGCTAAAGGAAATCCACCAACCTAAAGGGCCGGCGAGAAAGATAATGCTATTTAAAAAACTGTTGTACATGCGAATGCCAGAAGGTGGTAAAATTGTGGATCACATTAATGAGTTTCTAAACACAATGGAAAGTTTAAATGAGGTTGGGATCGAGTTGGCTGACGAAATATGCGTTATTATTTTGTTGTCAAGTCTACCAAGAAGTTTCGAGAACTTTGTTGTTGCTATTGAAGCAAGAGACAACTTACCTACCTTCAGTTCGTTGAAAGTGAAGCTGTTGGAGGAGGGTGCGAGGCAAGACAACAATAATAACGAAGCAAGCGGCGTTAGTGCAACAGAAATACTCATGCAAACAAAAGCAGATGGTAAATGCCAAAGAACAAATAGAGACACTCGTAATGCAAAAAAACGAAATGGCGACAAGAACAACAAGAGATGCTATAAAATGTAGACAACCAAAGAGAACAGAAAACAACTCTGGTTTTCTGACACAGCTACTGGCGTTCGACAACAACAGCGATAAGAGCAATACGCATAGAAATAAGTGGTGTGTTGACAGCGGTGCGACTAGTCATTTCTGTTGTGTGCGGGAGTTATTTACTTCGTATGAAGAGTGTGAGGAGAGAGTTATGTTGCCGAATAATATGTACGTAAAAGCGATCGGTCGTGGCGACGTCGATATTTGTGGTGCAAGTGTAACACTAAAGAACGTTTTGCATGTCACTTCGATTCCTCATAATTTTATCTCTGTCGGCAGAGCAACGAGCGGTGGTATGAGTGTATTTTTCAAGGAAAATTGTGTAAAGATAATAAATAAAGAAAACAAATGTCTTTTGAAAGCATAGAAGGAAAATGATTTGTTTATTTACCAAAGTAAAGAAGAGGAACGGTACAAAAAATGTTACAGTGTGTCGAAACCTAACGAAGAGGCCATAAAGTGGCATAATAGATTCGGGCATTTAAACTTTAATTGTTTGAAAGATTTAATTAATAAAGAAACTGTGCGAGGCATCAAAATAAAGAACATGCCAAATTGTTTAGAGTGTGCTACGTGCGCGAAGGGAAAAATACATGTAAAACCTCAAACCTCGGATAATCGTTCAAATGAACTCTTGCAAATTGTTCACAGTGACGTGTGCGGTCCGGTCAACAAAGTGTCATACGGCGGTTCACGATATTTCGCGACTTTCATAGACGATTACTCCCGATATGTTACCGTATATTGTTTGAAATCCAAAGACGGAGTATTTAAAGCATTTAAGGACTATAAAGCAGAAGTCGAAAAACAAACGGGTAGGAAAATAAAATGCTTGAGAACTGATAATGGCCGCGAGTATGTGAACAAAGACTTTGATGATTTTTTGCGATTAAACGGCATAAAAAGACAATTAACTGTTCCGTATACGCCACAACAAAATGGTGTTGCCGAAAGAGCTAACCGTACGTTGGTCGAGATGGCAAGAACAATGATCTTACACTCCGGGTTATCTGAATCATTTTGGGCCGAGGCAGTAAGAACGTCAGCGTACATCAGAAATCGAACAACAACAAAGATTTTGCGGGATAGAACACCATTTGAAATGTGGAACGGATTTAAGCCAGCTGTAAGTCATTTCAAAATATTTGGTTGTAAGGCAATAGTACTCGACAAGACATCGAAAAACAAATTTACACCCAAAGGTACTGAATGTATTATGATTGGGTATTGCCAAGAAAGCAAGGCATATAGACTTTACAATTCAATAAACCGCAAAGTAATTGTAGCTAGAGATGTCATATTTTTAGAAAATACCTTTGATGCTCTTGACGAATGCGACAACAACAATGATGTTTTTATATATGATTTTAATTCTGCAAATTCTGAAAACGTAATGGACGAAACTGGTGCTTATCTAGAAGGAGCAGATGATGAAACTATGCCCAGCGAACCTGAACGCGCAGAACAGACAAATGGTTCTCAAGATGGTATTCGTCAAGAAGGAGGAAATGATGTATCTACAAGCAACGATAGTGACATTCCAGAAAAACAAGATCAATTTAGAGAAAATGTTCATCAGCAAGAAGCAGACCAACGAGTTGTTAGAATTGGACCTGGAAGACCAAGACTTTTGCCCGATGGATCCCGAGGACGGCCGAAAAAATTGTTCAACGAACTGCATGCAATGGGTAAGTGCGATATTGAAACCCCTGAGAATGTTGAAGAGGCTCTAAGCGGACCATACGCCGATGAGTGGGATAAATCCATGAATATTGAATATGACTCCCTTATTAAAAATGGTACTTGGGAGCTAGCAGATTTACCTAAAGGTCAAGTCGCCATTGGCTGCAAATGGGTTTATGCCATGAAAAAGAACAAGGAAGGTGGCATACATAAATTAAAGTCTCGACTTGTTGCAAAAGGTTGCTCTCAGCGTTACGGTGTCAATTACAGCGAGACATTTTCTCCAGTAGTTCGCTACGCTAATATAAGACTGGTAATTGGCTTGGCGGTAGAACATGGCATTTATCTACACCAATTAGATATTTCCTCCGCGTATCTCAACGGTGACTTACGCGACAAGTTCTTTATGAAGCAGCCACCCCATTTTGAAGATAGAGAAAATCCGGAGAAGGTACTCCGACTTAAAAAATCCCTATATGGCCTCAAGCAGAGTGGCCGCGAGTGGAACTCCAAGTTGAATGAAGTTTTAAAGAAATTTGGGTATTTTCCATGCATTAGTGAACCCTGTATATACGTGAGGCAGCATAATGGGATTTACGACATTATTGTAGTCTACGTTGACGACTTAATCGTCGGAAGTACATCGTTATCCGAGCTAGGCGAAATAAAGAAATCACTTGCGAATGAATTTGACCTGGTAGATGGAGGTGAACTGTCCTATTTCCTTGGTATGGAATTCAACCGTGAAGGCGATCTTGGGCCAATAACAATTTCACAGAAGCAGTATGTATTAGATGTACTTGAGCAATACGGTATGTCTGAATGTAAAGAGGTTTCCACGCCATTAGATCCAGGATTCCAAGTAAAATGCGATGACGTTCATTGCAGAAGAATAGATCAGACAAACTATCAGTCAGCGATTGGGACTCTCATGTACTTGGCCTTGTCTACACGTCCTGACATACTTTTATCTGTTACGAAGTTGTCTCAGATGAATTGCGATCCCCATTCTGAACATGAAGCTGCCTATAAGCATATTCTCATATATTTAAAGAAAACTGCAGATTATAAGCTATGCTATAAGAAAACTGGTAATCCAATTGAATGCTTTGCAGACGCTGATTGGGCTGGAGATACTAGCGACAGAAAATCATTTTCCGGCTACGTTTTTGTGGTAGCAAATTGTGTTTTTGCTTGGACCGCTAAGAAGCAGAATGTTGTGTCTCTCAGTTCAACAGAGGCGGAATATGTAGCAATATCAACAGCAGCAACGGAAGCATCTTATGTTCGAAAGGTGTTGGCAGAACTCAAATTTCCATATAATGGCCCACTGACAATTTACAACGACAACCAGAGCGCACAATGTCTTGTTAAAAATCCGACGTATCATTCTAGGAGCAAACATATTGCGATCAAATACCACCATGTACGAGATATGCACACCAAGGGCGAAGTTGAAGTAAAATATATGTCAACCCATGATATGATGTCTGATATTTTAACTAAAAACTTATGTAGAGTAAAGCATTATAAATTTGTTGAATCTATGGGCTTAAATATCTAAAAAATAATGTTTGTATTTTTGTGTTAAATCAATTAACGTAATTGCGTTGAGAAGGAGTGTGAAAAGTATGGCAACACAATTACTAGAATATATTGGCACCCCCTTTTCTTTGTAACACTGTCTTGTATTTTATTTTACGTTCTATCTTTTTGTATGTTTTTGTACATTCTCGTCAGTCTCTCTCTGACCGCGTATTTGAATACTTCGAATTAAAATATCATGGTAAATACTCTGTTGTGTTGTGTGTTTTTTCTTTAATTCCAACATATATGTATATATATATATATATATATATATATATATATATATATATATATATATATATATATATATATATATATATATATATATATATAGATATATATATATATATATAAAATATACAATGCATGCGCAAATGCAATTATATTTTATAATATGTATTTATATATGTAAGCAAAAGAAAACATTTTATCCAAATACTCGGCGAATTTGCATGGAATATTTTGATGAAAAATTCATAGAGACGAATTTGGATCCTGAAATGGGTAAATAATTTTTTTTTTAAATATATTAATTCAATTTTAAAAATATTAATTACAGTACTTAGAATGAGAAGGTGCTATTCCATCTTTGGACAAAAATTTTGAGGCCACAAGTTCGACTGAAGAGGCTGCAAAGACGCAATAATAAAAAAGTGTATGCTTCACTTCTACAGAAGTCAAGTTTAATATTTTATTTTCGAGTTTCTATTGTAAATATCATAAGATCTTAGCAAAATTTTTTGAGCTTAAACCTTTGTATTTATTACTACATAAATATACATGCATATCTGTATCTGTAATTATATGACATAAATATATAAATAAAATACCTAAAATTATAAAATAAATGCATATGGACATGTATTTTTTATTTCACCTCCCATATTTATTTCCTTTTATATTCCATTTGACGCACCAAAACCCAAACTAACAACTTCACGGCACAAATTTAACCAAAAAATTACTGAATACAACATAAATTTTAATGCCAATTCTATTAAAATATATTATTTTACATTTATGTATGTAAATATTATCATAAAATGCGATAAATATTAAAATATTTAATATTAAACACAAATTATCACATTTCTCTTACAAAAATGTATGCATTTTGGCTGTTGTCTCATTTAGTATGTACCTTGTGACGAGATGCGCAGAGAGAGGAAATTTTCGTACCAGCATTGGCACAATCTTCTATTCTATCATGTGTGTATGTATATGTATATGTTTATAGATAGTTATCATGAAGCAAGAAATACAGATGACGCAGACGATTGTACAAAATTGAAATCTACTGCGCATGTACGTCACAAGTGCCCAGTGCGTGTGTGTGTACTATAGCAATAGTATGAGATTCCTTGTAGAAAATGGGAAAGTTGTAAATATAATGAAAGTATAACAATATAATGAAGCGAAAATGCTTTTATTTTATAGAAATGGACTGACTTCATAAATAAACACTCTTTCCCACCATATTTTTTGTTACCTAAGGAGAAAAACCAATAAATAAAACCAATAGTAATTCAATTTATAATTTTTTGTATTTTTCTTTTTCGAGATCTAGTAAGACCTTCATTTTCTTCATCCTGTACTGCTGATTCAGTTGTGTTTTCTAAAACCAATAAGTATGTTCAACTATTATAATTAAAATGTATTAAATTATATACCTGTTAGCAATGCCGATCCTGCGTCGTATTCTTCAATAAGCTTCTGCACAATTTTTTTGTTTTCACGTTTTTCAATTCTTTCTGCACGCTCCTTGTGCAACTCGTCATTGGCAGATTTGCGAACCGTAGGCACCGCACCACGCTTCAATAATAGTTTTTTTGTAAAGCCTTCGTAAAAATTTGAATAATTAACAAATTGTATTAGGTCCATAAGTAGCTGCTTACTTACCCATTTCAAATTCCAACTTATTATCAAAATCTTCCGGCCTAAAATGTTCCATGCAGATACGTGAATTTTTCACATTAATTATTTTACCTCGGCAACAAAAACTTATCCATTGCTTACGATCACAATCATTTAATGGAAAACAATAAAAATGTAGCTGTTTAGAATTATTTGAATTGCTACCCTTGCAATCTTTCACTGCACACTTCATTTTATTTAATAATTTTATTGTCTTCAACTTAAATATTCCTGCTTCACTTGTAAACACATAAAACAAACTGTAACAGCCAACAAATATTCTTGATGAATGGGCACTTGTGACGGCGCACACAACAGCTGATCACAAAAAGCAAATACAACAATCATAACGGACCTGCGCAATGCGTAATCTGTTTTTATTCATTCATGGATAGTTATATTATTTAACAGCTCGAGTTTTGAGATAGCCAGGTGCATTTGTGTTCCGGGAAATCTGCAAGTATAAATTGTGAATTGGAGAAAATAAAGGAAAAGACACAAAAAAAAATTAAAAATAAATCTCATACCGATTTGTGGAAACTGTGGTGAGTTGTTTTTGGTATTATACCTGAAATATAGGAATAAATAAATAATTAATACCCCTATTATGTTTCACAACTTGAAAGAGTTGAGTCGTAAGCGAGACAATTCAAGCTGACTTTTTTTAGGCATTATAATTCACAACTTATTTCAGTTGTTTTATTTATGGTATTGTCATATTAAAAATTGTTCATTTTGACAGTTGATAGTGGCATAAAAACGAAAATTTGTGAGAAGTAAACAACAAAAAATTTTAAAATAAAATGGAAATAACTGCTGAATTATATTTTTTTAAGCAGTGGAGGAAAATTGTGCAAATTAGGCACATTTAAGGAGAAGATTAAGGGATGTGTCCAATCCTTTGGAATTGCCAAATGTTAAGTAAGTAATATGGGAGATGGAATCGATATAAAATTTAAATTCAAATTGTTTTCAGATTTATTAGTTATTTTCGTTTCAATAATGAGGCATTTATCTATTTACTTAACGAGATGCAAGGTTTCTTTAAAAAGTCCACACGCACTTCCGACCATTGTTAAGTTATGCGCCGGTTTGGGTTTTTATTGCCGATGGCAGTTACCAGAATTGCGGAGGCAACGATTTTTATGTGGGCCTAGCGCAACCCACTATATCTGTTGTTTTCGATGAGGTTTTAAAAATCCTAGAGCAACACATCTGTAGTCAATGGATAAAAGCTTCGATGAATGTGAGCGAAATCAACGATTCGAAATTGGTAGTTTATGCCCAGATTGGATCTCCACGAGTTATAGGATTCGTCGATGGAACGCATGTGAAAATCATATCACCGCGGAAAGAGTAACAAGATCTGTATTTAAATAGAAAAGGATATTACAGCCTCAATATAATGATCGTAAGTAATTTGCATTTGAAATGATTATTTGAGCATAGTTTTAACCTTTGTTTAGTTTCCTGATTTTAAAATGAATATCAGGTTTGTAGACGCAAGATATCCTGGCGCAAATCACGATTCCCTAATATGGAATGTGAGCACTTTAAAGCAATATCTTGAGAGGAGTATGCAGACCAAAACATGGATTTTGGGTAACGTTTCCTAATATTGTTCAAATAATGAATTAACTTTGAAAGCTATTCTGGGTATACTATAGCCCCGTATGTTATGACTCCGTTTCGCAGTACAGTTGATAACTCAGCGCAAGCCAAATTCAACAAAATCCATGAAATAGCCAGAAACTCTGTGGTAGGACAATAGGGGTATTGAAAAGCAAGTTTCGCTGTCTGCTTTCTGCCCGTGGTCATCGATACTCACCAGAAAAAAGCCACAAAAATTATAGACGCGTGCTGTGCGCTGCACAATATCAGCCAACATTTTGAAGTGGAGTATCCAAATGCAATTTTGGTCTGTGATGACAACATACAAGTCATACCTAATGAAGTTTCTGAAGAGAGAAACAACATACATGTAGCGGAAACAATCCGAAACAGAATAATGCGTGCCTTCCAATAAAAATTACAGTTTTGTCTTCACATTATATAACAAAAAAAAAATAGTAAATATTTTTATGAAAACTAATTAAAATAAATAAATAAATTTCATTTTCTTAAAACTAAGTCATCAAAAACAGTCTTTATTTTCTTAAAATGAGTTATCAAAAACAAATTTTCATTTAATTAAAACTAATTAATAAAAAAAAAACATTTTCATTTACTTATAACTAAAAATCCCAAATTAAATTAAATTTTTCTTAAATTGAAGTTTAACTTTTAATTTTTTCAAGCTTTGCTTTAGCAATTGTTAATTTTATTTTCCGTAGTTCACTCTTTTCTGCGTTTGCTTCCTCAAGCAACGCAATTTTTTTTTCTCAAGCAAAGCAATTTTTTTTTTTCAATTTATATTTTTAATAATCAGTACTTTCCAATTTTTGAAGAGTATACAAAATCTCCTGTTGTGTCTTGCCTGCCCTTCCAAAATCTTGAATCGCTTGTCCTCTGTCGATATCTTACTCGGCCGCATGTGCTTAGGAGTAGGCGCATTTGTCGGTCAAGCCGTTTGCATGGATTCTGCATTTTCATAATTTATTTCAAATGCTTCTAACCCAAATGCACGCCCGGGAGGGCTTATCGATAGATTTACCTGCGTTATCTGGTAAACCCGTTCCTCAGTTGGGGGTCAAGTTCACCTTCTGAGATGGACTTTCGCCAAAAAATGTACTTTATTTTTGGCTAATTTCCTCTTTAAATTGGCCTTGTAGTGTACCCACACCTAAAAAATAACTATTTTTTTATATTTCTTGTTTTTGATTTTTCTAAAAATTTTCGAAAAATTCTTCGAAGGATCTATGGTCCTATATGCGTCTGCGGAGCGTATATAATCAGATGGAACAACGAGCTGTATGACCTGTACGCCGACATTGATATAGTTCAGCGCATTAAAACACAGCGGCTGCGCTGGCTGGGACATGTTGTGCGAATGGATGAAAGTGCTCCGACGAAAAAAGTATTTGAATCGATGCCGACGGGTGGCGGACGCAGGAGGGGGAGGCCACCACTACGTTGGAAGGACCAAGTTCAAGAGGACCTGGCTGCACTTGGTGTTTCCAATTGGCGCCAGCGTGCGCGAAGCAGAGACGACTGTCGAAGGCTGATAACGCGGCAATGATCAGAAATGGTTGTACGCCAATTATGATTATGATGATGATGATGATTTTTCTACATCAAACTAACCCTTTGCCACTCTACTCCTGTCCTAGTTGGCGCTCCTAAACTATTCAATTCCACAGAGCACAGCGCCCATGTTGCGTTCATTAGCTGACGGGTGGTCCCAAACTGCCAGTTGCCTCGACCAATTTCTGGATTGGTTTCCACCAAATCCACAAGACGCTCCAATTGTTGTTTATTTGTGATTTTTCCATAGAACATTTCCCATTTAATACTTTTTTACACATATATTAATTATACTTACACAGATTTCTCCATATTTCACACTTTAACACACTCAGGCAAGAACACAACTGGTAAATCGCAGTTGTTTGATTTTGACAGCTCAGACAACAAAACTTTGCCAGGGTTGTGAACCATAATACCAATTTCACAACTACAACTCAACATTAATTTCAATTTTGAACCATAATAGGGGCATAAATATTAAATTTGGATATAAATAGATATAAGAAAAACAAAAACGCATACATATACAGCAGCTTTTCCTGTCACACGGAATTATAAGCATGAGTTGCCACATGTGGTCGGTACTCTGGGGTGATTGGCGTTGCCCCTTAACTTTAATTTTAAATTGCTAACATTACCAAGTAGAACAAAAAAGAAAAATAAACTAAATAACAAGAAAAAAATATGTATATATATATATATATATATATATATATATATATATATATATATAAAAATATATATATATATATATATATATATATATATATATATATACATATATATATATATATATATATATATATATATATATATATATATATATATATATATATATATATATATATATATATATATATATATATATATATATATATATATATATATATATATATATATATATATATATATATATATATATATATATATACCGGTGTATAAGCTTAAAAACACATTTTTTTATAGAAAGCAAAAAAATAATTTATTCAAAGTATTTGCCCTCGCTAGCTATACATTTTTCCCATCTCTCGGGCAATTTGTGTATACCACGCCAAAAGAATTTTTCACCTTTCGAGACAAACCACTCGTCAAGCCATTTTCCGACGTCTTCGTACGAATCGAAGTGCTGTTCTCCGAGCGCGTGTCCCATCTATGAAAACAGATGATAATCGGAAGGGGCCAAGTCTGGTGAATAAGCGGGATGAGGTAGCACCTCCCAGTTGAGTGTCTCCAAGTAGTTTTGGACCATTTTTGACTTGTGCGATGGGGCATTGTCGTGGAAAAAAATCAGCTTCTCATGTCTTTGTTCATAACCTGGCCTTTTTCACGCAAAGCACGGCGCAATTTGATTAGTTGTTGGTGGTAGCGGTAAGCATGGACAGTTTCACCAGGTTTCAACAGTTCATAGTACACGACACCTTGCTGATCCCACCAAACGCACAGCATCGTCTTGCGTCCAAATCAATTTGGTCTTGGGGCAGAAGTTGATGGTTAGCCGGGATCGACCCATGACTTTCTTCGTTTAGGATTCTCAAAGTATATCCACTTTTCATCGCCAGTAACCACAAGATGCAGGAACGACTTTCTTTTTTGTCTAGCAAGCAATATTTCACATGTGTTTTGGCGTCGCTTCCCATTTTCCGATTTTTTTAACCTTTCCCATGGCAGGTAAACGCATGGAAATGGCTGGTTGAGTAACACCTAACTGCTCGGCTAGCATTTTTTGCGATTGGGTATCGTTCTCATCCAAAAGAGCCTGTAATTCATGGTCCTCGATTTTCTGGGTCGATTTTCACGCTTCTTGTCGCTTAGGTCAAAATGGCCGTCTTTAAACCGACGAAACAAGTCTCTGCAAGTTGTTTCCGATAACGCACTGTCACTATAGGCCTCCACAAGCATTCGATGCGATTCGGCAGACGATTTTTTCAAATTAAAGCAAAAAAGTAGAGCTTCCTGCATATGTTCTTTTTGTGGCACAAAATTAGATATGATTACTCAAGGGAAAATGTATGTTGTTATAGGAAATCATTGATGGTGTGCAATGATTGATGTAAACAGGTGTCGAACTCACACAAAAAAAAGTATGACGTTTCTATGGTAGCTAAATATGGTCACTAACGCCATCTATGAGTAAACAGCGGATTTAAGATTATACACCTGGTGTATATATATATAAATTGGTAATGATGGTACTCTACCACCAGAAGCAAACAAAGCTTTTTATTTAAAATAGCTAAAACACAATGTGTATAAAGTTAGCGTATTGGATGCTGCAAACTACAGAAACGTAACTAAAGCACTCTCTTATATAAATGTCTCTGGGCATACATATGAGAAGAAGCCATATAGACCTATTCGAGTTGTAGCAAAAAATTTACATCAGTAATTCTAATACTATCAGACCTGAAAACACAAGGTTACAAAGTGTTGAATGCGGAAAACAAATTAGGGTGGAAGACCAAGGAACCTTCAGATATGTTTCTTCTCACCTTTGATGGCTCGGAAGATATTCAATAAATTTACAAAATAAAAACAGTACTGAATTCGGTTATAAACATTGAAGCAACAATGTCACAAAAATTAATACCGCAATGCAAATCATGTCACTCCTTTGGTCATACCAAAAATTACTGTGGTAAGGTAGCAAGGTGAGTTAAATGCCCTGGAAAACACAATACAGTGGAATGCAATATACCATATGAGAAACATCAAAAAAGTTGTAATTGTGGCGAAGCTTATCCGGCAAATTATAGAGGTTGCGTAGTGGCTAAAGAATTACAAAAAAATAAGAAATAAAGCAATTGGTCTTCGATATAAGGATCAACTGAAAGATCGTAGAAGCAACATTCATCCAACAAAGAGGCATAAGAAAAGGAAAATATAAAAGAAAAATCGAAAGCTAAGGAATGGTGAGACGTGAAAACAAATCAAAACCCGCACCACAGAAAAAAATGAATCTTTTGCAGATATCTTTAAAAAAAATACAAAAATAAATGAAACCAATCTGTTGTCACAAATACTTACAAAACTTAATAGTCAAGAGGAATTCAATAAATACCTGGAGTCTTGACAATTACAACTTGAAAGTAAAATAAACATATTAGGTAGGTAGGTAGGTAACATCAAAACGAGTTACAAGTTCTATTAGACCTAGAAAAAATTGATGTCTGCCTAATATCTGAGACAGATTTTACAAGACAATCTCACATAGATTTCAAACACTACAGGATCTCTTCAGACGAATATAAAGAGCTTATTAATATGCATAAATACAAATTTATAATGGGCGGAGACATCAATACGAAGAGCACACACTGGGGGTCGCTCTTAACTACAACAAAATGACAAGAGCTATACAAAGCAGGGTGTGAGATTATTTCGACAGCTAAACTAACTTATTGGCCAACGGATGTTAATAAAACCCCTGATCTGATTGACTTTTTATGATAAAATACTTTCAATGGATTATATTCAAATCAAGGAGGATTCTGACCTAAACTCGGATCATTCGATCCCGATACACCTCACCATCAGCAAAACAATTGTGGAAAAAGAACAAAATCCAATCGTTTAAAACAAAAATACGGATTGGAAATCTTTCAAAAAAGCACTCCAAAGTAATAGAACCAACAGATCTATGATCACAACAAAGGAACAATTGGAAGAAAAAGTACAGGAGTACAAGAAATTCAACAAGCGGCATGGTCTAGTACTCCCACCCTTAAAAGGAAAAACAATTGGAGCTAATTATCCCTTAGACAAAAAGCAACTCCTTGCAACAAAAAGGAAACTACGCCGAATATGGCCACAAACTCGCTCCCCTAACGATAAAGCTAATTTTAACAAAGCAACCCAGGAACTACGGCAAGAAATAAGTACCATAAAAAACGAATCAATGAATCGGTATTTATCAGAGTTAACGCTGAACAAAAAGGTGACTACTCTCATTGGAAATGCACAAAATACCTAAAACCGCTAAGTTGCCATGTCCCACTAGTCAAAAGTGCAAATAACACGTGAGCGAGAAGCGATAAAGATAAAGCTATAGCATTCGCAAAGCATCTGGCTAACACCTTCCAACCAAATGAAAGTCAATGCGACAACTTGTACTCTTCATTAGAGCGGGATAGCGCACCCTTCACGCAAATAACTATAAACAAGCTAAGAAAGTAAATAAAATAATTGAATGATAAGAAAGCGCCTGGCTTTGATTAAATCACTGCGGAAGTATAAAATCAACTACACAGCAAAGGTCTAGTTAAATTAGCAAAACTATTTAATTCATCGATCCGTATCCTATAATATATCTCAACCCTATGGAAAGTTGCTGAGATGATTATGATTGCTAAAAAGACCCACACTCTGTCTCTTCATGCAGGCCAATCTCTCATCTGCCACAAATCTCAAAATTATTAGAAAAACTTTTTCTTAACTGCAAAAAGCCAATAATTGAATCATGCAACTTGATACCATCACATCAATATGGATTTCGTTGAAATCACTCTTCCACAGACCAGGAGCACAGAATCACAGTAGAATCCGAAAAATCCAATGAGGAGAAAAGCGTATGCTCCGCAGTCTTCGTAGACGTCGCACAGGCATTCAACAAGGTATGGCGTGAAGGCCTAATCTACAAAATTAATTCCTATCTCCCCCTTCAATTTAGTGATATCTTATTAACCCACTACTATTTTCACGTGGAGCAAGGAAACGAGTATTCAGATCTAGAAGAACGCTGGCGTGTCGGAAGGAAGCATCCTTGGCCCACTTCTATATCTCTTGTACACAAAAGATTTACCATTACCTCTAAACAGCATGATCGCCACAGATATCCTTGCTACAGAAAAAACCACGGAAGAAGCGACAGCTAAAGTTCAAAACGCTATTAGCGCACTCGAAACATGGACAAAAACTTTTCGAATAAAACTAAAGAACAACAAATCCATATGAATTTCACTAATAAAAACTTAACTATCACTCCAATCGCATACGCAAACACTTCAAAATACCTTGGCACAACTCTAGATGCTAAGCACCGTTGGAAGGAGCATATAAAAACAAAACGTAATGAACTCAACCAAAAATTAATAAAAAATTGACTGGCTCATTGGACGACGATCAAAGCTCACCATATACAACAAAATCACGATATACAAACAAATTTTAAAACCAGTGTGTTCTTATGGTGCAGTGTAGTGTAGATCGTCTTCTCGTGTTGGGGAGTGTAGTGTAGATCGCCTCCTCGTGGTGCACTCTGGATAGCGCTAAATGGTGTATTTCCCAACTGTTGTAGTTGTCGCACTGCTATACTGGGGCAGGACATTATTGGAGGTTTGCCATGTGCACTCCACGAAGAGCGAACATTAGTGTTAATAGGTTGTTCTGACTCGCTCATAGATCTCGTTCTCTCCCACGGGGGAGAGCGCCGCACACTCATGGCGATTACCGACTATACTTCGTTTATTAGTTTTTTTAATTTAATTTATTATTATTTTTACTATATTTTAATCTTATTTATGTATGTATGTAAAATATCACGAAAAACAAAAATGTTGGTGCGGTAACTCTAATCACTTATGATGGCCAGAGTCCACTGTGGCAACACCACACACAACCGCGATTATTTTATTTGTTGTCTCTTTCAACTTTTATCTCATATATGTATATAACAGTTCCATTGCTTGTTTGATTGTTTATTTATCACTTTTAATAAATTTCAAATTAGCTATTATAAGTATTTAGTTTATCTAAACAGAACTAGACTGTAGTATGTTCACATATAGAATGCACACTGTACTCAGTGTTATGCATAAATATTATCACAAACACATTGTAGCACTTGGCTACAATGTATATGCAAACCTAAGACCCAAGCAGTTTCTCAGGTGCCTGGTAATATGACCGCCCTTGAGTTCAATGGGACTGGACAGTGCTGAGTCGGCATCTTTGACATGCGCGACGGTTCTGTCACTATGTGAACATGATGCCTCCTTTCTGCCGCAGCGACTATTAGCATTATCAGCACTTACTTATATTCATACATTTATACATAAGCATACATTTATACATAAGCGCAGACCGCTCCTCTGCCGGCGTCACTGGCGGCGCAGTTACGCGGTCTCTAGATATAGTAACTTTTGTAAAGCACTAAGAGGCAATCATTAAACAGTTCTTGCACCAATAAGACGTGTTGTCTTCATTTTGACAAAACTAGATGTTTATATGGAAATAAATATAATAATTCTTTACAAGACACTTTCTTGAAAACTTGCACTTTCGTTTAAGCGTCTCTTTCGTGGGATTTGTAAAATTACTTATTTGGTTTTAAACAACGATAAATGTCACAAGGGCGGAGCTCGCGTGATTACACGTCCGCTTGGTTACACGACCGCTTGGTTATAACGGGTCCGCCATCTAACGTTTTTTTTTGTCAACTAGTGCTTATTTTGTGAATGGTAACACTTAGCTCATGTCTGATTTTACAGATAATTAGTTTTATCCTTCCGCTGAACGAATATGGTTGTGTATACGCTTGAACAACGCTGGGAAATATTGCGACATTACTTTGAAAATCATGGTAATGTTGCAGAATGCCAAAAAAATCATTTGCCGAAAAAATCATATTTTCAGATGAAGCTTATTTTGATCTTGGCGGGTATGTAAACAAGCAAAATTGTCACATTTGGGCCACAGAAAATCCGCACGCATACATTGACAAGCCGATGCACTCAAAACGAGTCACTGTTTGGTGCGGATTTTGGTCCAGAAGCATAATTGGGCCATTTTTTTCATAAATGAGGTAGGAGTGGCCGTTACAGTCAATGGCGATCGTTATCGGGCCATGTCGAACGAATTTTTGTTCACAAAAATTGAAGAGGAGGATATTGGCAACATTTGGTTTCAACAGGACGGCGCTACGTGCCACACAGCCGAAGCTACACTCGATGTTTTGCGCCCTGTTTTTGAAGATCGCATTATCAGCCGCAGAGCTGATGTCGTTTGGCCACCTCGGAGCTGCGATTTGACACCGTTGGACTATTATTTGTGGGGTGCCCTCAGAGATAAGTGTTACGCCGACAAGCCAGAGACAATTGACCCTTTAAAGGACAATATTCGTGAAGCCATTGGTGAAATACAGATGCACACAATCGATAATGTGCTTAAAAATTGGACCGATCGTGTAGGCTACTGCATGGCCAGCCGAGGCAGCCATTTGAATGAAATTATTTTCCATTATTAACCGGAAGGATTGTACTTTCAAATAGAAAAAGAAATTTGAGAAAATATCCAGTAGTTTTTTTTTATAGAATTTAAAAAAAAAAGTTATTTGGCGGACCCTTTATATCACACCTCTTCTGAAAATATTTTTTTTTTGTATTTTTATCGACAAAACTATATAATTTATACTACGCTTAATATTCAACAAATGTCGCCTAGAAAGATGGTGAACCAAATAGTCTGAAATATGTGCTCTTATTTCATATCTCAAATATTATTTAAGCAACCAGAATATTAGTCACTAACTTGTTTCCTATGTTAAACTTGTTTCGGTTAGTAGGTCCTCTGTACGGAACATATGTTTGGCTATTAATGCCATTTTCTTCCTACAATGATTATTTGTTTCCATTTCTGTCAGAAGCGCAAATTATGTATGGCTCAAACTGGCTGTTGCATTTGCTAATGTTACCGTCTCTTTCACTGTCAAATGTATAAAGTCGATATTTCTTTTCTGCTTTTATCACAAAATTACCAGTTGTGAGAGTTATTCTCGCACCCAAATCAAACAAATTAGCAGTAACGTGTCTGCTTAACACACAACTTTTCTGATACTGAAACAATACCGTTTTCCCTAATTTGATTTGCATTCTACCACGACTCTACGCTTGCGCCGTTTCATTGACAGTGTTGGAGGCTACTTGTTCGATTTTATGATTATTTAGTTATCAATGAAATTCTGAAATTGATTTCTTTTTCAAAATTAATTTGTATGACATTATAGAACTATTGTTAATACAGTACCTTTGCAAAAGCATGGTTTGGTTAGGTTAGGTTATCGTGGTAGCCAGTCTACAGACCAACTCACTCACACCAGCATGGGTCTATTCTGATACCACCGCGTAACAACGCACCTCTGATTTACTCGTCGAACAATTTTGAAGCATAATAAAGCGCAGGATTTGTTTGACCTTCGCGCCGGACACTACCATAAGATAGCGGGGCACATATAGAAGAGATGTTCCACAGTCTCCTCCTCCTCCCCATCCCCACAGCTTCTGCAGTATTCATGAGAGAATACTCCGAGCCTGAGAGCATGCCTGCCGAATACCCAATGATCAGTTATACAAGCCGCCCTGTCGAGAGAAGATATCTCGAAGATCATGTCTCTAGATTTCCTTCTATTAAGCTCCGGGCACATTAGCCTTGTCGTTAAGCAAGTGCCCTCGTGTGCCCAAGACCCATTGGCCTCACGCATGACCCTATCCTTTAGCATCAGATTACAGGTCCCAATTGGTATTCCAGCCTTGCATCTATCCGTGGATAAAGGATGGTTGGTGCACCATCTGGCTAGCTCATCAGCCCTACAGTTCCCACCGAGCTCATTGACTTAACTACCGCCTGGCTATCCGAGTAGATATTTATAATATTCTTTGTTACAGCGTGTCTACTTAAATAGACGGCTACCCTTTTATGGCTAGGAGCTCTGCTTGATAAATACTGCAGTCGTCGGGGAGACGGAACGAAAACCCCAGTACCAATTCTTTTGAGAAAACTTCAAAGCCGTCTCTATCGTCAAGTTTGGATCCGTCGATATAGAAAATCAGTTTCTCCCTTCTCCATGGCATGAGTGTTTGCCACTCTCTTCTAGACGGAATATGTGTCTGGAAACGACTATCAAACGACGCAAATAGCTCTGATGCATCTTACACATATTTTTAATGCAATCCTCCATCTGGCCCACTTTCCTACAACATGGAAAACATCCGAAATAATAATGATACCTAGACCAGGAAAAGACCTGGTATCTTCATATCGACCCAAAGTCTCCTGCCTACCCTCTCTAAATTGCTCGATTAATAATTGCTGGAAAAGCTAACATCAAAGCTCAGTTCAATAATTCCTCATCACCAATTTGGACTCCGCAAGCATCATGGAAATATGGAGCAAGTGCACCGCATTGCATCTGAAATAAGACGAAAATTCGAACAAAGGATGTACTGCTCACTTGACTATCGTCAAGTTTGGATCCGTCGAAATAGAAATTCAGTTTCTCCCTTCTCCATGGCATGAGTGTTTGCCACTCTCTTCTAGATGGAATATGTGTCTGGAAACGAGTATCAAAGTTGAGATTAGATAAGTGATTTGCCGCAAATAGCTCTGATTCCTCTTACACATATTTTTAATGCAATCCTCCATCTGGCCCACTTTCCTAATACATGGAAAACATCCGAAATAATAATGATACCAAAACCAGGAAAAGACCTGGTATCTTCATATCGACCTAAAGTCTCCTGCCTACCCTCTCTAAATTGCTCGATTAATAATTGCTGGAAAAGCTAACATCAAAGCTCAGTTCAATCATTCCTCATCACCAATTTGGACTCCGCAAGCATCATGGAAATATGGAGCAAGTGCACCGCATTGCATCTGAAATAAGATGAACATTCGAACAAAGGATGTACTGCTCACTTGACTATCGTCAAGTTTGGATCCGTCGAAATAGAAACTCAGTTTCTCCCTTTTCCATGGCATGAGTGTTTGCCACTCTCTTCTAGATGGAATATGTGTCTGGAAACGAGTATCAAAGTTGAGATTAGATAAGTGATTTGCCGCAAATAGCTCTGATCCATCTTACATATATTTTTAATGCAATCCTCCGTCTGGCCCACTTTCCTACAACATGGAAAACATCCGAAATAATAATGATACCTAGACCAGGAAAAGACCTGGTATCTTCATATCGACCTATAAGTCTCCTGCCTACCCTCTCTAAATTGCTCGATTAATAATTGCTGGAAAAGCTAACATCAAAGATCAATTCAATCATTCCTCATCACCAATTTGGACTCCGCCAGCATCATGGAAATATCGAGCAAGTGCACCGCATTGCATCTGAAATAAGACGAACATTCGAACAAAGGATGTACTGCTCAGGAATTTCCCTAGATGTCACACAGGCCTTTGGCAAGGTCTGACATGAAGGACTTATATCTTAATTCGCACAGGCTTCTGGAGTCATATTTAACAAATCAAAAATTCGGAGTTAAATATAAAGAATTCCTACCACCAGACTTTGAAATTATGGCTGGAGTGCCACAATGTAGTGTGCTTGGTATTATGCTATACAGTTTACATACTTCTGATTTGCCAACTGATAAACACCTCATTACCCCGACTTTTGCGGATTACACAGCTTTCCTGAGCACTCACCAAAATCAGCGAATAGCTTCGGGGGATTTAGAAAAACATTTAAAGAAAATAGAAAGTTGGCTAGCCGATTGGCGGATCAAGGTAAACGAGCAAAAAATTGTACATTTGATATTTACCTTCACCCTCCCGTCTTGTCCGGCAGTCTCCTTAAATGGCATTGAAATCGGAAGCATCAGAGCTCAAATACTTAGACACCTCACTTGGAGAATGCATATAGAAGCGAAGAAAATCCAAATGAAACTTAGGGCAAGTTCCTTGTACTGCCTTATCAACAAAAAGTCGAACCTAAGACTGCAATATAAAGTGATTATAAACAAGGCTTTAACTAAGCCAATTTGGACTTACGGTGTACATATTTGGGACACTACTAGTGCTTCAAATTTACAAATAACACAAAGGGCTGAATCCGAAGTTTTGAGAACCATCACCAACGCTCCATGGTTCGACCGAAATGAAAATATTCACCGCGACCTGAATATATCAGCCGTTGAAGGAGAACTCGTAGACTTAACAAGGAAATATAAAATTTAAGTTAAGTATCATCCAAATCAACTAGCAAAAAATCTGCTTCAAGGGATGTATACATCTCGCCTTAAAATACCACTACTTTAAAATTATAATTTATAATTCAAAACTAAAATTTCCCCAAGCACTGGCGCAGAGCATCAATTTATTTATTAGTTAGTTGTAAGCTTTGAAAAATTATTATTAGTTTTCAATTGAAAAAATTCAATAAACAAATTTATGTTGAATTAAAAGAAAAAAACAGATATAGAGTGTGTTGGATATAACTACTCCAGGTATGGACGATAGTCGAGTGGCCACTCTGCCAATCATGCCATAACGCCGTAGATTTCAGCATTTGCGCTGATGCATCGGCCACTTGTTTCCCTACCAGATCTAATGTAGGTACTTTGAGTGTTACTTCTAATGTTTTTGTGATCTTTAAAGCACCGGAAATGCTCAGAAAATCCGTTTTTTGGACTTTGCTCAGAAGCTTCAAATAGCTTTTTGTCTGAGCGACTGGTCACGATACCATTATTCCATATAGCAATTTATGTAGGTCTGACCACAGAAATGTAGAGCCAGTGCATAATTCGTGGGGATAGCCCCCACTTGATTCCGACCGCCTTTTTACAAGTATACAAAGGGCAATATTGACCTTCATAACTCTTTCCTCAATATTGGGTTTCCAGGTAAGTTTCCTATCTAGAATTAGTCCGAAATATTTGATTGTCTCCTTCATCGGAATTTCCACACCTTTGTATTTTAGCGGGGAGACCATAGGAGATCTATTTTTCTTAGAGAAGAGGATTAATTCCATTTTTTAGGGGTTCAATCCTACTCCCCTTTTTTCAACCAACAAATAGGCGTGGCCCTGTTAGAGCGCAAAATATCCACAAGTGTGTTTGGATATATCCCTCTAATCACAATCGCCAAATCGTCAGCATAAGTGACGACGTGGCAACCTCGTCCCCTCTCTGGGGCTAGCAGTAAGGGATTTACCGCCAAATTTCAGAGCAGGGAAGAGAGAGAACTCCTCCCTCAGGAGTACCTCTCCAGACCTGTCTGCTTAAAGTGTAGATACCTAAGCTGGAAGTTACTTTTATGCTGACGAGTATTGTCTCAATCAGTGCAACCACATTAGGATCAACGCCTAGAGCTTCCAACGCACCCGTAATGACGTTCGCAGTTATATTTTTAAAAGCGCCTTCTATATCAATGAAGGCCGCCATTTTAAAATTCTTCTGCTGGATGGCTTTTTCCACTATACCAATGAGTACGTGTAACGTCATCTTTGTCGATTTTAAAAGCATACACATATATTTGTGCAAAGTTATTTTCTTAGTACTATTTTTTCTTGTATAAACAGCCAATCGAACAATAAAAATCTATAGTGGTCACAGTGATGCAAACAAAGAGAAATCATATTTGTCTTCCTATTAGAAAGTTGCTGTCAACAAGTATTCACAGATCGTACAGGCAGCAAGCCACAAATGACCAAAAACTTTATATATGTATTGTGGCTTCACTCTCCATGCACCATGAGTTGCGAGTTATGCTACAATTTTCTGTCGTTGCTATTAATAGTGATGATCATTGGTTATCTGATTTTCGATCTCCTTTCCGTTCTTATTTTGCATTCCGATGCATATTTCGCATGCTGACCGGAATTATAGAATTGCATGCTTCTCTTGATTTTCTTATTGCTGTTGCTCTAAACCATCCCATTTTCTTATTGATTGCAAAATATTTTAAATTCTCATTCATACCTTTTGTGTTACCCTGCGATTGCCCTCTTACAGCAAACTTTATTTTTAATAACCTTAAGGCTCTAAAACTTTCCCTTGCTTCGAAATTGTCATATATTTTTCGTTTGCTGTTTAGAAAGATGATTGAGAAAACTCACTCAGGAATACTGATGTCGATTTTTCAGAGCATTTCGGCTTTGTCTGAATATTCAATTATATTAAATTGAAATTTTTCTAATTGAAAAATTTTTATTTTTCAAATTAGTATGAACGAAATAATTATATTTAAATTTTAATATGCCATATACGATATGCTTGGAGCGTGTCCATCAAATCGACCAGCTGACTCCGCTGCAGAAAGAACAAAAAATGTTTTGGAAAAATGAAAATAGTGATGGTCAATTGAAGCTCGAGTAGTTTTCATCCCTAAAGCGGGAAAGTCGACCCACACCAAGCCTAAGGACTATAGACCAATTAGTTTGTCCTCCTTTCTTTTGAAAACACTGGAAAGGGTCCTTGATATACAAATCAGGAGCTCTATTAATTCCACGTGCCTTTCCAAATCACAACATGCCTATACTAAAGGCAAGTCTGTGGAAACAGCGCTTCACGTGCTCATTGAGCAAGTAGAGAAATCTGTTGCCAACAAAGAATATACTCTTGCAGTATTTCTCGATATAGAAGGGGCATTCAACAATATTTGTCCCTCCGCCATTACTAAATCCTTAGTAAACCTGAACCTGGACCCCAGCTTGGTTAGGTTCATCGAACAGCTACTGAAAACACGATTAGCTCCTCAATAGGAAACGTACATGCTAAAAGGACTGTCAAGAGAGGTACTCCACAAGGCAGTGTGCTCTCACCCCTCATATAGAATCTGACGGTGAACACACTACTTAGGAGATTAGATCAGACCGGCTGCAGCACTACGACATTGCTATCTCTGTTTCCGGTAAATATCTGTCAACACTATCAGAAAAGCTAAGCTACACTCTTAGCATTTTGTCCCAATGGTGTCTTGAAGTTGGCCTAGATGTCAACCCTTCCAAAACTGAGGTTATGCTCTATGCGGCGGTGGTTGAGCCGTACTTTCTCTACGGCGCTGTCTTCTGGTGGCCCGCAACTGACAAGGCGGTGAACCTAAAAACTCTTGACAAGGTTAGAAGAATAGCAGCGGTTCTGATAACAGAGGCTCTGCGTACCACCTCTACCAAAGCTCTATTTGCATTCCTACATTGGTTGCCCACTAGGCTTCTGGTCAGGCAACAAGCAAAATGCTCGGCAACCAGACTCAATGCCATATCGCGCTGGACCAGGCTGAACCTGGGACACGCCCGTACAGACGGACGTTGACTATATGTGATCTACACCTAATCTAAACCACGGGTTCGACACTTACATTCCTAGTAGAGAGGAATGGTCCAACAATTTAGTGGTCACTGGCAGTTCCATTGACATATATACGGATGGCTCCAAACTGGAGAATAAGGTCGATTGCGGCATCTTCTCCAGAAAACTTGGCATCAAGCTCTCCTATCGTCTCCCTGACCATTGCAGCGTCTTTCAGGCGGAAGTAATGGCAATATTCCAAGCGTCCAAGTGGCTTATTCGCAATGAAGTATGCGATGTGATGATACGCATATTCACGGACAGTCAGGCGGCAATCAAGTCACTGGCTGGTGTATTCACTACCTCTAATCTTGTACTCGATTGCCGCTCCTCCCTGAACGTCGTCTCAGGTAACTCACAAGTTCACATATGCTGGGTGCCTGGACATAGCGACATTCTACGAAACTGCGAGGCCGATGAATTGGCCAAAATAGGTACGCTGCTCCCTGACATCTCCCCCTCCTTTGATGTAGGTGTCCCACTGGCCACGGTCAAATGGGCCATAAAACATAACTACCTGAGGCAGCTAAAAAAGCCTGGATAAATGAACATACCTGTAGTGTTGCCAGACAAGCCTGGAGCACTATCGACTTTAGACGTACTAGTCAGCTGCTCAATATTAGCAGGAACTCCATCGGCACTATAATAAATGTGCTCACGGGACACTGCCTGATCGGGAAACATGCTAAAAGACTAGCACTGCCCCATAATGACTTCTGTCGCAGCTGTGGCTCTGAGGAGGAGGAAGAAACAGTACTTCATCTCATGTGTCAGTGCCCAGCTCTGGCCAGGTGAAGATTAAAATTCCTAGGCTCACCATTCTTAACTTCCTTAACCGAACTATCTTCCATCAACATTAAGGACATAACCAGGTTCATTTCGGAATCACTGTGGTTCCCAAAATTCTAGACGGGGGAGTCGCGTCTTCTTAGTGTGGTACCACAACGAGCCATTCTATGTGCTTAAGTGTGGTTTTTGCGACAAAGGCTGCCACTCCTACCTACCTACCTACCTATGACGCACAAATATTTATTGTTAAGATAATCCAACGATATTAACATAAAGTCCTCATAGGTATTGTCAATGCTCCGTGGTACGCTGGTAACTCCGACACTCATCGTGACCTCAATGTTATTACGGTCACTGACTAAATTCAAATGCAATCGGAACCCCATTATACGAGGCAACAGAGACACTTAAACGAAGAAACCAGGAAGCTTCTCAATACTGCAGGCCTAGCTCGACGACTCCAACGAAGGAAACACTTTGAACTCATTGGCTGCTAGTATAAAGTAGGGATTTATAAATCTCCTCACAAATTCCCTAAAAATAGCTCGTTAGTTCCTTAAACTGGTTGCAGTGACAGTAAACATTGTATGTAGTTATGTATGTAGATATTATGTTGAAATAAAATAATAATAATGATAAATATATATATATATATATATATATATATATATATATATATATATATATATATATATATATATATATATATATATATATATATATATATATATATATATATATATATATATATATATATATATATATATATATATATATATATATATATATATATATATATATATATATATATATATATATATATATATATATATATATATATATATATATATATATATATATATATATATATATATATATATATATATATATATATATATATATATATATATATATATATATATATATATATATATATATATATATATATATATATATATATATATATATATATATATATATATATATATATATATATATATATATATATATATATATATATATATATATATATATATATATATATATATATATATATATATATATATATATACGAGGTGTGATCAAAAAATAAAGTATTTATTTATTCATCAACAACTATCTTGTCCCCTTTAAAGTAATTCCCCTCAGATATCAGACACTTATGCCAGCATTTTTTTCAATCCTCGCAACACTTCTGAAACGCTTTTTTTGGTATCGCCTACAGCTCCTGTTTCGATTTTTCTTTTATCTCCTCAATCGTAGCAAAACGCTTTTCTTTCATCGGTGTCTTCAGTTTTGGAAAGAGGAAAAAGTCAGCGGGGGCCAAGTCCGGTGAATTCGGTGGCTGAGGCATGATAACGGTTTTGTTTTTGGCCAAAAACAGCTCCTGAGCGATGTCCATGCGACGTTGTTTTTGCTCAAAATTTAGCAATTTTGGAACAATCTTCGCTGCCGCACGTTTCATGCCTAAAACATCCGTAAAAATTGATTGGCATGAGCCGAACGATATGCCAACATCATCAGCAACCTCTCTGATAGTGATTCGACGATTATCCAAAATCATTTTCTTCACTGCGTCAATGTTTTCATCGGTTGTTGACGCGCTCGGGCGATCAGGACGAGCATCGTCATTGACATCTTCTCGGCCTTCCTTAAACCGGTTATACCACAATTGAACTTGTGTTTTGCTCATAGTAGACTCGCCACAGTTAACATTTCAAATGTCCTTGCGCATTTAATTTCATTTTTACACAAAACTGAATACAGTTTCTTTGATCCATTTTTTTCGTATAGTACAAAATCGAAGAGCACACCAAAACACGACTAACCTTTTTATCTGTCAAAAACAAACTGACAATCCAAAATGGTTGTTATTGCCAACATATATAACAGACATGTGTACCAGCATAAAAAAAAAATGCGAACATCGAACATACGTAACTCACGAAAAGATTAAAATAACGGTTATTTTTTGATAACACCTCGTATATATATATATATATATATATATATATATATATATATATATATATATATATATATATATATATATATATATATATATATATATATATATATATATATATATATATATATATATATATATATATATATATATATATATATATATATATATATATATATATATATATATATATATATATATATATATATATATATATATATATGTATATATATATATATATATATATATATATATATATATATATATATATATTTATATATATATATATATATATATATATACAGGCGTTTCTCGATCAGCTTTGCCAGCACATTTCGCTAAATCGAGTTTTTCGTTAAATCGAGTACTATGATAATAAGGCAATTATTGTGATTAATTTGACTAAAATAGCAATAAGTAGAATTTTTGAACTTTTTATTAAAAAGAAAAATGAGCTAACATAAAAAAATAAGAAATCAATTCATATTCATTGATAGATTCCAAGATTTTCATTTAAAAAATTTATTTATATATGTTTGTTTCATTGGCATGCTGATGTTATTTTGAACTGCAACTTCTAGCAGCTCTGTCAACACCGCCAACTTTGCAGGATCAATGTTCATTTGCCTGGCCCATTGAATGCACTTTTCAAAACTGTGCATAGCGTCTACGTGTTTAATTTTCGCAACTTCGTATTGTACACTGTCTTCACTTCAACGTCGTCGAAATCATATGCGGGAGTCTGTTGAACCCATCCATTTAAGTCGAATGCTGACAATTCCACCTACAAATTATTAGAAAAAGTTTAAAACATTCTGAATAAGACGAATTTAAGAATTCATTACATCTGGGGAAATTGAATTTAACAATCTAACCCCGTTTTTCGTTGCTGAAATATCCTCATCTAGAATTAATAAATCCGATAGAGGTAGATTGCTTCTTCATCGTAATCATCAAAAATGCCAAAAAGTTTTTTCCAACAATTGGCTAACGCTGATTCAGAAACAGATTTCCACCTGAAACTAAAGCTGTCGCAGCATCGTATAGAGTAAACGATTTCAAAAAAGCAATAACATCTCGCTCCTTAGTTGCAAAAATTCTCGATAGAAGGCTGTTTTTGTAGTAAAATTTCAGCAACCGAATTGCATTTTGGTCCATAGGCTGAAGAAGTGGTGTTACATTTGGTGGCATGGAAAGGACCGAAATTTTTCCATCGACTGTTTCTTTAACGAATTCGTTAGCCGGCGGGTGATATGGTGCATTATCCAAAATCAATAATGCTTTCAACGGTAAATTTTTCACATTTAGAAAATGTTCCACCTAAAATATAGTCACATGTATAATAGCATTCATATGTATAAAACCTTGTGCGGCATTCATATGTATAAAACCTGAGGAACAAAATTTTCGAAAAACCACTTTTTGAATATGACAGACGTCATCCATGCATTATATGAAGAAGAGTAATCAACAGGTACAGTTTTGTTGCGAAATGCTCGAGGACTTTTAGCTTTTCCTATTAAAAAGAGCTTTGTTTTCTTTGTGCCACTAGCATTGCTGCACAAAAGAACGGTTGCTCTTTCCTTTGACACTTTCCTCCCTGGAGCATTTCTTTCCCCGCAGTGTACATACGTTTTATCGGGTAGATTCTTCCAAAACAGTCCGGTTTCATCGGAATTAAAAATTGCATCTTTTGATAATCCGAACTGCAAAACTACTTCTTGAAAATTTTTCTTGAATGGTTCAACCACCGGTACATCGGACGAAAGCTTTTCACCACATTGCTTCAAGAGCCGTACACCGAATCTTTTTTGAATCGTGTCAGCCACCCATGGCTAGCATTAAAACTTCCTCCATAAATTTTTTGGTGAATTACCTTCGCCTTATGTTGTAGCATTGATCCTGTTATAGGAATATGGCAGTCCCGCTGTTTAAGAAACCAGCCGTATAGTTTTTTTTCGATTCTTGGAAATTCCCCACTTTTAAACGCCTTTCGGTTTTTATGCAAGTTGATTCCATCTGCATGCCTCAAAATATTCTCTTTAGCTTTTAAAATTGTTGACACATTAGAAGACTTCAAATTGAATGTCTTGGAAAGTTCGGAAACACGTGCTCCTTTATTATATTGATGAATAATTTTTAATTTTTCATTAACACTAGGTCTCTTTCTTGCACTCATTTTTAACTTTGCATGCGCACGCGTCAAACAAAACCGATCAGCTATGAAATACTAAATACATACATACGTAAAATTACAAAATTTCGTAGCTTTGGTGTTTGCCCCCAGTAGCAAATGTAACTGTTTATTAACGTTTTTTTTCCCTCTGTTTCTCTTTAAATAAGACACACTTGTGCATGAATACGCACATATTAATAGCACATAGTATGTACATATAAATTTTCTATGGAGACAGAGTAATTTTGTATGTTGTTCGTTAAACTGAGTACTGCCGAATTTTGTTTGTTCGTTATAAAAGGTACTCAATGGAATGACTTTGACTGTTCGTTAAATGCGTTATTCGTAAAATCGAATGATCGTTAAATCGAGAACGGCCTGTATATATATATATATATATATATATATATATATATATATATATATATATATATATATATATATATATATGTTCGCGCCGGAGCCCTCCTGACAACGGCTGCTGCCTGCGCACCGTCACCATGCGACTCTGAGCGGGGCTCAGTGCGGAGAGAATTCCCCTCATTGGGTCCCGCCAAAGTAGTGTGACAGGCCGCAGCCATCTTTATTTTGCTGCCATATGAAAGTGCCGATGCAGGCAGAGGAGGAGAGTCGGTCGGCAATACTGCGTGCCGAGAGCAGTGTTAATTGTGCGTTCAACCAAGGAGGTTATTATTTAAGTTCAACATATAAATAAAAGTCAGAAATTAATTGTGAAAAAGATATACATTGTTTAAACATCTAATAGATAAAAATAATAATTATTGTGAACCCTACGTTAAATCGAAAACAATTAAAAGTTATTTAAATTCGTTCGTTCTTCAATAATAATTTAAAAAAATGGAATCGGAAAGGTCAAACGGTCTGCGAAACATGGTCCTTCGAGCCGGATTACATCTGCGTCCGGTAAGTCTATAATTTTTATATTATATGTCGTAGAGTTTTGAATATTTTATTTCATTTTAATATTAAATGCATATTTTTTGAATTGCCTTTTTTATTGCGTAGTTCGGTTGGGTACGGCCGTCGCGGTAAACGGTGCATTTCCGTATCGTCACTCGTGTGAGTGTGTGTGTGTGTGTGTGTGTGTGGATTCTTGCACAGCAGCAGGTACTGGAATTTACATTTTTTTAAATAAATTCTCAGCACGGCCGCTGCGTAATTCGGTTCGCAGTCTGCAGCTCAAAGCCTGTATATATATATATATATATATATATACAGGCCTTTCTCGATTTAACGATCATTCGATTTTACGAATAACGCATTTAACGAACAGTCAAAGTCATTCCATTGAGTACCTTTTATAACGAACAAACAAAATTTGGCAGTACTCAGTTTAACGAACAACATACAAAATTACTCTGTCTCCATAGAAAATTTATATGTACATACTATGTGCTATTAATATGTGCGTATTCATGCACAAGTGTGTCTTATTTAAAGAGAAACAGAGGGAAAAAAAACGTTAATAAACAGTTACATTTGCTACTGGGGGCAAACACCAAAGCTACGAAATTTTGTAATTTTACGTATGTATGTATTTAGTATTTCATAGCTGATCGGTTTTGTTTGACGCGTGCGCATGCAAAGTTAAAAATGAGTGCAAGAAAGAGACCTAGTGTTAATGAAAAATTAAAAATTATTCATCAATATAATAAAGGAGCACGTGTTTCCGAACTTTCCAAGACATTCAATTTGAAGTCTTCTAATGTGTCAACAATTTTAAAAGCTAAAGAGAATATTTTGAGGCATGCAGATGGAATCAACTTGCATAAAAACCGAAAGGCGTTTAAAAGTGGGGAATTTCCAAGAATCGAAAAAAAACTATACGGCTGGTTTCTTAAACAGCGGGACTGCCATATTCCTATAACAGGATCAATGCTACAACATAAGGCGAAGGTAATTCACCAAAAAATTTATGGAGGAAGTTTTAATGCTAGCCATGGGTGGCTGACACGATTCAAAAAAGATTCGGTGTACGGCTCTTGAAGCAATGTGGTGAAAAGCTTTCGTCCGATGTACCGGTGGTTGAACCATTCAAGAAAAATTTTCAAGAAGTAGTTTTGCAGTTCGGATTATCAAAAGATGCAATTTTTAATTCCGATGAAACCGGACTGTTTTGGAAGAATCTACCCGATAAAACGTATGTACACTGCGGGGAAAGAAATGCTCCAGGGAGGAAAGTGTCAAAGGAAAGAGCAACCGTTCTTTTGTGCAGCAATGCTAGTGGCACAAAGAAAACAAAGCTCTTTTTAATAGGAAAAGCTAAAAGTCCTCGAGCATTTCGCAACAAAACTGTACCTGTTGATTACTCTTCTTCATATAATGCATGGATGACGTCTGTCATATTCAAAAAGTGGTTTTTCGAAATTTTGTTCCTCAGGTTTTATACATATGAATGCCGCACAAGGTTTTATACATATGAATGCTATTATACATGTGACTATATTTTAGGTGGAACATTTTCTAAATGTGAAAAATTTACCGTTGAAAGCATTATTGATTTTGGATAATGCACCATGTCACCCGCCGGCTAACGAATTCGTTAAAGAAACAGTCGATGGAAAAATTTCGGTCCTTTCCATGCCACCAAATGTAACACCACTTCTTCAGCCTATGGACCAAAATGCAATTCGGTTGCTGAAATTTTACTACAAAAACAGCCTTCTATCGAGAATTTTTGCAACTAAGGAGCGAGATGTTATTGCTTTTTTGAAATCGTTTACTCTATACGATGCTGCGACAGCTTTAGTTTCAGGTGGAAATCTGTTTCTGAATCAGCGTTAGCCAATTGTTGGAAAAAACTTTTTGGCATTTTTGATGATTACGATGAAGAAGCAATCTACCTCTATCGGATTTATTAATTCTAGATGAGGATATTTCAGCAACGAAAAACGGGGTTAGATTGTTAAATTCAATTTCCCCAGATGTAATGAATTCTTAAATTCGTCTTATTCAGAATGTTTTAAACTTTTTCTAATAATTTGTAGGTGGAATTGTCAGCATTCGACTTAAATGGATGGGTTCAACAGACTCCCGCATATGATTTCGACGACGTTGAAGTGAAGACAGTGTACAATACGAAGTTGCGAAAATTAAACACGTAGACGCTATGCACAGTTTTGAAAAGTGCATTCAATGGGCCAGGCAAATGAACATTGATCCTGCAAAGTTGGCGGTGTTGACAGAGCTGCTAGAAGTTGCAGTTCAAAATAACATCAGCATGCCAATGAAACAAACATATATAAATAAATTTTTTAAATGAAAATCTTGGAATCTATCAATGAATATGAATTGATTTCTTATTTTTTTATGTTAGCTCATTTTTCTTTTTAATAAAAAGTTCAAAAATTCTACTTATTGCTATTTTAGTCAAATTAATCACAATAATTGCCTTATTATCATAGTACTCGATTTAACGAAAAACTCGATTTAGCGAAATGTGCTGGCAAAGCTGATCGAGAAACGCCTGTATATATATATATATTATATATATATATATATATATTATATATATATATATATATATATATAT